>CM042834.1:5313361-5925637 GCA_023653725.1 Bungarus multicinctus | reverse complement strand
CTTAGAATCTGTGATATACCGTCTGCTGACCCTATACCTTGTTCCGGGAGCCCCTGCGCTCAGGTTCATACCAACATATAGTTAGAGTGTTGAAAACTTTAAAAAGGCTGTACATATGTATGACTGCAATCCCTTACACTCGTGGCATTCTTGATTTCTCTCCGCTTCTGCCAACACTGGAATGCTGTTTATGATTGGAGATGTTGTTTTCCATGCTATGACCCTGCCCAGTATGTTTGTTTGGTCAGTCTGAATATGAAAAATTAGTAATGCTGACATAAGACTAGGCCCCCTCCCCTACTCTGGTCATTGCTGATTCACTTAAAGGGAACCGGATTTTACTCCACCCTGTTCAGCACAAACTTGCCCTCGCCGTGCCTTTGTCCATCTTCATCTTTGGCGATGAATGCCTGAAACTGTGGATGACCAGCCGCTAAATCCCACCACACTTTTTGAAGGTAGTGCAGTAGGTTGGACAGTCTTTACTCTTCATTCTTAACCCGTTTCCAAACCGCTCTGGAACGCCAAATTGACATGAGCAGCCAGACATCACTTCTTATTAAACTGCTACACCAATGCGAAGGAAGATTGCAAAAAATCTTAAACCTGTTTGCTACATAAACCTGGTGAACCCTTGGCTCATTCCTGCAGCTTGTAGGAATGGGGTACCTACTTTCCACAAAATGCCCCCGTGCACGCTGCCATCCGCCTACTCCCTTTCTGCATCCCTCCCACCTCCCCTCCGTCGTCCGACCCCTTGCCATGTCCTCCGCTCTGCCATTGTTTTAATTGTGGGAAGCCTGCCATTTAAAAATCATGTAGATGCCGGTGGGGGGAACGCCTCGGGGCAAGTACTCCGCGGGTACTTCACCCTATGCTGCAACCAAAACTGTTTGCGCCCTCTTTGCAGAAGGTTTTCATTGGGCTTCCAATGTCGCTATCCAACCCTCCCTCCTGCTCATCATCGGAAAACTGGCATGGGGTCCTTCAGCTAACCCCGCTAAAAGGCTGAAACTTCTCTTTTCCTCGCTCTTTCCTTTTTACAAACAACCTACTTCCTTTCCCTGTCCAGCTGACAGAGGACTCGTTTTATGATGATCCTGGTTTCGGTCTTCACTCTCCCTCTTTCTATCACTGTTCTGACCACTTCCGTCCTCTCCTTGCCTGTTTTTGCTCATACCTAACGCCTCTCCCTTCAATGACGCGTAGTCGCTGCAAACAAACCCCTTTTTGTACACTCTTCTTCCTGAAAAATCTCTCTCTCGCTGCCTTTGGCGACCGGTGGCTTTGTTTTGCCCTGAAAAGCGGGACTTTGTGGTCTCTCTCATTCTTCTTCGCCTCTCTCTCGACCCCCTTCTTTGTCCTTGCTCTAACAGCAATCTGTTCAATGCCTCCAAACCTATGTTAACCATATTGCTGAATGGGCCCAAATCTTTGCTGGCCTATTGCCCCCGGAGCGTGACTCTCTGTCATTCGAATCCTCCTGATGCCAGCCCCTCTTGGCCCCTTGCGGAAACACTTCAGGACAAGGCGCGGTGGAGCGCGCAGCAAGGTTAGCTCAATTTGGCTTCGCCTCTACCCTCATTCCTCTGTGACTGCTTACTCCTAAACCCTTTTGTTCCTTCCATACATTGCAATTTGTGGGGCCGTGACCTGCTACTCAAATCCACAATTCTCTCTACATAACTTGAAATTGAGGCGCTATTTCTCCTCTTTCTCCTCAACTCTCAATCAAATAGTCCTGTTTGGATCGATCATGGCCTCTTACAAAAAAAATTAAGCACTTCCCCGTCTCTTCAACAGCAATTGGCAGAATGGTCACAGTGACCATCTACCAGCCCATATAACACCCAGTGTTTGTAATTAAAAGAAAAGCGCAAATGGCGCCTCTACATGAGCCCGTGTTCTGACTCTAACCTATGGGTTTCCACTGCAATGCGGCCCTTCCAACTCCAAATTTATTCCCTGTAAAATTTTGATCTCCATAATCATTGCCTCAAAGATTGTTTTTTCCTCCTCCATCCCCGCTTGATTACCCAGAGGCGGATATACTATATTTTCCCTTCAACCGTTCTGAGTTTAAAATCATTCTAAACCCTACAGCTAGATCTCATGGAGAAAAGTTCTTCCCCAAGGATGCTCATTCTCCTACGCTGTGTCAATTTTGTAAGTAAACTTTACACCCTATCGGACAAATTTTCCTGAATTTTTAGTGGAGATCATTACATGGATACAATCCTGATTGGCAGCTGGATGGTCCTAAAGTAAGTCTGTTAAACTTTTTCCCAGGTCCTTCTCTTTCTCTCCTCTCCTTGCTCTTGCGGACGGCCCATGGCACCAACAAAGGGGCAGTCTCATTATCCTTACAATATTTAGGACACAAGGTTTTAGCCTCCACAGCTCACCTCGACCTTCCTGTTCTCACACTCCCTCAACCCGCAACTTGGTTCAGTTCCAACCAGCATTGCCTGGCACGCTTCAATTGGGACGCCCATATCTTTCCATTTCAACTCATAACTCTCTCGCCCTTATTCAAGCATTTGGGCCGGATCCCTTAAGCATCGCGATCTCATTTGGCTGAATGAGCACAGCTCATGCTCTTAAGAACTCAACAGGCGCCTTGCAACCCATTGGGTGGACCGCTCCATTACACAATCATTCACTCTCATTGGCGCTCCTCTTTCTTTCCCACACCCACACTCCTTACACAATCATCGTTCAAATCCTCGACTTCAAGAGAGGCTACAACCATTTTAGAGTGGATTCACCTTCCTATACGCCCCAAAAGCACAATCACCACAGAGCTGAACAAATGGCCCCTATCTTATAGAACGGGAGTAAAAGAGCTTAGAGCCTTGATGGGTGTGATTATCTGCACGCTTACCTCCCTGCCAGACTAACACAATGGGCACCACTCCTTCCAAAATTCTGATTCCGCTTAACAAGAGTCGTTGGCAGTGGCAAGGGAAATGTCTCCTGCCAATTCTACCACCAAACCCACGCATCAAGTGCTGACAACCAATTCCGCTCACTCTAAGAGACTGCCTTTAGTACAAACCAGTGAAAGATGGTCTTACTGTATTCACTGATGGTTCTACAAACCATCGGGGCTTGTGTGTGGCAAATGACAATCAATGGCCATAAAAAACTTACCACACCACAACCTTCTGCTCAACAGGCTGAACTGTCTGCTTCCATATGGCACTCACACTTTTTCCCAACCAGCCAATTAATGTAATATCTGATAGTCTGTATGTGGCACAATTGGCCTTGAATATATTTGATGCCTACATTTCTCCTGCAACCCCTTCTCCTTAATGACGCTTTTTTACAGTTACAAGACCTATTGAAGGAAAGGAAGGAATCTCTGTTTGTGGCCCACATCAGAAGCCATCAGCATCTGCCCGGATTTTCTGTCAGAAGGCAATCACATGGCAGATGAGGCCTGCAAGTTGCATTTGTTACCAATCCTGCAGAATAACACCTTAACAGCAGGAGAAAGTCATGATTATTTTCATCAAAATAGAAAGGCTCTGGTGAGACAATTTGGAATTACTCATCAAGAAGCCGCGGCAATTGTTCAACAATGTCCTACATGTAGTCTGCAGGCACGAAGTGTCCCAGAAGGAGTAAATCCTAGAGGCACCGAGGCCTGTGACACATGGCAAATGGACGTTACTCAGTATCCATCCTTTGCGCCCTGGAAGTATATTCACGTGTCTGTAGACACTTACTCTGGGTTCATCATGGCCCACACTGCAAAGGGGGGAGACTACTAAAAACACTATCAATCATTGCATTCGGACCTTTGTAACACTGGGATGTCCAAAAATTTTAAAAACAGACAATGGTCCTGCATACACGAGCTCCTCCTTCTCGGAGTTCTGTCATCATTGGTCCATTGTACACAAATTTGGAATTCCATTCAATAGCCAAGGCCAAGCTATTGTGGAAAGAGCAAATTAACACTCAAACGGCCCTTGATCGATACATGGGGAAAAAAGGCGTACGCCCCCCCGAACCTCCCAGCGTTACAGAATGTGTTAAATGTATGTTTATATACCTTGAACTTTCTGAATCTTACTGGCTCTCCTTCTTCTACGGCTGCTTCTCGTCACTTTACCACACCTCCAGACCTCTTGTTTATTTCAGGCAGCTTCCAGATCCGAAGTGGAAGGGACCTGTGCAACTGATCACTTGGGGCAAAGGATACGCTGCTGTTCAACTTCCTGATCGTGTTCTTTGGGTGCCTGCGCGCTGTGTTCGACCTTATCATGGGGAGGCTAAGGACAAGTGTTCCTCTCCTAGCCCTTCTGATTCTGATATCTCCTGTCTTTTCTCAGTTTCGGGCTGATCCTGCTGTTATCTTCGCCCCTCCGTTCACACGCGTTACCTTTGCCTTTGAAGACATCTCTCTTTCCGCCTGTAATTATGCCTTTCAACATCAAGGCCGTGCCTTGTGTCCCTCACCTCACGTCTCTCTTCTGTATGGCTACCAACCCTGTCGGGTCTACCTACATGTCTATGTCACTGCGAATACGGTGGGACCTTATTCCTGCTTAGGCTTTCTTGCTTCCGTCAATCCTTCAATCATACAGTTTATCTCTTTTCCATTTTCTCTGTAACTCGCCCCCCACTACCCTCTATGTTTCTTTCTTGGCTCCTTTTGTCTCAATCTTCTCCTCAATCTTTTTCCCATACCCTGGTGCGCCACTTCTCCTGCTGCCAACCTCCCTGTGATACCACCAGTTGCCTATGGGATGCACCTGGCTCCCATCTCCCTGACCGCTATCCTGGTTCCTGGTCACCGCTCCGCGGACAACGAATTCGTAGACAGCTTCTCGAGTCCTCTCCACATCCTAAATTCAACTCCTTGATTCACACGCACCGTTACAACAATGAGGGAGCACTGCATCTTCGCTCTCAGGCCCTCTCCTGTTACCAGAGGTCTCCAATCAAGAAAAAGGGAATCATCTGGCGCTGGTTTTTCAACAATACCATACATCTACAAGACTCACCCAAATATACCATCAATTATCATTTTAGAGCAACTCATCTTTCAGTAACTGATCTGACCCTCTCAGACTTTGGTCTATACCAATGTGAAATTACAAAAATGGTACGAGGCTTTGCCACTTCTTCTCGGCTGACATTATCCCTACAACGAAAGTTTATCCCCCCCCAACGGAGGACACGAAGTGCACTCACCTCCCAAGATGCCAAACATTGCACCCCCTGCTTGCAAAAAACTCAACAGGGGCAGACCATCAGAACTACATTAATATATCACACTCATTTTATTTGCACCAAACCATCCACGCACACCTGTGTGTGGAATAGCACGACATATAGTATTTGTGAAGATAACAACAAACAAACCTGTTATGATCCCACAGGCCCCACTCATCGCTGCAACATCCTCATCACTGTCGGAGCCGGCTCATCGAAAAGACACTGGTCAATCATGACTTTTATAATCCGAGGGTATCCCAATCGGTCACTTTTGATGCCTGCGAAGCCATGGACTATGGCACAAACGAATGCGGCTCACTTGTCTGGCGACGGACATATTCCAGCAACGAAAAGTACATCTGTGCCAGAACTTCAAATCAACACGACCCCTGTGGCAAAGGCACCTACTGCAATGAATGGAAATGTGTGGACTTTCAATCCAGAGGGCTCACAGTGCGACCCGACACCATACCCAAGAGGGATAACCTTAAAAAACTCTATATCACCCGTCTTAGAGTTCCCGATCCCAACTGTATGCAACATCAGTGCAATCCCATCAATCTCACGTTTCCAGTACCGGAAAATTGGCTTTCCTTCCAAACATGGAAAGGTACTGACAATGACTATGGCTTGGGTATTGATGGGACAGGAACCAACCCTTCAGTAGCCATCAAAATAATAGTAAGCAAAATTTCCATCGACTCAACCAGACACTCCTTATTTCATTCTGTTTATTCAGAATTGGCAAAATTGACTCACCTGACCGTACCCCATGAGGTGCGCAACACCTTTGTACACCTTGCAGAGACTATTGCTAAATCATTGCAAGTTAAAAATTGCTTTGTGTGTGGGGGAACTACAATGGGGGAACAATGGCCGTGGCAGGCCCAGGAAATTAACATCACCCATGTCATAACTAATTGGTCCAACTTTGATACCCTGAACACAATTCCTGAAAACTGGACCCTGACCACTAATTTGGTAGGCAGACAATGCTATCAAAGAGTTAATACCTCCGCATGTACGTTTGTAGCAGGCTCTCTTTTATGTTTAGGTACGTTCACCAACGATTCGTGGGACTCTCCCAATAACCTTCCTAGGCCCACCCATAACCTCACTTCTTACCTTTCTTACCTACGGCAACCCGAGAATGATTCCGCCACCTGGCCAGCACCAACAGGGCTTTACTGTTGGCGCCAATGCCTTCTCCATCCTCCCAGCCGCCTGGCAAGGATCTTGTGTACTAGGGACCATACGACCAGGTTTTTTACTGCTCCCTTTGTCGCAAAGACAGGTCCTAGGTCACCCGGTATACGAGGAAGCCGGGGAGGCCACACGCGAGAAGAGAGACACCTCCCAAATTCATAAAGTAAATTGGAAAGATGATGAGTGGCCCCCAGAACGCATAATTCATTATTATGACCTGGCAACCTGGGCAGAGGATGGCATGTGGGGATACAGAACACCCATCTACATGCTTAACTGCATCATCCGTCTTCAAGCGGTAGTAGAGCTAATCACTGATGAAACATTGGCCACCATGCGATCCCTTGCGAGAGAGTCAGTAAAATCTCGTACTTACATAATGCAAAATCGTCTGGCACTAGATTACCTGTTAGCAAAAGAAGGGGGGGTATGTGGAAAGTTTAACCTTACCGATTGTTGCATTGAAATTGATAACAGCATGAAGGCTGTAGATGAGGCTGCCATAAAAATGATAAAACTGGCGCATGTACCTGTGCAAACATGGAAGGGAGTGGACATAGGGGGAATGTTTGACGAGTTTCTCCCCAAGTTTCCCGGTTTAAAGGCTATTTTTATTTTGGTGGCTATAATTGCTATAGGATGTTTTCTGCTACCCTGTTTATTACCTATCTTTATTTCAATGATCAAACGTAGTTTAAATGCTATTGCCGAAGCTAAAGCTGCTGCGCAACTTAATCTCTTAATGCAAAATCATGTATATATGGCAATCCCAACTGAGGAGTGCAAGGCTCCGCTTTTGCACTTATGTTCCGATGACGACACTGATAACCTGCCCTTGAACGAGGTTGTGCAATCGGATCGGGATGTCCCGGAGGGTATGTCCTTATCCAAGCACTATGATACTCCAAAGGAGAAAGGCTTATATTTTGAATCGGATATCGCGGCACCTTAAAAACAAAGAAAAGAGGACTTGTAGTAAACCTCGAGAGTCCTCTTGACTTAAGGCCGTAAGAATGACCTTTTCAAGTTAGGAATTACATGATAAGCTCAGCTTGGCACGACACGTAGGCAAATAGTTACAGGAACTAGCTGACCACAAAATATCTTGTTAATAGATAATCACGTTATCTTAGCACACAACAGTGGTCGCATCCTGCCATGGCGCCATTAGAATTATACTTCCTTGCTCCTCTTCACATATGTCTCGCTCCCCCCGCCCTGATAAAACTGCAAAATAAAAGAGGGTGGTGCGTTGCAATCGGGGGACTTCTTCATCTACCCCGGGCACAACGTGCTCTCTCACCTTGAGAAACTATGGTGTCTGTGTCAATTATTGATTCTAGTACTTAAGTACTCACCCTCGCAAGGGTCCCTCTAAATTTCACCCCTGCGGGGGCTCTACGGGCTGATCAGAGAACCTAAGGACAACAAGCAAACCGCGACAACGTGACACCTCCCCACCCCGCTAACCTGCTTTCCAGCTCCGTTCTCCTGGGCAGGACAACACAAGAAGATCCAGCCAATCAGCTGGGACTCGGGAGGCAGATAATAGATGGGGGTGGGGCCAGTTAGAGGAGGCATTTGCCAGTTCTCCGAACGACTCCAAATTTCTACTACCGGTTCTCCAGAACTGGTCAGAACATGCTGAATACCACCTCTGCTTTACAGCTCTCTCTAAGCGGTTTTATAGAGTCAGCCTATTGCCCCCAACAATCTGGGTCCTCCTTGTACCCACCTCAGAAGGATGGAAGGCTGAGTCAACCAGTGAGCCTGGTGAGATTCAATTTGCCAAATTGCAGGTAACTGGCTGTCAGCAGTATTGCACTCTAACCACTGTGCCATTGAGGCTCTAAGTACTAAATCAAATGAATGTCTTGGGATTCTATACCATACAAGGCATATACAGAGAAGGCCAAAAACCCAAAAGTCCTAAGTTGTATTAACAGAGGGATACAATCAAGATCAATTGAGGTACTACTACCATTCTATAAAGCCTTAGTAAGACCACACCTAGAGTACTGCCTCCAATTTTGGTCACCACAATATAAAAAAGATGTTGAGATTCTAGCAAAAGTACAGAGAAGAGCAACCAGGATGATTAGGGGACTGACAGTTGCAGGAACTGGGCATGACTAGTCAAGGGAAGAGAAGGACCAGGGGAGACATGATAGCAGTGTTCCAATATCTGAGGGGCTGCCACAGAGAGGAGCGGATCAAGCTATTTTCTAAAGCACCCGAAGGCCAGACAAGGAATAATGGATAAAAACTGAACAAGGAGAGATTTAACCTGGAAATAAGGAGAAACTTTCTGACAGTGAGAAAAATCAACCAATGGAACAGCTTGCCTTCAGAAGGTGTGGGAGCTTCATCACTGGAGGTTTTCAGTAAAAGATTGGACTGCCATTTGTCAGAAATGGTGTAAGGTCTCCTGCTTGGGCAGGGGTTGGATTAGATCAGAGGTCATCAAGCGGTGCTCCGCGGACCACTGGTGGTCTGTGATAAAATTTTGGTGGCCTGTGGTGCACCCAGCTGGAGGACCTGCTCCAGGATGACCCCTCCCAGTCACTCCTTGCCTGGCCTGATGGGAGATAGGCTCCATATGGAGATTCACTCTATATTCCACAGCAGGACCGAAGCTTCATCTCTTGCTGGGTCTCACGGGCATTTTTTCTGACCCTTGTTGGTGCTACGTGACTGAGGGATGCGCGACTTCCTCTCCGCCCCAAATACTGGCTGGCCCGGATGAGAGAGATGAGAGATGGGAGAGAGATATATGAAAGAGATGAGACAGATGAGAAAGAGAGAAATACAGAGAGATATGAGAAAGACAGAGAGATACAGAGAAAGAGTGATGAGAGATGAGAGAGATATTGAGAGATGAGATGACAGATACAGAGAGAACGATGAGAGAGCGATGAGGGAATAGAGCGATGAGAGCAATACAGATATGAGAGAAAGAGATGAGAGATACAGAGGGAGCAATGAGAGAGAAAAAGAGATGAGAGATACTGAGATGAGAGTGATGAGAAAGAGATGAGAGATACAGAGTGAGAGCGATGAGGAGAGATACTGAGGAGAGATATGAGAGTGATGAAAGTTAGCAATGAGAGCTGTGGTGAGAGCAATGAGTGAGCAATGAGAGATGAGAAAGACACTGAGAGATGAGAAATGGTGCCAAGTCCTACTAACTATCCCTCCATCTACTGCCTCTAGTGATCAGATGTATAGGTAGTTGTCTCTAATAACCTATAGCTATAGAGAGAGAGAGCTAAGATGGCGACCGGAGGAGGTCGGATTGAAGAGCTCCGCCGTGACGGCCGAATGGTGTGGTGAGTTCCCCCACCCCCCCGGGTCCTCACCTGTGGCAGGGGTGGCGAAGGGACCCGTGGGGGGGTGGGCGACCCCCGAGGCCATGGTGCGGCGCCGGGCCTGGCGCTGTGCCCAGCAGTTTGCGGTGTGGCTGGAAGACTGCCGCCGGGGCTGGGGCTGGGGCCGTTGCAAAGGCCCCAGCCGGAGTCGGAGTTACCGCCGCGGTTCGAGCGGCTGGAGCCGGGGCTGGAGGACGGCCGCCGTGGTCAGAGCCGGGGTGGATGGAGGACTGTCGCCGCTGTTGGAGCTGGGGCTGGAGAACTGCCGCCGCGGTTGGAGCCGGGGCTGGCGTTATGCCCAGCGGTTTGCGGCGTGGTTGGAGGATTGCCACCGGGGCTGGGGCTGGGGCCGTTGTAAAAGCCCCAGCCGGAGTTGGAATTACCGCCGCGGTTTGAGTGGCCGGAGCCGGGGCTGGAGGATGGCCGCCGCGGTCAGAGCCGGGGCGGCTGGAGGACTGTCGTCGCTATTGGAGCCGGGGCTGGAGAACTGCCGCCGCGGTTGGAGCTGGGGCTGGAGGACTGCCGCTGCGGTTGGAGCCGCGGTTGGAGCCGGGGCGGCTGAAGGACTGCCGTTGCTGTTGGAGCCGGGGCTGGAGAACTGCCGCCGCGGTTGGAGCTGGGGCTGGAGGACTGCCACCGCGGTTAGAACCCTTTTTCCTTTTTCCATCTATTCGGAGGCGGCAAGGGCAGCCTGGACTGGGGGCCGGAACCGTTGCGGGAGGCCTGTGGGCGCCGGCGGCGGCAGCCCCGTTTTTACCATCTCTACCATCTTGGGGCCAAGGCTCGATGCTGCCCCCCCGGCCCCAGCAGTGGAAGCAAGTGAGGAGACTGGAAGGACTATGGACGTGCCCCGAGTGGTCTCGACTTGGACTCGGGCCCCGGCTGGTCGGTTCCCAGCTTTGTCGGGGTCAGTTAAAGGAGAAGACTCAGTCCGGGACGCTATCCTATTCCGTGGAAGATCTGTGGGCCCTGAGATGTGTCCCCCTGTCTCAGGAATGGCCCTCTACTCTCTCGAAGGTCCATCTCAAGGACGGATCTTGGGATCCGGAGAGATGGTGGGGTTGTAGGAAGCGTTGGAGGGAGGGGTGTTTAAATAAATTCTTAGTTAGGTTTTTAAAGGGGTTAGGAATGTCCGGACGGGGGACAACTCGCCGGGGGCTGGGACCAGGCCGTGGGTTAGGCGTGGCCGGGAGAGTCAGGGTCCGGATAAGACTGTATTAAGGATGGGGGGGTTTGCCGGGGAGGGTGGAATTAAATCTATTAGTACGGTGAGCGGGAGAGGCAGATTTGGCGGTTATAGGGGGCCATATTCTGTATTGGGAGCGCGTCCCCGCTGTTTGTCTGCTGTGGCGCGCTCCGAACCCCTTGTCATCTCCCGTTCCCCAGGGGGTCTGAGCGATCAGGCCCTGGGCCTTCGGCTGATGCTATGTAATGCCAGGTCCGTTGTTAATAAGGCCCCTCTCATTCACGATTTGATTTGTGAGGGGGGTGCAGACCTGGTGGATGTCACCGAAACCTGGCTGGGCCAGGAGGGGGGAGTCCCTCTGGTAGAGATGTGCCCAGCTGGGTTTCGGGTTTTTCATCGGCCGAGGGCCCAGGGGAGGGGAGGGGGGGTTGCGGTGGTTATTAAGGAGGATCTGTGTCCGAGGGAAGCCACTGTGTTTCAGACGACCGGGTGTGAGCTCCTTTTCGTGAAATTCGGTCTCAGGGTTCAGGTGGGCCTGCTGGTCGCATACCTGGCTCCCTGCTATGCGGCAGCGGCCCTGCTTGAGCTCCTTGAGGTCATAGCTGGCGTGGCAGTTGGGACCCCCAGGCTTATGGTCATGGGGGATTTCAACTTGCCCTCTGCCGGCGGTGCCTCGGGGACTGCTCAAGAGTTCGTGGCTTCCATGACGGCCATGGGCCTGACCCAGTTAATTCGGGACCCCACTCACGTGGGAGGTCACACCTTGGATTTGGTTTTTGTCTCTGACCAGTGGCAGAGTGATCTGGGTATAGGGGATATAGTTATAGAACCCTTGTCTTGGACGGATCACTCGCTCCTGAAGCTCGACTTCCGTTCCGCACCCCCTGACCGCAGGGAGGCGGGACCATTAAAATGGTACCGCCCCAGGCGCCTGATGGACCCTGATAGGTTCCTGACGGAGCTTGGGCCATTTCCCGAAGCTCGCACACACGACTCGGTTGAGGGCTTGGTTGCCACCTGGGATAGGGTGGCTGCTGGGGCCCTTGACCGGGTCGTGCCCTTGCGGCCTCTGACCTGTGCCGATCCCAAGTGGCTCCTTGGTTTTCTGAGGAGCTAAGGGAGATGAAGCGCCGGAAAGGACGCCTAGAGAGTAGTTGGAGGGCTAGCCGCTCTGGGTCTGACCGAACACTATTACGATCTTATATTAAGACGTATTTAGTGGCGATAAGGATGGCGAGGAGGTCTTACCTCTCCACCATTATTGCGTCCGCGGAAAACCGCCCAGCCGCCCTGTTTAGGGTGACCCGCTCACTCCTGGAGGTGGGAGCGCGGGAGGACCCCTTGCAGTGGCGGGCTGAGGAGTTTTCCAGGTTTCTGCAGGACAAAATCTCTCAGATCCGGGACGAGCTGGACTCCGACTGGGCATCTCCGGGCAGGGGGGCGGGGGTGGATATCGGTGAGGTCAACTGGGTTGAGTTCGACCCTGTTACTTTGGAGGACGTGGACAGGATACTGGGGGGGCTTAATGCCACCACTTGTTTGTTGGACCCGTGTCCCTCCTGGCTGGTTTTGGCCACTCGGCAGGTGACACGAGGCTGGTTCCAGGGTATTATAAACACTTCCTTGAGAGAGGGGCTGTTACCCGCCGCCTTGAAAGAGGCGGTGGTGCGGCCCCTCCTCAAGAAACCGTCCCTGGACCCAGCATTGTTATCTAATTATCGTCCTGTCTCCAACCTTCGCTTTGTTGCGAAGGTTGTTGAGAGTGTGGTGGCACGTCAGCTCCCGCAGTACCTGGATGAAGCGAGTTATCTCGACCCCCTCCAATCGGGTTTCAGGCCCGGGCACAGCACGGAGACGGCGTTGGTCGTATTGGTGGATGATCTCTGGAGGGCTCGGAACAGGGGTTGTTCCTCTGTCCTGGTCCTGTTAGATCTCTCAGCAGCTTTTGATACTGTCGACCACAGTATCTTATTGCGGCGGTTGGAGGGGTTGGGGGTGGGGGGCACCGTGTTGCAGTGGTTCACCTCCTTCCTCTCTGACCGTTCGCAATTCGTGTTAACAGGGGGGCAGAGATCGGCCCCGAGGCCCCTACTGTGTGGGGTGCCTCAGGGGTCGGTGCTCTCGCCCCTGCTGTTCAACATTTATGTGAAACCGCTGGGTGAGATCATCCGTGGCTTCGGGGTGGAGTTCCATCAGTACGCTGATGATACTCAGCTGTACATCTCCACCCCGGGCCACCCCAACGAAGCCGTCGAAGTGATGTCCCGGTGCCTGGAGGCCGTGCGGAGTTGGATGGGTCGTAACAGGCTTCGTCTCAACCCGACCAAAACCGAGTGGCTGTGGTTTCCTGCGCCCAGATACAGCCAGCTTGTTCCTTCGCTGGCCGTGGGGGGAAAGGTTTTGACCCCCGTGGAAAGGGCGCGCAATCTGGGTGTCCTCCTGGACGTACGGCTGTCCTTAGAAGAACATATTGCAGCCGTTGCCAGGGGGGCTTTTTATCAGATTCATCTGATCTACCAGTTGCGGCCCTTTCTGGATCTGGGCGCACTTCGCACAGTCACTTCCGCCCTCGTTATCTCCCGCCTGGACTATTGCAATGCTCTCTACATGGGGCTCCCCTTGAAGAGTCTCCGGAGGTTGCAGTTGGTCCAGAATGCAGCTGCACGGGTGATTGTGGGTGCCCCTCGGAGCTCCCACGTTACACCGCTTCTCCGCAGGCTGCACTGGCTTCCTGTGGCCCTCCGGATTCGATTCAAGGTGGTACTGATGGTATTTAAAGTGCTCCATGGCTCGGGACCTGGGTACTTACGGGACCGCCTACTGCCATCATCAACCTCCCGCCGCCCAGTACGCTCCCACAGGGTTGCCCTGCTTGGGGTACCGCCGCCTGGCCGTTGTCGGCTGATGGCCTCGAGAGTTTGGGCTTTCTCTGTGGGAGCTCCCTCCCTATGGAATGATCTCCCCCCCGGAGATACGGGCCATGACGGATATCCTGTCCTTCCGGCGCGCAGTGAAAACCCTATTTTTAGACAGGCTGGCCTGGCCCAGTAATTGGGTTCCGGTTTTAAATTTAATTGGGTTTTAGTAGTTAATTCTATACTTTTAATTTTTAATCGAATCCCTGATTTTATACTCTTAAATTTTCAATTAGATGGGACACAGCCGGACCAATGTGTTTAATATATTTTTAATTGTATTTATAGTATATTTATTATGTGTTTTTTAGTAGGCTGTACACCGCCCCGAGTCCCTTTTTGGGAGAGGGAGCGGTATAAAAGTTTGATAAATAAATAAATAAATAAATAGCTCTTCCCAGAGCTTACAGTAATTTGGATCCATCATCTTATTCCCTACATCTACTTTTTCTAGACCTGAACAGGTTTATAGGTATTTGTCAATAATGATAGGGTAGGATAGGACAGGACAGAACAAAGGTCGGCAACCCACAGCTCTAGTCGCATGTGGCTCTTTAATCTGTCTGCTGTGGCTCCCTGTCACCGGTTGGCGCCACAATTTTGAGAGGAATTACCAGTTAAGGAGGGGAAAGCACGAAACACCAGGAGACTCTATGGCTAGGGGCGGGTTTTCCAGTTGGCTCCACAACTGATAGGGCTTTCGGTTAGGACAGATAGAGGAAAAAGGATGCTATGCTAGGAAGAGACTCTATGGTTGGGGAACTGGATTTCCGGTCAGCAGAGGAAAAAGGACTCCACATTAGTAGTAGTTTCTATGGAGCGGGAACCAGACTTCCAGTTGGCTCCAGAATTGAACAGGGGGCTTCCTCTTAGTACCTTTGTGGCTCTTTGAGTGTTTTAAGATTGCCAACACCTGGGACAGGATAATGGGAATGGGAGTAGAGTAGAACAGAACTGCCTCCGGTGCATAAGCTCAGTGTACATATAAAAAGCAATGAATAGGTCATAGATCACAAATCATAGTTACAATCATTAATCATAAGTTACAAACAACTGACAAAATTGTAAGAAACCAATAGGAGAAGATAACTGGAAAGATGAGAAAAAAGAGAAAATATGAAAAATAAGACAGTGCGGTAGAAATGAAGTGTGGTGGCCTGGGGGAAGAAGGAGAAAATTATCTGTCTGGTTGTTTTGGTATGTAATGCCCTATAGCAGCATCCTGAAGGTGGGGAGATGAAATTGATTATGTCCAGGATGTGAGGGGCCTACTGGTACTTTCTCAGCTCTCTTTCTGGTTCATGCAGTGTACAGATTCTCAATGGAAGGCAGGCTGGTTGCGATAGCTTTTTCTGCAGTCCTAACTGTCAGTTGAAGTCTGTACCTGTCCTGGCCAAACCAGACAATTAATGAGGTACAAACAACAGACTCAATTAGTTGTAACTCTTCCAAAAACTTTTAGTTGATCTCATCCACCATCTTATCATCTTAAATCTTATAAAATGAAATGGAAAGATACATCCATCCATCTATCCAATTTCTTAACCGCGCATCTCTCCCTGATAGAGGGATATGGGGCGATAATTCCTCGCTTCCCTTCCTTCAGCCATACCAGCTCATTTTAGCCCACAATCCACTTCCATGACATTTCCTTGTGTGAAAAAAGACTCATTCTTTTTGTGTCCAAACGCACTTGGCCAATAAAGAGGATTTCTGTACGAGGATCATAACCTCAGAACTGGGGTCTCTGAAGTTCTTTCTGTCAGGATTCCGGAAGTTACCCCAATTAAATCATGAGTCTTGAGCCAAACTTCCAAAACTTCAAAAGGATTTATTGTGAGTTAACATGTCCGGCACTGCCTGAGTGTAGCCGACTCTGAGACACATAATTCATTGTTACCCTTGACCCTGGTTTTTCCCCATCCCCTGGGAGTATCATAATTCATATTTTCCAATGACACATATCACAGCCAAGAGTCATCAATTATGTTCTCCAGTTAGAATTTTGCGTGGGAGAAACTTCAATCACCTAGTTACTATCTTTGAAAACTATTTATGGACTGCATTTTTGGTTTCCAAGCTGCCACACTCCTCCCCCCTCCTGTTGGCAACTCTAAAAAGACTACATAAATATTTTATGACTTGACATTTTCCACATTTTGTCCACTCATATGTCTTCTCCTGTGGATCCTTCTATGGGAAGTCACAGAACAACTCTTTCTAAAGCTCTTTCCACATTCCACACAGTGGTACGGTTTCTCCCCCGTGTGGATCCTTTTATGAGAATTAAGGGAACTGCTTACAGTGAAGCTCTTTCCACAGTCCGTACATTTGTATGGCTTCTCCCCCGTGTGAGTCCTTTTATGGGATGTAAGGGAACTCTTTACGCTAAAACTCTTCCCGCAATCTAGACATTGGTATGGCTTCTCTCCGGTGTGGATCCTTTTATGGGAAGTGAGGTAACTTGCATCACTGAAGCTCTTTCTGCACTCCAGGCACTGATATGGTTTCTCCCCTGTGTGGATTCTCTGATGGGAAGTAAGCCCGCTTTTGCGACAGAAGCGCTTCCCGCACTCCGTACATGGATAGGGTTTTTCCCCTGTGTGGCTTCTCCTGTGGGAACTCAGGTAACTGCTCTGACTGAAGCTCTTCCCACACTCCATGCATTGATAGGGTTTCTCTCCTCGGTGGGTCCTCATATGGGATGTCAGGGAACAGCTCACACTAAAACTCTTCCCACATTCCATACATTTATAGGGCTTCTCTCCAGTGTGGATCCTTTTATGGGAAATGAGGTTACTTGCTTCAATGAAGCGCTTCCCGCACTCCAGGCACTGATACGGTTTCTCCCCTGTGTGGATCCTCTTATGGGAGGCAAGGTGGCTTCTCTGAGAGAAGCACTTCCCACACTGCGTACATTGATAGGGTTTTTCCCCTGTGTGGATTCTCCTGTGGGAAGTCAGGTAACGGCTCTGACTGAAGCTCTTCCCACACTCCACGCATTGATAGGGTTTCTCTCCTCGGTGGATCCTTTCATGATTCATAAGCTGACTTTTCTGATGGAAGCTCTTCCCGCAATCCATGCATTGATATGGATTCTCGTGGACCTGAATCTTTTGATGGTTACTGAAATGGCTACTCTGGCTGAAGCTCTCATCACATTCCACACCTTTATATAATATTCCCCCAAGCAATATATTTTGATTTAAAGTAAGAGGAAAGGTCCATTCCCTATTTTCAGGTTGTGCCTCGACAGGATGCCTTCTGCAATTTCCACACAATCCTGATTCCTCCTTCAATATTTTTCCACATGCTGGACACATTCCAGTTTCTTGGTGATTTTTTTCAGCCTGGAGCACATTGTTATCTGCATGATGAAAAACGAGGACTTTCTCTGGCTCTCCGTTTAGCTGGTTTTCCTCAGGACTTTGGACTCCCTGTTGACATTGGAACATCCTTTCTTCAATTTCATTTTTGATTATTGGCAAGTTCTCTAGCATCTCCTTCTTAGAGTCCTCTTTCTCCCACCTTTTGACTGATTGAAACAAAAAGAAAAAAGAAACAAAGAGGTGAGGTTCACATGATGCTCTAGGCCCAAGATAAGGCACATCAGGAATCATGCTCTATTGCCACAGCCTATATTTGAACGTTACATGTAGTTCTCAACTTATGAGCCGTGGTGACACAGTAGTTACAATGCAGTATTGCAGGCTACCTCTGCTGACTGCCAATAGTTCGATTCTGACCGGCTCAAGGAGAAATGAGCGGGACGGGGCCAGCCAGTGGTGGGATTTGCCAGTTCACCGACCTGCGCTGAATCTTAACAACCGGTTCACTTGAACCTGTACGAACCAGCAGCAGCTCCGAGCTTGACTCCCTCTTCTTTGTGGCAAACCCTCGAATATTGGAACATTACTAACATGTCACCCCCTAGTCTTTCTTTTCATTAAACTAGACATACCTAATCCCAGCATGTTTTAGCCTCCAGTCCCCTAACCATCTTTGTTGCTTTTCTTGCAATCTTTCTAGAGTCTCAAGATTATTTTATATCGTGGTGACCAAAACTGGATGCAGTATTCTAAGTGTGGTCTTATCAAGACATTATAAAGTGGTATTAACACTTCATGTGATGCATGAAATTTGGGTCTATTAAGGTTTCTGAATTCCAGAAAAATGAAAGGCACTGTTCTGACCCAAAGCTTGTTCCAAGAGGGTAAACACAGCAAAGGTAACAGTACAACCTTTTACTGTTTCATTTACGAATCCTGTTTCTTCACAGATAAAAGGCTGCTTCCAACTAAATAGTTCCGATAAGAAAGAGCCTTGCCAAGTTTTTGCAAGGCTGCCAAGAACAACAGATAAAGTTACTAAACAGTAAATCAAAAGAGTCTCCAAACACCAACTCGGATATTCCTAACGTCCACCAGGCTCAAGTATCAAAGTTTCTCAGCTGGCTTTTATCTTCTCAGGGAAGGGCCATTACCTTCCAGCCTTACTCCGAGTTGCCCATGCTGCTGCAGCTGCTCTTTCCTTCGAGCAGCCCTGCACACATGTACGCTGGGCACAGGCTCCTCAGGGGCCTCTACATCATTGCTGCCAGCCTTTAAAATCTCCAAAGGCAGCATTCCACTCCTGGATTGTCCTGGCCCCATCCCTACATCACACGCAGGCCCCTCATCTGAGACTTCGCTCTCCGAGAACCACAACAGGCACTTCCTTAAGGCTACCACCCAAAAGAGAAATTAAATAAGGTGTGTGTGTGTTTGCTCCCTTCTGTAGTGAAGAAATAGCATGAAGGGTTTTAGCCCTGCCTGTCTAATCCAGTGAGAGAGCCAATGCAGTTAAGGGGATTCACTGTAGGAAAGGAACAGACCAGCATTTTCTCAGAAACGCGTAAACTGGTTACATCTGATCAGAAACGTAGAAAAAGAACTCTTACCTAGGCAGGTCACGTTCCTTGCATTTTCCAACGTGATCTCCCTGTATAGCAATTTTTGGTCAGGATTCAGCAGGGCCCACTCCTCTTCTGAAAAAAATACGGCTATATCTTCAAATGTACATACCATTCTGAAATTCAAAAAACAAAAAGAAACAAACAACCATCCCTCATTAATGTAAAGTTCCAAGTTGTACTTGAGGTCGTAAGTTGAGGATTACCTGTACCATCTGAAAATCGCCCAAGGTCATTCTGAGAGTGAAATGGGTGGTATCTGAGCTAATTATTTATAGAAATAAATAATCATAGCTCCCCATTCATGCAGGAGGCTCTTTACCATTTCACAGAAATAGTTGTCCAATCTAATCTTAAAAACCTCTATCAATGGAGCTCGCACAAAATCTTTAAAAAAAGCTATGTCACCCCTAGTTTTCCTTTTCATTAAACTAGACATACCCAATTCCTGCAACCGTTCTTTATATGTTTTAGCCTCCAGTTCCCTAATCATCTTCATTGCTCTTCTCTGTGCTCTTTCCAGTCTCTCAACATCTTTTTTATATTGCGGTGATCAAAACTGGATGCAATATTCCAAGTTGTAGGTCTTACCGAGGCATTATAAAGTGGTACTAACACTTTACGCAAGCTTGATCCCTCCTACCTGAGTTGGAACGACCACAGCAGTTTCAGTTCCACCACAAAGCAGAGGCGTTTTTGCAGGAAACCACAGGGTTGCTCCATTCCCTGAGAAGACAAAAATGGAGGAAGGCATTTTGAAAACTTTCCTACTGCATTCTCGAGCAAAATTATACCAAAAAAATAAGAGCAGCATTTTTTTTCACACCAGTGAGACTGCAAGTAAGTAATATCAATAGCACCTAGACTTATATACCACTTCATAGTGTTTTACAGCCCTCACTAAGCGGGTTAAAGAGTTAGCACCTTGCCCCCCAATAATCTTCCCCAACAGTTTTATGTTGAATAGTGAGCATCATGGAAAGCAAGGTAGAAATCAACTCATAAAATATTTCTATGGTCTTTTTAGAGTTGCCAACAGAAAGGGAAGGGGGGAGCTGTGCGACAGCTTGGAAACTGAAAGTGCATTCCGTAAATAGTTTTCAAAGATGGTAACTAGGTGACTGAAGTTTCTGCCATGCAAAATTCTAACAGAAGAGCATGATTGATGACTCTTGGCTATGGATGTGTCCCATTGGAGAATATGAATTATGATTCAGCCGGGGGGGGAGGGGAACCAGGGTTAAGGGTGACAATGAATTATGTGCCTCAGGGTCGGCTACACTCAGGCAGTGCTGGACATTTTAACTCCCAATAAGTCTTTTTGAAGTTTTGGAAGTTTGGCTGGAGACTCAGGATTTAATTGGGGCAACTGCCGGAATCCTGACAGTAGAGCTGTACATAGTATAAACGACCCAAGGTCAAAAATATTAATTCCAAGTTCCATATTGGAGAGTGGCCGATAGGGAACACTAGACGGATAGTAAAAAATAATGACCTGGGTGTAATCTGTACCCACATAGGATCCAGGAGGAATGAGAACAAGGAAAACCTGAACCGTTTAGTTTTTGAAGTTACAACGGCAGGTAAAAATAATGGCCATTTTTCACACTTACGACCGTTGCAGTACCCCATGGTCATGTGACCAAAATTCAGATGCTTGGCAACTGCCATGTATTTATGACATTCAACAGTGTCCTGGGGTCATGCAACTTTCCAACAAGTAAAGCCAATGGGGAAGCCAGATCCCCTTAACAACCATGTTGCTAACTTAAGAACGGCAGTAATTCACTTCCCAACTGTCCCAAAGTTGCTTTTCCAAGAGGCAGCTGCAATTTTGGGACAACCATGACCTGGATTACTGAGAGTCTCCATAGACACTTAACAACGGTGGCAAGGAAAGTCATAAAATGGGGCAAAACGCGCTTTAACAACTGTCTTGCTTAGAAATGTGGGGCTCATCTGTGGTGTTAGCAATAGCACTACCAATAGCACTTAAGACTTATCTACTGCTTCATAGGGCTTTGATAGCCCTCTCTAAGTGGTTTAGGGAGTCAGCAACTTTGCCCCCAACAACCTGGGTCCTCATTTTATCCACCTTGGAAGGGTGGAAGGCTGAGTCAACCTGGAGCTGCTCAGGATTGAACTGCGGACAGTCGACAGAATTAGCCTGCGATACTGCATTGTAACCACTGCGCCACCATTGCAATAAGGCTGCATACACTGATCTGGGGATGCGAGACTGTGGCCAGAGGCCCAACCTCTCTGATTAACTGAGTAGTAGGTGGCGAAGAGTGAAATAAAGAGGCTAAAGAGTTAGGCTTAGAGGTACTTTACTTTAGTGGTCATGAGAGGCAAGGGCTCCTGTCAATCCCCGAAAGGCCCCGTGAAGACATGAAAAACTGAGGTTCTTTAAGTCTGGACTTAAGAGTCTACTGAAATAGAGAGAGATTTTAAGATTGTATCTTGCATTTGCTTTTTCCCAGGACGTCAAGGAATTGGGCAGCTGATGAACAGTACAATTTCCATTAGACGGGACTTAGACCCTTCCTTATATTTGGAGGTCCGGTGGCGTGGTGGTTAGAAATTATTGCAGACTAACTCTGCCCACAGCCAAGAGTTCGATCCTGGCTCCTCATTTTACCGACCTCTAAAGGATGGAAGGCTGAGTCAACCTTGAGTCGGTGAGGATTTTCCCAGGACTTCACAGAAGTGGGCAGGTGCTGAACAGTACGATTTCCATGAGACGGGACTTACGCTCTTGCCCTATCCGATTCATTTGATGGTGTGGTGGTTCAAATTTTTTTCTAGGCTAACTCTGCCCGCCACCAGTTCGATCCTCACCGGGTCAAGGTTCACTCAGCCATCCATCCTTCCACGGTGGGTAAAATGAGGATCAGATAATTGGGGGCAATATGGTGACTCTGTAAACCGCTTAGAGAGGGCTGTAAAGTACTATAAAGCAGTATATAAGTCCAAGTGCTATTGCTGTTGCTATTTGGGAGTTTGGTGGGAATTGATTGGCTGGATCAGGGTGCTCAATGCCTCATTGGAAGAGATGATGTTACATGCCTTGAAAGGGGCATCTCTGCCTGGGAATGCTAGCAGCTCAAAGAGGCCTTTGTTGGTTAAAGATTTGCTTTTCGGGACTCTGGAGAAACATTGGATTAAGCTTCCAAGCTGAACCAAAGTATTCAATGAATGAATAATGTTCCGTAATATGTTTCTTTTCAGCTGCACCGTTACGGTTCCTTGTGGAGTACAGCAATATAAACTTTTAACAAATGAAGAACCTAACATATTACCTTTGGATGTGATCTGAGCTGGATCCTCTTGGGAGATGCCTCCAAAACCCGGTTCCTGAGAGAGAGATGGCACGTCTCTCTGTGCTCGGGGCTTCTGTTCATCCACGTCCATGAAGGCATCCTGAACCTGTCCAAAGAAAAAGAGGGAAGAGGATTTTAAGGTCCACTGCAACCAGGTTCTTCTAAAAAGAGAGAGCTCTGACATAAAGGTAGACTAGAATAGCATTGGAAGGGGTCTTGGAGGTCTTCTAGTCCAACCCCCTGCCTAGGCAGGAAGCCCTACACCACTTCAGACAAATGGTTGTACAACCTCTCCTTAAAAAGTTCCAGTGTTGGAGCATTCACCACTTCCAGAGGCAAGTTGTTCCACTGATTAATTGTTCTAACTATCAGGAAATTTTTCCTTAGTTCCAGGTTGCTTCTCTCCTTGATTTGTTTCCACACATGGCTTCTTGTTCTACCCTCAGGTGCTTTGGAGAATAGCTTGACCCCCCCTCTTCTTTGGGGCAGCTCCTAAGATGTTGGAAGAGTGCTATCATGTCACCCGTAGTCCTTCTTTCTTTAAACTAGACATACCCAGTTCGCCACTGATGCTTCTCGACCCCGTCAGGGACCGCTGGAGCCTTCGCTACCAAGCAGCTGATTGGCGGTTGGATCAGCCTCCCGGAATACCACCAATCAGCTGTTCCAGGTAGCGGCAAAGGGTGGGGCCGATCCCCGTCGCCTGAAACAGCTGATCAGCAGTATTCTGGAAAGCTAGGTGTGTCTTAAGTTCCGGAGCATCTTATAGTGCAAAAATTACGGTATATACCACTTCACAGTGCTTTTACAGCTCTCTGTAAGCTGTTTACAGAGTCAGCATATTCCCTCTCAACAATCTGGATCCTCATTTGACCGACCTCAGAAGGATGGAAGGCTGTCAACCTTCATAACGGTCATAAGTCATTTTTTTCCCAATGCTGTTGTAACTTTGGATGGCCAGTAAGTGAACTGTTGCTAAGTCAAGGATTAGTTGTGCAATGATTTTTTGTCTCACCTGCATTTCTGCCAGCTTCTTCTCCTCCGCCTGGCTCAGGAGAAAGCCTTCCGCGAGGGCCACCGCCTGGGAGCTGGTCTCTGCTCCACACTCCCGCACCCAGCTCTCCATCTCCGAGGGCAGGATGGCCAGGAACTGCTCCAGGACCACCAAGTCCAACATCTGAGTTTTCGTGTGTTTCTCTGGCTTCAACCATCGACGATAAAGACGGTGTAAGCGACTGCAAAGTTCTCGGGGTGCCTCGGTTTCTTCATAGAAAAACTCCCGGCAAAGTTGATGGTTTCCAGCCCATCTGGTGGTTCTTCCTTCCAGGACGTTGTCCTTCCTCGTTCTTCTCCAGAACCTCTCAGTAGATCCATGCAAGGCAACACGGGATCCGTTTCCTTCTGGGTCTCGTGAGGCAGTTTTTGGGGTGTACCAAGAGGCTGGTTCACACCCATCCAAAGTCTGTCCTGGGTTTGGAAAAGGACTTTCAGTCAAAGGAGAAGAATGGCAAGAAGAGGCAACGTGAGCCATTTTGGGAGATGTGGGATTTTGATCCTCCAACGATAAGAATCCTTCCAGCCAAAAAAAATAAAAATGTTTTCAGTTTTCAAGCTAAGGGAACGGAAGAAAAGGAAAGAAAAAGTGAGGAAAAAAGAGAGCTGCCTTCATAGATGTCGATAGGATGTCCTTCATAGATGTCGATAGGAAGACTGAGAAAGCACTGTATCAACTCATAAAACATTCCTATGTCTGTTTTAGTAGTTGCCATTAAAAAGGGGGGGGGGAGGAGAGAAAGGAAATCTGGAAGAGCAGTTGAAAGCGAAAGTACATTCCAACTCTTATCTTTAAAAGATTGTAATTAAGCTACCAGAACTTTTGCCCCAAATATATTTAATTGGAGAACGTAAATGATGCCACCCAGCCTGTGAACGTGCTATACCCATGATAGTGAACCTATGGCACGCAGAGCCATTTTGCCGGCACACAAGCCGCAGGCAAAGTTACCACACTGCGCATGCGCGCGCCTGACAGCTGATTTTTTTTACGCTGGTTTGAGGTCTTTTTCGGCCTCTCAGAGGCTTAAAGAAACCTTCTGCAGGCTTTTCAGGATGAATAATAGGTCCTGTTTTGTCACTTTCTGTACTGGAAGTGGCAAAACAGGCCTATTTTTAATTCTGAAAAGCCTGCAGGTTTTTTTAAGCCTCTGGGAGGCTGAAAAAGGCCTCAATCCAACCGAAAAATCAGCTGTGAGGCGCAGTGCAGGTAAGGGGACAACAGGAAGGGGGGAATTGTGCGCACATGCGCAGGGAGCATGAGGGGGCGTGAGCATTGCCTTCTGGGTGCTGGCACATGAGCCCAAAAAGGATAGCCACCACTGTGGTATACCATGGTTTATGAGACACCCAGGGGGGAGGGGGGAAACAGGGTCACAGGTGACTGTAAATTATGTATGCCAGAGTTGGCTTCATACAGGGCAGTGCCAGTATGTCACCTCTAATGAATCCTTTGAAATTTTCTGAAGGTTGGTTCGAGAATCATGATTTAATTAGGGCGATTGCTGGAATCCTGACACACTGCTCTTAAAAGCACACGCAAGCAAAACACACACGATCACTTTTCAAAAAAGTACAGGTAGGTCGTGATTTACGACCACAATTGCGTCAAAAACCTCTGTTGCTAAGGAAGACAGTTTTGCCCTACTTTGCAACCAGTGGTTAAGTGAATCACTGCCCTTGTTTTATGTCAGTTACACAGTCATTAAGTGAATCTGGCATCCCCCGATTGACTTTGCTTGTCAGAAGGTCACAAAAGGGGATCGGATGTGACCCAGGGACTCTGCAGCTGTCATGAATACATGCCGGTTGGCAAGCGTTTGTTTTTTTGGGGGGCTGTTGTTGTAATCATGGACAGTCACTATAAGAAATGGTTGTAAGTCGAGGAGGACTACCTGTATTTCTTATGACAAGCAAAGTCATTGTGTTGGAGAGTCTTTGTTTACTTCAGCACCCAAGTAACTTTGCAAAGGGCAGATAATTCCCAGAACTTCCAAGCTGGAGATACCTCCAATGCTGGCACTTAGCTTGGGTCCTGGGAGGGTGGAGACATCCCAAACCCCTGTGGCTTTTCCTCCAGCACCTTCACCCCCAAACGCCTGTGGTTTTTCCTCCAGCACCTTCACCCCCAAAACCCTGTGGCTTTTCCTCCAGCACCTTCACCCACAAAACCCTGTGGCTTTTCCTCCAGCACCTTCGCCCCCAAACCCCTGTGGCTTTTTCTCCAGCACCCCCAAACCCTCCCTGGCTTTTCCTCCAGCACCTTCGCCCCCAAACCCCTGTGGCTTTCTCTCCAGCACCCCCAAAATGCTTTCCTCCAGCACTCCCAAATGAGGGTTTAGATAGGAAAAACCATGGACAGCCACTTCTGGGGGGTGGGGTTGTCTTCCTTCCTGCGGGCCAGGCTCCCCACCCGCCCGCCAGCCAAGACCCCTCCCCTCCCCAGGGTGGGAAAGGGGGTCATGGGGTGGGGTGGGGATAGCGGAGGAGCAGTCCCAGGGTCGTCACTCATTGGGGCCGTTGGACGTTACCTTCTTCCAGGGAGGCCAGCGAGGAAAGGGTTTTAGAAGTTCCGCGGGGCGTCTGCCAAGAGGGACCCTCCTCCTGGGAGTCTGCAAAGGGGGAAAAGGCGACGCTGAGCTGAACCGGACGGAGCTCTGCCTGGCTCCCCCCCCTCAGCCTTTTATTCTGGAGGTGGGGCATAAAAGCATCCAAATCTAAAAGACCCCCAACCTTAAGGAGGAAGAGGAGGGGAAAAAGGATCCGGAGAAGAATCGCTTCACCTGGAACCCTCGATGGACTGCAAGGTATCCTCCGGCGCCCCCGCTCCAGACTCCTTCCACCCGCCCGGGATTCCAAGCTCCGCCCGCTTCGGAGCAGCTCCTGCTTCTACCATTGCTTCGCGCCTGCGCACTCTTCTGCAGGGCATCTAAAGGGCCCTGCAGCTCCAAAGGTTCCTCCCATCGACCCTGGATTCCAAGCTCCACCCATCGCACTTGGAGAAGGACGCGCGTTCCGCCCTCCTCTCATAGCTCCGCCCTCACCACTAAGGGTTGGGGAGCACGTTTGCGCCTGCGCATTCTTCTGGGGACGTAATAAGCCTTAGCGTCCCCAGCTCCAGGCTCCTCCCACCCACCTGTATCTCCGAGCTCTCCACTCGGGAAAGGACGTGCGCTCCGCCCGCCTCCCACTTAGGAATTGAAGAGCAGAATCGCGCCTGCGCATTCTTCTGCAGGGAATCTTAAGGGTTAGAGAGAAAAAACTCATTGTTCCTGGAGAGGCCTCTCGAATGATTCCCCCCCCCCCACCATCGATGGGAAGCAAAGCGCTTGCTCGCTGGGCAGCGCCATCTGGTGGATCCCACCAGCCAGTTGCGTCAAATGAGTGACTTGCTGTCCCGTTTTTATTTGCACCCTGTCCGCGATCCTTTTTATTTTATTTTATTATTTATTTTATTTTGTCAAGAGATTATAAGATAACAAGTATAAGTATAAACATAGTTATGAATACATGAAATAGATACATATAAGAAAAATAAAAGAAACAATAGGACAGGGACGATAGGCACGTTGGTGCGCTTATGCACAACCCCTACAGACCTCTTAGGAAAGGGGTGAGGTCAATAGTAGACAGTCTAAGGTTAAAGTTTTGGGGGTTTGGGGAAGAAACCATAGAGTCAGGTAGAGTATTTCAGACATTGACTACTCTGTTGCTGAAGTCATATTTCCTGCAATCAAATTTGGTGCGGTTTACCTCGAGTTTGTATCTATTGTGTGCTCTTGTATTGTTATGATTGAAGCTGAAGTATTCATTGACAAGTAGGACATTGCAATATATAATTCGATGTACTATACTTAGATCAGACCGAAGGCGGCGTAGTTCTAGTTTTTCTAGGTCTGGAATTCCAAGTCTGGTGGCATAAGGTATTCTGCAACGAGTAGAGGAGTGGAGAACTCTTCTTGTGAAATATTTCTGTATTAATATCAGATACGTAATGCAGGTTCCAGACTGATGAGCTGTATTCGAGTATTGGTCTAGCAAATGTTTTGTATGCTCTCCTTAGTAGTGTGATATTACCAGAGAAAAAGCTACGCAGGATTAGGTTAACAATTCTGAATGCCTTTTTGGCTATGTAGTTACAGTGGGCTCTAGCACTTAGATCATTAGAGATGAGTACTCCAAGGTCCTTGACAGAGTTTGGATCATCAACAAGGTCTTGACTATTCAGCTTGTATTTTATTTTCTGATTTTTTTTGCCAATATGTAACACAGAGCATTTATTTGTTGAGATTTGAAGTTGCCATTTGTTTGACCATGCTGATACATAGTTGAGGTCTTTTTGGAGGGTAGCAGTATTGTCGGTGGTGTTGAATAGCTTTACATCATTGGCGAAGAGAACGCAGTTGCTCTTAATATGATCACAGAGGTCATTTATGTAGAATATGAAGAGAGGGATCCCTCAGGGCTGCCAGCGTGGAAGTTGGGCCTCAGGGCGCTTTCCCATAAAACATGGGGTTTTTTTTAATGGTCTTTTCTTCCCTTGGACTGTTTTTTCATTGGGTGGGTTTTTTTGGGGTGTTGCAGGTCCAGCTCCCCAGTTTTTGCAAGGCTGATAAAATCCCAGACCTCCTAGTTGAGTCCAGCCAGGGAGTCCTCGATTTATGACCACCGTTTGAGCCTCAAAATTTCTGCCGCTAAGCAAGATGGTTGTTAAGTGAATTTCCCCCCTGTCTTATGACCTTTCTTTCATAATTGTTAAGTGAATCACTACACTTGTTCAGTGAGTAACCCGGCTTTTCTCGTTGATTTTGCCGGTCAGGAGGTCACAATAGGGGGATCGCGTGGCCCCAGAACATGGCAGCCATCGTGAATCTGAGTCATTCGCCCAACGTCTGAATTCTGATCCCGTGACCCTGGAGATCATGAGTGGGAAAAATGGCCATGTCACTTTTTTTTTCATAGCCATTGTTAATGTTTGGTCACTAAATGAACTGCTGTTAAGTTGAGGACTACCTGCCCACATTCTCACACAGACACACATTTATACGCCTGGCACAATAAACACAACCGCATCACAAGTTTACCGCAGGAAATGGCAATAAAGATCATATTCCTTTACAAATTTTAAAAGTTTGTTTCTTCTTCTTTTTGCATTCCTCCAAAGGCCGTTAGAGGTACAGTTATGATTTCATTGCAAGGGAGAATTCCTGCTCTCTAAGAAGGAATATATTCCAGGAAATATATTGTAACTTATGATTCTAGACTCATTGACGAATGTATCTTTTTTTTTGTACACTGAGAGCATTTGTACCAAAACAAATTCCTTGTGTGCACAATCACACTTGGCCAATAAAAGAATTCTATTCTATTCCCTTTTCTATTATATTTCCTATTCTGTCCTATCCTATTCCCTTTTCTATTCCATCTATTTTCTATGATTTGATTGCTTATTGTACCCTTTGACTATTATTAAGTGTTGTACCTGATGATTCTTGACTCTTGATAAATGTATCTTTTCTTTTATGTGCACTGAGAGCATTTGCAGCAAGACAAATTCCTTGGGTGTCCAATCACATTTGGCCAATAAAGAATTCTATTCCATTCCATTCCAATATTTCTATTCTATCTAGTTGCCAAATTTGGGGGCCCCTGCTTGAAAATCAAGGATCTTCGAACTTCACCGTTTTAAGACTTGTGGACTTCAACTCCCAGAATTCCTTCTCCAAGTCATATGAGCTCCGGAATTCTGGGAGTTGAAGTCCACAAGTCTTAAAGCAGTCAAGTTCGAAGACCTTTGCTCTAAATCAGAAGTCGCCAACTGGTGGGCCGCGAGAAAATTTTGGTGAGCCGCAGAGAAAACTCACCCCCCAAGCACCCCCCTCCAAAGCAATTAATCCAGACTGTGCAGAAACACAAGGCTGCGCCAGCCACATGACCTGTGAGAGCCCTCTCCGCCCATTCACTCCTTACCTCGCAAACTTGCCTGCTAAATTGCTATTTTTCCTTTTTCTGACCATCATCTGTTCTGCTGTGCTGGGATATTTAGATTAACTAGAAAGCAGGAAATGGTTGGATTTCTTGTTTTCTAGCTAGTCTTTAGATCTTCGGCTCTGCTTTTAAGCACAGCTGAACCTCCCTTAGGACTGAAGGTTCTATGATTCAGTGCAGACTCACAGCCAGCAAATTGTATGTGACAGATTGAGCTAGCCGATGGTAGATAGATAGATCTTTGAATAGTTCTGTGAGCAACTCAGTCTGCCTGCCTGCTTTGCCTGATTTTGGGTAAAAGTTGCTCTTTTTTTATAAAAAAATTCAAGATTTATATAAATATTTATAATATTTACATACAAGCCATGTCCAGCCAGTCACATGACCACCAAGCCATACCCACAAATTAGGCCACGCCCACAGAACCAGTTAGTGGTCCCTTGGATTTTAAATTATGAGTTTGGTGGTCCCTGAGGTCCAAAAGGTTGGCGACCCCTGCTTTAAATAAACCCGAGATGACCATCCAGCTGAAGGATGCAGGATATACTGTATGTGTGTGTGTGAACCGAGCCTTTTGCATATCTCGGCGGTCACCAGGGGGCAGCCAAGCTACCCCTTTCATTCTTTCCCCGGGGTTTGCACGGCTTGGGAGCCGCTGCAAAGACGCAATTGCACCACAGCCACCCACCGCGCATCCTTTCCAAAGCCCGGCTTGGGCTGCCTTCTGGCGGCCGTCCGGACTTTGCAACCCCATTACTCTCTCCTCCTTGCAAAGAACATACCTCTCCCCCGCTCGACCGCCTTGCCCGTCCAGGTAGCCTCTTCTCCTCTCATTGGCCCGCCTCCCTCTTCTCGCCCCGCCCCACCCGGATTGGCTCCTCCTCCTCCTCTTTCTGGGAAGCGGAGCACAAAGGGAATCCTCCGTCACTGCCTCCCCCCGAGAGGAGATCCGTGGCACAGGTGAGTCAAGTCCTTTCTTTGCAACGTTCAGCTCTTGCAGGATTGCAAACGGGGTGCAATGATCGCGGCCCGCCCCCCTGGTGTCCACCGACCCACCCACCCCTTCCGAGGCTTGCACTACAACTCCCATTGTCCCCGGAGCCCGCTTTGCCGCAGCTTCCCACGTGGCTGGCTCCCTTGCTTCCCCTTGCCCACCCCACATAGGCCCTTCCCCTCCCTTCCCTATCTTTTGCACCGCCGATCCCCTCCCCACGCTTTCCACGGGGGCTCGCTTTCGGCCTCTCCCGTTTTCTATTTATCCCCCCCCCCTTCCTTAACCACCCCTCCCGTGTCGTCCCCTCCCAGGCCTATCCTAGCCAGCAGAGAGTGAGTAGATCCTTGATTTCTGATTTCCCCCCCTCCCTCCTTGGAAAGGAGAAGACTAGAGAAAGAGAGAGAGAGATTTGGGGGGGAGGTGGTTTGTGAGGGCAGAATCCCCCCTTTTTTTTAAAAAAATGGGGGAAACAACCACCATTGGGATCCGTTGGGACCTTTCCAAGGGAGATCCCCGCCGCCTTTCCACAAGCGATCCCACCCCTTCCCTTTACATACAAAGATCCAATGTGGTGGTGGTGGTGGGGAATGCACCGGATTTAGAAGGGCTGGGATCCACAAGGGAGGTGGGTTGTTGTTTTTTTGCAAAAAATGCAAACATCTTGTGTGGGTGTTGTTGTTTTTTTGGTTGGAGGATGAAAGTGTTCGTTTTTTAAAAAATCCTTTTCTTGGCGGTATTCAGGGGAGGAAAAAAAAATCAAGCATGGGCAAAGAATTGTGATTGCTAAAACAAGAGAAAAAAGCCAAAACGGGGGCCTGTTGAGAGGGTGCGTGAGAGAGGATCCTTCCTGCTTGTCTTTTTCCTCCCCACCTCCACAGTGTTTTAATTTTCTTGTTCCCCTTTCTTGGAGGAAGACTTAAGGGCTCAGGACTTAAGGCCTTAGGAAGGAAGGAAAAGGAAGCAAAGGCTAAAAAAAATCAGGGTGGGTGGGGATAAACCCCGAGAGGTGTTGTGGTTTAATTTGGCTGGAACTCTGGGTGGAAGCTGAAGGGCCATAGGGGTGGGTGGGTGGGTGTTGGAGCCCCACAGAGGATGCTCCTTTTAATGCCCGCCATGTGGGCGAAAGACTGGAACGCACCCCCAGGATGCATATCCTGGACACAGGCGTTCTCCACTTATTCTTCCAATAGTTGTGGGATCTACCTGCTCCCAAACTAGAATATAGCCATGATGGCGAACCTAAGGGGCACACAGAGCCACTTCTGCCGGCACGTGAGAGGTCACCCGGAAGAACTCCACTGCGCATGGGCGCACGCTCCCTGCCAGCCAGCTGATTGTGGGGTATCTACTGCACCTGTGCGGGGCAGACTCATGCGTGGGAGATGCACGTGGGTGCAGAGGCATGTGGGGGGTTGCGTGCGGTACAGGGGTCGCTTGTGCGGGTTGCGGGGGAGTCATGTGCATTGCATCATGGGTGCAGAGACGGAAGCGCAGGGATGCGAGCGCACTTTTGGCTGCAAGGTGGAAAAGGTTAGCCATCACTGGCATATAGAATAGAATAATAGGGATAGAATGGAATGGAAGAATAGAAATAGAATAGATGGAATGGAATAGAATAGAATGAAATATGGAATGGAATAGAATGAATAGAATATAGAATAGGGATAGGAGGGAATGGAAGAATAGAAATAGGAATAGGTGTTATGGAGTAGAATAAGGAATGGAATGGAAGAATAGAAATAGAATTAGAAATAGAAGAATAGAAATAGAGATGGAATGGAATAGAATAGAATGAAATAGAATATAGACTAGAATAGGGATAGGATGGAATGAAAGAATAGAAATAGGAATAGAATAGATGGAATAGAATAGAATGAAATAGAATATAGAATAGAATAATAGGGATTCGAATGGAATGGAATCGAAGAATAAAAATAGAAATAGAATAGATGGAATGGAATAGAATAGAATAGAATATAGAATAGAATAATAGGGATTGGAATGGAATGGAAGAATAGAAATAGAAGAATAGAAATAGAATAGATGGAATAGAATAGAATGAAATAGAATGTAGAATAGAATAGGGATAGGATGGAATGGAATGGAAGAATAGAAATAGAAAAGAGGGAACAGAATAGAATGAAATAGAATATAGAATAGAATAATAGGGATAGAATGGAAGAATAGAAATAGAATAGAAATAGAATAGATGGAATGGAATAGAATAGAATATAGAATAGGGATAGGATGGAATGGAAGAATAAAAATAGGAATAGAAATAGAATAGATGGAATGGAATAGAATAGAATGAAAGAATGTAGAATAGAATAGGGATAGGATGGAATGGAAGAATAGAATAGATGGAATGGAATAGAATAGAATGAAATTAGAATATAGAATAATAGGGATGGAATGAATAGAAATAGAATTAGAAATAGAAGAATAGACAGGTGGAATAGAATAGAATGAAATAGAATATAGAATTGAATAGGGATAGGATGGAATGGAAGAATAGAAATAGAATAGATGGAATAGAATACAATGAAATTAGAATATAGAATAATAGGGATGGAATGAAGAATAGAAATAGAATTAGAAATAGAAGAATAGACATAGGTGGAATAGAATAGAATGAAATAGAATATAGAATAGAATAGGGATAGGATGGAATGGAATGGAAGAATAGAAATAGGAATAGATGGAATGGAATAGAATAATGGAATGGAATGGAAGAATAGAAATAGAATAGAATGAAATAGAATATAGAATAGAATAATAGGGATAGAATGGAATGGAAGAATAGAAATAGAAGAATAGAAATAGAATAGATGGAATGGAGTAGAATATAGAATAGGGATAGGATGGAATGGAAGAATAGAAATAGAATAGATGGAATAGAATAGAATGAAATTAGAATATAGAATAGAATAATAGGGATGGAATGGAATGAAGAATAGAAATAGAATAATAGAAATAGAATAGAATAAAATATAGAATAGAATAATAGGGATAAGATGGAATGGTAGAATAGAAATGGAACAGATGGAATGGAACAGAATAAAATAGAATATAGAATAGAATAATAGGGATAGGATGGAATGGAAGAATAGAAATAGAAGTAGAAAAATGGAAATGGAATAGAATAGAAAATAGAATAAATAGAAAAGAGTTGAATTCTTTATTGGCCAAGTGTGATTGGACACACAAGGAATTTGTCTCCATTGCAATTTGTCTCTCAATGTACATACAAGCAACAAGTGATAAATCATGGTCATAGTACATAGTACATATTACGACAAGTGATAGCAATAGCACTTAGACTAAGGGTCTTCAAACTTGGCAAGTTTAAGACTTTTGGACTTCAATTCCCAGAATTCCTGAGCTAATATGACTGGAGGAGTTGAAGTGAACAAGTCTTAAAGCTGTCAAATTTGAAGACCCCTGGCTTAGACGTATCTGCTGCTTCACAGTCCTTTACAGCCCCTCTCTAAGCGGTTTTTACAGAGCCAGCATCTTGCCCCCAACAATCTGGGCCCTCAATTTACCAACCTCGGAAAGAAGGATGGAATAGGTTAAAAAGAGAAGGAGTGGAAAGGAGATCTGATTTGGCTAGCCCCAGGTAGTCTTTGGCTTACAACTGTTCATTTAGTGACTGAAGTTACAGCATCACTGAAAAAAGGTGACTTATGACCAGTTTGCTGCTGCTGTAACATCATAGTCTACAAATCCTCAGGGAGAAACTAATCCAGCTGCCTGATTTTAAAAAATACCATTGAATCTCGGCAATATAATTTTGCTTCAGACAAGAAGGCGGTGGAGTGGTGAGAACGGCAGAAAAAATTATGGGTAGTTCACTTCCTTCTATCCGGGACATGGCATAAAAGTGATGCTTGAGCAGGGACTGAAGGATTTCCTCGGATGCTATACCTCTTCTTCACGACCTGTTTTCCTTGTTACCGTCGGCTTCGTGGTATCCAAAGCACATCTAGATTCAGTCACAGTTTTGTTCCGTGTAGAATAGAACAGCAGTGTCAAACTCAAGGTTCATGGGCCAGATGCAGCCCATGGGGTGCCTAGATCTGGTTTGTAGGGTCACCCTGGAACTAGCAAAGCACCGGTCCGCCGTGGTTCTGGCAGCTGAAAAAGAGTGCGGAGGGGCTTCGCACATCCCCCCCGTACCCCATTTTGGCCGTCCTGGATGAAAACGGAATGTGGGGGGGCTATGTGAGGCCCCCCTGTATCCCATTTTGGCTGGAAGGAGGCATCCGTCCCATCTCCCCCCTCCCCAATATTATATATATAACATCGACCTTGTGAACTCACCAAGTTTCCTCTTTCCACTATGTATTCAAAATGAACAGTGATTAGTGTGTGTGTGTGTGTGTATATACTGTGTATATATATATATATATGTATGTGTATATACTGTGTATATATATATATGTATGTGTATGTATATATATATATATAGATAGATAGATAGATAGATACATACATACATACATACATACATACATACATACATACATACATACATATATACATACATATATATATGTGTGGGTCTTGGCATGTTCGGGTCTTTTCCCATGTAAGATTGAGAGTATCTTGGCAACGTTTCAATGAGGTCCCACTCGCCATCTTTAGGCTGGTGCTTTCGGCTTCGTGCTTGTGCGAGCAAAGCGTGATCTGAGCTGCCGTCTCTCTGTAAATACTGGTGGGGAGGTTAGCTGTGTTGTCATTTCTTGATTGGTTGATGGAGTTGATATTTGCAGATTGACTGGCTTTTTCGTAAGAACATGTGTGGCTGAGGTATTGGCTGTGTGTCTATCAGCCTCCTGTGTTGTAACGACCTGGGTAATGGACTGTGTGATGACCTTCTGAGTTCTATTGTTTTGACATCCTGGGTTTTGTGCTGTAATCTCCTGGGTCGTTGGCTGTGTTGTAATATCCTGAGGTTTTGTGGTGTAGCCTCCTGCCACCACAAAACCTCAGGATGTTACAACACAGCCAACGACCCAGGAGATTACAGCACAAGGCCCAGGATGTCACAACAGTAGAACTCAGAAGGTCATCACATAGCCCATGACCCAAGTCGTTACAACCCAGGAGATTACAGCACAAGGCCCAGGATGCCAAAACAATAGAATTCAGAAGATCTTCACATAGCTCATTACCCAGGTCGTTACAACACAGGAGGCTGATAGACACACAGCCAATACCTCAGCCACACATGTTCTTATGAAAAAGCCAGCCAATCTGCAAACATCAACTCCATCAACCAATCAAGAAATGACAACACAGCCAACCTCCCCACCAGTATTTACAGAGAGACGGCAGCTCAGATCATGCTTTGCTCGCACAAGCACAAAGCTGAAAGCACCAGCCTGAAGATGGCAAGTGGGACCTCATCAAAACGTCGCCAAGATACTCTCAATCTTACACGGGAAAAGACCCGAACACGCCAAGACCTGCATACCTGTACCCGTGAAAATCTACAAAAACATATACATATATATGTGTGTTTATTTTTTTGTCAAACATGTACAAGATAACAAGTATAGGTATGAACATAAACAGGAACAAAGGAAGTAAATGCAGATTAATGGGGACAGTAAGACAGGGTCGGTTAGGCATTCTGGTGCACTTATGCACGCCCCCCCCCCAAGGACATCTTAAGAATGGGGTGAGGTCCACAGTAGACAGTTTGAGATTGAAGCTGCGAGGGGTTGAGGCTGTAACAATGGATTTGGGTAGGGCGCTCCAGGTGCTGACCACTCTGTTGTTGAAGTCATAGTTTCGATATATACTACATGCACCCACATATACATATGTGTATGTATGTATAAGGCAAAGGTTACTCTCACATATATATGTTCTACTTGTTTCCGGCTCTAGGAAGTAAAGGTAAAGATTCCCCCGCACATACATGCTAGTCGTTTCCAGCTCTAGGGGTCGGTGCTCATCTCTGTTACAAAGCCAAAGAGCCAGCACTGTCCGAAGACGTCTCCATGGTTATGTGGCTGGCATGACTAAACACTAAACACCAAAGGTGCACGGAACGCTGTTATAGTGGTCCCTATTTTTCTACTTGCATTTTTACATGCTTTCAAACTGCTAGGTTGGCAGAAGTTGGGACAAGTAACGGGAGCTCACTCCGTTAGGCAGCGCTAGGGATTCGAACCGCCAAACTGCCGACCTTTCTGATCAATACGCTCAGCATCTTAGCCACTGAGCCACCGTGTCCCCTTATATGCATATAGTATGTGTATATAGATGGGTATGGATAGATAAATGCTTTTTCTTTTGAGTGCAGGCAACAAAATTTCATTTTTAATGCGGGCCAATGTGCTTACAGTAAAAAAAATGACAATCCATATCTTATCTCTTTTCTTGCAAGTTCTAAGGCTGAAGAGTTTCAACCATCTGAATCTCCAGAAGAAACTTGGCTGTCCAGCAGCGTGATCTTCTAACCTGTTTGGGGTCGAATTCAGAGATGGAAGACCAAGATTTGACCAGCTTGGAAGCTGGAAGGAGCCTCGATGTCCTGGATGTTGGAAATGGGGCAGAATTCTGGGGGAAGAAAGTGCAGAATATCCTACGCGGGGTGCACACTTGCTGGTCAGAACAGCACAAACGGTTCAGGGAATTTTGTTACCAAGAAGCGGAAGGGCCTCGGGAAGTCTGGAGCCGGATTCATGACCTTTGCCACAAATGGCTGAAGCCCAAAAGGCATACGAAAGCTCAGATCTTGGATCTGGTAATTCTGGAGCAGTTCCTGAAAATCTTACCACCGGAGATGGGGAACTGGGTTCGAGAGTGCGGGCCAGAGACCAGCTCGGAGGCCGTCGCCTTGGCGGAAGGTTTCCTTCTGAGCGAGATAGAGGGAGCACAAGTAAGTGCGTTATCGTCGGGTTTCCTAAATTGTTAGCTCAGTTTTGGAAAGCAAGCCGAAAAGCCATCCTTTTCTGGATTTTATCGAAGAAAGGAATAGCCAATTTCAGGATGGCAGAAGTCTTGAGCAAGTGGACATTCTCTAAAGGTAAAGGTTCCGCTCGCACATATGTCCTAGTTGTTTCCAATTCTAGGGGGCGATGCTCATTTCCGTTGCAAAGCCAAAGAGCCAGCGCTGTACGAAGATGTCTCCGTGGACATGTGGCTGGCATAACTACAGATAAATGAGGACAATAAAACAGGGATGGTAGGCACACTGGTGTACTTATGTACACCCCTAAGGACCTCTTAGGAATGGGGTGAGGTCCATGGTAGACAGTTTGAGATTAAAGCTGTGAGGGTTTGAGGCTGTAACAATGGATTCGGGTAAATCATTCCAGATGTTGACCACTGTTGCTGAAGTCATATTTTCTATATATACCACACGCACGCACACACATACACATATACATATGTGTGTGTGTGTGTATAGGTAAACATTCCCCTCACACATGTGCTAGTCGTTCCCAGCTCTAGGGGGCGGTGCTCATCTCTGTTACAAAGCAAAGAGCCAGCACTATCCAAAGATGTCTCCGTGGTCATGTGGCTGGCATGACTAAACATCGAAGTCGCACGGAACGCTGTTACCTTCCCACTAAGGTGGTCCCTATTTTTCTACTTGCATTTTTACATGCTTTCGAACTGCTAGGTTGACAGAAGCTGGTACCAGTAATGGGAGCTCACTCGGTTACGCGGCGCTAGGGATTTGAACTGCTGACCTTTCTGATCGATGAGCTCAGTTCTCAGCAAGTCAGCCACCCCGTACACCATAGAGTATTAGATATATTTTATTATGTATGAAAACAATGAAGGCAGAAAATAAATAAATTAAAACCAGGAAATAAAAATGAGGCTGAGGTGATTGGTTATGACCATCTCTGAAAGGGTTGTCCAACTAACCAATCTATGAAAGGGTCGTCCAACCTTTTCTTGAAAATCTCTAGTGTTAGTACAGATTAGTGCTCGTCTTACAACAGTTCGGTTAGTGACTGTTCAAAGTTACAACAGCACTGAAAAAAAGTGACTTATGACCATTTTTCATACTTAACGATGCGGCACTAGGGATTCGAACTGCCGACCTTTCTGATCGACAAGCTCAGCGCCACTGAGCCACTACGTCCCTTATTCTCTATTCACATATTCTCTGTTCACACGTTATTAAACTACAGCAGGGTTTGCTTAACTACAGTTTATCGAACAAAGTGTGATTGCTTGGATCACCTCACACACTGAGCTATCAAGCGTACAATTCATAGAAATCATTATTAAGAATTCTTCCCAAGCTCTAAAAGAGTCTGGGCAGTTGCCAGCAATAACAGAAATACAGCTAGTCCTCAACTTACAACAGTTTCTTTAGTGACTGCTCGAAGTTACAACGTCACTGGAAAAAGTGACATGATTGTTTTTCACATTTACAACCATCGCAACGGCGTCCCCACCACTACGTGATCAAAATTCAGACACTTGGCCAACTGACTCCTATTTATGACAGTTGCCGTGTCCCAGGGTCATGCGATTCCTCTTTTGCGACCTTCCAACAAATCAATACGGAAGCCAGATTCACTTAACAACTGTGGCAAGAAAGATCGTAAAATGGGACAAAACTCATTTAACGATCTCGCTTAGCAACAGAAAATTTCAGCTCAGTTGTCGTAAGTCGAGGACTACCTGTACCATAAACCTTTATATGTTTGAGGAACACTATTCACCAGCATTTTAAGAAAACTGATGACGTCTTGGCAGGAATCACATAAAGAAATTAGTGAAGAGAGGGGTCAAACTGGACTGCTGAAAGATTGAAATAGTAAATAAAATATTAAAATATTAAATTAGACCTTATATTGAGAGGAACATTCAAGTGGTGCGGTGGCCTAAAGGTAGAGCTCTCACCTCACAATCAGGAGGTTGTGAGTTTGAACTTAGGTAGAGGCTGATATTTCTCTCTCTGGGCACACTGAGAATATATCTGCTAAACAAAACTCCGCATTGGTGAGAGGAAGGGCATCCTGCCAGTAAACTCTGCTAACTCCATTCAGTTGCCCAGACTCCACCCCGTAAGGGATTATGGGGTCGTTAAAAGATGAAGAAGATTGAGATACCCTGGTGGTGGTTGAGATACCCTGGTGGTGGTTGGCGAATTGATTTGGTTTATATAATGGACCACTACTTAGGTCCTAGCCAGATTGGGCCTTACTTATCTTTTTCAAAATCAGCCAGGTTCAATTAGATACTATCCCATGAAGATCTTGCTGTCATATCCATGTAGTTTTATTGGCCACAAAAAGGAAGTGGTTTCTCATTGCCATCTTCCAGCATTAATTAATTCAGTCATTTATTTCTACATACCTGTTACTTATGCAGGTAGTCCTTAAGAGACCATTCAAAGTTCAAAACGGCATTGAAAAAAGTGACATAACTGTTTTTCAGCGATGGTTGTAGCATTCCCCACGATCACGTCATCAAAATTCAAGCACTCGGCAAGTGACTCATATTAAGATGATTTTAGAGTCCTACGGTTATGTGATTGCCTTTTGTGACCTTCTGACCAGCAACTTCAATGGGGAAACCAGATTCACTTACTAGCTGTCAGGGCTCCAGCGTTCACCCCCATTTAAGTCATGAGTCTCTAGCCGCATCTCTCAGGGTAAAAAGATTTATTAGGAGTGAAACATGCCAGCACTACCTGGGTGTAGCCGACCCTGAGACACACCATTCATTTCACCCTTGACTCTAGTCTCCCCCCCCCCCCCCCGATGTATATTCTCCAATGGGACATGTCCACAGCCAAGAGTCATAAATCATTCTTTCCAGTAATAATCTTGCGTGCCAGAAGCTTCGGTCACCTAGAATGTATCTATGAAAACATTTAAGGAATGTACTACTTCCCCCACTCCCTTTCTGCTGGCAACTCTAAAAAATGAGATAAATATTTTTGAGTTGACAAACCTGTTGCTAACTTAACAGCTGAACAAGTGGTTGAACCCACAAAAATGAGTAATTTCCTTTGCGTGGATTCATCTTCCTGGTTCCAGGCGCAAGGGATGCTGGCCAGACCTGCCTCAGAGTTTCCTGATCCGGACAGTTTATCAACCGCCGTGAATCCAAGGCTGCCGTTTGAGAAAATCCTGAATGATGAGGCTGCTTCTCTAGGTAAAGATCAGCAGATGGTGTTCTCATTGAGTCGATCGCCATTTTTTTTAACAATCCAATGAGAAAAGATACGAAGTGTAAAATCTGTCTTTGTTTTTTACCTACAGAAAACCAAGGGGCCATTGAAGGTGGGAGAGGCACCACTTCTCTGCAGTCAGATCAGGTAAGATAAGGATTGCACAGGGAAACATGTGAGTAAAGGTATCCACAGGATGGGTAGCTTTCATCAGAATAACAGAAACTTGGCTATCAAACAAAAACATCTTGAGGAACAAGCCACCCTGCGAAAACCTTTGACTGGACTTTTGTCCATTACAAATCTGTTGTTACCCATCCAGACTCCCATAGCCTCCAAGCATCGCAAGAGGGCAGCAACAGCATCACTTGGATCAGTGGTGGCTAACCTTTTTCGGTTCCTGTGTCAAAAATTGTGTGTGTGCTTGCGCGCGTGTGCCAGCACTCAGAAGGCAGTGCACGCCGCCCCCAAGCCCCCTACACATGTGTGCACAATCCCCACCCCATCCTACCTATACTACCTCACAGCTGATTTTTGGCCTGTTTGTGGCCTTTTTTGGCCTCCCAGAGGCTTGAGGAAGGCTTCTGCAGGCTTTTCAGGACAAAAATTAGGCCTGTTTCATCATTTCCGAAAAAATAGGAAGTGATGAAATGGGCCTAATTTTCGGTCTGAAAAGTCTGCAGAAGCCTGCAGAAGTCTTCCTCAAGCCCCTGGGAGGCCGAAAAAGGCCTCAAACCGGCTGAAAATCAGCTGTGAGATGCGCGCATGCGCAGTGAGTTAAGTTTGCCTGCAGCTCGCGTACCAGCACAAATGGCTCAGCTCCACCATGCATGCGCTTGCACTTCCCGCTGGCTAACTGGCCTTCATGTCTGCTGTGCAAGCGCAGGGGGTGGGGCGCATGCGTATGCATAAGGGGAGCGCCTTGCATTTTGGGTATCGTACCAACACTCGGGACCCAAAAGGTTCTCCATCACTGCCCTATACCATTTCTGACAGGTGGCTGTCCAGTCTCCTCTTGAAAGCTTCCAGTGATGAAGCTCCCACAACTTCTGAAGGCAACTTCTGTTCCATGGGTTGATTGTTTTCACTGTCAGAAAAGTTCTCATTTCCAGGTTAAATTTCTCCTTGTTCAGTTTCCATCCATTATTTTTTGCTTGTCCTTCGGATGCTTTGGAAAATAGTTTGACTCCCTCTTCTTTGTGGCAGCCCCTGAGATATTGGAACACTGCTATCATGTCACCCCTACTCCTTCTCTTCACTAGACTAGCCATGCCCAGTTCCTGCAATTGTTCTTTGTATGTTTTAGCCTCCAGTCCTTAATGCACCGGCCTCCTACCTTTTGGTACCAGAGACCAGTTATGTGGAGAAAGGTTTTTCCGTGGACAGGAAGGAAGGCATGGTTTTGCATGCTGCCTTCATACCACTGATGGGGATTCTCTTGTATATAGAGATGTGTATGTAGAGAAAATGTATGTAGAGAAAAGTAAAGTCCTATACTTAGGCAAGAAAAACCAAAAGTACACGTATAGATTGGGTGAAACCAGGCTCAATAGCACTAACTGTGAGAGGGATCTTGGAGTCTTAGTGGACAACCTGCTAAATATGAGCCAGCAGTGTGCAGCAGCTGCCAAAAAAGCTAATGCAATCCTAAATTGCATTAACAGAGGGATACAATCAAGATCAAGTGAGGTACTAATACCATTCTATAAAGCCTTAGTAAGACCACACCTAGAGTACTGCATCCAGTTTTGGTCACCACACTATAAAAAAGATGTTGAGATTCTAGCAAAAGTACAGAGAAGAGCAACCAGGATGATGAGGGGACTGGAGACTAAAACATATGAAGAACGCTTATAGGAACTGGGCATGGCTAGTCTAGGGAAGAGAAAGACCAGGGGAGGCAGGATAGCAACATTCCAATATTTGACAGGCTGCCACAGAGAGGAGGGGGTCAAGCTATTTTTTAAAGCATCCGAAGGCCAGACAAGGAACAATGGATGGAAACTGAACAAGGAGAGATTCAACCTGGAAATAAGGAGAAACTTTCTGATAGTGAGAACAATCAACCAATGGAACAGAAGTTGCCCTCGGAAGTTGTGGGAGCGCCATCCCTTGAGACTTTCAAGAAGAGATTTGACTGCCATTTGTAAGAAATGGTGTAGGGTCTCCTGCTTAGGCGGGGAGTTGGACTAGATGACCTACAAGGTCCCTTCCAACTCTGACTATCTGCCAATCTTGTTTGCGGGGGCCCGGTTGCTGGCATGCTCATGGCCAGTGTTGGTCCACCGACTGGGGGTTGGTGATCCCTGCCCTAATGGACTGTAACACCCATGGGTCCCAAATGGAAAGGAATCTGAACAACTTTATCAGGTGTTGCAACAAATTCCTCTTGCCTTGCCTTTGTATTAAGCAAAAGAATCGTGTTTTGGCTTTGCATGATGTATTATTCCTGTCACCTTCTCTCTGTTAAGAAGTTTGAAGGCCCCTGAGAAAATGTTGGCTTGTAGAATAACAGGTTTTCTTCTTCTTTCAGGGCTCAGGGCCTTTTAGCAAAGTGGCTAAGGAGGAAAGGACTCCATTAGATCCAAATCAGATGGATACTCTAGAGGAGAATTACGGGATGGTGCCGTCTCTGGGTAAGTTTTCATCTTGGTTACGATAACCAGAAATCAGAAATGACTGCCATCCATTGTGGTAAACCAGAAGTCTCCAAACTTAGCAACTTTTAAGACTTGTGGACTTCAACTCCCAGAATTCCTGAGCTAGCATCACATGGAGGAAGGAATTCTGAGAGTTGAGGTCCACAAGTCTTAAAAGCTGTCAAGTTTGAAGGCCCCTGTGCCAGAGCATGGAAGGCAGTGAGAATAGAAAGCCAGTTTGGCCTAGTGGTTAAGGTAACAGGTTAGAAACCAGGAAACCGTGAGTTCTAGTCCTGCCAAAGGCATGAAAGCAGGGTGGGTGACTTTGAGCCAGTAATTCTCAGTGCAACTGACCTTACAAGGTGGCTGTTGGGGAAAATAGGAGGAGGACAGAGTATTAGGTAAAGGTTCCCCTCTCACATACATGCTAGTCGTTTTCAGCTCTAGGGGATGGTGCTCATCTCCGTTTCTAAGCCAAAGAGCCAGCGCTGTCCGAAGACGTCTCCATGGTCATGTGGCCGGCATAACTAAACACCAAAGACTCCAAGATCCCTCTCACACTGCTGTTGAGCCTGGTTTCACTCAGTCTATGTGTGTCCTTTTGGTTTTTCTTGCCTGATTGTAGGACTTTACTTTTCTCTACATTGAATTTCATTTTGTTTGATAGGGCCCACTGTTTAAGTCTGTAAAAACCCATCTGGATTTTGAGCCTATCTTCTAGGGTGTTAGCTATTCATATTCTATTCGTATTCTTCTGAGATGTTTGCTATTCAAATAATGAAGGCAGGATAGAAATAAATAAAAACCAACACTAGCTTAATTCATACTGACTGCCAGGCTCCTTGTCCAAGATTGTCTGTGTGTTTTCTATAGGAACCTTCAAGCTCTCTAGCTAACCTAGTTGCTCTTCAGTGTGTAAGAACTACAAATACTTGCTATTCGTGTTTTAATTTTAATTAAGCAAAGGGCCAAATTTACAGCCATAATGGTTTGATACCATAAAATGCTCCTGAAGTAATTTTGTTTGTTTGTTTGTTTTTCTTTTCTTGGTTTTCTTTGTTTCAGTACCCCAAACTAAATTCGCATCATGGCAGGAAGTAACTGAGGATTCATCTATCAAGGATTCTCAAGAAGACAGTTTAGCAGGTAAGCATTCAGTCATGGGTTCACACATAATACTAAGCCATGATTTGCTTAGCTACGTTTGCTGAATAAATTATGATCAGGTGGGTTCACAAAACACATTATGCCCAACTAAACAAACTGTCAGGGTTCCAAGTAATAGATCCATAGTAAGCAAAACTCAGAGGCAGTTGGATTCCTCAAAGAATAGCTGTATTGGATATATCATATTGTACCAAGCTGTACAACAAGGGTCTTTAAAGTTGGCACGTTTAAGACGTGGACTTCAACTCCCAGAATTCCTGAACTAACATGACTGGAGGAGGGATTCTGGGAGTTGGAAGTCCCACAAGTCTAAAAGTTGTCAAGTTTGAAAACCCTTGCTCTGCAGTATCATATTGTACATATCATGCCAAGCTGGCCGGAATAGCTAGAAGATAGGCTTAAGATGCAGAAGGATCTTGACAGACTTGAACACTGGGCATTATCTAACAAAATGAAATTCAAGGGTGAAAACAGTAAGGTTCTACATTTAGGCAAAAAAAATCAAATGCACAGGTACAGTCTATGTGGTACCTCGCTCAATAGTAGTAACTGTGAGAGGGATCGTGGAGTCCTAGTGGACAACCATTTAAATATGAGCCAGCCGTGTGCAGCAGCTGCCAAAAAAGCCAACACAGTTCTAGGCTGCATAAACAGAGGGATAGAATCAAGATCACGTGAAGTGTTAATACCACTTTATAAGGCCTTGGTAAGGCCACACTTGGAATACGGCATTCAGTTTTGGTCGCCATGATGTAAAAAAGATGTTTAGACTCTAGAAAGAGTGCAGAGAAGAGCAACAAAGAGGATTAGGGGACTGGAGGCTAAAACATGAAAAATGCTTGCAGGAACTGAGTATGTCTAGTTTGATGAAAAGGAGGACTAGGAGAGACATGATAGCAGTGTTCCAATATCTCAGTGGCTGCCACAAAAAGAGGACATCAAACTATTCTCCAAAGTACCTGAAGTCAGAACAAAAAGCAATGGGTGGAAACTAATCAAGGAGAGAAGCAACTTAGAACTAAGGAGAAATTTCCTGACAGTTAGAACAGTTAATCAGTGGAACAACTTGCCTCCAGAAGTTGTAAATTCTCCAACACTGGAAGTTTTTCAAAAGATGTTGGATAACCATTTGGCTGAAGTGGTGTAGCGTTTCTTTGCCTAATCAAGGGGGTTGGCCTAGAAGACCTCCAACCTCCCTTCCAGCTCTTATTCTATTCTAAATATTTGGCATAGATCTGGAGAAAACCGACTCTGAAGGTTCCCGCGGTTTTCACCTAATTAAAAGTAAACATTTGTTACTTCTCAAAAGTGACATGACTCCATCTTCCTCTGACCAGGTGTGAAAATGTCCTTGGTTTCCAAAAGAAAGTATTTTGTTTTGGCTACAAAATCCCAGCTCTCTCCAATTTTTTGAGAGTTTTGCAGCGATAATTCAGCGCCAGAAAAATAAACACAGATGGCTGATGCTTCATTTAACATCTTTATAAACATAAGTAGATTTTACAAACCGGTTGTAGATTTCTCCAACATGGAGCAAACTCAAACATATTGCAAGTTCAGAGCAGAGCTCCAGTTTTCACCAAGCAAGCAAGTTAGTTTCATCTTCAATAGACAGATTCAGAGCTCAACATAGCTGCAGAGTTGCAGAGCTTAATATAGAGCCACACCTAAGCTACTTTTAGTTTCAGTTTCTAGCCTAGGTTACTTCAAGTTTCAGTTTCCAAAACAGTCCTCATTGGCTGACTTAGTTGCTATGCGTATTCATTGGCTGACCTTGTTACCAAGCTCCATTCCAGTTCATGAATATACTGACAAAATCCCAACACTGAAGCTGTCAAGATGGCTTCAGTCAGATGAGCTTCATTGCTGATACTAACTCTTGGTTTGTATATATGCACGTCATGTCAGTGTTTGTGCCAAGTCATTTTAGATTTATTTTGTAATGGTTTAAAGAATAAGGCACAGTTCTAAACTGTTGAAGGCATAAATCATGGTTTACAAACCATGCTGTCTGCGCAAACATAAACTCAGTCATAATGTGGTTAAGTATCCTTTTGGTTGAAGGCATTGTCTCTTCTTTGCATCTAAGAGCTCTTCCAAGGTTGAGAGTAAAGTTTTCTCTAATTAGATTCTTCTTATTGATCCATTCAGATGATGGAAAAAGCAGTAAAGAGGATAAACTGAAATCTGAAGAAAAACAGAAATGGGGAGAGAAAGCTGTCCCTTTTGAAGAGGCTGACTTCTCTCAAATTCCAAAACTAGAAGATTGTAACAAAGAAATGAAAAATACAAGCCACAGTAGAGAAAAACCTCCAAAAGTCCTTCAGTTTGGAGGTGACTTAAGTGAGCGGGTAAGCCTTCCTAAACCACAGAGAGCCCATTCAGGAGATAAAACCTATAAGTGCTTAGAGTGCGGAAAGAACTTCACAAACCTGAAGTCACATCAAAAGATGCACACGGGTGAGAAGCCATACAAATGCTCTGAGTGTGGGAAGAATTTCCGCTACAACATGAACCTGAAATCGCACCAGCGAATCCACACGGGGGAGAAGCCGTATAAATGCTCCGAATGCGGAATGACTTTCAGCTACAACATGAATCTGAAAACGCATCAAAAAATCCACACGGGAGAGAAACCCTATAAGTGTTCGGAATGCGGGAAGAGCTTCACTCACAGCGTGAATCTGAAGACCCATCAAAGAATTCACACGGGGGAGAAACCGTATAAATGTCCTGACTGTGGGCTGACGTTCCGGTACAGCATGAACCTGAAAGCGCATCAAAAAATCCACACGGGAAGCAAACCATATAGATGTTCCCTGTGTGCCAAACGATTCAGTAACAGCTCAGACTTTAAACTGCATCAGAGGGTTCATGCAGGGGAAGAATTCTCTAATGCGCCCAAGGACTGAGTTTAAGGTGCAACATGCAGCCTATAAGATCAGGCAGGATGGATATTGTCGGATGTGGGATCCTGCTTTTCACATCTATCCAGGGGTGTTTACAAGTTGGGGTTTAAAAATGTCAAAATGAGGACCGTGGCCATGTGATTGAATCCCTGTCCCTTTTAACCTGTGCTGAACAGGAATTGCATTTAAAAAAAAAACACCATAGAGCTTAGATCACATGGCCACGATTACTATCTAGATCAGGGGTGTCAAACTCATGGCCCCTGGGCCAGATTTGGCCCGCGGGGTCCTTAAATCTGGCTCATGAGGTTGGCCTGGAAATAACAAAGGAGTGGTCCACGCTGCCTCTGGCAGCCAAAATGGGGTTCAGAGAGCATGTGTGGGCTCCCCCATGCCCCATTTTGGCCATCAAAGTGCTGCAGGAGGCTGTCCAAACCAAAAGCAGGGCATGGGGGAGGCATACGCACACACACCTGGTGCCCCGTATTGGCTGGTAGGGTGCTGCAGGAGGCATCCATCCATCTCCCCCGGCCAGCCCACAGTGGAGAACTACAATGCTGATCCAGCCCTCAAAGAAATCCAGTTTGACAGCCCTGATTTAAGATGTTTTCAATACCTCCTACAGTTCTTTCTGCTTGCCTCAAAATAAGAAATGATCTAAGTCTTGTAAAAGCGCTTAGTCTTTGCGGTGAATCTCACTGATCGTCTTAAAAGGTTGAATTCCAGCAGAGGACAGCTGCATGTTTTATGCACAGAAGTATCCCAGTTTAAAATAGCATCAAGCAATTCCCGGAAGTGAAAATCGATGCAAACAGTCCCATATCTCACAACAACCTTCAGTCCTAGCAAAAGCTTTGCATCACATCAGGGAATGTAGATAGGGGAGAATCGTATTAAACTGTAATATGGACTGAAAGGTGGGAAGATTTCCAGTGATCGCATAAACTTCATTTTAAGAGATTTCATGAATTCAGTGGAAAGAGATGTAAATAATCAAGGATCAATTTTTATCTGGCCGATCTATAGCCAAGAAGGATTCAACATGGTAGGTCAGGATTTTTTGCTCAAAATGTGGCAGAAAATTCCTTCCAATACATTTATTTGTGTTTTTAATTGGATAACTAGTGACCTCAAGTTAACTTTGGCCCAAAAAATCCCCATCATTATAGTTAAAACTATTACTGGATTTGTTGGGCAATGGTGGGTTTTTTAAAAATATCTCAATATTTTTTAATATCTCCATATTGTGACGCTGAGCTTGTCGATCGGAAAGTTCAGCAGTTCGAATCCCTAGCGCCGTATAACGGAGTGAGCTCCCGTTACTTGTCCCAGCTTCTGCCAACCTAGCAGTTCGAAAGCATGTAAAAAATGCAAGTAGAAAAATAGGGACCACTTTGGTGGGAAGGTAACAGCGTTCTGTGTGCCTTTGGCATTTAGTCATGCCGGCCACATGACCATGGAGATGTCTTCAGACAGCGCTGGCTCTTCGGCTTTGCAACAGAGATGAGCACTGCCCCCCTAGAGCCAGAAACTACTAGCACATGTGTGCGAGGGGAACCTTTACCTTTATTGTGACTTTACAGCAGTGGTCCCCAACCTTTTCATCTTTGCCCAGCATGGGTGGTGGGTAGAAGGGTATAGTTCCAATGCAAGTGGCAGGCACACACACAGCTCCATTTGAGCAAGTGGAGCTTTGCAGTCAAGTACAGGTGCCCACCACTCATGCAAGTAGAGTTATACATGTGAGCGCAAGCGCCTGCCACTCGCATGAATGAAGCTCGGCACACATCTCACCACTTGTGCAGCCCAGTTCTAAACAGGCCACAGTCCCCTGCTTTACACTGTCATTTTTAATATATCAGTGCTGCTTACTTATTTTTGTCCAGGACTTGCTTTTAATTCAAGGTTCCCAAAGCTCTAGAAGAGAAATGTGGAATTATCTTTTTTTAAAAAAAAACACCCTCAGGTTTTGTTTTTTTTTTTTGCTTTTGGGGCAAGTTTTCCAAATGCAGCTTTCCCCAAATAAGCCTTTGTAAATCTTACTACTACTGTTGGTAAAGAATTCTGGGTGGTGTACATGATTTAAAATGCTGTGGAGGATGGGAAAGTTGATCAAGGAAAAATTAAAATTGTTGAACTGCAATGTTCTTATTCTTTCTGTTGCAATGACTGAGGCAAATGGAACACCACAAATGCTTTCAAGTGAAATTTGAAAGAGGAATTCCTTTACAACTCAACTTTTGGCTTACAGGCTTTAAAAAGTCAGTGAATCGAGGAAAACTTTACTGACAAACGGATCACATTCTGCAGCTTAAAATGTAATCTTACTTTCCTCTTTCAGTTTTTTTCTTGCTTGCATCATATTGCTTTTAATTTCCTTCCATTTGTCCTCATTCTCCACCCCATTCTACAATCTTCTTTGGTTTCAAGTTATCAAGTTTAATGATCAAATTTAATATATATATATATAGTTATAGCCCAGTTCGATGTATCATTCTACTTTTCCAGAAAAATGTCAATTCAACTAGATATTGATGGTAAATATTGTGATGAGCCAGAAATTGTTTGGGTAAACGATTTAACCACCTGGCTTTGTGGTTAATTTTTTTTCTTTTGAATTTGGTCATCTCTGCGTTGCCATCCATTTGTGAAAGGGCAACTCCTATCAATCATTTTCTCTGGGTATCAATGCTATTGTACACTCTGAATTTGTAAAGTAAAAAATTAAGGCCCTCAGAATTCTCATAATAAAAGTTTCATAATGAAATGTTAGGGATTTGATAAGTATTTTCTCTAGTACTCTTACGTCTCAAAGAATTCCCATAGGAGGGAGTCCTATAAAAATATTAAAAGAGCTACAGTATACTCAAAATGATCAGCTTGCCATAAAGGGATCCACATTAGTAAGAAACCCTACATTGCATACAGGGTGCAAAGAGTTTCTGGTAAAACTATTACCTTAGTTTGAAAGATATGGATCAGAAAGAGAAATAATACTCGATACAAACAACAGACTACATACCAGTTGTAGAAAGTTATTGACCTCACCTACTGTTACTTAGGTGATTGAAGTGGTAACCAAGTTGATAAACATACAATATAGTTTTGAGTCTTCAGTTGTGACATGCATACAGGCAATAATATTCTACCTTGCTGCACTCCAAGCTTGGTTGTTTTCGAGCAAACTAGCACTGATGATGTTACCTAGTTTGAGTAATGAATCATTTGCAAGAAAACAACCAAGCTCAGAGAGCATCAAGGATCCCTCATTTCAACTCAGAGCTACAAATATTCTTGTTTATTTTAGTAATATGCTACATCTCCCAAGAATTAGGATTAATATTTGAAAGATGCTGTGAAAGCCTGATTTGAGGAACTTTTAAATGAATGGGGGAGAGAGGACAACCTTATTTCTCCTTCCCCCCCCCACACACACAAATAGCATGATGTCAAGTAAATAGTAGGGCAGGTAAGAGTATGAAAGATAGATATCAAATGCAAATACAGGAATAAACTTATATGATCCATTTCAGGGTCTCTAAAGATGCACGAAGTATACAGTGAATAAGCAGAACATGACATTTAATGCATGGAGGTGAATGATTCAGTACATAATGGGATGAAACTCCTACATGGAATGCAAAGAGTGAAGGATATAATGAAAAGGGAAAGAGTACCATAAGTGAGGAAACCAGAGATATATTTGAGCACAAAGGCCCAGTCAAAAGCATTGTAGGAGTGATGAGTCTTTAACCCCTCTATGAAAATGGATGAAATGCTTGAGAATATTAAGGAATAATTAGAAAAAAGGCAGCAGGGTGGGGGACTTGATTGAAGTATGTAAAACCTCTGAAAAAAAAAAGTGACATGAAAAAAAAACCACAGAATGTTAGGATCCGAAGATGCAATGAAGATCAAGAACAGCACAAAGGAAGTCTTTATGACAGCAAAGTGCTTTGTAATATTTGTAGGAAAATGTTATGATTGTCTCATCAATCTCAATACAGCGGCTTCTTTGGTTTTCCATTTACACTGGGTTCTATCTTGCTTTCACAAATATCGGTTTAGTTTTGCCTGCATAGTAAACTTTCTGGAAACTAAGAAAGGTATATAGTTCAGTTCTCCGTGATGGAAATCAAATTTGCCGTGCACCGACGTGGTCATTTCAAAGAAAACACGAATGAGTTTTGTGTAGATGGTCTAGGATTCTAAAAAAGAAAAAGCTCTTTAGGTTTAATTTTGTCTTAATTTCATACTTTATGAAGTTCATTTTTAACTAGTCCCCCTTGTATGGATGTTTCTTCTCAAATTCCTTTATTAAACTGCTCCTATATTTTGTTTTCTCTCACTTATTAAATGAATTCAACTTTGCTCACTGAGAGGAAATTGCCATCTCAGTTTCTTCACTTTGCTGTTTCCTGAGGGAATTTTGTTTTCAAACTTGGTTATTTGGCAATTTTTTCATTTAGCAACATGATTTCCTTCAGTATTTTTTGTTTCCTCCTTCAGGACCTCCTGTTTGGTCTCCCACATCTTTACACACCGGGTGCCACAGCCACCATCTTTTATCCCTTCAGATCAGGGGCTGTTCCTCAATAAAACTGTTTCTTAGTATCTTCGGTACAAAAACTGGAAAGTCCTCTTGGGGAGAGTCACATGGGATTACTGGACTGTTACTAGAAGTACAGCATTGTTTTTCTACATTATATGTTCCCCACAAGCAGGGAGTAACTGTTAGCTCCACCCCTTCAAACCTTCCCCTTCCAGAATATTCCAAATATCACAAAAGCAGTTGAAGTGGGAAGTTTCAGAGTCCTGTGAGACCAGAGACCGGTTCTTGGCCAACATCCGCATTTTCTCAACTGCTCTTACCCTCTCCATAAAGAAAAGGAGTTCAACCTGAGGGTAGGAGAAGTAGTAATGGATGGAAACATAAGGGGAGACCCTCCTTAGAAATAAGGAGATATTATCTGACAGAACAATCAGTGGAACGGCTTACCTCCAGAAGTTGTGGGTGCTCCAATGTGCTGTCCCAGTCAGTCTATGGCAGTGGTAGGGAACCTTGGCTCTTTTATCACTTATGGACTTCAACTCCCAGAATTCCTGAATGAGCTATAAAAAGTTCCCCATCCCTGGCCTACTGGTTTTTCAGTTGTGAGGGAAATCAATTTTTGATTTGAATGGGATTGTTCAATATACAAATGTCCTAATTTTTGACTTGAATGATCAATATTCTTTATATGTCCTACATTTGTATATTAAACAGTCCCATTCAAGTCAAAAATTGATTTCCCTCACAACTGAAAAACCACTAGGCCAGGGATGGGGAAACTTTTATGGCTCACTCAGGAATTCTGGGAGTTGAAGTCCATCAGTGATAAAAGAGCCAAGGTTCCCTATCGCTGGTCTATGGGAATTGGATAGTTACTTAGGAATTGAGCTGTTCCCTTAAGGGAATGCATCATGGTAAATGTAGTTAAAGGTATCCTGGGAAATGTAGTTCATGTCACGTGGCCACATCTGTAATCCCGATTGGTCACTAATCTGACCCTTGATGGGTTGAGGGAGTTTCCCTCACTCTTGCCTGAACTCACTAACTCATAGCAGCTTCTTTCTATTGCTACGAGATGGGTTAGGTTAGGAGATAACCATCTTTTACTTTTCTGTATCTTGAGTTTTCAAGAAGATTGGACAACCATTTGTCTGAGATGGTATAGGGTTTCCTGCTTGAACAGGAGTTAGACTAGATAGAAGGTCCCTTCCAACTCTGTTGTTTTACCTTAAGTGTTAAATCTTGATTCTGGTGAATATTCTTCAGAATTTCTCCCTGTGCCCAGAGTTCCCTTAAGCATGATTTACCAAGTAAGGCATTACTGGATGCATTCTTACAGGATACAAAACCACATATTAGTAAATTCCATTGTGGCTTAGTGTTGCCACGAGAATCAAGATTTACAGGTCGTCCTCTAGTTACAATCACTCATTTAGTAACTGTTCAAGTTTACAATGGCACTGAAAAAAGTGACTGTTTTTCACACAACCGTTGCAATAGCAATATCCCTATGGTCATGTGATCAAAATTTGGATGCTTGGCAACTGGCATATATTTATACCAGGTGCAGTGTCCTGGGGTCATATGATCACTTTTTGTGACCTGATATTATGGTTTTCCGGCAGCAGGTGCGGATGGCTGAGGTCTCGGAGAGTGAGGATTAAAATGAGGGGCCTGCGTGTGATGCAGGGATGGGGCCAGGACCATCAGGGAATGGAATGCTGCCTTCAGAGATTGTGAAGGCTGGTGGCAGTGATGCAGAGGTCCCAAGGAGCCTGCCCAGTGCACATGCGCACAGGGCTGCTCGAAGGAAAGAGCAGATGCAGCAGCACAGGCGACTCGGGAGTAAGTCTGCAAGGTAATGGCCCCTCCCTCAAGAGATAAAAGCCAGCTGAGAAACTGGTGTTCTTTGCAGGAAGCAAAGAAGTTTTTGCACCCAAACCTTGTGGATGTTCAGAATATCTTGGTTGGTGTTTAGAGACTCTTTGTGTTTGAAATATTTCTTAGTAACTTTATCTAGTGTTCTTGGCAGCTTTGCACAACCTTGGCAAGGCTCGTTCTTATCAGAGATAATTAATTTGAAACAGCTTTTAAAGGTGAAGGAATTCATAAAGGTTTTGCTGTTACCTCTGTTTCGTGTTTGTTTCCTTGGAACATGGTTTGGGTCAGAACAGCTGACAAGCAAAATCGATGAGGAAACTAGATTCACTTAACTGTATTACTAACTGTAGTTATTCACTTAACAACTGTGGCAAGAAAGCGTTGGAAGAAATATCCTTCTGGGTTCCGTTCCAAGTGGGAAAAAGACACTGGATTCATGGAAGTTGCTTGGAAAGAAGGTTTATTGACGAACAGGTTCACCTGCCTTGGAGTTCCTGAATGAAAAGGGAAGAAATGCTGAGAGTCCTTGGGTTTTATGCCCTTTCTGGGCTTTGAACTTCCTGGGGCACAGGAAGAATATCCTGATTGGTTGCTGTCAGAAGTCATAGCTAGCTTTGTAGGTTGTGTGCTAAGTTTGGTTGAATCTAAGTGGTTTTACAGAGTCACCATATTGTCCCCAACAATCTGGGTCCTCATTTTACCTACCTTGGAAGGATGGAAGGCTGAGTCAACCTTGAGCCTGGTGAGATTTGAACAGCCAAATTGCAGGCAGCTGGTAGTCAACAGACGTAGCCTGCAGTACTGCACTCTAACCACTGTGCCACCGTGGTTTATTATAACTTAGAATACTCACTAAATGAATTGTTTTAAGTTGAGAACTTCCTGTATCTGGACAAATTATATAATCAGGACATTTTAATCCAATTTTGTCCTTGTTATTTAAATGATCCCAACATCCTTCAACTAATGGTTTCCAAGAACATGTAGAAAGCCAAGATCCTTCTTCCAGAGGGACTATAAGTGATGGCGAACCTTTTTGTTGTGGTGTGCTGAAAGTGTGCGCGTGCCGGCATCCACAATGCAATGCACCCTGCATGCCCCTGCACATGCATGCAAATCCCCACGCCTCCTTACCTGCACTACACATACATGCGCTTCAAAGCTGATTTTCAGACTGCTTGAGGGCATTTTTGCCGGAGGCTCGAGGAAAGCCTCTATAGCTTTAGGAGGCCGAAAAACGGTCGTTTTTTGACCTCCCAAGGCTGCAGAGGCTTCCCTTGAGCCTCCAGGAGACTGAAAATGGCTTCAAACGGGCCAAAAATCAGCTGGGAGGCACATGGGTAAATTTGGCTGGAGCTCATGTGCCCGCACAAATAGGTCTGCATGCCATCTGTGGCACACGTGCCATAGGGTTCACCATCCCGGGACTATAAAGTTGGGGCAGTAACGTTATCTTTTTCTCTTGGCTGCTATTTTAGGTTCATGAGATCGTCACCCAAACTCCTAAAGTATTAAGAGCATGCGCATCCAGGTCCCAGAGATGGAGAATTGTCTCCAGAAGACTGGACCAGAATCTAGTCCCCCAGCTCTGGTGGAAGGCTTCATCCTGGCCACATCAAGGACAAACAGGTGAAAGAACATTTCACCCAAGAAATAATTTCTTTTTTGAATTCTTTCAATCCCTCAATTCCTTGCTTTTAGAGCTCCTTATAGAAAAAAAATATTTCAAAACATTATCTATCCCCATTTATGGAGTGGACAGACTGTTGGTGGTACACAAGAATGCTTCCTTTGCCAGGGGAAAACTTCAAATTTCCCTTTCTTCTTCACTGCTCTTTGAATGCAGGGAATTTTCATCTATGTGGATGCATAAGGTTCAAAGGCAAGGAGGAATCAACTAAATCCCTGTCCAGGGATACCATTTATAGGGCTTTCCCAGCATAAGCAACCATATGTCACCCAACAAGAGATTACACAAGTAGCTTCAATCTGAAAAGAATTTTATTCAATACTTCCCCAGATATTAATAGCTTCAAAAAAATAGCTTCACGACTTATTTTTCCTTGTTACCTTCTGGAAGGAGACTTCGTGGTACCTGAAGAACATCTAGATTGTCAGTTTTGTCCCATATAGCATCAACCTTGTGAATATTTAAGTTTCCTCTTTCCCTTATGTATTCAAAATAAATAAGTGATCAGTGTGTGTATGTCCAGTGGGGCAAAAAAGTATTTAGTCAGCCACCAATTGTGCAAGTTCTCCCACTGAAAAAGATGAGAGAGGCCTGTAATTGTCATCATAGGTATACCTCACCTATAAGAGACAAAATGTGAAAACAAATCCAGACAATCACATTGTCTGATTTGGAAAGAATTTATTTGCAAATTATGGTGGAAAATAAGTATTTGGTCAATATCAAAAGTTCATCTCAATACTTAGTTATATATCCTTTGTTGGCAATGACAGAGGTCAAACGTTTTCTGTAAGTCTTCACAAGGTTGTCACACACTGTTGCTGGTATGTTGGCCCATTCCTCCATGCAGATCTCCTCTAGAGCAGTGATGTTTTGGGGCTGTCACTGGGCAACACGGACTTTCAACTCCCTCCAAAGGTTTTCTATGGGGTTGAAATCTGGAGACTGGCTAGGTCACTCCAGGACCTTGAAATTCTTACGAAGCCACTCCTTCGTTGCCCAGGCGGTGTGTTTGGGATCATTGCCATGCTGAAAGACCCAATCATGTTTCATCTTCAACTGCCCTTGCTGATGGAAGATTTGCACTCAAAATCTCATGATACATGGCCCCGTTCATTCTTTCCTGTACACGGATCAGTCGTCCTGCTCCCTTTGCAGAGAAACAGCCCCAAAGCATGATGTTGCCACCCCCATACTTCACAGTAGGTATGGTGTTCTTTGGTTGCAACTCAGCATTCTCTCTCCTCCAAACACGACGAGTTGTATTTCTACCAAACAGTTCTACTTTGGTTTTATTTGACCATATGACATTCTCCCAATCCTCTTCTGGATCCTCCAAATGCTCTTTAGCAAACTTTAGATGGGCCCGGACACGTACTAGCTTAAGCAGGGGGACACGTGTGGCACTGCAGGACCTGAGTCCCTGGCAGCGTAGTGTGTTACTGATGGTAGCCTTTGTTACGTTGGTCCCAGCTCTCTGCAGGTCATTCACTAGGTCCCCCCGTGTAGTTCTGGGATTTTTGCTCACCGTTCCTGTGATCATTTTGACACCACGGGGTGAGATCTTGCATGGAGCCCCAGATCGAGGGAGATTATCAGTGATCTTGTATGTCTTCCATTTTCTAATTATTGCTCCCACAGTTGATTTCTTCACACCAAGCTGCTTGCCTATTGCAGATTCAGTCTTCCCAGCCTGGTGCAGGTGTACAATTTTGTTTTTGGTGTCCTTCGACAGCTCTTTGGTCTTCACCATAGTGGAGTTTGGAGCGTGACTGCTTGAGGTTGTGGACAGGTGTCTTTTATACTGATAACAAGTTGGGTGCCATTAATACAGGTAATGAGTGGATGACAGAGGAACCTCTTAAAGAAGTTACAGGTCTGTGAGAGCCAGCAATCTTGTTTGTAGGTGACCAAATACTTATTTTCCACCATAATTTGCAAATAAATTCTTTCCAAATCAGATGTGATTGTCTGGATGTTTTCACATTTTGTCTCTCATAGGTGAGGTATACCTATGACAATTACAGGCTTCTCTCATCTTTTTAAAAATGGGAGAACTTGCACAATTGCTGGCTGACTAAATACTTTTTTGCCCCACTGTATATGTGTATATACATATTATATACACATATGTATATACATATATATATACATACATACATATATATACACAGATCTTTCTCTCTCTATATATATATGGCATGTGTATATGTATGTTATATATGTGTATAGGTAGATACATACCTTCTTTGGAGAGGAGGCAACAGAATTTCATTTTTAATGTATGCCATTATGTTCACAATAAAAAATAACAATAAAGGTTATTATTTTTTCTGCACTAATTGTTAAGACATCTTTTTTTTTCTGGTGGAACCAACATCTGCCTCCAGCTCAGATAAAGTAATATATGCTGAGATGGATTGGAGTCCTCTAAGTCAGCAGTCACCAATCTTTCAGACCACTAAATTCATAATTTTAAATTCTGTGGATCACTAATGATTGTTTTAAAAAGATAAATACATTTGTAAAATAATGATCAGAGAACTTCTATTTTATTAATATGAAATGCACCTATTTAATATAACAAAATTATAAATGCTTATTTAATGACAAAATCGTAAATGCTTATTTAATCATAACAAAATCTTTAAAGGTTGTTTAATTGCAACAAAATTGTTATAGTTTAATTATTACAAAATAATTGAAGCTTATTTAAGTATTACACATTTTAGTGTGATATTTGTTCCTGCTTGTTTAAAATAAGTTTATGGATTTTTGGCTCCAATGATGTTACTACAAGACGGAGAGCCGTTTTTATTTCAAGCCAAGAAGTATACTGAGTTTTAATTGCGGTGATAGATGAAAATGTCTTTTCACATAAATAAGTTGTTGAAAATTGAATCAAAATTTTCATTGCTTTTTCACTTAGCAATGGGTATTCACTTTTTACAGAGAGCCAAAAATGAGGTTTTGATATGGGTGACTGGAATTTAGCTTTGAGGCGGTCATCGGAAGATAGGTCAATGAGACTTTCTTTTTCATTCATGCTTAAATTGCAATCTTCAATTTTTGCGGAAAATGGATCTATTATCCACATATTGCCATGTCTGGGATCTTCTTTCTTTGGGTAATAATGACCAAAAGATTCTGTGAGTGATTGCAAGTGCTGTTGAACAATGGTTACCACCTGCCGGTTAACATCTTTCTCTCTTACATAGTCATCAAAATTTGAGAACATCTGCAGATCTTCTTCAGCCAACCGCATTTGCCACAGCAATATTTTCTTTTGAAAAGCATCCATTTTACCTCGTAGTGTGAATATATCTTTAAGTTGTCCTTGCAAAGATATGTTTAGATCACTTAACAGCGAAAAAATATCTGCCAGGTATGCAAGCTTGGCTACCCACTCATCATCGGACAAGAGTTTTTGAAATTTCAGATTATTTTGCTGCTGGAAAAATGATTTGACTTCTTTTCGTAGGGCAAACAATCGGGTTAGTATTTTGCCCCTCAACAGCCATCTCACTTCAGTGTGAAGGTGAGTACACTCAGAACCTATTTCTTCAGAAAGTTCCTCAAACATTCGAGAATTGAGTGCTTTGTGTTGAATTTCATTTATAATTTTAATAACATCCGATAATACTTCGTGTAGTTCTGGGGACATTTTTTTTGCCACAAGTTGCTCACAATGTATAATACAGTATGTAGACAAAATGTCTGGGTGACCAACATTTTTCACCTTTGCAACTATTCCTGAAAGATGTCCAGTCACGTTTGTGCCAATGTCTGTACATATCCCAATACATTTTTTCCATTCAATTCCATGTTCCAGGAAATAACTATTAAGTGCTTCAAAAATCTCAGAGCTAGTTGTTTTACCCGGCAAGTTGAGTGAACAAAGTAGTTCTTCCTGTAACTCTCCTTCACACTCAACCCTCACAAAACAAAGGAGAAGAACCTTGTTACTTATGTCTGTTGATCCGTCAAGTTGAATTGAATAAAATGGTGAATTTTTCACCATTTCTATAACTTGATTTTCAATATCTTCAGCCATGTCTTCAATTCTGTGCTTGTCAGTGTTAGCGGACATAGGAATTATTTTCAGTTTCTGGACAGCCTGCTTTCCCAAAACCTCTTCACAGGCTTGTAACATGCAAGGCTTAATTAATTCTTCTGCAATTGTATACGACTTTTTATTTTTTGCGATCTGAAATGCTGTCAGATAAGAAGCCTTTACTAAGGACTTATCTTCAACAGTCATTTTTGTTAAAGGAATTACTTGCTTTTGCATATTTTCATGCATTCTTTGAAAATATTCAAGTGGTTTCTTAGCTAAATGTGGGTGTTTTGATTGGAAGTGTTTTTTGAGTTTCAAAGGTTTCATGGCATCATTGGCTAAACTCTCAGAACACACAACACAAAGCGGTCGTGGATCCAGCTCACTACCAGGTTCTTGAATAAATCCAAATTTCAAGTAGTTCGAATCATATTTTCTTGATACTTTGAGTTTTTTTTTCTCTCCACCTCCAGTTCGAATGTTCTTCCTAATGGTGCCTGATGAGGATTGTGGAGGCTCTGATTCATTGATCAGCTCACAGTTAAGTGAAGTACACATATTGTTGTTGTTACTATTATCATTAGTAACATTATCTTTTGTATTACTAAAGAAATGCAAAACATTCCTTTGCTTCTTTTCACCCATTATGGGTTTATTTCATTTGAATCTAAAACAAAACAAGAAATTATGGTTATCAAACTATTTGATGCCATTAAATATTACAGTTAAAGAAAATACACAGTTAAGATCAAACTTAAAAGAGCACATGAGAAATAAACAAATAACAGTTGGATGAGAATTGGTGTTCGCAAAACTGGGTGACTGTTGTAATGGTTGAAACAAAACTGAAACATATGGCTTGGCAACCGTTGCCTCATTCAACTTAAGACTACCCTGACATCATGCTATGCCTCTCGTTTCCCCCTCTCTAATGTAGTTCATGAATTTAGTGCAATATAAATTCCAGGGACCACTAATACGAATTTTGACTGACGGTGGCTTGCTGATGTTGGGGAAGGGGGAAGGAGAGGGGAGGGATTCAAATTTCTTAACAACCGGTTCTGTAGGTGTGGCTTGGTGATCATGTGACCGGCTGGGCATGGCTTGTATGTAAATATTATAAATATTTATGTAAATATTGATTTTTTTATTTAAAAAAGAGCAACTTTTACCCAAAATCAGACAAAGCAGGCAGGCAGATTGAGTTGCTCACAGAATCACAGATCTATCTTTCTGCCACTGGCTACCTGAGTTTGTACTGAATATTCCTTCAGTTCTAAGGAAGGTTAATCCATCAATTTCCTGCTTTCTAGCTAATCTAAATCTCCTGGCACAGTAGAACAGCTGATGGTCGGGGGAAAAAAAGGAAAAATAGCAACTTAGCAGGCAAGTTTGCCAGGTAAGGAGTGAGTGGGCAGGGAGGGTTCCCACAAGCCATATGGGCAGGTGAAGCCTTGTGTTCTGTGCAGCCTGGATAAATTGCTTTGGAGGGGGTGCTCTGGGGGTGATACTTCTCTGCGGTTCACCAAAATTTTCCCACAGCCTACCAGTTGGTGACCACTGATGCAGACAGTCTGCTGAGAGAGTGCATCTCAAATAGATTGAATATTTTTTTCCTTAACAGATAACAGATAATCAGAGTTGGAAGGGACCTTGTAAGTCATCTAGTCCAACTCTCTGCCCAAGCAGGAGATCCTACACCATTTCTGACAAATGGCAGTCAAATCTCTTCTTGAAAGTCTCAAGCGATGGCGCTCCCACAACTTCCGAGGGCAAGCAGTTCCATTGGTTGATTGTTCTCACTGACAGAAAGTTTCTCCTTATTTCCAGGTTAAATCTCTCCTTGTTCAGTTTCTATCCATTATACCTTGTCTGGCCTACAGGCGCTTTAGAAAATAGCTTGACCCCTTCCTCCCTGTGGCAGCCCCTCAAATATTGGAAGACCGCTATCATGTCTCCCCTGCTCCTTCTCTTCACTAGACTAGCCAAGCCCAGTTCCTGCAACCGTTCATTGTATGTTTTAGCCTCCAGTCCCCTAATCCATCCTGGATGTTCTTCTCTGTACTTTTTCTAGAGTCTCAACATCTTTCTTATAATGTGGTGAACAAAACTGGATGCAGTACTCTAGGTATAGTAAGCCTCTTACTAAGGCTTTATAGAGTGGTATTAGTACTTCCTTTGATCTTGATTGTATTCCTCTGTTAATACAATTTAGGATTGCATTAGCTTTTTTGGCTGCTGCTGCACACTGCTGGCTCATATTTAGCTGGTTGTCCACTAAGACTCCAAGATCTCCCTCACAGTTACTGCTATTGAGCCTGGTTTCACCCTTGTATCAGGGCATATGGTACAATGTATTTACTGCCATCAAGGCAAACTTTCATATCCCCTTGCTACCACCTTGAATCTAAGGCAAAGCAACATTTAAACCCCATATCCTGTATTAACCTATTAATATAACCCTATAATTAACAATAGCATTTAGACTTCTATACAGCTTCACATTGCTCAATTGGGGTCATAAGTCGAGGACTACAAGGTTCAGTTCAAACCCTTGTCAGAGTACAACATGTGTACAATGAGATTGGCTGAACCTCCCTAACACAATACAATTCACATGAAAGGCATAAAATCCCTAAGCCAGTGAATCCGACTAACAAACACACAATCCTATTACCTCTATTTCCCCATACTTCTGCAATTCCTGAGGTAATTTAAAAAAAGATCTGGGTGTCTTTGAGAAATATTCCCATTGGGAAAATTCGATTCATTTCAATATTCTGGATTTTTCTTTCCTGCAGGACTGCTATAGCTTCTCCTCAGAGATGGTCACTTTTAGACCACCGTTCTTCAGGAATAATGTTTGCTAGCACCGTATCTTCAATACTGTAGCAGGCGAGCCCTACCCTTGAAAAGGCCTTTAGGGAAGAATTCTTCGGCATTAATATTATTTAATTATATTACTATTATAATATTACGATTGTTACCTTACCAGAAGACGACGTCTTTGTCATGCAATTCTTCCTCACACAGGCGGGAAATCTTAGCCCCGCCCCTCCCAACAGTTCTTTCCTGAGATGCCTCAAAGACCTGGGTTTGTTTTTTCTGAGGGGAATCCGCCGGGACAAAGGAGAGGGCCGGAAGTACCCCCTCACTCCTCAATATGGCTTTTCTAGGGAGAAAAACTCGCTCTCCTTAACTCTTGGAAAGCCTGGAGAGAACGAAAATGCACGGAGCCTTTGATGTCCGTGTGTGCAGCTGCCATCTGCTCGGCCCTCCGGCCTCAGTGGCTCCCGCCTGCAAGCCTCTTTTGGGATCGAGGCGAGGAAATCCCTTAGGCGGATTCGTCTCTTTTCCGTGGCCGCCGGTCAAGAAAGCCAATTTGTTTGTTCCAAGTTATCTCCTGGGTTTCCCTTGCTTGCATCCCCAGGAGCAAGGGTCTCGAACCTTGGCAACTTTTAAGACTTGTGGAATTCAACTCCCAGAATGGAGACCCCTGCCCAGGAGGTCAAACAGAGCTGGTTGGGATGCTTTCATCCTGGAAGCCCCAATTGCAGATGGCGGGAGGGAGGACAGGAGGCCCAGGTTTCTGGTCATACAGGTAGTCCTCGACTTACAACAGTTTGCTTAATGACCGTTCAAACGGCACTGGAAAAAAATGACCCATGACTCTTTTTTTTTCACTTACAACCATTGCAGCATTCCCCATGTGAACAGCATTCTGACGCTTGGCAACTGATTCATATTTATAATCGTTGCGACGTCCCGGGGTCCTGTGATCCCCTTTGGCAACCTTCCGGCAAGCAACGTCAATGGGGAATCCAGATTCGCTTAGCAACTTGTGTTATTAGCTTAACAACTGCAGTGATTCACAGGTATGGCAAGAAAGGTTGTAAAATGGGGCAAAACTCGCTTTACAAATGTCTCACTTAGCAACAGAAATGTTGAGCTCAATTGCGGTCGAAAGTCAAGGACTACCTGTATAGCTTTACTATAATAGTATAGGTAGTCCTCAACTTACAAGTTCGCTTAGTGACCATTCAAAGTTACAACGACACTGAAAAAAGTGACTTGTGATAATTTTTCACACATGACCCGTTTCAGCATCCCCTCGTCACGTAATTTACATTCAGGTGCTTTGACAACTGACTCACATTTATGATGGTTGCAGTGTCCCGCAGTCACTTTTTGCGACATTCTGACAAGCAAAGTCAATGGGGAAGCCAGATTCACTTAACAGCTGAGTTACTAACTTAACAACTGCAGTGTTTCACTTAGCAAATGTGGCAAGCAAAGTTGTAAAATGGGGCAAAAGTCACTGAACAAATGTCTCACTTAGCAACAGAAATGTTGGGCTCAGTTGTGGTCGTAAGTTGAGGACTACCTGCATTACTGACTTTCATGGCATTGGCTTCCTAGTCTGAAGGTTACCCTTGCTAGGGTAACAGCAAGGATGGGCTGCTGGGTGTTTGCAGGGGTTCGGGAGAGCCCATAGCTAAGATTCTGTGCAGTTCAGAGAACCCCCAAATCCCACTCCTGGCTGGCCCCACCCACCTCTCCCCTCCCAGGAATCCTCACGCGGCCCGTTTTGGATGCAGGTAAATGCAGGGCATGTGCAGAGGCTTGGGGAGGGTGAGAAATGGGCTTCACGGAAGTTTGGGAAGGCCAGAAATGGGCCCATTCCCAGCTTTCAGAGAGCCTCCAGAGCCCGGGGAGGCCATTTTCGCCCTCTCAGAAGCTCAAGGAAAGCTTCTGGAGCTCCTCCCCCCCAGCCGTGGTGCAGGAGGCCGATTAGGCCACAGCCACCATGGCCACACCCACCCCAGCAACCCTTTGCTAAAATTTTTGAAGCCCACCCCTGGGTAACAGACAAAATAAGGGGAAAAGATGGCCTATTTTGGCAAGGTTGAAGGAAAAAAACAAAGGAATGGAATGCCTAGAGCCATGATGGCGAACCTGTGGCACGCAGAGCCATTTGTGCGGCATAGGCATGCGACCCCTAGGCAAATTTACCTCACTGAACATGAGCGTGCCTCCCAGCTGATTTTCGGGCCTTTTTCGGCCTGCCAGAGGTTTGAGGGATGCCTCTGCAGGCTTTGCAAGTTGAAAAATAGGCCTGTTTCATCACTTCTTGTATTTCCAGAAATACCGGAAGTGATGGAATAGACCCATTTTTCCACGCACACACACACACACACACATACACACACAGCTTTTAACATGGTACTTTAGACTCATGGAAATTCTCCCAACACCCTTGCTTAATTTGAAGTCACCTGTGAGTCAAATACATTCATATGCATTCATATAAAAATACATTTTTTGTTATGTTGGAAGAATTATCCTTCTGGGTTCAGTTCCAAGTGGGGAAAAATACACTGGATACATGGAGGCTGTTTGGAAAGATGGTTAATGGTGGAGAGGACATGTCTTGGAGCTCCAAAGTGAAAAGGGCGATCACATGCTTCAAGATGTTGGGTGAAGGAAAAGAAAAGGGGCAGAAATACTGAGAGTTCCTTGGTTTTTATGCCCTCTGTTAGGATTTGAATTTGAGCTTGTATTCTGATTGGCTGTCAGACTCCCATGGGGCCATGCAGGGGCAACTCTGTAAGCTGTCCTGAATCTCAGCTTGGTTGAACCTTGCTGGATGATGATGTAATGAAAGGGCTTTGAGCAATTTCGATTATAGCTTTACCTAGAGTAGATCTTTGTTATGTAAAATAGACTACCCAGGCCAGAGTAACGGCCCATTAGCAAAAGTTGGGTGTGTATGAGAGTTTCTACCTCTTTTGAGTTTCTACTTTTCTTTTTAGGGGAAATATTCTGCCTTTTTAGTATATCCTAAAATTTTTCATTTTCCTAAGAGAGGGATGGGTTTTCACTTCCAACAGTTACGCACTTACCCTAACTGAAGGTGAGGATTGCCCCCACTCCATAGTTCATTTGCAATACCGACTTCAACATTCACAAGTGAGCAGGAGACATAGCTATGAATGCCAGATCTTTGCTGGCATTAGATTCTGATTGTGAGACCAACTATTAAAAGACAGTTAAATATCTATGGAGATTCTCAGTCATCCAGGTCCTGGTTTTTCCCAGAGTTGCTTTTTCAAGAGGAAACTGGACTTTCTAGGTTTTTCTTTGAAGACATTTTGTTTCTCATCCAAGAAACTTCTTCAGCTCTTGCATAGCTAAATGTCCAGGTCATGATTGTTCCAAAAGTGCTTTTTCAAGAATCAAATATATACAGTAAGGAATTGAAATATTTGATTGTAAATGGTAAACAGCGGCTAGGATTGTATTTGCTAAAAACTGGAAAAATAAGAAAATACCAATGCAGGAGGAAGTTATTAAGAAAATAATGAAATGTGCTGAAATAAGTAGATTGACTTTGAAATCAGAGAACAAGAAGATAAACAATTTTATAAGATTTGGGATTTATTTTATCAATGGTTAGACAATAAAATATGGTAATGAAATATTTAGAATTTTAAAATATAAAGAATATATAAAGATGTATTATCATAATACAACTATGGGATAGATTTGGGATGATAATATGAATTGATGTAAATCAATTAAAATATGGATTATCTTGCATAACATGAACGAATAATAGTATAGTCAAATGATTAACAATGATATTAATGTATTTAGGAATATTTGATAGATAATATGAGAACATATACAAGTAGTTGTAAGTGATGACTATGAAATGGATAAACAAAACAATTTGTAAACCAACCGACACACTGTATGTACGTAAGTGGAAGATGGCTTGATGTTTTTATGATGTGTTTGTGTATGTTTGTCTAAAAAATAATAAAACTTAAAAAAAAAAAGAATCAACTGGACTTACTTGTTTTCCTTTGAAGACGTTTGGCCTCTCATTCAAGAAGCTTCTGGGCACACCTTTGCTAGCTGAGGAACTCTGGGAGTTGAAGTCCACAAGTCTTAAAGTGGCCAAGGTTGGAGACCCCTAACCTGGATGACTGAGAATCTCCACAGACAAGCAGAGGGATGGTTTCTTGGACAAAAGGCCCTTCATGATGGCAGCATCTCCCTCTCCAGCAACCCATTCATTCGCCCTGCAGGCTTGGCACGCAGGACCCGCCAGAGGGCGCCCCTTTGCAAAAACCACCTCCGGGTTCAGCCGAAGAGCTTTTGCCTCGTTCCTAGAAGCGTCTCGCCCGATGCTTGTAAGGGGAGGGCAGGAAATGACCCTTCCCCACGCCGAGGGAGCGCTTTGCAGGAAGCTCCGCTCTCCGCCAAAGGCTGGACCGATCCTGCAAACGGCTCCTTCCTTCCTTCCCTGGCCCTTCCTTTCCCCGCAGCTGCCCGGCTTGCGAAGCGCCTCCTTGCAGGGAAGCGGCGGAGTCTGGCGGGCTGCCCAGCCAGACCAGGAGATCTTCTTGCTCTCTCCAAATCTGGAGGTGTGGGGAGGGGATCTTGTGGGGCTAAGCTGGAAATCCCCCAATATTCCACCTTCTGCTCTTCCCGTTCACCTGCCCTATTTTTGCTGCGGGGCGCGCCGGGCTCTTAATTTCTGCAGGGAGAGGAGCTTCTTGGTTAGAGATAGAATTCTGAACAGTCCTCTTGAAGACTCCAGCAAGAAGAGGGAATCAAGCTGAAGCACCTGAGGGCAGGACAAGAAGCAATGGGTGGAAACTAATCAAGGAGAGAAGTAACTTAGAACTAAGGAGAAATTTCCTGACCATGAGAACAATTAATCAGTGGAACAACTTGCCTCCAGAAGTTGTGAATGCTCCAACACTGGAAGTTTTTTTAAAAAATGTTGGATTACCATTTGTCTGAAGTGGTGTAGGGTTTCCTGCCTAGGACAGGGGGTTGGACTACAGGACCTCCAAGGTCCCTTCCAAGTCTGTTATGTTGTTAAAAAACTTTTCTCCTTGTGTGATAAAGAGAGGAAGGAGAAACCAGCTTTCTCTCCTTAAGAGGGATGGGAGATAGCTTATCATTGTGTCTTAAGAGAGGCATGGTGGACTCTTCTCACTACCCTTCACACGCCTTCTTATAATGTTCTTGTAGTGTTCCAATATCTCAGGGGCTGCCCCAAAGAAGAAGGAGTCAAGCTAATCTCCAAAGTATCTGACGGTAGGACAAGAAGCAGTGAGTGGAAACTAATCAAGGAGAGAAGCAACCTAGAACTGAGGAGAAATTTCCTAACTGTTAGTACAATTAATCAGTGGAGCAACTTGCTTCCAGAAGTTGTAAATGCTCCAACACTGGGAGTTTTTAAGAAGAGATTGGATAACCATTTGTCTGAAGTGGTATAGAGTTTTCTGCCTGGGCAGGGGGTTGGACTAGAAGACCTCCAAGGTCCCTTCCAACTCTGTTATACTATTCTAAGTTTAGGGTTGGATTTCTGTCGAGAGCATCTGGAACATCCACAGTTCAGAGGATCTGGGTTTCCTGGCTTGGGAAGGCATCCTCCTTCCAGGGTTTGGAGGACGGGAAATAGTCCCTTCTGCCGCAATCCAAAGGTTCAGGCTGATCTGTGCCTCCCGTGTCAATATCAGAGTCTTTGCAAAGTGGCACCCTGGATACATTTTTTTTTTTAAAATCCCACAAACTTCAAGATTTCTTAAGTTTCAAGACAAACTTGCATATCCTTTGTAATGTGTACCCATGGTGGAAGTGGTACATGTTGTGTTAAAGTGTCAAAAGTTTTTTTTTTCCACCCGTTGCAATTATCCTTCATCAGTGGTTGTGATCTACTGTTTTTGCTTTTAATCCCTGCAAGCCGCTCGTGGATATTTTTCAGGAAGGTAAATTGTAAACATTAAATAATGAAAGGTTTCTGTCAGTGCTTTGGATTATAGTTTTCTACACTGTTTCATCTTAGCCTGCAAACTGGACATACAGTCATTCCCAAAGAATCCAGTCATGGAGGGGATAAATGCCTCATTCTTCAAGATGGCTGAAGGGGTCTCTCCTTGCGATTCTACTCCTATGAATCAAAGTTGCTTTGCAGATTCAGAAGAGTGCTTGGATTTATTTGGACAAATGGCAGGAACTCAGCAGGACATTCTGAAAGAAGAAACCACACATTGCGTTGTCCATCGTTGCCCTTTCAGGGAGTTCTGTTGCCAGGAAGCTGAAGGACTCCGAGAGGTATGCAGCCAACTCCACCATCTTTATGATCGGTGGCTGAGCCAAGAGGACCACAGGAAAACTCAGATGAGGGATTCGGTGGCCCTGCCACTGGCCACCCTATCCCAGATGGAGAACTGTGGCTGGATGTGTGGGATAGAGACCAGCTCTCCGGAAATGGGCCTGGCTGAAAGTTTCCTCTTGAGCCAAGTGGAGCAGAAAATGCAGCAAAAACACCAGGTGAGATCAATATGAATGAATTTTACATGTTTCCATTCTGATATAATTAGGATAATCAGTGGCTAAGACGCTGAGCTTGTCGATCAGAAAGGTCGGCAGTTCGGCGGTTCGAATCCCTAGCACCCCGTAACAGAGTGAGCTCCCATTACTTGTCCCAGCTTCTGCCAACCTAGCAGTTTGAAAGGACGTAAAAATGCAAGTAGAAAAATAGGGACACTTTGGTGGGAAGGTAACAGCGTTCCGTGCACCTGTGGCGTTTAGTCATGCTGGCCACCTGACCACGGAGACGTCTTCAGACAGTGCTGGCTCTTCGGCTTTGTAATGGAGATTTTATTTTTTATTTTATTTGGTTTGTCAATTGCTTACAAGATAATAGGTATAAGTAAAAACATAGTTATGAATACATGGATACATATAAGAAAAATAAAAGAAACAATAAGACAGGGACGGTAGGCACACTGGTGCACTTATGCACGCCCCGTACAGGCCTCTTAGAAAAGGGGTGAGGTCAATAGTAGAAAGTCTAAGGTTAAAGTTTTTGGGGTTTGGGGAAGAAACCACAGAGTCAAGTAGAGTATTCCAGACATTGATCACTCTGTTGCTGAAGTCGTATTTCCTGTAATCAAGTTTGGTGCAATTAACCTTGAGTTTGAATCTATTATTTGCTCTTGTATTGTTATGGTTGAAGCTGAAGTATTCATTAACAGGTAGGATATTGCAATGTATGATTTTATATACTATACTTAGATCGGTCCAAACACAGTGTAGTTCTAGGTTTTCTAGGTCTAGAATTTCAAGTCTGATAGCATAAGATATTCTGCAACGAGTAGAGGAGTGGAGAACTCTTCTTGTGAAATATTTCTGGACTTTCTCAACTGTGTTAATATCAGATACGTAATGTGGGGTTCCAGACTGATGAGCTGTATTCGAGTATTGGTCTAGCAAATGTTTTGTATGCTCTAGTTAGTAGTGTAATATTGCCAGAGAAAAAGCTACGTAAGATTAGGTTAACAACAATGCCTTTTTGGCTATGTAGTTACAGTGGACTGAGTACACTTAGATCATTAGAGATGTGTATTCCAAGGTCCTTGACAGAGTTTGGATCATCAACAAGGTCTTGACTATTCAGCCTGTATTTTATTTTCTGATTTATTGTTTTTTTGCCAATATGTAAGACAGAGCATTTATTTGTTGAGATTTGAAGTTGCCATTTGTTTGACCATTCTGATACATAGTTGAGGTCTATGATGAGCACCGCCCCCTAGAGCCAGAAACAACTAGCACATATGGGCGAGGGAACCTTTACCTTTAATAGAATCCTCTCCTGGTTAAGTAAATGGTTCTATCCATCTTCACCCTGATTATTTCTGAGGACATAAAGCAAGTTGGGACAGGGGCAGTAATATTTTGTTTGGCTGCTATTTTAGGTTCGTGTGCTGTTCATGGAGATGGCCACCCAAGGTTCTGAAGCATTAGGGGGGGTGTCACATCTCCCTCCAGAAATTGTCTTCGGGAAAATATCCCAGGAGGATCCATCTCAGGGAGACTTCATCAGGTAAAAGAGGGTTCCTTTTGATGTATTGGAGTACTGGGAAGTATACATTGCCTGAAGTCTTTATATTGTTGAGTTCCTTTTGCCATAAAACCTTAGCCCGTGTGCAAAGTTTTTCTCCTACTGTTTTTAAAACATGTACTTCCTCTGCTTTTATCTCATTCTCAGAAAATGGAGCAATAGTGATTGTACCAATGAAAAGGTCTCTTCTTTGTGGTGGCGCAGAAACAAGGCTTGTACTTCCCACTCAGGTAGGAGGATCCCACCTCCCAAAGTGCAAAATGATTTATTCAACGAGCATAAAACGCTCTCCACAGTGGTCTGAATCAGTTTTTCAGAGCCAATTTAATATTGCCCAGCTAACAGTTTATCAGAGCATAAGCATCTTCCCAGTATTCTGATACCATCCATATATTCATAGTATCTCAGGTTTCTTCTTCAGGACATCTCCCAACATCTTCATCTTGTTCAGTGAAGACTTGTACCTCCTACTGGGCAACATAAGACATTAAGGTGTCATATAGTAATATCCCAATATTTAATGAACATGCCTCAGGAATTGATCAAAAAGAACACAAGAGATGTTCCCAACAAGTGGGATATTTGCCATGAGAATAAGCAATTTATGAATATTTTCTGGAATTGTTTGTTAACAAAGATTGCTATTGTACTTTAGGTTCTGGTGTCCTTTGAAGATGTTACTGTGTTTTTCTCTGAGGAGGAGTGGGCTCTGCTGGATTTTGACCAAAAATCACTGTATAGAGAGGTCATGCTGGAAAATGCTAAGAATGTGAAGTCCATGGGTAAGGGATTCATTTTGTTCTGGGTTGAAATTGGTCAGGAAGGTATATTCTGATGAGAGATCAGAAATTGCTTAGCAATTTGTTGGAGGATATTCAGGCATGTACAGGGGTGGGATACAACAGGGTTAACTACCAGTTCGGGATTTATGAGCTTCCCTGCAGGCTGTGAGCCGCAAGCCTGTAATTCGTCATCAGCATGCTGTGTGCAGAGACGCAGCCTTTGAAACAGCCCTGTTTTCCTGCTTTTTTAACTACAGCTGTGCCTCATTCGGCAGCTGAAGTTGAAAAATCAGGAAATAAAAATCAGGTAAGAGCCCAGGCGGGTGGGTGGGCAAAAACATCAGCAGACATAGAACCAGTTCAATGTCTGCTGCTCTTCAGAGCTACCGGTTCTACAGAGGTGGACAGAACCGGTAGAAACCCACCCCTGGGCATGTACTTTAGCTGGAGAGAACTGATATGACTTTATGTGCATTGTACCTAGAGTTATGTATGTGAGATGGGTGGCTACATAAATCAAAATAATAATCTCAGCATAATTTTATTAAGGATTATGTTAAATAAGATAATTCAAAATCTAACACAAAAATACATAAAAGAAAAAAAATAGAAAGTACAAATCCCCCCGCTAAGAAAATAAGTTTTCCCTTTTCATCTCAATATTAATGAAGATTAACAATATATCGCTGACTCTTAAACTACAGCACAATACCTTTTCATTCTGTATCTTACCCTATTTTCTAAATCTTCAGCTAGCCTTAATAAAAAAGATGTAGTAAAATTTTAAAAACCTAGTATAAGCATTTAGTCTAGGTTCCCCTCATTCCTCTATTATAAATTACAATAATAACCCCTTATTTAGATATCAAAAGATTAGCCCATTACACAATTGCATATTTCTAAAAGAAAAACTATCCAGTCCAGATATTCATTAAACATCACAAAAAATAACCTACTCTTTAACCATATACAGGTAAACCAGTTTTATTTATTTTTCCTTCTTCCTCCCAGTCATCTTTAAGTCCCACTAATACTCCAAAATTATTAAAAGGAAGAGGTTTGATTAAACCTTGAGTCCTGAAAAGCTACATTTACTGGCCAGAGATGGTGAAACCCAGCTGATTGCAAACAGGTGCAAAAAACACCAATTTCCACTGTCTGCTCACAAAAACCAGCTGTCCAAAATACATATAGGAAATTTCCAGATTTCTCTTTCTTCCAGAGAGAATTTCAGTCATTCATATCTCGCATCCAGCTACCAATTTCAAATGTCATGCCCCATGAGAAATGCAGGCATTGGTTCTCTTCGCCTCATTGGAAGGTGTCATCCACAAATCAAAATAGTAATATTAAAATAATAGTTGCCTCTTCCACTTGTTCTGGTAAGAGCTCATGTTTTCATGCTGTCTCAAGAGAGGAACAAACACTTTCTGAGACACAGTTTCCAATGCTACTTACTTAGCTATGCAAGTCATCTTAGAACTGCCTTTTACATTTATTTATATTTTCTGTCTATAATAGCATTTGAAATCTCTCTCGCATTGTAGTTCTTTGGTATCTGTCCTGCAAACCCCAATTTAAGTGTTGATGCACAAATCAGAAGTGTTGCTTCTCATTTGTGCATCAACATTTAAATTGGGGTTTGCGGGACAGATACCAAAGAACCGCAATGTAGGGCAGAGACCAGCACTGGAAGTAACTGCTTAGAGAAACTTTATTAAAAATTGTCCCTGAATATACTCAGAGTACCGGGAGATTCCAACCCAAATACCTGGTGTGGGGGATGGGGGACAGCAAGGAATTCTGTGCAGTTCAATTCAGGAGGAAACTGGGTTTTCAGGGCAAATCTTAAAACCCTTTCCCTCCTATTCCCCCATCCTTTGGATTGCTCACCCTGTGGTTGGATAATTATTAAGAAATAAGTTAATGTTTGCATTTAATTGATTTGGAAAGAAGATATTATGAGTAAATGAGGAAAAATTGAAAACGAACATTGCGAGGAATGTGCTAACTGGAGTTCTTTGCTTTGTTCACTTTAGGACATACAAACCCTCAGTATGAAACTGATTAAGGTCTGGTCAGTTTCAGGCAGCAGCACAAGTGGAAAAGTTCTAAGCAACTCATTATTATTACAGAATAGAGTGTGTTTATTTGTGGTTAGCCCTTATTAAAGAACCATTGGGCTGGGCAGAAAAACTTTTCAAGTAGATGTAGCTTGTTTAAGCAATTTTACCAGTCAGGGGAAGGGAAAAAAAAGATCAAGTTCAGGATATCCTAATTGTTTCACACTGTTTATCTCAAAGTTGTTACTGTGGGTAAACAGAGATCTCTGTATGACTGCCAACAAATACAAGGACAGATGAGCATGAAACACTCCAACACCCCTGGAGTGCACATGGGGGGTTCCATTGGAGGACGACTTTTATCTCATTCATGCTGAATCCTAGTATCTAAATTCAGTTCCCTTGTAGCAACAGTGTCTCCATTTTATCTAGATTTAATTTCAACTTGCCTTCTTTCACACTTGAAACTGATTGTTGAGCAACAAACCTGATGATATCCCACTTCAGAATTCAAGGCGGTATTCCCTAGAGCCGTGTTGGCGAACCTATGCCACACGTGCCAGAAGTGGCATGCAGAGCCATTTCCCCCAGCACACGAGAGGTTGCCTGGAAGAGCCCCAATGTGCATGCGTGCGTGCCACCGCCCAACAGCTAATTGGATATCTGGCACGCATGCGTAGGGGACGGAGGGGGTGCATGGGAGATGTGCATGCATGCGCAGAGACACGCTGTGTGCGAGGGAATTGCGTGTGCGTATGCAGATGCGCTGTGCACGAGGGGATCATGCATGCATGCGCAGATGCTGCACACAAGGGGATTGTGCATGCATGTGCAGACATACAGGGGAATCCCTTGCGTAGATGTGTGGCACGCAAGGGGATCGTGCGTGTATGCGCAGGGGGTAGCACACATTGCCTTCTGGGTGCTGGCATGTGAACGTGTGCGCAATTATCGGCACGGGAGCTGAAAAAGCCCTAGAGGCTTTCTCTTTTATACTAAATTATTTTCTCCAATGGAGAAAAAATAATGAAAGTTTCGTGGGACCTCATACTTCAGGTGCCTCCAAGCAGTCTTACATTCTGGAAATAACCAGTATCCAAGATGCAGTAAAGAAATCCCCCATTCATATTCCTACCACCTGGTACCACAGTATTTGAAATAAATAGATAGCTAATATAATGTGATGGTACTTTCACTTCGTACCTTAAACATCTGATGGATTTCTTTTTCTTTTCTTTTTCTTCCAAACAGTTGACAAGCAGGAACCAGAGAATTATGAAGAATCGGGTGTGAATTCTTTGAAACAAACTGAAACTGAAGAAGGGATATTGCAAAATCAGGAGGATCCAAACATGATTGAAAACCAGTTGAATAATAGGATGGAGAAATCCTCTAATTTTAAGTATGGAGAAAATCGCATCTTCCATACACAACATCATAAAGAAAAAGGAAGCTATGTAAAAACTGAAAAAATGTCCATCCGTATATCAGATGTCCATGAATATAGCAGTATCTGTACTAAAGAGAAGCAGCCTAAATGCAAAGAACATGGACAAAATAATTCGAATCTCTATCTTACTTTACATCAAAGCATTGGGATACCAAAATCACATAAGTGTTCAGACAGTGGAAAAAGCTTTAATGAGAGCAGTACTTTTAACTCCCAGAAAACAGTTCATAGAGTGGAGAAGCCATGTAAAAACAGAAAACGCAGAACACGTTTCTATACAAGCAATGATCATATTGTGCACAAAAAGTCCTATCCAGGAAAGAAACCTTATAAATGCATGGATTGTGGAAAGAGGTTCTATACAAGTATTGATCTTACTTCGCATAAAAGTATCCACACAGAGGATAAGCCACTTAGATGCACAAACTGTGGAAAGAGCCTCACCACAAGTAGTTCCTTTACTGCGCATAAAAGGATCCACACAGGAGATAAACAATACAAGTGCATGGAATGTGGAAAGAATTTCAGCCAGAGTGCTTCGCCTAATTCCCAGAAACTGATCCATACAGGGATAAAAACATATCAATGTTCGGCATGTAGAAAGCGATTTTGTACAAGCAGTGATCTTATTTCCCATAAGAGGATGCACACAGGGGAGAAACCATTTAAATGCATGAAGTGTGGGAAAAACTTTACAATGAGACGTGGTCTTATTTCCCATGAAAGAATTCACACAAAGGAGAAAGCATATAAATGCAGAGAGTGTGGAAAGACCTTTGTAAGTAGAGGTGATCTTGCTTCCCATAAGAGGAGCCACACGGGAGAAAAACCATATCAATGCTCAGAGTGTGGGAAAGGCTTCAGTTGGAGCAGTAACCTTACCTCCCATAAAAGGATCCACACAGGGGAAAAGCCCTATCAATGCATGGAGTGCCCAAAGAGCTTCAGAGACATGAGTTCCTTTACTTCCCATAAAAGGTTCCATACAGGGGAGAAACCATACAATTGTACGGAGTGTGGAAAGAGCTTTAGTCAAAAAAGTCAACTTACTTCCCATAAAAGGGTTCACACAGGGGAGAAACCGTATAAGTGTACAGACTGTGGAAAGAGCTTCACCACAAGTGGTTCTCTTACTGCCCATAAAAGGAATCACACAGGAGAGAAACCGTTTAAGTGCATGGAATGTGGAAAGAGTTTCAGCCAAAGTGCTTCCCTTACTTCTCATGAAAAGATCCATACAGGGATGAAACCCTTCCAATGCTTGCAGTGTGAAAAGAGATTTGGTACAAGCAGTGATCTCATTTCCCATAAAAGGATCCATACAGGGGAGAAACCATTTAAATGTCTGGAGTGTGGAAAAAGCTTTACAATGAGACGTGGTCTTACTTCCCATGAAAGGATCCACACAGGGGAGAAACCTTACCAATGCATGGAGTGTGAAAAGTGCTTTATAAGTAGGAGTGATCTTACTTCCCATAAAAGGATCCACACAGGGGAGAAACCGTATCAATGCACAGAGTGTGGGAAAAGCTTCAGTTGGAGCAGTAACCTTACTTCACATAAAAGAATTCACACAGGGGAGAAACCATATAAGTGCATGGAGTGTGGAAAGAGTTTCAGTCAGAGCACTTCCCTTACTTCCCATGAAAGGATCCATACAGGGATGAAACCGTATCAATGCATGGAGTGTGGAAAGAGATTCAGTACAAGCAGTGAACTCATTTCCCATAAAAGGATCCATACAGGGGAAAAACCTTACCAATGCATGGACTGTGGAAGGAGTTTTAGAGACTTGAGTTCCTTTACTTCTCATAAAAGGTTCCACACTGGAGAGAAGCCTTACAAATGCATGGAGTGTGGAAAGAACTTTACTCAAAGTAGTCAGTTTACCTGCCATAAAAGGATCCACACAGGGGAGAAGCCATACAGATGCACAGACTGTGGAAAGAGCTTCACCACCAGTGGTTCCCTCACTGCCCATAAAAGGATCCACACAGGGGAGAAACCATATAAATGCACGGAATGTGGCAAGAGTTTCAGCCAAAGTGCCTCCCTTAGTTCTCATGAAAGGATCCATACTGGGATGAAACCATATTCGTGCCTGGATTGTGGAAAGACCTTCAGTCAAAGCAGCCATCTTAGTTCCCATAAGAAGATCCACTCAGGGGAAAAGCTATATAAATGCACAGTATGTGAAAAGAGCTTTCATACAAGCAGTTCCCTGATATCACATAAGAGGATCCACTCTGGTGAGAAACCATACCATTGCACCGACTGTGGAAAAAGTTTCATTACAAGCAGTTCCCTTAATTCACATAGGAGGATCCACACGGGAGAGAAACCGTATCAGTGTCACGAGTGTGGAAAGAGTTTCAGCCACAATACTTCCCTCTCTTTTCATAAAAGGATCCACACAAGAGAGAACCCACCTGTCAGCATATAATATGAAAGGAGTTTCATTCAGAATAATGAATGTCTGATAAAAGGAGCCACAAAGAAGAGAGGCCCTACAGATGTATGCAGTGTGGAAAGAACTTAATGTGGTTCCATTTCTGATCACAGTGTCAAAATAGAAATGGAATGGATTATGATTAAATGATAGAGAAGGAAAAAGGGAAGGAAGGTTAACATGCATGAAGACAATTACAGGAACGTTTATTTATTACAACGAGGCCGAGATTGTGTGATAGGTACAGTATAGATGGACTTGATGGGATCTAATTAAGCATATGCCTCAAATATAATCTCATTGCAACAAGATACTCGGTATGCCCAAATTTTTTATTAAACCTGATTTTTATAAGGAGGCTTGTTTATCTGAAATTTAATTGTTTCTCTACAATTAAGGTTTACAGTAGAATTCTCTCTTCTACTATCCAAGTGGATAAATATCCACTTATCTCTTCTTCAGACACCTCCAGTCCTATTAGTTTCTACATTCCCCCCCTCCCTCTTCCTTTTCCAGTAAAACTACCCCTTCACCAATTTCTCATATTTTTGTTGTTCCCTTTGGAAGCTGGAAAGAGCATGTTTGGGCATAAGAGATAATGGATGATGCATATAAACAAGAACCAGTCTGCTTCCTTATTTTAATGGCAATGACATTTTTATTAAATTTTATTTACATTATTTTTATTCTTGAGCTGTTTCTTTTTGAAGCATGATTTTGACAGTCCTTCATATATGTGACTAATGTGACATTTATTGACAGGGCAGTAATAACTCGTAATTGGATATCTACCGGTAAGAGACTCTACTTCAGTCAACCACCTAATACCCAAAATAATTGGGAGAAAATGCCACAGATTGGCCAAGTCTGTAGAAATTACTGAAATATTGAAAATAAAATGTGAGGAATTTGAGAGGAATCTCTTTAAATAAAACAGGCCATTCAGTGGACAATGTAGTTCTCTCAAAGAACGTTGAGTGTGATGTGTTTTGGGGGCATAACGTCTTAATTTGATGTACATATTGTTGAATAGTGGACTGTAATTAAACGAGGATTAGGTTATAATGGAGACCCCAGTGAAGCTATTGACTCAATATGTGGCAAATGAGAAAAAATAAAACTCACATTAGGGATCAGTGGGAAAGGAATGGAAGTAAGTGGGGAAGGAATGAATATTGTGTATAGTTTTGATTGTCCCATTTGAAAAATGATATAAAGGAGATGGAGAAAGTTCAAAAGTAGTCATCAAAATGGTTAGCGACTTGATTGTTCGTTTGGCACTCTCAAGCAAAAACTAACATAAAATAAATCACACAGGTGCTGTAGGAGAAGGCGTAGCAGAACTTGAGGGTCTTAAGAGTTAAGAGGAATCAGCCTAGAATTCCTACATAGCCCTATGTGGACTAAGTCCAAACCTTGAATTTCATTGGCCATTATCTAACTACAAGCAGATACTAAGCATTAGTTTGACATTAATCTCAACTAACAGCATCACCTTGTAGCTAGATAAGAGACATGGGAATTCAAGGGGGTTGTACTTAGTCCGCTTGTGGCTACATAGGAATTCTAGACTGATCTCTCTTTTAACTCCACTCCTAGATTTTGCCACTCCTACAAGTGCAAAACTTTTGGGTTCCCAGGATCACCTAATTAAAGTTGAAGGAGATTTAGAATAGACCGAAATGTTTTTTTTAACCTTGTACATTAACCATAACCCTGCTAAGAAAACTGCATGTGTTCAGTCTCCAAGATTTAAAATTCCATTCAATAGTATTTCTACCTTTAATAATGGTTTAGATTTGCCTATATTTATATGTATATGTGTATTCATTATTTTATATACATTACTTTTCACAATGTTAGCTATGCAGTCATACATGTGAGATAGATGGCCATTAAAGAAAAATAAATTTACTGATTTTTATGCAGTTGTGTGTGGTTTTTTTTTTTATATAAATGAACAAGCATTGATCTTTTTATAAAAGTGAATATTTGCTTATCTTTTTTCCCTAAAAAAAAAGTGTTATGAGATAGCCCTGATTAACGAAATAAATAATGAGAAGCAGAGGTCAACATCTATGGCAGGCGTCACCAATCCCCGGTCTGTTGACTGGCACCGGGCCATGGCGTGCCAGAATCCGGACCACACCAAAAAGTGAAGCCCCATCCACAGGGTGCAGCTAGCATGTGAAACCATGGCCTCTTTTGGTCTGCAGAAAAACCTCTTTCCATGGAACTGGTCCCTGGTGCTCAAAAGGTTAGGGAGCACTGATCTATGGGACTTTTCTTTTGCTTGTTTGCCTAAATGTTCCTTATTTCAAAAGGGACTAGAGTGATTGATATGTATTTAATGTTCAAATGTCTGCTCTTTTTCTTTTGCATACAAGAACCATCATGGCATTGTTCTAACTGCCAGGACAGATGCATTGTAAAGATTATCATTGGAACTGGAGTCTCTAGATATTGGAAGACAGACAATGTTACAATGTTTTATAATATACAGTAGGTCTCCATCCAAGGTACATGGGACACTGCTGTGCTGTTCTGACCATTCCACCAGGAAAATATGTCTGTTATAATTCCTTTCCCACAGTAATAGCCAAAAAAGGAAAGAAGTTGGTATGGAGGATTTGCAATTATCAAAATTAAAATGGCAAGTGTCTGTTTAATTGCCGCTGGTCAAAATCTAACGTCGTGGATGCTCTGTTGCTGGAGGTTTTCATTTGCCTGAGATGGTATTAGGAATTCTGCCTCGGGCAGGGGTTTGGACTAGACCAGGTTTCAAACTCAAGGCCTGTGGGGCTGCTCGGGAAACTGAAGGATTGGCCCGCTGTGCTTCTGCCAGAGAAAACAGGCTCCCAAACTCTGTTTTCGGCTGCAGCAGCCTCCTGCAACCCTCTGCCAGTGAAAATGGAGCTCAGGAGCCTATTTTTGCTGGCAAAGTGTTTGGACCACCACAGGTGCTGACATGAGTGACATTGAACAGGCCACGCGCACCATGCCCTCCAGACCCCAAGGCCAAACACAACTCTGATGCAGCCTTCCATGAAATTGAGTTTGACACCCCTGGACTAGTGTAAAAGACATAGGCCCAGAGGGGGGTCTCCTCCTGGTAACGATGTGCCCACCAGGTTTCCAGGCATTTCATCGGCCGAGGGCTCAGGGTAGGGGTGGTGATGTGGCAGTAATTATTAGGGAAGATCTCTGTCCTAGGGAGGCCACTGTACCTCAGATGGCTGGCTGTGAGTCCCTCTTTGTGAAGTGGGGTCAGGGTGGGCAGATGGGTCTCTTGATAACGTACCTGGCTCCCTGCTACGTATCATCAGCCCTGCCCGGGCTCCTCGGGGTAACAGCCGAGCTGACAGTGGAGACACCCAGACTGTTAGTTATGGGTGACTTCAACCTGCCTTCACTCAGTGAATCCTCTGGGGTGCCCCAAGAGTTCTTGGCCTCCATGACAGCCTTGGACCTGACCCAATTAGTTTCTGAACCCACTCACACGGGAGGACACACCCTGGACCTGATTTTCGTCTCTGGACAGTGGTTAAATGATCGGCTAGGGGATATAGCTGTTAAACCTTTGTCATGGTCTGATCTTTCTCTCCTTAGACTAGACTTTTGTACCGCCAATCTGCACCGCAGGGAGGCGGAGCCGAGGAGATGGTTCCGCTCCAGGCGCCTGATGGATCCTGAACGGTTCCAGATGGAGCTTGGACCATTACCTGAAACTCTGGCTCATAATTTGGCCACCGACTTGGTAGCCGCCTGGGATAGGCTGGCTGCCGAGGCTCTGGACCGAGTTGTGCCTTTGCGACCTCTGATCCAGCAGAGATCTCACTCGGCTCCATGGTTTACGGAGGAGCTGAGGGAGATGAAATGCCAGAAAAGACGTCTGGAGGGCGTCTGGAGGGCCAGTCGTGCCGAGTCCGACCAAACACAGGTTAGGTCCTATATTAGGACCTACCTAGTGGCAATAGAGGCGGTTAAGCGTTCTCACTTCTCCACCCTTATTGCATCGGCAGAAAATCGACCCGCCGCCCTATTTAGAGTAACCCGCTCCCTGCTTGGGCCGGGAGCGCGGAAGGATTTCTTGCAGGGAAGGGCAGAGGAGTTTTCTCAATTTCTGCACGATAAAATCGCTCAGATTCGGGCCGGGTTGGACTCTAGGTTGGGAGGTCCCGGGGGAGGTGACCGCGGTGAGTCTTGAGATGGTTATCTGGGACGAGTTCGACCCTGTGACCGCCGAGGGTATAGACAGGTTGCTGGGGCGGCTGAATGCCACCACATGTTTATTGGACCCTTGCCCCTCCTGGCTGGTTTCTACCGCCAGAGAGGTGACGCGGAGTTGGCTCCAGGGAATTGTTAATGCCTCTTTGATGGAGGGCTCGCTGCCCACTGCCTTGAAAACAGCAGTGGTGCGACCCCTCCTTAAGAAGCCCTCCCTGGACCCAACTCTTTTGAACAACTATCGTCCTGTCTCCAACCTTCCCTTCGTGGCGAAAGTTGTTGAGAGTGTGGTGGCAGGTCAGCTTCCCAGTACCTGGGAAGGTAAATGAACCTTCCCATTGGTTCATTCAGTTGTTAAATGAACCTGGTTTCCCCATTGACTTGGCTTGTCCCAAAGTGCTTTTTCAAGAAGCAACTGGGCTTTTTGGTTTCTCTTTGAAGACGTTCTTTGGATGACTGAGAATCTCCATAAATATTGACTTGGCTTGTCAGAAGGTTGAAAAAAGTGTTCACACGACCCTGAGACACTGCCAACTAGTGATTTGGTTGTCAAGCATCCAAATATAAATCACATGACCATGAAGATACCGCAACAGTCATAAATGTGAAAAAATTTGTCACTTTTCAGTGCGGTTGTAACTTTGAACCATCACTACGCGAGCTCTTGTATATCAAGAGCTACTTGTATAGCCACCAGCCCTATGAATCTATCTTTGACTTCTAGCTGTATCTGGTTTCCATTACAATCTTTTTCTTCTACTTATCATTACATTCACTTTTCCTGAATTTCCTGCATACCTATATCAGAATCAGAATAGAGATGGAAGGGACCTTGGAAGTCTTCTGGTCCAGCCCACTGCTCAAACAGGAAATCCTGTATCGTTTCAGACAAGTGACTGTCCAGTCTCTTCTTAAAGAACTCCAGTGATGAAGCACCTACAACTTCTGAAGGCAAGCTGTTCCACTGGTTAATTGACCTCACTGTTAGGAAGTTTCTCCTCAATTCCAGGTTGCTTCTCTTCTTGATTAGTTTCCATCCATTGTTTTTTGTCTTGGCCTCTGGTGCTTTGGAGAATAGATTGACCCTTTCTTTTTTATGGCAGCCACTAAATACTGAAATACTGCTATCATGTCCCCTCTAGTTCTTTTCTCTAGACTAGCCAAGCCCAAATCCTGCAATTGTTCTTCATATGTTTTAGTCTTCAGGCCTTTAATCATCTTAGTTGCTCTTCTTTACACTTTTCCCAAAGTCTCAACATCTTTTTTGTAATGTGACCAAAACTGGATGCAGTATTCCTGGTGTGGCGTTGCTAAGGTTTTATGAAGTTGTATTAATACTCCACATGATTTTGATTCTATGCCTGTTTATACAACCAAGGATTGTATTAGCCTTTTTTGGCTGCCACCGCACACTTCTGGCTCATGTTTAAGTGATTATCCACCAAGATACCAAGGTCCTTCTCATAGTTACTGTTTTTGGGCCAGGATTCGCCTAATCTATGCTTGCACCTTTGGGTGTTTTTGGCCCAGGTGTAAAACTTTGCTTATATATATTTATTTCCCCACACTTCTGCAATTGCTGAGGTAACTTAAAAAAAAAACCTGGGTGTTTTGAAAATATTCCCATTGAGGAAATTCGATTCCTTTCAATATTCTGGATTTTTCTTTCCTTCAGGACTCGCATAGCTTTTGTCATTTCAGATCAGGGGCTGTTCCTCAAGAACAATGCTTGCCTAGTATTATATCTTCAATACAATAGTGGGCAAGTCTTACCCTTGAAAAGGACTTTAGGGCAGAATCCCTCAGCACGATTGTTATTTTTTAAATTATATTACTATTATAATATTGCTAGTATTATTTTACCAAGAAAAGAGGACGTCTTTGTTACTCTTCCTCCAGACAGGCAGAAATTCTTAGCCCCGCCCATTCCAACGGTTCTTTGCCGAAGGTTCTCAAGATGCCTCGAAGGGCCGTTTCTCTAAGGTGAGTCCGCCAGGACAGCAAAGGAGAGAGTCGGAAGAGCCCCAACTCCTCATTACAGCCTTTCTAGGGAGAAGCACTCGCTCCCTTTAACCCTTGGAGAGCCTGTAGGGAACAATGGCTTCAAATCCCAAAGGTGTTTTTTCAAGAGGTAACTGTTTCTCTTTGAAGATATCCATTCAAGAAGCTTCTTCAGCTTTGATTGGATGGTGGGGAATGGAAGAATTTATACTCCTTGCAGACAGCTTGTCATTTGTATTCTTTTAGAAAGTTGTTGAGGCCATTTGGGGGTTTATCGGTCACCTGAGTGGTGCAAATGGGTGTAGAGAAAACCAAGAAAGTCCAGTTGCCTCTTGAAAAAGCACCTTTGGCACAACCATAATCTGGATGACTGAGAATCTCTGTAGACAATGACTTCAAAGGTACTTCAAATAACCACTAAACAAATGAATATAAGTCAAGGACTACCTGTATGGTAGACAGTTCAGTTGTTGGCCCCTTTTTAAAGGATTCCACCTTCCTCACAGAGGATTAAAACCTTTTTTCTATACAGAATGTTTCCATGTTGCCTTTTCCTCCAGGCTACCCTATGTTTGAGCCCCTTTCTCATTTCAGAAGTTTGCTTCCTACAATATTTGTGTACTTTCTGTTTCAAATGCACATTTCAATGGCAAGAACTCTGTGCCCTTCTCTGATTTCCATGGGGTCTCCTGTCCAGACCTTGTCTAAGAAGCAGATGGTTCTGGAACTGATGCATTCCTGGATAGAAATTTTCCCGCACAGAGCCACACATGGAACAGAAGAACCACTAAATGAGTGTCCCTGCCAAGGCTCTAAAGGCATCTCCCACTCCAGGAATCCTGGGTGTCCACATAGTATTGGTTTATAAAGCCTTAGTAAGGCCACACCTGGAATACTGCATCCAGTTTTGTTCACCACTTTACAAAAAAGACATTGAGATTTTGAAAAAAGTGCAAAGAGCAACTAAGATGATTAAAGATCTGTAGAGTAAAACATATGAAGAACTGTTGCAAAATTTGAGTTTGAGTAGTCTAGAGAAAAGAAGGATAGAGGGGACATGACAGCAGTATTCCAGTATTTGAGAGGGTGCCACAAAGAAGAGGGGGGGGTCAATTTATTTTCAATTTATTTTTCAAAGCACCTGAGGGCAGGACAAAAAACAATGATGGAAACTAATCAAGGAGAGAAGCAACCTGGAATTAAGGAGAAACTTCCTAACAGTGAGGTAAATTAACCAGTGAAACAGCTTTCCTTCAGACGTTGTGTGTGCTTCATCACTGGAGGTTTTTAAAAAAAGACTGGACAGTCACTTGTCTGAAATGGTATAGGTCTCCTGCTTGAGCCAAGGGGCTGGACTAGAAGACCTCAAAGGTCCCTTCCAGCTCTATTCTATTCTTGAACACCTCACTTCCCGTTCATCGCCCCGCAGGCTTGGCAGGCAAGGCCCGCTAGAGGGCGCCCTTGGCAAATAATCATCGGATTCAGCCGAATTGCCTTTGCAAATTCCGGGGAAGCATCTCACCCGATGCTTGCAAGGGAGGGCAGGAAGTGACCATTCCCACGCCGAAGGACCGCTTTTCCAGGAAGCGGCATCCTCTCCAAACGCTGGACCGACCCTGCAAACGGTTCCTTCCTTCCTTTGCTGACCCTGCAGCTGCCGGGATTGGAAAGCGTGTCTTTGCTGGGCTCCTCGCAGGGAAGTGGTAAAATCGACGGATTCTGGTGAACTGCCAAGCCAGGCTTGGGTGATTTCAGTCTTCGGATCTTCGGATTTCAGTCTTCAATCTTCTTGAAAACTCCCAGGATTCCAGCTACTCATTTGCCCCCCTTTTAGGGGGTCCGTAGGATGCTTATTTCTGCAAGGAGAGCCCCTTCTGGGTTAAAGATTCAGTTCTGCACAAGCTCCCTCCTGAGGACCTCTTATCGGTGAGATGGGTAGCGTATAGATTTATTTGGAAAGGGGGTCTTGTAGGGAAACTTTCCCAAGTTTCCACCTCCTATATTTCCTGTTCAGCTGCATCATTTTTACGATATGTGTAAGACTACTTCTCCAAGAACCTTGCTGTTGTTTGTTGCTAAGTCGTGTCCGACCCATCGTGACCCAGTGGACAACATTCCTCCAGGCCTTCCTGTCCTCTATCATCTCCCGGAGCAGTGGTGGGATTCAAATATTTTTACCACCAGTTCGGTGGGCATGGTTTGATAGGTGCGCATGCACATACTTTGTGTGCGCGTCCAAGCCAAACGTAAACTTTGCTTAGGCGTAGAGGGGTTCTAACTCACCTCCTGCAAGCCTGCACGATCCTGGTTGCTTCAGAAATTGCCATGCAGCACTCTTCTGTGCTGCATAAAGCAGCTGCACTTCAAATTCAGAGGATAAAGGTGAGTATGGGAGCCCGGGCAGGCAGGCGAGTGGGCACAACAGCAGAACAGCGGAGAGAACTGGTTTGGTCTCCACTGCTCATTGCTGCTACCAGCTCAGCAGAACTGGGCCAAACTGGTTAGAATACCACCATTGTCCAGGAGTCCATTTAAGCTCACTGCTTCAGGGACCCCATCCAGCCACCTCATTCTCTGCCATCCCCTTCTTCTTTTGCCTTCAATCTTTCCCAGCATTAGGCTCTTCTCCAGTGAGTCCTTCCTTATTAGGTGGCCAAAGTATTTGAGTTTCATCTTCAGGATCTGACCTTCTAAAGAGCAGTCAGGATTGATCTCGTCTAGGACTGATCAATTTGATCGCCTTGCAGCCCAAGGGACTAGCAGGAGTCTTCTCCAGTACCATAGTTCAAAGAAGAGCCTATTCTGGGTTAAAAATGGAATTCTGCACAAGCTCCCTCCTGAGGACCCTAGCAAGCTCAGGGTTTGTTGTCTGCTGAGAGCATCAGCAGGTTGAGGATCTGGGTTCCTATCTTGGGAAGATGTCTCCTTTCCATCACTTGGAGACAAGGCAATAGTCCTTTCAGCAGAAGTCCAAGGGACCAGGTTGATCTGCATCTGATCTAGTCAATATTCCCCAGATATCTGAGTATCTGCCAAAGTAGCAGCTTGGGTAGATAGTCGTAAAAAGATTTAAACGCACAAACTTCAATATTTCTAACCTGTGCGCTGTTTGTGAGGTCTATTTGTGGTGGAAGTTGTTTATGCTATATTAATGGCTAAGAAATTTTTCCCTTTGCAACTATTTTCATTAGTAGTTGTAATCTGCTGTGTTTGAATAACAGAATGACACAATAACAGAGTTGGAAGGGACCTTGGAGGTCTTATAGTCCAATCCTCTGCTCAAGCAGGAAACCATAGTCCAAAGGTCTTCAAACTTGGCAAGTTTAAGACCTGTGGACTTCAACTCCCAGAATGCCTGAGCTAACATGACTGGAGGAGGAATTCTGGGAGTTGAAGTCCACAAGCCTTAAAGCTGTCAAGTTTGAAGACCCCTGCCCTAGACCATTTCAGATAAATGGTGGTACAATCTCTTCTTTAAAAGTTCCAGTGATGGAGTACCCATAACTTCTGGGGGCAAGTGGTTCCACTGATTAATTGTTCTGTCAGGAAATTTATCCTTAGGACCCAGATTGTTGGGGGCAATATGCTGACAGTGTAAACTGCTTCGAGAGGGCTGTAAAGCACTGTAAAGCAGTATATAAGTCTAAGTGCTATTGCTTCTCTCCTTGATTATTTCCATCTGTTGCTTCTTGTCCTTTCTTGCTTTCATTCTTTGCAGGCCCCTCAATGAATGTAAATTTTAAACAAATTGAATAATGAAAGAAAGTTCTTCCCAGTGTGTTGGATTGCTGGATTCTACTTATTTTCATCTTACCTTGGAAGCTGGACGTACTTTCCCATAGAAGCTAATCATTCAAGGGAGAAATATGCCATTCTCCAAGATGGCAGAAGGTGGTTCTCCTTACCATTCTGCTCTCATGAATAAAAGTGGCATTGTAGGTTCGGAAGAGCCTTTGGATTTGTTTGGACAAGTAGCAAGAACCAAGCAGAACATTCTGGAAGAAGCAGCCATACATTGTGTTATCCAGTGTTGCCCTTTCAGGGAGCTCTGTTGCCAGGAAGCTGAGGGACTGCAAGTCACATGCAGCCAACTCCATCATCTTTATGATCAGTGGCGGAAACAAGAGGGCCCCATGAAAGCTCAGATGGTAATCCTGCAGTTCTCCATCCCACCCACTGGGGTGAAGAGCTGTGTCAGGATGCATGAAGCAGAGACCTTAGCCAAAGGTTTCCTCCTGAGCTGTGTGGAGCAGAAAATTCAGCGAAAGCAGCAGGTGAGATCATAAAAACAACATGAATAAATTCTTAAAATATAATCAGGTTGATTTTAATAACATGTATCCTTGATAGACAAATGATTCCGTCCCCCTTCATACTGGTTATTTCCAAGGTCATATAACAAGCTGGGGCAGTAATGTTCTCTTCACTGCTATTTCAGGTTCATGGGCATTTCATGGAGGTGGCCACTTATGGTTCTAAAGCATCAGGAGATGCATTACATCTCCCTCAAGAAATTGTCTCGAGTCTGAGTCCTTTCCAGCGCCAATTTAATATCTCTGATCTAAACAAATTTTCAGAGCATCTCCCAGTGTTACCATCCATAGCATAGCAAAATCTTCTTGAGGACATCTCTCAAAAACTTCTTCTAACTGCTCAATGAAGACTGTGTATGTCCTACTGGACAAGACATTGATTAAAATATCATTTAGGAACATCCAAATACTTGCTTCATAAGCAACCTTGTAGGAAGTATTGGAATCCATTTTCCTTCCTCATCTTGTCCCAGGAGTGGATCAAGAAGAATATAAGGGTTGTTCCCAGTGAGTGGAATATTTTCCATTAGAATAAGGAATATGCGAATATTTTCTGGAATTGTACAATTAACAAGGAGTGTTTTTGTACTGCAGATCCCTGTGTCCTTTGAAGATGTAGCTATATTTTTCTCTGAGGAGGAGTGGGCTCTGCTGGATTTTGACCAAAAGTCCCTCTACAGAGAGGTCATGCTGGAAAATGCTAAGAATGTGGAATCCATGGGTAAGAGATTTGTTTTGCTCTGGGTTCAAATAAATGAAGAAGTATATTCTGATGAGAGGTAAGCAGTTTATTAATTTCTCAGGAGGGGAAATGCTAAGAATGTGGATTTCATGGGTAAAGGTTCCATTTTGCTCTGGATTGAAATATGTGGAGAAGGTATATTTTTACCAGTTTCTCAAAGATTAAGGTCTGTACTTTTCCTAGCGAGAATGGAAATGACTATATGTGAGTCATGTCCAGAGTCATGTATGTGTTACAGACATCTATGTAAATAAAAATAAGGAGCAGTCGTGATGCAATGGTTAGAATGCAGGTATTGCAGGCTACTTCTGCTGACTGCCAACAGTTCAGCAGTTTGAATCTCACTGACTCAAGGTTGAGTCAGCCTTCCACCCTTCCGAGGTCAGTAAAATGAGGACCAGATTGTTGGGGGCAATATGCTAACACTATAAACCGTTTAGATAGGGCTGCAAAGCACTGTGAAGCAATATTAAGTCTAAATGCTATTGTTATTGCTATTCCTAAATAAATACTTTTAATAGAAAATTAGGATTGATTACAAGAAGGCATTTGATCTTCTGCCACATATTTGGATAATCAAGTGCCCGTAAATAATTAGAAACATCAGAAGCTTTGTGAAAAGACAAATAGTTCAATGGAAAACATAGTTGCTGGTCAATGGTGTTAGACCAGGTGGATAATCTTTCAAGGAGGCTCACTATTACCACTACTTTTGTCAATGCATTGATTCCTTTAACACCAATACTGAACAAAGCAGTCCATGAGAAAAAAATAACATCTGCCAGGTTATGATATAATTTCCCTTGGGCATCTTAATTCATTCAGTTTTCACTATTTTTCCTCTATGGCAGGGGTGTCAAACCCACGTCATCATGGCGTCACATGACGTATTGTGACTTTTTTCCTTTTGTTAAACCAGGCGTAGTGCGGCCAGCGCGTGACACATCTGGCCTGCGGGCTGTGAGTTTGATAACCCTGCTCAATGAATAGTAAAGGTGGCACATTTGCTCAGTCCAAACTAGTGCAATATTTGGCTATACATTCAAACAGTACTGAGTTCAAATGATGTTTTTGCACACATAGATTGTGCATATAGTTAAGAGCTTCTGGAGATCCATCACAAACTTGCTAAATCCCAGCATTTAAGTACAGTTTACTTATAGCAACAGCACCTCCATTTTCTCTTCATTTAATTTCAACTTGTCTTCTTCCACATTTAAAATTGAATGTTAATCATATTCCACTCCAGAACTCTAGATGCTGCTTTTATCTTGATCTCAAATTATTTTCCCTAATGGGTAAAAAGAATGGAGCTCTGTGGTACCTCATACCTTAGGTGCCCCCTAGCAGTCCAACATTCTGGAGATAACTTAACAAGAAGGATCAGAAATGAAGTCCAACAAAGCCCCAGATATATTCCCACCACCATTAGAGGGAATAATCTTGCTAATGTTAAAATAAAAAATAATAAATAAATATGATGTGATGGCACTTCATTTTACGTCTTAAATGTCTCATGTTTAATTTTCTTCTTTTTCTTTTCTTTCCAAACAGATGATAGGGGACAGCCTGAATATTATAAAGAACCGGGTGTGAATTCTCTGGAAAAGACTGAGACTACAAAAGGGATATTTCAAAATCAAAGGAAACCAAATGTGACTGAAGAACACTGGCTGAATAATACAAAGGGAAAATCGTCTATTTTTCAGCATAGAGAAAACCGCAATTTCAATATCCAGCCATACAAAGAAAAAAGAAGCTGTTTAAGAGATGGGAAAACTTTCAGCAATAAATCAGTCATCTGTGAACGTAGCAGAACCCACTCTAAAGAGAAGAAGGTTGAATGCAAGGAACGTGGGGAAAAAGATTTGAATCTATGTTTTTCTTTACATCAAAACATTGAGACACCAAAATCACATAAATATTCAGACAGTGGGAAAACCTTTAGTGACAGCAGTACTTTTAACACCCATAAAACAACCCATAAAGTGGAGAAGTCTTATAAATGTGCAGAATGCAGGAAGAGTTTCTACACAAGCAGTGATCTTACTTTGCACAAAAAGTCCCATGCAGGAAAGAAATATAAAAGGATGGAATGTGGAAGGAGTTTCAGTATGAGTATTGATTTTACTTCTCATAAAAGGATCCACAAAGGGGAGAAGCCATATAGATGTACAGACTGTGGAAAGAGCTTCACTACCAGTGGTTCCCTCACTGCCCATAAAAGGATCCACACAGGAGAAAAACCATACAAGTGCATGCAGTGCGGGAAGAGTTTCAGCCAAAGTACTTCCCTTACTTCCCATGAAAGGATGCATACTGGGATGAAACCATATCAATGCATGGATTGTGGGAAAAGGTTCAGTCAAAGTAGTGATCTCATTTCTCATCAAAGGATCCATACAGGGGAAAAACCATTTAAATGTCTAGAGTGTGGAAAAAGCTTTACAATGAGACGTGGTCTTACTTCCCATGAAAGGATCCACACAGGGGAGAAACCATATCAATGCACTGATTGTGGAAAGTGCTTTATAAGTAGGAGTGATCTTACTTCCCATAAAAGGATCCACACAGGCGAGAAGCCGTATCAATGCATGGAGTGTGGAAAAAGCTTCAGTTGGAGTAATAACCTTACCAGTCATCAAAGGATTCATACAGGGGAGAAACCATATAAGTGCATGGAGTGTGGGAAGAGTTTCAGCCAGAGCACTTCCCTTACTGCCCATGAAAGGATCCATACAGGGATGAAACCGTATCAGTGCATGGATTGTGGAAAGACCTTCAGTACAAGCAGTGAACTCATTTCCCATAAAAGGATCCACACAGGGGAGAAACCATATAAATGCACAGTGTGTGGAAAGAGCTTCCGCAAGAGTACTGATCTCATTTCTCATGAAAGGATCCACACAGGAGAGAAGCCATATAGATGTACAGAGTGTGGGAAATGCTTCAGCCAACACAGAAATCTGTCCTGCCATAAAAGGATCCACACAGGGGAGAAGCCATACAAATGCACAGATTGTGGAAAGAGCTTCACCACCAGTGGTTCCCTCACTGCCCATAAAAGGATCCACACGGGGGAGAAACCATATAAGTGCACAGAATGTGGCAAGAGTTTCAGCCAAAGTGCTTCCCTTAGTTCCCATGAAAGGATCCATACTGGGATGAAACCATATTCGTGCCTGGATTGTGGAAAAAAATTCAGTAAAAGCAGCCACCTTAGTTCTCATAAGAAGATCCACTCTGGGGAAAAGCTATATAAGTGCACAGACTGTGAAAAGAGCTTTTATACAAGCAGTTCCCTGATATCACATAAGAGGATCCATTCTGGTGAGAAACCATACCATTGCACCGATTGTGGAAAGTGTTTCAATACAAGCAGTTCCCTCAGTTCACATAGGAGGATCCACACAGGAGAGAAACCATATGAGTGCCAGGAGTGTGGAAAGAGTTTCAGTCATAACACTTCCCTCTCTTTTCATAAAAGGAGTCACACAAAGAAGAACCCACCTGCCTGCATATAATAAGCAAGGAACTTCTTTCCGAATATGAACTTCTGATAAAAGAAGTTACATGTAGGAAAGGCTCAGTACATGCATGCAATATGGAAAGAACTTTAGTGATTCCATTTCTGATCAATATGCCAAAATTAAAAGGGAATGGATTATTTAATTCGAGAAAATGAGTTAAAGTGAAAGATGGCCAAGAGAAGAAATAGAATGGATGGGCCAGATGAAAAAGATTTGGAACAGCTTCAAGTTATTACAAGTGGAAGGCCTAGATCTTGTCTGTGTTGTAGGTACAATATAAATCAACTATATCTGCACTGAGATATTAGGGATAGATTTTTATTAAATCACTTGACTATGTCCTTTGGGACATCATTTCACAGCTGTGGTGGTGCAGTGGGTTGCAGGCTAATTTTACCAACTGCCAGCAGTTTGATCTTGACTAGCTCTGTCATGCCAGTTAGAATCTGACTGTGAGGGAAAGGAGAAACAGCTGACAGGGAGTGGGTGTGGCTCCTGAGATTGTGGAGGAAACTGGGGAAGGGCACAGGCCGGCTGGGCATTCAGAGGAAGACCCAGGCCCATCCCCTCTTCATCCTAGGGCACACAGGGAGGAGCAGATAAGGGAGAAACATGAATGGCATGGTCTATGGGGGAGGAAAGGGCCTTGATCCCCTTCATAGGTTGCAGCTGTGAGGACTGTTTAAAAGGACAAACTGTGCATGGGCTGGTGCTGGAAGCAAAGCGTGAAAATATTTCTAGTTTGTCAGTTCTTATCTGAGTTCTGGCATCCTTCCCAGTGTGTATTTCGATATCTGTGGACGTCTTGAAGCCCTTATCCTGCCTTGTCTAATTAATTGCTTCAGTGTAGTTTGTGTTGTTTTTTTTCTATTTATAATTTATATGTATTTTGAGTTTGAACGGAAGTTCTTCCTTTTCACAATTGTTTGTGGGGGAGTTTTTTCTCCAGTCAATGATAATTGGACCTTTGAAGCCAAGTTGAAGGAATTAAAGGGACACCTGTTTTTGTGACTTCGTTGCTTTTGTATCACCTGGATCATCACAGGCTCAAGAATGACTCAGCCTTTCATTCTTCTGGTAAAATGAGGACCCTGATTGTTGGGGATGATATGCTGATTCTAAACAGCTTAGAGAGTGCTGTAAAGCCCGGTGAAGCGATATATGTCTAAGTGCTGTTGCTATTTCCTTATCTTCCTTAAACAGAGGAACAGAATGACCAGTGATGAGCAAAGAAGCTGTGGGAACAGAAGTGAACTCCAACTTCCTGCTGGCCTCCCCATTGAATTTCATTGTGGGAATCTGGCAAGGACCATTGGAAATTTTCCCTTTTCCCTTCTCTTCCCAACAGGCAAGTAAGTGCCTGCTTCTGAGTGAGGGAGAGTGCAAAGGATTGTGAGAGTAAGTGGGATACTCTCACTGAAACTGTTCCAGCAATATACCAGCAGTCAGCAGCAATGAGGCAATCATAATTTCCCCCAAATTTCATTCCCTTGGGAGTCATTGGTCCCAGAATGGACATATTCTGTAAGTTAGCCTATAAGCTGTCCAGTGTAACCTTGAGGTAAAATGGGTGTCCTATACATTTTATAAATAAATAAATTTGAAATGTATTGATTCAACTGGGTAGCCCTGTTCACCCAGTTAAGGTCATGACTAGACTTTTAGTAGTAGTATATAGATTATCCATAACCCATTTTCCCCTTCTTTCTTATTTATCTGTGAGTTGAGTTGGAGATGCTGACTTAGTGTATTTGGGAGCAGACATCTATATTGAATATGACTGGGCTAGGGTATAAATGACCATAGACATAACTGTGAATGAGTATTAGCCAGTCCTTAATCCTGATCCCAACTCTGGGGTTTGGAGGGTTATATTTATTTTTGCTTGCCTGCAAACATTTTAACTGTTTTTCTAAGGTCTGAGGTGGGCCTTTTCTCCTTTCCTCAATTCACTCTTCCTTTGAGACATACACCTTTGGTTCTAACCTTTATTTTTCCCCTCTCTATTTCCAGCAAAATTACTCCTTCCCCAATCTCTCATGTCTTTGTTGTTTCACTTGAAGATAGAAAGGGCATGTTTGGCTGTGTGAGATACAATGGAATTTCTTTCCTTATTTTAACAAGATTTTATTGTATTAAATTTTATCTACATTTTTTTGCTCTGGGCCTATTTCATTTGGAGTGTTGCTTTTGACAATGATACATATGCATACATACAGATTTGCGCACATAGAGATATGTAATACATGCTCCCATAAAATTTATGGACGAATTCCTTTTCTGAAAATATGATAACAGTCCACAGTTGGATGTGGAAGATACTACTTTGATCAAGTGCTTAATATTCAGAAACCCCTGGAAGAAAATCCAATGGCTATTAATTTTTGGATAGCCTTTGAACTGGCCAAATCTATAGATATTCAAGATGATGAAAACTAAAATGATTGTGATGAACTTGAGAAGAACTACTTTAAATAGAGTAACTGCCAACTCAGTGACCAGTGCATTCCCTTAAAGAATATTGCAAGTGATGGGTACTAGAGCATAAATTTAAATATTAACATCACGCAGATTGATAGAGCCAATGTTATAATTAGCTATAAACATATGCATAGCAGAAATGTGTGCAAAAGGAAGAGATGTGCAGATACAACTTGCATGCCTTGTGTAAAAGGTTAACAATGCATATTAGGGAATGAAATAATATATGTCTCACTATACAACTGAAGTTGATAGAATTGGAATGTCCAGATGCTTTTTTTGTAACTTTACATAATTAGTGCATTCTTCTACTCACATTCTGTATACTTAATTGTGTACTGGCTGAAGGCTGTACAGTTGAAGACTTTTTTTTACACTTTGTATCTTGCTCCAAGAATAGAAGCATGTTGATTTGAGAATTGGGTGCTTAATATGGTTTCTAAGCACTAGCTTTTTGATCAGAAATAAATGTATTTCTGGTGTGCTTTAATAAGCACTGCATACCGAGCACAATCTCAAAGTCTTTTTTGGACAACAAAATCTCCTTTTCTTACTTCCTGCTCAGGGTCAAATCATTTGCTAAACATTCATTTATTCTTAGGTGTGTTTACTTCTATCAAATTTTGTGCATTCCCTGATCAGCATATAGCTGGTTTCTCAAACTGTGTTCATTGTTGTCTCTCATTTTTCAATTACAATGCAGCATTTCTGAGGATGCTTACTATTCTAAACCACTTGTAATTTGTACACTCACTAATGCTATTTTTTCCTTTGTATAGAAAGTAATGGCATTCATAGAACAGGAAGGGACCTTGGAGGTCATCTAGTCCAACCCCATTCAAACAGGAGCAAATATTAGCCTCTACCTGGGATCGAACTCACAGCCTCTTGATTGTTCAAGACAAACACGTTTTGCAGATCATCACTGGAACTGGAGTCTCCTTCATATTGGAAAACATTTATTTATTTATTTATTTAATCGCACTTTTATACCGCTCCCTCTCCCAAAAAGGGACTCGGGGCGGTGTACAGCCTACTAAAAGCATACAATAAATACACAATAAATACGATTAAAAATGAATTAAATAATTAAATCCGGCTGTCTATTCAAAATTTAAGTTAAAAATTAAAACTAATAAAACCCCAATTTAGAATTAATTAAAACCAGAAAACATAGTTACTGGGCCAGGCCGGCCTGTTCGAAAAGCAGGGTTTTCACTGCGTGCCGGAAGGTCAGAATATCCGTCATAGCCCGTATCTCCGGGGGGAGATCATTCCATAGGGAGGGAGCTCCCACAGAGAAAGCCCGAACTCTTGGGGCCGCCAGCCGACAACAGTCAGGCGGCGGCACCCCAAGTAGGGCCACCCTGTGGGAGCGTACTGGGCGGCGGGAGATTGTTGATGGCAGCAGGCGGTCCCGTAAGTACCCAGGTCCCGAGCCATGGAGCACTTTAAATACCATCAGTACCACCTTGAATCGAATCCGGTAGGCCACAGGAAGCCAGTGCAGCCTGCGGAGAAGTGGTGTTACGTGTGCGCCTCGAGGGGCGCCCACGATCACCCGCGCGGCTGCATTCTGAACTAACTGCAACCTCCGGAGACTCCTCAAGGGGAGCCCCATGTAGAGAGCGTTGCAATAATCCAAGCGGGAGATAACGAGGGCGGAAGTGACTGTGCGAAGTGCGCCCAGATCCAAAAACATGCGTTGTTATAAAACTTTACAACATAGGTCTCCATCCAATGTATACGTGTCACAGCTGTGATGTTCTGGCCATTCCTCCAGGAACAAATCCTTTCTTATTCCTTTGCCCACAGTAATGGAGAAATTTTTTTTTTAAAGTAGTTTGGATTTGCTACCCAGAGTAGCCCCATGACTAATGGCAAATTTAACAAATAAATAATTTGCAATTACTAAAATTAAAATGGCAATTGTCTGTTTACCTGCAGCTGGTCAAAATCCTAAGAGTTGAAGAATGTACTGGTGATCTTTAGATGTGAGATACAAATAAATATAAAAGGAGAAATGTATCCATGCATGGAATGTGGAAAATGCTTCACTATTACCAGTTTCTTGCGATAGGTTATTCCACACAAAGGAGAAACTTTGGAAATAGTGCAATGAAACCTCAAAGGATTCTTAAATATGCATTCCAAGTACAGAAAGAACTTCAAAGCTTTACTCCCCACAAAAATTGGTACTGGTTGTGCCTTTTCTACTGTAGCAAAAATTCAAAAAGAATTCTTCAGTCAGTTTTCTTCCTTTATTTCATCTGATAATTCTTAGTATCTCAGGAGACCCTTTAGTTTTCATTATTTGTATTTCATATTTTTGAGAATTGTGTGTTTCCTAACTCTTCAAGAACCATGTTTCTCTTCCCATTTATTTATATTAAAATAGCTTTATATTTCTCCTTTTAATGCATAGCTGCCATCTCCTTTGTACACTTCACTTTTTTTAAAGGTTTCCCTCAGACTTCTAAATTAGCTCTGCAATTTCTGAGGTTAATTTTTTTTCTAGAACTGAATGTCCTTTGACCAATACTCCCATTCAGAATTTTCAATATTGACTCTCCCCTTTTCAGGATCTCCATTTTGCTCTCCCAAAGCTTCTCCCCAGGTGCCACAGACACTTTTATTACCTCATTATCAAGAATAGAATAGATGAATAACAAGAGTTGGAAGGGATTTTGCAGGGCTTCTAATCTAGTACAACCCTATAACCATTTCAGGCAAATAGTTGTCCAATCTCTTCTTAAAAACTTCCAGTATTGGAGCATTCACAACTTTGGCTGAAAACTGTTGGGAAATTTCTCCTTAGTTCTAGGTTGGTTTTCTCCCGGACTGATTTCCATCTACTGCTTTTTGTTCTGCCTTCAGATGCTTTGGAGAATAGTTTGATTCCCTCTTGTTTGTGGCAGCCCCTGAGATATTGGAACACTGCTATCATGTCACCCTTGGTCCTTTAGGGTGATGAAAGGAAAAAAGCAGCCTTGCCCTTTTGTGATAGGCAAAGTTGTTCCCTTTGTGGATTCAAATTTCCCGGCTGGGAGACATGCAAAATAATTCGGTCAGCTGCGTTGAAAGTCAGAATCAGTTTATTAATAGGAAGGCAGGTAAGAAATCTCACAGCGTTCCTAGGATTAATCTAATAAGTGAGTAAGAAACCCTCTCTTTTATACATTTCAGATCCTTTGATTTTGTAAGTGTGAACTCTTGAAGTCTTTGATTTGTGTGTGTGATGAGTTCCCGTCTCTTGATATTGGGATTTCTTCCTGGGATCTTGATAATTGTTTTATAGTAGCTGTTTGTTCCTGAGTTTCCTGTCCTGCCTTTTGGTTCGCTTTTCCCAAGTTTTATAGCTTGCTATCTATTTGATTTCTATGGGAAAGGATCTGAGCTAGTTTGTGAAGTTTTTTCTATGTATCTCATGTCTGTACAATTTTCTCCTTCCTTTTGTTGTGAAAAACTGGCACCAGCTATTTTAATAGCCCTACTTGACAAAGGTGGGGGCTGTTTTGCTAGGAGAGCAGGGGGAAATTGAAACTTCCAACAAGGGACTGTTCCTCAAGAAAAGTGTTAACTTCGAACTGGAGAGAAAGACTTTGGGACAGAATCCCTCAGCGCTACCATCATTTTACTAAAAGAGAATATAAGCGCACCAACGTACCTACCGTCCCTGTCTTAATGTTTCATATATATATATAAAACGTTCTCCTTCAGTTTCTCCTCAAGAGACGCGGGAAATCTTAGCCCCGCCCCTTCCAACGTTTCTTTTCTAAACATTCAAGAGGCCCAAAAGGCTCGTTTTTTTTCTGAGGCGAGTCCGCCAGGAAAGCGAAGGAGGGCCGGAAGGGCCATCCGATCCTCACTATGGCCTTTCTAGGGAGAAGCACTCTCTCCCTTTAACCCTTGGAGTAGGCTGGAGCGATCGAGGATGCGTGGAATCTTTGATGTCTGTGCGCGCGGCTTCATTTGCGAGTCTCTCGGGCCCCAGTGGGGCTCCCGGGGCGGTTTGGTTCCTCCTGCGTCCTCAAAGATATGTTTAATCTGGCAATGAATAATATATCCAGAGGCTGTGAAATTGAGTTTTGATCTGGGCAGTCTGAAATGGAATAGGGTCTCCTATTTGACTGCCATTTGTCAGAAATGGTGTAGGGTCTCCCGCTTGGGCAGGGGAGGGGGGGGTGGACTAGATGACCTACAGGTCCCTTACAACTCTGATTATCTGTTATCCCGTCAGAGCAGGGGATCAACTAGAACAGGAGTCTCCAACCTTGGTAACTTTAAGACTTGTGGACTTCAACTCCCAGAATTCCTCAGCAGCTTTGCGGACTTGTGGACTTCACAACTTGTGGACTTCAACTCCCAGAATTCCTCAGCCAGCAAAGCTGCTGAGGAATTCTGGGAGTTGAAGTCCACAAGTCTTAAAGTTGCCAAGGTTGGAGACCCCTGAACTAGCAGACCTCCAAGGTCTCTTCCAGCTCTATTCTCCGTGCCCTCTCAGAAAATATTTTCACCGTGCCCTCTCGGAAAATGTCAGAGGAAAAAAAATAGTGGCAGCTCTCTTGCTTAAAAGTACAAACTGAGAGACCATCAGCTCTAATCCCTATGTATGCACAGAAGCTGGTTAGATGGCTTTGGGCCAGTTATTATGTCTGACCTACAAAAGGAACCATTAGATACTCCACCTCGGTTCCACAAAATAAAGGTGGGATATAAAAAAAAAACAAAGAGACCATCCAGTACGTTTGATAACCCGAGGTTTGATTAATGATCAAAATATAATGTGGTAGACCGTGAAGCTCATCTCCTGGTAAATAGACAGAAATTGCTACCGTACAGTTACGCATTGTCCCAAAGGTGCTTTTTCAAGAGGCAACTGGACTTACTGGTTTTTCTTTGAAGACGTTTTGCTTCTCGTCCAAGAAACATCTTCAATGAATGAATGGATGAATTATTTATTGGCCTAAGTGTGATTAGACACACAAGGAAGTTGTCTTGGTGCATAAGCTCTCAGTGTACGTAAAAGGAAAAGATACAGAAAGTCCAAAGCCAGGAAAACCAGAAAGTTCAGTTGCGTCTTGAAAAAGCACCTTGGGGACAACGTGACTGAGAATCTCTATATATCTCTATATTGTTAATGTAGCACTTCATTCTATTTTCAATATTTTATTTTTGCAGTATCTCTAAAGAGACTTCCCTTCTTCTCCATATTTTGGAAGGGCAATTGAATTTTAGTAAAGCTATCCAAGACAGGAATGCCAGATCATTTTTTTGAAAAAATAGCTTCATGATAAAAAAAAAAAAATCTCCTGATCATTACATACAGTACAAATCTTCGCATATCCTTTTGTGGACAAGTTCTGAAATTGGATTTACTAGTTCTGCTTGGATTTCCTGATGGTGTATTATCCATGCACATTCCACTTCAATTCGAAGTTCACAGCAGGTGGAAGAGATGCTGCCTTTTACTGCAATGAAAGGGAAGACAGCTTTGTCAAGCACGGGAGACCTGCAAAAAATTTCTGTAGCGGGGATAACTTCTGTTATTGAAACAGGAGACAGCCACAGCAAGGAAGAAATGATTTGTTGGGGGTTTTTTTGATACATGTTTCTTTGCAAAAGCAGGTTTCTACTGGAAAACTGGCCTATATTCCTAACTGTGGTGTAGGAAGAGTGGCACAATGTCCAAACTTTACTTCCTCAAGCGCCTACCCCCTAACTCCTCACCACCTTGGGCATCTACTCCCCTGGAGTCAGATCTGTGTATGTTTATCGGCCATTCTTCAATGGAAGAAAAAGGGCGGTGCGGGGTTGATAGAAGTAATCCTTTTTGATGTGACCTGAACATTTTAATTCTTGTATTGAATCTGTATAACCTGCACACGATTTACAACTGGGGACTGGAGCCAGATGCCTGGTAACTTGTCACCTCTTGGAGAGATAGCAAGAGGAGAAGGGGCCATAAAACTGCCAGCTTCGAATGAAACTTCCTGGGAAGCTCTTCTCAACTACGTTCCCAGGAAAAAAAAAAAAAGGGGGGGGGGGAGGCGGGAGGATTAACATGTTGTTTCTTTGTATTAACGAAATCCACACCAGACTAAGGGGAAGGGTTCTAATCCCCTTTTTCTAATCTGAATGCTTGGAATGGTTTAAGACCCTGCTTTGAATATTGCCTGGCTATCTTCCTTTTCAATAAAGAATTCCTTTTGAAATACCCTGTTTTCAAAAGTTCATTCTTATCGTCTGAAGGGGAGAGAGTCTGGCCCTTATTCCAGGATTAAAACAGGATCCGCCCGGGATTGCCCTCTTGCCAAGAGCTTCCAGGTCAGTGGGAAACAGTCGATGGGATCTCGGAGGATAAGGGAAGAGGGAGGGACCTCTATAGGGAGAAGCAATCTCTGTTTGCACTTTAAACCCTCGTATGATGGGTCCTTCCGGGGAGGGAGGGAGGGAGGTGTAGCTTACAGGAATGTGCTGGGAAGGCAGTGGTGCTGGAGGAGCTGCAAGAAAGGCATTGCACAGATCCTGCTTTGCACGCCTCTCTTGGGGAACAGTGTCTGGGCGAGGTGCAGAGCAGCCTTTTCCTGCGGGGCAACGGGGTAAGAAGCTTCCATTTTCCTTTCCCTTCAGGTAGATCTGGGTGAGGCGGGGAAAGTTTTTGGAAATGTGACCTTTAGATGCTGCTTTTTGGGTCTCATAAGATTGGAACATAGAACAAATAGAATTCTTTATTGGCCAAGTGTGATTGGACACACAAGGAATTTGTCTTGGTGCAAATGCTCTCAGTGTAGATAATGTTGGGGGGAGGGCTTGGGAGTGGGGAAAGGGAGTGGGCAGAGGTGTATTAATCATTAATACATTAAGAGACTAAGCATGTGCTTAGGGTGCCAGGCCCAAAGGAGGCACCACAAAAACTTTTATGTAGCCTAAGTTTGGCTTTGTTTGTACAGTATGTACAAAGGAGGGGTGGGGCACCAAGATTTGTCAGTGCTTAGGGCACCAATGAGCCTTAATTCCACCACTGGTAAGTGGGCAGTCTTCACTCTCCAAACCTCAGATCTGGCCTTCTCCTGTTTTGTAACAGCTTGGCTTTTGTAAAAGAAACCTTCCACTAGGAATGCAATAGAAGGCTCTTTCCTCCTAAATAACCTGGTAGGACAGAGAGGGGCATGGTCCCTCCTTGGAGCCATTGCTTGGGTGGGGGAGTTGCTCAGGAGGATCCACCTCAGAAGTGTCCTTTCATACTCAGGATTGAATTTGCCCCAGTTTCTTTCCTTCATGAATTCCTTTTTTTTAATCTGCTCCTTTTTTATATCACCAATGGAGATAGTTGTGGCGGTGTGCGTTTAAAAAGGAATCGTCCCTTTCCCCGTAGGCTGTTCCAAAGGGCAAGTCCCACCTGTAGAAAAAAAAGAGTTTTGGTTGTCTTCCTTGATTATCCTTTAAATTCCTGGGAATCTACCTCAGTGAAGATCTTACCTGGAAAATCAACACAACCCAGGTGGTCAGAAAGGCCCAGCAGAGATTCAATTTCCTTAGGGTCTTGCGAACAACTGATGAACTCCTTTTACCGGTCCACAATTGAAAACGTCCTCACATATTGCATGACGGTGTGATATGCTGGCTTGACAGTCACGGATAGAAAGACACTATAGAGGGTGGTGAGCACAGCATAAAACATTGTGGGCTGATACCACTAGATGACCTCGCTAGGGCTCGCTGCCTTAGAAGAGTGAGGAAAATTCTCAGGGACGACTCACATCTCGGTCAGCACTTCTTCACTCTCCTACCATCGGGCAGGAGATATGGAAGTATAGCCAGCTGCACCAACAGGTTGAAGATCAGTTTCTACCTGTGGGCTGTCTGACTTTTGAAAGGAAAATAACTTCATGTCAAAGTATAATAATAATAATAATAATAATAATAATAATAATAATAATAATAATAATAATAATAATAAATATTTATTTATATACTGCTCCTCTCCCGAAGGACTCGGAGCGGTGCAGTTAAAACAATAAATACGTGGACAAATAAAACTAAATTAAACCCAAACCCTGGCTGTATACAATTTAAAACCCTTCTCTAAAACCCTAAAATTTAATAAAGTAGTATGATAGACTTGTGAGGCCGACAGGTTGTGCAACAAGGTCACAAAGTGTAATAAGATTGGGACTGGGTTGTATATATGTATATATATATATATATATGTTTATATGTTTGTTTTTTAAAATGTTTTAAATATATTAATCTTAAATAAAGTTTATTTTAATTTTTTTTTTAAAAAGATTGGGACTGGATTAGGGCTTCTGTCCTCACTGTGAGTTGTGTTTGCGGGGGGGGGGGGGTGCAGGAAGGAAAGCTCAGCCAATCTCATTGTACACATGTTGTACTCTGACAATAAAGGTAATAACAATGATCTGACAGCCACACATTTGGGGTCTGCTTGAGACATTTGGAGTCAAGCTATGTGAGGTGCTTTAATGCATATATTCATGGCTAAGAGACCTGCTTCTGAGTCTAATCCCTGGTCCTTCCACAGCTTTCAATTTTCCTCTCACCCAGTGTCAGCAGCTTCTGTGTATTGTTGCTGTGGCTGCAAAGTATGCGGATAATCTGATTCCCTAGTTATCATAGAGAAAGGCTAGAATCGGCCTTCTGCATTGTAGTAGCATTCCAGAATATGGTTAGGATGTTTGATACCAAGTTAGTCCTTTGCTGTTTTTTTCCCTCATTGGTAGATATTATACAGGTAGTTCTCGATTAATGACCACAATGGAGCCCAAAATTTCGCATTGTTACGCAAGACATTTGTTAAGTGAGTTTTGCCCCGTTTTACGGCATCTCTTGCCATGGTTGTTAAATGAATCACTGCAGTTGATAAATCAGTAACACAGTTGTTAAGTGAATCTGGCTTCTCTGTTGATTTTGACTGATCATAAGTTCGCAAAAGGGGATCGGTCACATGACCTTGGGACAGTAACTGTCATACGTATGAACTAATTGCTAAGCATTTGAATTTTGATCACATGATCACGGGATGCTATAAAGAAAGTATGAAAAATGGTCACTCACGTCACTTTTTTCAGTGCCTTTTAACTTTGAGTGGTCACTAAATGAAGTCGTGGACTATCTTTAATGCCTTGGTAAGGCGACCCTTGAAATACTGCATCCAGTTTTGGTTACCAGAATGTTAAAAAAAAAATGTTGAGACTCTAAAAAAGAGTGCGAAGAAGAGCAACAAAGATGATTAGGGGACTGGAGGCTAAACATATAAAGAACGGTTGCTGGAATTGGGTATGTCTTAGTTTAATGAAAAGAACTAAGTGTTGTAGTTCACAGGCAGCAGGTGTGGATGACTGAGGTCTCAGAGAGTGAGGACTCAAATGAGGGGCCTGCGTGTGATGCAGGGATGGGACCAGGACTATCAGGGAGTGGAATGCTGCCTTCAGAGATTGTGGAGGCTGGCAGCAACGATGAAGAAGTCCCTGAGGAGCCTAGGCCCAGTATGTGCGCGTACAGGGTTGCTCGAAGGAAAGAGCAGCTGCAGCAGCACGGGCGACTCAGGAGTAAGGCTACAAGGTAATGGTCCCTCCCTTCAGAGATAAAAGCCAACTGAGAAACGGGAGTTCTTTGCAGGAAGCAAAGAAGTTTTTGCACTCAATCCTTGTGGACGTTTGGATTATCTTGATTGGTGTTTGGAAACTTTTTGTGTTTGAAATATTTCTTAGCAACTTTATCTAATGTTCTTGGCAGCCTTGCACAACGTTGGCAAAGCTCGTTCTTAGCAGAGACAATTAGTTTGAAATAGCCTTTTAACCGTGAAGGAACTGAATTCTTAAAGAATCATTAAAAGGTTTTGCTTACCTCCGTTTGGTGTTTGTTTCCTTGGAACAAGGGTTGGGTCAGAACACATGGGGAGACATGATAGCAGTGTTTCAATATCTAAGGCGTTGCCACAAACAAGTGGGAGTCAAGTTATTCTCCAAAGAACCTGAGGGCAGGACAAGAAGCAATGGGTGGAAACTTATCAAGGAGAAAAGCAAGATAGAACTAAGGAAAAAAATTCCTGACAGTTGGAACAATTGATCATTGAAACAGTTTGCCGCCAGAAGTTGTGGATGCTCCATCATTGGAGGTTTTTGAGAAGAAACAGCCATTTGTCTGAAATGGTATAGGGTGTGATGACCCAGGATGGGATACAAAACAAACACAGTCACAGAAAACAGGTGAAGCCCCTTTTATTCCTTCATTTTGCTTCCAAGCTCAGAATATCTTTGACGGGAGACAAAAAAAACTCCCACACAGTTACATGAAGAAGGAAAAAAGCAACATAAACCAGGCAAGATAAGGGCTGGACGATGTCCACAGATAACACCCACTGGAAAGGATGCCAAACTCAGAGAGGAACTATAAACTAGAGATATTTACATGCTTTGTTTCCAGCGTTCACCAGTAGGCAGGTCCATACTCTTATTCAGTTGTCACAGCTGCAGCCCATGAAGAGGATCAAGGCCCGCTCCTCCCGAATAGACCACATCTCTCCCTTATCCTCTCCTCCCTGCGTGCCCTAGGATGGATAGAGGATGGGCCTGGTTCTTCCTCTGACTGCTCAGCCGGCCTCTGACCTTCCCCAGCCTCCTCCACAACCTCCAGAGCCACACTTCCACTCCCTGTTGGCTGTTCCTCCTCTCCCTCAGAGTCAGTCTCCACAGGGGCATGACATAGAGTTTCCTGCCTGAGGAGGGGATTAGAAGACCACCAAGGTCCCTAGCAACTCTATTATTCTGTTATTCTATAAATGAAATGGTATAGAACAGGGGCGTCTTATGATTGAGGCATCGTGGAGTGCTTAAATATGGCCTGTGGGGCTGGCCTGGAAATAGCAAAGGACTGGCCTCTAGCAGCCAAAACAGGGTGTGTGTGGGCCACATGTGCCCATCCCCCATGCCCTGTTTTTAGCTTGGACAGCCTCCTGCAGCACTCTGCTGGCCAAAACAGGGCACGGGCCAGAAATGGGGCAGTTGTGGGCCATGTCTCATCCCCCCTCCGCCCCGGCTGGCCAGAGGACAACTACAATGCTGATCCAGCCCTTGGAAGAAATCCAGTTTGACACTCCTGGTATGGGTTGGACTAGAAGACTCCAAGGTCCCTTCCAACTTGTTATTCTGTTATTAATTGTAAGTATGAAAAATGGTCAAAAACCAAAGTTCTGTCACTAAATGAACTGTTGTAAGTCGAGGACTTCCTGTAAAGCATTAACCGAGATGTATTTTTAACCAGAGGCTTTGCAAGTTGTTTATTCCTTTGATAAGATTCTCCAAAGAAGATACTCATTTGCCCCGGTTAGAAATTTTGGTGGTGGTTTCGTTCATTATGAATTTGCATATAGTTTATTGAATATTTCATTAATACGAATTGTTCATGGAACGTTTTCTTTCTGTTTCAGGATTTGGTACTTCTTAAGGATATAGCTGTGTTTTTCTTCCGTGGAGGATTGGGCCCTGCTGGATTGTGAGCAGAAAGCTCCACAACAAGAGGTCATGGTGGAAGACGCAAAGAATATGGCTTCCTTCGGTAAGGGATTTTCTTTCCTCTGGCTTGAAAAGGTGTTGGAAGTGAGCAGTTTCTCTCTTTCTAGCATGGAATGCTAGTCTGTTCAGTTGAGAGAGTTCTTAACTGCATTTTTATTTCTATGTGGTCTTATAAGTGGGTTGAACCCCCGCACCCTGCCTCCAGAAGGAGGAGAGAGGACTTCTACCATGCAGTTTCTCATCTTAATCAGGTTGTGTCTGTTTCCCTTTGTAGATAGTCTTAGGAGTTGTTTCATTTTGTTGCTGTCAGACCTGCCTTAATCAAATCTCTTAGAAAAGAAATACCCTCGACCAGGGGTGAGATTCTACCGGTTCGGACCAGTTCAGGTGAACAATTGGTTCACTGAACCGGTATTTCAACTGACCGGATGGCCCTGCCCACCCTTCCCCTCCCCTCCCAGGAGTCTCCACGCAACCCATTTTTGATGGAGGTCGTGTGGAGGGTTTGTGCGGAGGTTCTGGGAGGGGGAAAATGGGCCTTCCAGAAGTCCAGAAACAGGCCGGCTTCCGACTTCCGGAGGGCCTCCAGAGCCTGGGGGAGGCTGTTTTCGACACCCAGAAGCCCGGGAGAAGCCTCCGGACCCTTGGGAGGGCGAAAATGGCCTCACCCAGGCTCTGGAGGCTCACTGGAAGCTGGAAACAGGAAGTTCCTGTAAGTCACGCCCACCCAGCAACCGGGCACAGAACCAGTTGCTGGGGTTTTTGAATCCCACCCTGCCATAGGTTCTTTTACTAAAAGATATTGGTTGCATTAGAGTCAGGCTAGAACTAAATTTCCCCTGCTCAAAAGATACTCATCCCAGCTCTCCCCGCACAACCAGTCTTCAGCCAACAAGGATCTGCTTATGTATTTTGAGAGTGCTGAGGTGTTTGGGGCAATCCACATTCTTTCTCAGGGTGCGTGGCTTTGAGTGCTGGTACAAATTAATTTGGAGCTTTATTATTATTTTTTTATTATTTGCATTTATATGCCGCCCTTCTCTGGAGACTCAGGGCGGCTTACAGTCTATGGAGCACCATGCACTAAGTGCTCGGCAATAGTCTTCATTCCATTGTATATGCCTGCTTATTACTAGGGCTTTTGGCCCCTCCAAGCGGCATTTTTACAAAGTCAGCTTATTGCCCCCAACAATTCTTGGGTCCTCAATTTACCTACCCCGAGAGGATGGAAGGCTGAGTCAACCTTGAGCCTGGTGGGATTCAAGCCTGCACTAATTGCAGGCAGCTTGCACTAAGTGCTAGATGATTAACAGCCTGCACCACCAAGGCTCTCTCAAGCTTCTCTGTTCTTCGTCAGCTGTCATTTCCCCCTTTCCTATTTCCGATCACCTACCAGATTGATTGCACATTTTTGTCCCCACCCCTCCATGTTCCACTCCTTTTTCCTAGCCTTTGATGGCAAGATGCCAGCAAGGGGCCAAGCTGAAAATAACAGACATTCCAGCTGCTTATAAAAGTGGCACTTTAGAGGCCAGTGGTACACAGGGTTTATCACAAGGATGTTACTGCTAGTAAGGTGGACTGTTCAATAGTCAAATTTTCCAGGGATGGGATTTCCAATTCTGGTGGCTCCCCCAACCACCACTATTTACATGGAGATCTTCCTTTGGGGCAGCTAGGGGAGAATGAAAACTGGTATTTTCAAGGGAAAGTTTCCTTAACAGAGAAGGCATAAATCAGTACTTCCACTTTCTCAGATATAAGTTCAGTGAACTGGTCCTCTCTCATCATCCAAGTTTGAAAAAAAGTCAGCTTTCAAGAGTCCCACCCATTTGCTTAGAACAGAACTGAAAGGAGCAGCAAAGCTGATGGAGCCCCACCCCGAGACTCGAAATTATTTCCCCACAGCATTATGAGTGTCATGTCCCTGTTGGAATCTGATTCTGAGAGGGAGGTCGAAGAGCTGACAGGGAGTGGGAGTGTGGCTCCGGTGGCTGGAAAGGAAACTGGGGAAGGGCACAGTCCGGCTGGGCATTCAAAGAAAGACCTAGGCCCACCCCCTCTTTATCCTAGGGCACGCAGGGGGGAATGGATAAGGGAGCAACGTGGGTTACGGGGGGAGAAAAAGGCCCTGATTCCCTTATTAGCTGCAGCTGGGAAAACAGGATAAAGAGGGTGTTTGCGCACAGAACTTTGCTGGAAGCAAAGCGTGCATTATCTTTGTTTGTCAAGTCCTGTCTGGTTCTGGTGTCCTCCCAACTGTATGTGTTTCGTTATCTTTTGAGTCCTGCAATTCCTTACCCTGCCCTGTCTCGTTAATTGGTGCAGTGTGGTTTGTGTTGGTTTTTATTTATAATTTATATGTACTTTTGGTTCAGACTAAATTTCTTCCCTTTAAAAACCGTTCTTGGGAGAGTTTTTTTCTCCAGCCAATGATAACTGGACATTGGGGGTCAAGTTGGAGGAATTAAAGGGACTTTACCTACTTTTGTGACTTTGTTACTTTTATGCCATGCCCTGGGTCATCACAATGAGTTGCATTCTGCAGCACAGAGGGCAAGAAGGAAGCCAGGGGCAGATCTTATGTCAACTAGATATGCAGCATAATACTATGTTTTGAACACAAGCTGATAGAAGCAGAGAGAATCACAAAAACAGCTAAATGAATCAAAGATAGTGGTGAGACTTTTACTAATGTTCAAATAAGAGAGCCAACAATGATGCTTAATCCCTTTCACACCTCATTTTGTGTCAATTTTCCTTTTTTTTTTTTTCCTTTCTTCATTTCCATGTAGGTGATGGATTGAAGATAGTGGATGCTGCCCAAGAGATGGCAACACCTTTTCTAACAGCCGAAAAAGAAGTTGCGGAAAGAATGAGTGAAAAGGAAAGGCCTGAAGAAAAGGAGGAGCTGGGAAAATACTCTAGTTCCCAATATGTAGATATCAGCATTTTCTTGCACAATGATGATGCCCAAGCAAAAGCAGCATGTCCAGGGTGCGGAAAAATACTCAGAGATGAATTGGGATTATGTGACTGTTATACAAGCCATCCCCTTACGTTCCATAAAAACATTCCCAAAGCAGAGGATCCATACCAATGTCTGGAATTTGGAGAAAACGCCAGTCAGAAAAGTCACCAGAATTCACATCAGAGGGTCCATGAAGAGAGGAAGCAGCATCAATGCATCACCTGTGGAAAGAGCTTCAGAAACAGTGCAGCCCTTATTTCCCACCAAAGCATCCATAGAGAGGAGAGATGGTATCAATGCAGGGAGGGTAGAACGATGTTTACTCGGAGCAAGGAACCAAATTCCCGGAAAAAAAGCCCCACTGGGAATAATTCATGTAAATGCCTGGAATGTGGGAAGAGCTTCCGCTCTGCAACTCACCTCACTTTCCACAATAGGATCCATACAGGGGAAAAGCCGTATCATTGCACGGTGTGTGGAAAGAGCTTCACCCAAAATGGCAACTTCAATTTACATAAGAGGGTCCACACCGGAGAGAAGCCATATAAATGCATAGAGTGTGGGAAATGCTTCAAAGCCCCCGGTGCCCTTACTCAGCATAAAAGGATCCACACAGGGGAGAAACCCTATGAATGCTTGGAGTGTGGGAAAAGCTTTAGCAGAAGCTGCACTCTAACCTTACATAATAAGATGCATAAAGGGGAGAAACCTTATAAATGTCTGCATTGTGGAAAAAACTTCAGTCAAAAAGGTCATCTTAAGTCCCACGAGAGGATCCACACGGGGGAAAAGCCATTTCAATGCATGGAGTGTGGAAAGAACTTCCGTTGTTCTGCAAACCTTACTTCCCATAACAGAATCCACACGGGAGAGAAGCCCTTTCAATGCCTGCAGTGTGGAAAGAGCTTTGCCAGTTCTGGTGGCCTTCATGCCCACAAACGGACCCACACGGGGGAGAAACCGTACAAATGCCTGGAGTGCGGAAAGAGCTTCCGTAAACCCAGCCACCTAACTTCCCATAGTAGTATCCACAGCGGAGAGAAACCGTATCAGTGTACCGAGTGTGGGAAGCGCTTCAATCAAACAAGTCACCTGAATATTCATAAAAGAATCCATACGGGGGAAAAGCCGTATAATTGCTCCGAATGTGGCAAATGCTTCACCGACTCGGGGGCCCTCGTTCGCCACAAATGGACCCACACTGGAGAGAAACCATTTGGATGCAAGGAATGTGGGAAAAGCTTCAGTCAAAAAAAATCTTTTATCGTACATTACAGAATCCACACTGGGGAGAAACCGTACAAATGCACGGCATGTGGAAAGAGTTTCAGTGATTCTCAAGAACTTGCTTCCCATGAAAGGATCCACACTGGGGAGAAACCCTATAAATGTGTAGTGTGTGGAAAGGGCTGTAGGACCACCAGTGACCTTAGTTCCCATAAGCGGACCCACACAGGTGAAAAGCCCTATCAGTGTGGGGAGTGTGGAAAGTGCTTTAGTCAAAACAGTTCCCTTAATAGCCATAGAAGAATGCACTTGGGAGAGAAACCATACAAATGTATGGAGTGTGGAAACTGCTATAGAAGTAGCGGTGGTCTTAATTACCATAGGAAGATACATACAGGTGAGAAACCACATAAATCAGCTGAACGTAGGAAAGTAATTAGTTAGAATCAGTCATGTAATATCCGTAGAAAGATTAATTCACAGAAGCCATTAAATGTATCAAATGCGGAAACAACTTTATCTATCTATCTATCTATCTATCTATCTATCTATCTATCTATCTATCTATCTATCTATCTATCTATCTATCTATCTATCTATCTGTCTACCTACCTACCTACCTACCAGAGGTGGCATTCAGCAGGTTCTGACCAGTTCTGGAGAACTGGTATCGGAAATTTTGAGTAGTTTGGAGAACCGGAAATACCACCTCTGATTGGAGATTTTACAGTATCCTTCCCCTGCCACGCCCACCAAGCCACACCCACAGAACCAGTAGTAAAAAAATTGGAATCCCACCACTGCTCTACCTACCTACCTACCTACCTGCAAAATACCACTCACACATCATCACAAAATCTCCAGAACGGTAAAACCTACAAACTTGAAATTTGGCACGTATGTTCCTCTTGGCTTCTAGGTGCTCACTAAGAAAGGATTTTTCGAAATGATTATCAGAGCATTAGTATTTCATATATATTATTGTTAACATGCTCTGCTGCTAAGGAGTTCTACTCCCCCTCTCCACCTGAAAAGAAATGCAAAACACAAGCAGGAGTTTCAGTTTCAGAGCACCAAGCAGCTTTAGTACAGAACAGTTGAGCTAAGCCACGCCCAGGGTCCTTGCTGTCTCCTTGCTCACACAGCAAATACTGTTTCAGTTTCCAAACAGCCCTCAACATTCTCCCAGACTGAGAGGACACTAGCCAGATGAATATTAATGGATACTGGTAGGCAGGGGCAGAATTTTTTCCCCTTATTTTCCTCCCCCAAAACTAAGCCCCATCACATAGTTTCATAGCGAAGCATGGGTACACAACTAGTTTATAATATTTCCCTTAATTTTTTTGCAAAAGGATTTGCTCACTGGAGGAACTACGCAAATGTCTCAAGGATATAAAAGTGCTTTGGTGCCTTTTCTTTGCTTATTCCCAGAAATTAATTTACCTGGAAGAAAACATATAAATACACTGAATGTGGAAAGTGTTTCTGAAGAAAAACCTTACTTTCCAGAAAAAGACAATGTAAATTAAGGGAGTCTTAATGGAGCTTTAGGGTGAAAAGTATCCTTCTTATCAAAGGATCCACGTAGAAGGGAAATCATATATATGCACGACATGCTGGAAGCTGTTCAGAATTGAAGCAACTATAATTCCTATGGGAAAATATATATTGGGGAGAAATCATGTGTCGCAAATACAGAAGTGCATGAGTGCACAATCATTCATTTTATACCTCATAGCAGGGTAAAACTAAATGTATGTAGTGTGAAAAGTGGCTTGAAGCAGTAGGATCTATTGAATGGATAACCAAATGCCCAGAAATAACAAGAGTTTGTAGAAACCTCGGAAGCTTTATAGAAAGATTAATGGCACAATAGAAGATACAACTGCTAGTCAATGGTGATAGTTTGGGAGAGCTTAATATTAAGAGAGGTTGTCAGAGTGCACACAGCTTTACTATGTGAGACAACCCAGGAGCAATACCGGCAAGCAGAGGTTTGTAATAAATAGTGATTTTATCTACAAAAGAATATATACTATACATACACGTACTACAGGCAGAAAACAAACCAGCAGCAATTACATCAGGGAAGAACACACAACAAGAGAGAGAGAGATGCCCTAACAGGGCCTCTTATTATACAGCCTCTTAAAGGGACAACAGCTAAAAACTGCTGACTCATTCCCATCATTGCATCATTACAACAGCTTGTCAGTTCTTAAATTAAATTACCCTGACAGAGGTATCTTTGAAAAAGAGTCATCACTACTACTGTTTGTCATTGCATTGATTCCTCTGACAACAATATTGAACAAACGAGGCCATGGCTCTCAAACATCAAAAATAGCTGTCAGATCATCCTACCTAATAGGAGGTATCTGGCCTCATAGTAGTAACTGAGAGGGATATCCTAGTGCAGGGGTGTCAAACTCACAGTCCGGGGCCCGGAGGGGCCCGGATGTGTCACGCGCTGGCCACCTCCACCTCTGGTTTAGTGAAGGGGGAAAAAGTGTCGAGTTCGACACCCCTGTCCTAATGGATCACTGCTTAAATATGAGTCAGCATCAAGATCATGGGAAGTGATAGTACTGTTTTACATTGAACTGCTGAGAACACACTTGGTATACAGTCACCCTGATTCAAAATAAGATACTGAAAGCCCAGAGAAGATTTTAATAGACATTCCTGTATTAAATTTCAGAATTGCCATCATGTGCTTGAGTTCCACATTTGCTAACTGCCAGTCTACCATGGACCAAGAGAGAAAGGGAGGGGGGAATGCTTACAGGAAAGGGAAAAAATGTGCCTCTCAGTGAAAGTACTTCTTCGTGAAAAACTTCCAGGCTGCCCTTGGAGAAGGCTGCTGCTGCTGCTAGAAAGTCGCCATTTTGAAAACAATTTATTTGAATATGGTTAGACAATGGGGGTGAGGGGGTGAATGACCAGTAATGAGAAGGAACAAGGGGGGAAAGTTATTGGGAAAGTTTTGGTGCGTGAGTTTAAACAAATGGCAACTTTAAATCTCAACAAATAAATGTTCTGTCCTACATATTGGCAAAAAAAATCAGAAAATAAAATATAGGCTGAATAGTCAAGACCTTGTTGATGATCCAAACTCTGTCAAGGATCTTGGACTACTCAATCTCTAATGATCTAAGTGCCAGAGCCCACTGTACCTACATAGCCAAAAAGGCGTTAAGAGTTGTTAACCTAATCTTATGTAGCTTTTTCTCTGGTAATATCACACTACTAACTAGAGCATATAAAACATTTGCTCGAACATAGCTCATCAATCTGGAACCCACATTATGTATCTGATATTAACATAGTTGAGAAAGTCCAGAAATATTTCACAAGAAGAGTTGCAGAATACCTGATGCCACCAGACTCGAAATTCTAGACCTAGAAAACCTAGAACTATGCCGCCTTCGGTTTGATTTTAGTATATAAAATCATACATTGCAATGTCCTACCTGTCAATGAATACTTCAGCTTCAACCATAACAACACAAGACCACACAATAGATACAAACTCAAGGTTAATCGCACCAAACTTGATTGCAGGAAATACGACTTCAGCAACAGAGTGGTCAATGTCTGGAATACTCTACCTGACTCTGTGGTTTCTTCCCCAAACCCCAAAAACTTTAACCTTAGACTGTCTACTATTGACCTCACCCCTTTCCTAAGAGGTCTGTAGGGGGCGTGCATAAGCGCACCAACATACCTACAGTCCCTGTCCTATTGTTTCTTTTATTTTTATTTTTTCTTATATGTATCCATGTATTCATAACTATGTTTTTACTTATACCTATTATCTTGTAAGCAATTGACAAATAAAAATAAAAGTTCTGGCTTTTGCTATTCTGTATTCCACTTGGCTTTTAGTAAAGTATACCTTTTGACATGAATGGAGTCGAGCGTCTTGCTTGTTTAGAGAACCTGGTTGGGGCAGGGCTGACAAGTTTTATATTCTTTAAACACCAAACCAGGGGTGAGATTCAAATTTCTTAACAACCAATTATGTGGGTGTGGCCTAATTTGTGGGTGTGGCTTGGTGGTCCTATGACTGGCTGAGCATGCCTTGTATATAAATATTGTAAATATTTATATAAATATATGATTTTTTTATTAAAAAAGAGAGCCAAAAGCAGGCAGGCAGATTGAGTTGCTCCCAGAATCACAGTTTCACTCAGAGATCTACCTTTCTGCAAGCTGCTACCTGAGTCTGCACTGAAAAATAGAAACTTCAGTCCTAAGAAAGGTTCAATATTGCTTTTAGATTAGCTAGAAAGCAAGAAATCCAACGATTTCCTGCTTTCTAGCTAATCTAAATTTCCCGGCACCGCTGATAGTTGGAACAGCTGATGGTCGGGGAAAAAAATAAAGGAAAAATAGCAACTTACCAAAAGGCAAAGGCACAAGCAGGCAAGTTGGATGACGAGCATGCCAGGTAAGGAGTGACTGGGCAGGGAGGGAAAAGGTGGGTGGGGCGGGGCGGGGCTAGCCAGTGGTGTGATTTACCAGTTCTCCAAACTCCGCAGAATAATAACAACCAGTTCTATAGAACCAGTCCAGCTAGGTAGAATTCCCACCCCTGCATCAAACGGCCACCTTTCTTCCACACTGTGCCATTTCAAAGAATTCCACTTATTGCCACGCTGCATTCGTCCACCATTCTGCATTTTCTATGATAACATTTTTTTGAACTTTATGCCTTTGAGAGCTACTCCCACTTGTTTCTTCTTATTAAATTGGGTCCAATTCTGGGAGACTACCTGAGAGAGTCCCTGCAGCTTTTACAGCTAGGTTTTCGAGAAGTGGTTTGCCATTGCCTCCTTTCTAGTGATGAGAGAAAGTGACTGGCCCAAGATGATCCAGCTGGCTTTGCGCCCAAAGTAGCACTAGAACTCATGGCCTCCCAGTTTCTAGTCTGATGCCTCAACAACAACATCAAACTGCCTCTCTATTCCCATTTAGGCATGCAAAAATTTGATGTGTATTGGGTGACTGGACTGAGGTCCAGCTCCATCAATATTTAGGAATCCCATCCACATCAGAGATTCTCTGAAGAGAGTTTGAACCATTCCTTATTGATCTAGTAGAAGCCTTCCTGAGTTAGAAAAGGAAACTATAGCTTTGCTTGAATTTCTTGCTGGTGTCTTATCCAAATCTAATCCAGTTTAAATTCAAAATCATAGCAGGTGGGGCAAATGCTGTGTTTTTCTGCAACAAAGAGGGGAATATAGCTATGGCTGACAAACCAAACTCAACTACTCATCCTTAATGGTACTATATCTACATGGAGAGAAGTAGTGGGGTGCCACAGGACTCTGTCTCAGGCCCAGTACTCTTCAATTTCTCCATAAATGACTTAGATAAGGGAATAGAAGGAGAAGCCATCAAATTTGTAAAGTATACTAAGCTGGCAGGAATAACCAACTCCCCAGAAGACAAGCTTGGGATTCAAAAAGAACAACGAGCCCTATCCAATAACATGAAATTTAATTTGGAGAAAAGCAAGGCTTTACCCTTAGGCAGGAGAAACCAAAGATACAAGTACAGATTAGGCGCAACCTGGCTCAAAAACAGTAACTCTTGAGAGGGATCTTGGAGTCCTAGTGGAAGGTCACTTAAATATGAGCCAGAAGTGTGCAGCGGCAGCCAAAAAAGTTAATGCAATTCTTGGTTGTATAAACGAGTCCTGAAGGAAAGAAAAATCCAGAATATTGAAAGGAATCGAATTTCCTCAATGGGAATATTTTTCAAAACACCCAGGTTTTTTTTTAAGTTACCTCAGCAATTGCAGAAGTGTGGGAAATAAATATATATAAGCAAAGTTTTACAACTGGGCCAAAAAAAACCAAAGGTGCAAGCACAGATTAGGCGAATCCTGGCCCCAAAAACAGTAACTATGAGAAGGACCTTGGCATCTGGGTGGATGATCACTTAAACATGAGCCAGAAGTGTGCAGGTGGCAGCCAAAAAAGGCTAATACAATCCTTGGTTGAATAAACAGAGGCATAGAATCAAAATCATGTGAAGTATTAGTACAACTTCATAAAGCCTTAGTAAGGCCACACCTGGAATACTGCATCCAGTTTTGGTTACAATTCAAAAAAGATGTTGAGACTTTGGAAAAAGTGTAAAGAAGAGCAACTAAGATGATTAAAGGCTTGGAGACTAAAAGATATGAATACTGCAACTCTTCTTCATATGTTTTAGTATCCATGCCTTTAATCATCTTCTTTGTACTTTTTCCAAAGTCTCATCTTTTTTATAATGTGGTGACCAAAACTGGATGCAGTATTCCAGGTGTGACTGTAGGAAGTTAGCACCCACCCCTCTCCTAGAAAATTGAAATTGCCTTGGGAAATATTAAAAAGGCAGAATATTTCCACTAAAAAGAGTAGAAACTCAAGAAGCAGAAACTCACCTCAGAAGCAGAAACTCACCCCCACCTTTGTTAATGGGTGGGCCATTAAGGCCTGGGCCAGAATACTTTACATAACAAACAACAGACAAAGCTATAGCAATTACCAAAAGCCCTTTTAAGGGCATAATCACCCAGCAAGGCTAGACCAAGCCTGGAACTCAGGACAGCCTACAGAGTTTCCCCTGGGAGTCTGACAACCAATTAGAATACAAGCTCCAATTCAAATCCCAACAGAGGGTATAAAACCCAGCACTCTCAGTGCCTCAACCCTTTTTTCCTTTTTTCTTGACCTTCTCACCTTGAAGTATGTAAACATTCTTCTCTGGAGCTCCAGGCTATGTGGTCCTGTACACCATTAAACCTTCCAAGCAGCCTCCATGTTTCCAGTGTCTTTTTCCCCACTTGGAACTGAACCCAGAAGGATATTTCTTTCAACAGTGACCTTACTAATAAAGCTGTACTTATACTTAACGTAATTTTGATTCTATGCCTGTTTATATAACCAAGGGTTGTATTTGCTGTTTTGGCGGTGGCTGCACTGGGTCATGTTTAAGTGATCAAGTGAGGTACTAATACCACTCTATAAAGCCTTAGTAAGACCACACCTAGAGTACTGCATCCAATTTTGGTCATCACATTATAAAAAAGATGTTGAGACTCTAGAAAAAGTACAGAGAAGAGCAACCAGGATAATTAGGGGACTGGAGACCTGTAAAACATATAAAGAACGGTTACAGGAACTGGGCATGGCTAGTCTAGTGAAGAAAAGGACCAGGGGAGACATGATAGCAGTCTTCCAATATTTGAGGGGCTGCCACCGAGAGGAAGGGGTCAAGCTATTTTCCAAAGTGCCCAAAGGCCAGACAAGGAATAATGGATGGAAACTGAACAAGGAGAAATTTAAGCTAGAAATAAAGAGAAACTTTCTGACAGTGAGTACAATCAACCAATGGAACAGAAGTTGCCCTCAGAAGTTGTGGGAGTGCCATCACTTGAGACTTTCAAGAAGAGATTGGACTGCCATTTATCAGAAATGGTGTAGGGTCTCCCGCTTGGGCGGGGGGGTTGGACTAGATGACCTAGAAGGTCCCTTCCAACTCTGATTATCTGTTATCTGATCATCCATCAAGACTCTAAGGTCCCTTTCACAGTTAACTGTTTTTGAGCCAGGTTTCACCTAATCTGTACTTGTATCTTTGATTTTTTTTGGCCCAGGCAGTAAAACTTTTGCTTGCATATATGTATTTCCCCACACTTCTGCAATTGCTGAGGTAACTTTAAAAGAAAAAAGAACTGGATGTCTTTGGAAAAGTATTCCCGTTGAGAAAATTTGATTCCTTTCAATATTCTGGATTTTTCTTTCCTTCAGGACTCGCACAGCTTTTGTCACTTCAGATCAGGGGCTGTTCCTCAAGAACAATAGTTGACTATACAATAGCGGGCAAGTCCTACCCTTGAAAAGGACTTTAGGGCAGAATCCTTCAGCACAACTGTTATTTTTTTATTATATCACTATTATAATATCGCTAGTATTATTTTACCAGAAGAGGATGTCTTTGTCACTCTGTTCTTCTCACAGACAGGCGGGAATTCTTAGCCCCGCCCCTTCCAACGGTTCTTTGCCGAAGGTTATCAAGATGCCTCGAAGGGTGTGTCCTCCTGAAGGGAGTCCGCCAGGGCAGCGAAGGAGAGAGCCGGAAGGGCCCCAACTCTTGTGTGCCAGTGTGGTCAGCTGGTCCTTTGGTTGGTTGTTCATATGGAGCTATATTTAAATTCTGAGCAGCTGATTGGCTCTCTTGTTGATTGGTTGTTTGAATGGTCTGGTTTCTTATATATTCATATACTGGATCTAGATCAATGTCATTTTAATGCATGTTTGTTTATAGAAAGGTAAGATGTTTTTGGTTTTTAATTAATTTTAATTGGGGTTTTATTAGCTTTTAATTTTTAATTGAATCTTGAATAGACAGCCGGATCTAATTATTTAATCTATTTTTAATCATATTTATTATATATTTATTGTATGTTTTTAGTAGGCTGTACACCGCCCCGAGTCCCTTTTTGGGAGAGGGAACGGTATAAAAGTTTGATTAAATAAATAAATAAATAAATAAATAAGATGTGCTGCCAAAGGTGGTGATCGTTTAAGGAACATCGACTTTGCCTAGTGGTAGTGAATTTAAACGTCATCATCCATGTGTACATTAATTCTTGCTAAGGAAATGTAGTAGTTTATTTTGTGCTGAGTTTTGGATTTAAAGGGAAACTTATTCTAGATCCAGCATATGAATTTATAAGAAACCAGACTGTTTCATCAACCAAAGAACAAATCGGCTGCTCATAATATTAAATAAAGCTCCAAACTGTAGAAAGTTAGCATCCATCCTACTCCTAGAAAAATGAAATATCCTAGGAAATATTAAAAAGGCAGAATATTTCCCCTAAAAAGAGTAGAAACTCAGAAGCAGAAACTCACCTCAGAAGTAGAAAGTCATCCCCCCACATCTTTGCTAATGGGCCATTACTCTGGCCTAGGCCAGTCTATTTTCAATAACAAAGATCTCCAGGTAGAGCTATAATAGGAATTGGCCAAAGCCCTTTCTTTCATCACATCATCATTCTGCAAGGCTCAACCAAGCCTGGGATTCAGGACAGACTGTACAGAGTTGCCCCTACATGGCCTCATGGGAGTCTGACAACCTATCAGAATACAAGTTCAAATTCAAATCTCAACAGAGGATATAAAACCCAGGCACTTTCAGCATCTCAGCCTTCCTTCTCTGGAGCTCCAAGCCATGTCCTGTCCACCATTAAACCATCTTTCCAAGCAGTCACTATTTCCAGTGTCTTTCTTCCCCACTTGGAACTGAACCCAGGAGGATAATTCTTCCAACAAAATGAACAACCATCCAAAGAACAAACTGACCACATTGCCCACAAAGACACTTATAAGCTAAGGAGAATAGGACAAGACAATTCTGATAATTGTAGGAAGAAATATCCATCCGTTTCAGTTCCAAGCCAGGAGAAAAGAAATGGAGGCTGTTTGGAAAAAGGGTCCATTTATTGATGAAACAGAACCATCAAGCAGGTGTGATTTTGGGCAATTGACAACATGGAGTTGAGATTGAGGGGTTTTTATACCTTCTCTTGGGCTTTGCACTTGAGCTTCCTGTTCCTGTGCAAGAACATGTATTCTATTGGCCATTGTCAGACTCCCAGAATGCCATTTAGGGGTTATGTAGGGGTCATAGCTAGCTCTATAGGCAAAGTACAAATCATAGGTGTTTGTCTGAGCTAAGTTTGGTTGAGGTTTCTGAGGTGATGCAATGAAGAGGTGTTGGGCAATTCCTATTGTGGCTGAGAGTTAATCCTACCTTTGTTGGATTTTGGGTGAGGGTATTTGCTTATGAATAGAGCTATCTATCTCTTTATCTCTTAAATACTGACATCTGCTGTGGGCTATTAAGAAAGGTGGGGTCTGCTTTCCAAAAGCATGTTTCTCCATTTCTCATCCAGGGAAATATAATATTCTGCCTTTTTAAATATTTCTCAAAATATTTTATTCTAGGAGAGGGGATGGGTGCTAACTTTCTACATGATATTGTTACCTACTCTGGTAATGAAAACGTTCAAAAACTAAATTGAAACGAGCTTGGAGAATAAACCACTGCCAAAAAACTAAAACAGGAACTACAAGTATATTCTACTAGCTCGATACCCGTGCTTCGCTACGAAACTCAACGGTTGGTCTCAGTTTTTTGGGAGGAAAATAAGGACAAGAAAATTCTGCCTCTGCCTACCAGCATCCATCGGTATTCATCTGGCTAGCGTCCTGTCAGTGTGTGAGTGGAAGGCTGTTTGGAAACTGAAACAGTATTTGCTGTGTGAGCAAGGAGACAGCAAGGAGCCTGGGCATAGCTTAGCTCAACTGTTCTGTACTAAAGCTGCTTGGTGCTCTGAAACTAAAACTGAAACGGAAACTCCTCCGCTTGTTTTTTGCATTTGAAACAGATTTCTTTTCAGGTGGGGAGGAGGATTGGAACTCCTTAGCACCAGAGCGTGATAATAATAATATACAAAATACTAATGCTCTGGTGGTCATTTCAAAAAATCCTTGAGTACATAGAAGACAAGAGGAACTATATGTGCCCAATTTCAAGCTTTACGGTTCTGGAGATTTTGTGATGATGCGGGAGTGATGTTTGTTTTTACATATATATATATATATATATATACACACATACATATATATACACATACACACACACACACACACACACACACATATATGTTTTTGGAGATTTCCGCGGGTATTTGTATGTGGATCTTTGGTTCTTCGGGTTTTCTCCCATGTAGAGTTGGAAATATCTAGGCGACGTTTCGATGAAGTCTCATTCATCATCTTCAGGCTTGTGTCTTCGAAGACACAAGCCTGAAGATGATGAATGAGACTTCATCGAAACGTCGCCTAGATATTTCCAACTCTACGTGGGAGAAAACCCGAAGAACCAAAGATCCACATATATATACCCATATACATATATATATACTTTGTGTTACAACACCCTGTTAAGCCCCAATTAAGGGAGAAAGCATACTGCTTTCTTTTCTGTCTTTCGGCTCATCACCAGAGACCATACGGTCTCTGGTGATGAGCCGAAAGACAGAAAAGAAAGCAGTATGCTTTCTCCCTTAATTGGGGCTTAACAGGGTGTTGTAACACAAAGTATATACTTATTCCCCTGCCTCTGCTGATAAGGATAGAGCCAGGTGGTGTAGTGGAAATTACAACTGCCTCACATGTAATACTTCCCTGGTTCGAATCCCAGTAAGGGTATGGCTAGCTGAAGAGAGCTAACTAGCTCGAAATAAATCTATCCTAGTCTCCCTTATTTATTATTTAAAAATTATCAGCCCAAAAACCTTACACACATGTAAAGAAAAGACAACTAAACAAATAGCTTTCTGTCGGTATGGTCTCTGGTGATGAGCTGAAAGACAGAAAAGAAAGCAGTATGCTTTCTCCCTTAATTGGGGCTTAACAGGGTGTTGTAATACAAAGTGTGTATGTGTATATATATATATATATATATATATATATATATATATATATATATACGCACACACACACATATATTTGCTGAGGTAACTTTACTCTATATAATATATAGATTATTTTTAGGTGATTATATTCTCAGCTGCGGTGTAGGAAGATCATTTTTCGGGACAAAGTCCAAACTCCCCCCACCCCCACAACTCTTAACTCCCTGTTAACCCCACGATCGCCTTGGGCGCCGGCTCCCCTTTCTGCTTCCCAGGATTAGTCGCAGGATCCGCCCGGGGGCGCCCTCTTGCAAGAGCCTCCTGCTTTCCCGGATCAGCAAGAAGGAGCCGTCATGACCACGGAGGACCCGAACGGGGTTGGGCGAGAAGAGCCCGTGGAAGGAGGCGCATGTGCGGTGTTGCGCGGCTTTGCCTGGGGAGGCCGGGCGCGGATTTTCCTCTGCGCGTCTCTCTTGAGCATCGGAGGCTTGGTCTACAAGGGCCGGTGCGAGGGAAGCTCCCCGCCCCAAGGATCCGACCAACCCCGAGATTCATCTTTTGCTTTTGATGAGATGCTTTTTCCAAACGGCCGCGACTTTTGAAGAAGCATCTTTGGAAACAAACCTCTGGAATACAAGGTGGAGGGGTTTTGTGTGTGCGTGTACGTGTGTGAGTGTGTGTTTTACGTGTTTTCCCCCCTTTTCCTCTTAGCATGGAAAGCAGAAGCATCAGTAGGGACAATAATAATTGATACTGCGGAATCTGGGCAGTTTACCAAGTGTTGAAAAGGTTTAAAAACAAGGGAACAACACAAAAGAACGGAGTAGGGGGGAAGCAGAGATAAGAAACCCGAATGGAAACAAGAAAGAAGAGAAAGGGACTTAAAAGCTTCATGGCCCTTTATGACCCTATAAAGGGCCATGAAGCTCTTAAATCACTTTCTCTTAGTGCATGAGTCCCCAAACTTGGCAACTTTAAGGCTTGTGGACTTCAACTCCCAGAATTCTCCAGCCAATCCATAAGTCTTAAAGTTGCTAAGTTGGAGACCTCTGGAGAATTCTGGGAGTTGAAGTCCACAAGTCTTAAAAGTTGCCAAGTTTGGAGACCTCTGCTCTACAGTTTCGAATAAGGTTGCTTTTTTTAAATCAAGCAAAATCTTGGGATTTCTTTTTTTTGCATCTCAGCAGGGAGAATAAATGAATTCCCAACAGACAGAAGGAGGGAAGTCCCTGGCTGTGACGCCTGGGAAATCCTTCAAAATTTGATTCTTAAGTGCTTCTTCAAAAGGGTCCTTCATAAGATTGCACGTCGCTCCCTTTCTCCTCGTAGGGATTATTTTGCTGGCTCCCTTGTTAATGATTTCCGGTGGGATTTTCTCTGGTGCTGTTTCAGGTCCAGAAAACTTCTTTTGAGTTAAATGGCTGCTGAACCGCCCAAAAGGGGAAAGGGAGTCGATCCCCCCCTGGAGCTGCTGTTTGGGGGAGTCGCTCAGGAGGATCCATCTCGGAAGGCGCCATCAGGTAAAGCGCCCCCCCCCCCCTCCCCATCTTTTCAGAATTCCATGCGGAATTCTGGGAGTTGAAGTCCCCAAGTCTTAAAGCTGTCAAGTTTGGAGACCTCTGAGGTAAATCCTTCTGATGCCGTTTAATCTTCTGGATTTACTTTGTCTGAGTCTCTTTTCTTCCTGAATTCATGTTTTAGATACTGTGTGTTAGGCATCCAGAAATTATCCATAGTAATCAATCACTCCGAGACAAGCATAATCTCCAATTGATTTATTAGGAACAGCTCTGGTACATCTATGGAAATTTCCAAAACTGAAACTCATTACCAGCATGTCTTACAAAGTCCACCCTATCTCCTCCCACTTACTACACTTCATAAATCACGAGAACCAATTTAACTGCAGCTGGAATTTTTTAATGCGATATACTAAATAACCTTGAACTGTTCAACTCCCTCATCCCCTTTCCTTTACTTATATTCTTATGGCAGCGGAATCTCAGAGCTGACACTGTGTTTTTTTAATATATATATTACCACTCAAGAAAGTCTTGTGACAGCGTACATCTAAAAAGGATTCGCCCCTTTCCTGTAAGCTATTCCAAAGGGCAAGTCCTATTGTGAAAAAAAAAAAAAAACATTTTGTCCTCTTTCCAGATTATCCAACAGGCAGGAGAGAGGACATAACGCCTCAATTCAAATGGTTCCAGATGATCTTCTGAGGTACTTTGTTGTTGAGATACAACCACTCCGTCCATGACCGTCACTAAAAAGGGACAGATAGGAACTGGACAATAATGGTCTGCTAAATCTAGGGAGGTTTTCATCAAGAAGTGTTTCTCTACCTGCTTCAAGATGGGGTCAGGTCCTCCTTTGGCACTTTCTGATGCAATCAGTTTCTCCCTTTTCTGATTACCTCTAAAATGAACAAAGAATAGAATAGAATTCTCTACTGGCCAAGTGTGATTGGACACACAAGGAATTTGTCTTGGTGCAAATGCTCTCGGTGTACATAAAAGAAAAGATACATTTGTCAAGAGTCAAGAATCATAAAGAACAACACTTAATGATAGTCATAGGGTACAATAAGCAATCAAATCATACTAGGAAATGGTCAATATAAATCATTAGGATACAACTGTCAAAGTTACAATCATACAGTCACAAGTGGGAGCGGATGGGTGATAAGGAGTGATGAGAAGGTTAATAGTAATAGTAACACATACTAGTTGGACAGTGTTGAGGGAACTATTTATCAGAGTGATGGCATTCTGGAAAAAACTGTCCTTGTGTCTAGTTGTTCTGGTGTGCAGTGCTCTATAGCATCGTTTTGAGGGTAGGAGTTGAAACAGTTTACGTCCAGGATGTGAAGGGCCTGTAAATATTTTCACAGCCCTCTTTTTGACTCGTGCAGTATACAGGTCCTCGATTGAAGGCAGGTTGGTAATAATTGTTTTTTCTGCAGCCCTAATTATCCTCTGAAGTCTGTGTCTGTCCTGTTGGGTTGCAGAACCAAACCAGACAGTTATAGAGGTGCAGATGACAGACTCAATAATTCCTATGTAGATCTGAATCAGCAGCTCCTTGGGCAGTTTGAGCTTTCTGAGTTGGCTTGTAAGCTTATGTTCTACTCCTGTTATTTCTATAGACTTGAGATGGACTTAAGTCACCACCATCTCTCACATCTCCACTGGATCTTTCTTGGTCTCTCATGACTGATAGAAGTACTACTTGGCACAAACCCCATCCCTAGGCTTCTGTTGACTCCCATGTTCGCACAACCTCATCAATCTCAGTAACCCAGATAGGCTGTTCTCTGGCCACAAGGAACTCATGCCTGCCAATCCTCTAGTCAGCATACACAAAGGATCAATATTTTGCACATTTGAGGCTCCAGAATAGAGGAAGGATGTTTTTATAACAAATACAGGTAATCCTCGACTTACAACAGTTCGTTTAATGTCCTTTCAAAGTTACAACAGCAAGGAAAAAGATGACATGATCATTTTCACACTTTCGGTTATACAGCATCTCCCATAGCCATGGGATCAAAATTCAGACACTTGGCAACTGACTCATATTCATGATAGTTACAGTGTGGGATGACCCGGGGTATGGCACAAAGGCAACACAGTCAAATAAGCAAGAAGAATCGCTTTAATACCTCCAACTTTGCCCCCACTGTCCAGGTTATCTTTGGCTGGAGAAAAAACTCTCCCAAGAACAGTTTTTAAGTGGAGGAAATTCAGTCCGAAAACAAAGTACATACAAACTGTAAATAAAAATCCAAACAAACCACGCTGCAGTAATTAACTTGACAGGGCACGATAAGGAATTGCAGACTTGAAAGCATAGCAAAACACACACAGTTGGGTAGACGCCAGGAACACAGATAAGCCTCAGTGATACCAGATAATTCACGATTTGCTCCCAACAAGTTGCTGTGCGCAACTTCCCTTTTTAAACACTGTGTTCCCAGCTGCAGCTAATAAAGGGAATCGGGGCCCTTTCCTCCCCCGTAAGCCACACAGCTCACGTTGCTTCCCCGTTCCTCCCTGCATGCCCTAGGATGAAGAGGGAGTGGGTCTGGGTCTTCCTCTGAATTCCCTCTCCCTTGCTCTACCTCTCCCCTGCTCTGTCCAGCTGGACTTTGCCCTTCCCCAGTTTCTTCCACAGCCAACGGAGCCACACTCCCACGCCCTGTCAGCTGCTCGGCTTCCCCCTCCAAATCAGATTCTGACAGGGGCATAACAAGTGTCCTGGGGTCATGCAATCCCCTTTTGCAACCTTCTGACAAGCAAAGTCAACGGGGAAGCACATTACATTTAACAGCTGTGTTACTAATCACCTGCAATGATTCACTTAACATCTGCTGCAAGAAAAGTCGTAAAAATGGAGTAAAACTCACTTAACAAATGTCTCATTTAGCAACAGAAATTTTGGGCTCAATTGTCGTACGTCAAGGAATACCTGTAGTCATTCTGGTTTTTTTTTTTCCTCTTTCCTAGAGGACAGAGCAACTCGGATGGTATCTTTTGAAACATCTATTTTGGGTGCTGGAGGAATAGAAATACTTGGACTTCCAAGGAAGGTAGGAAAATCTCTCCTTGCTTCTTTTGACAGAGAAGAAATTTAGGGTGCTGCTCCCATAGAAGTAGCCAAAGGGTTATAGTAGGTAGTATTTCCAATCAGAATCCTATAGCTCTGCTTATTTTCTCCAAGGAAGTTGTTTATTAATCCTAGCTGAAAGCAAGACATTTTCTTTCAATAGGAATACGAGTAGAAATAGAAAGGAATAGGAATAGAATTAGACACATAGATTAGACACATAAGAAATTTGTCTCTGGTGTAGAAACTCTCGATGTAGATGCAAACCAACAGGGTAATAATAACAATTAAACAGTAGTAAGGAAGAAGAAGAATACTACAGCCATACACCATGGGTAAATAGACATTAGACAGAACTGTAAGAATTAGGTGTTTAGCAGGGTGATGGCACAAGGGAAAAAACTGTTTCTGTGTTTAGTTGTTTTGGCATGCAATGCCCTATAGCAGCATTCTGAGGAAAATATGTTCTGTCCTAGGCCTCACCAAAAAGCACTCTAGTCAATTCTTGAGTCCTGGCTCAATGTAAATAGTTCACATTATTGTAAATAAACCTCTTTATTTACAATAATGTGAACTATTTCATTCACAGTCAGCCAAAAGCTTGGCAAACAGTCTCGCGAAGGTACACTAATTATCTCAGACCTTTATCAATTCTGGATTGCTGCCTGGTAAATAGTTCCACACTCACTGTTGGCAGGGAAGGCTGGGTTTACAGACAAATCTCCCATGAGGCTGGAACAAACAAACGACTGAACAAGCGAGTTGTTTCCTGCAAAAGCCCCCTCCCCTTTTGCTCCTATTTTAATCCAGATGGGAGGGGCATCCCATCATCCACCTGTGGCCTTGCTCCCACATCGACCCTGAGTTCTTAATTCCTCCTTTCTTTTAGCAGCTCTGCGCATGCGCAGGCTGGGAACCGGTTCCAACTGCTCCCCAGCCTCACTGCTATCTGAGCCTTGAAGGCAGCTGATATTGCCAGCATGCCCTGGCCCCATCTCTGCCTCTGATGCAGATCCTTCATCCGAGCCTTCCTCAGCCTCCAAGACTGGGCCAGGTTCCTCCCCAACCTCCTCATTACTGTCCGACTATGCTGCCAGTTCCGCCAGCCGCCCACAACAAAATATATTTTCCATTTAGATTATTCAACTATTCCTTAATAAGAAGTTTGTACAACATGCTGTTTTTCTTTCAGAATTCCATTTCTTTTGAAGATGTAGCTGTGTTTTTCTCTGTGGGGGAATGGGCCCTGCTGGATTTGGAGCAAAAAAATCTGTATCAAGAGGTCATGCTGGACAACGCAAGGAACCTGGCCTCTCTAAGTAAGGGATTCTGTTTTTTTCTGGAATTCTGAATTTCAATTCTGACATGGTGGCGGAAGGTATTTTGCAGCCAGATATAAGCAGTTAATTTCTTTTTCAGAGGAAATGCTGCCCTTTCTTTTCCTATAGTGGAAGAGAGTGTGCCTTTCTACTCCTATTTGGATAACAGATGGTATAAAATCTTCATGCTCTCTCTAGAAAGAGGAAAGGAGTCTAGTTTCCAATCCTGTCTTCCCACTTTGTAGATAACTTTTAAGTGCTCTCTTCTTTTTATGTCATCTGCCTGTAACATTGGCATTTGGAAACCTGCTTAATCACATAGGAGCATCAGAAGGATTATCTGCTAGAGAACTGGCCTGTCTGATGGGATGGTACTCAAGACATGGGACATTCTACCCAGATGACTCCTCTTCCCACTTTCTTCTTTGCTTCCTTTTCATACTGAGTTAACTTTTTTTTTTCCTGAGAGGCACCTTCCTCATGAAAAGAAAGCTAGACCTCAGTTCTCAGGTTCAACACTTCTTCCTTCTCAGATGAAAATTAAACCAACATGTCCTCCCTTATCAAGTCCATTAATGAACACAGTCCCTCTTGCTTCCTTGGAACTGAATCTGAAGGAATAGCAGAAGTGTTGGTGCCCCATTATGAGACTCAAAATAATTTACTCCAAATAGGTTTGCATTTTGTAGCATGGAGGGCATGAGGGAAGCTTGTGGGAGATCTTACTTCAACACAACACAAGCATAGCCTCATGTTTTCAAAACACTCTGACAGAAGCAGGGAGAAGAATCACAAAAAGAGCTAGAAGGAAGAAGAGATGGTGGAAGAAGAGTTTGGGTAATGTTCCAAGAAGGGATGCAACAATGGTGCTCAATCCCTTTCACACCACACTTTGTATCAACTCTCCTTTTATTTCTGTTCCAAACAGGTGATGAATGGCGGATAGAGGCTTCTGGACAAGAGGCAGCAGCATCTTTGCCAAAAGGCATCAAGGAAGTTGTGGAGAGGATGTTTGGAAAGAAAGGTTCTGAGGAAAATCAGTTAAAAGTGAGGCTAGAAAAATGCTCTCGTTTTCAGTATGCAGATTTCAATGTCTTCGTGGCCGAAGATTTTCACCAAAAAAAAAGTGTGTGTCCATGGTGTGGAAAAATACTAAGAGATGAATCGGAATTATGTTATTGTTCTAGAAGTGATACTGTCCAAAAACAAAATACAAGCAGGAAATGCTCCACAAGAACCATTCCTCTTACTTTATCTCAGAGAACAAAAGTTGGCGAAAAACCCTATCAATGCCTGGAGTGTGGAAAGAGCTTCAGAGTCTCAAGTCATCTTACTTCCCATAAAAGAATACACACAGGAGAAAAACGATATGAATGCAAGGAATGTGGAAAGAGATTCCAGTTTGCTACAAGCTTAACTTCCCACAATAGGATTCACACAGGTGAGAAACCATATGAATGCCAGGACTGTGGAAAACGCTTCACTCTCTCAGGTTCCCTCACTCAACATAAATGGATCCACACCGGAGAGAAACTATATAAATGCCAGGAGTGTGGAAAGAGCTTCACTAGTTCAGGGTCCCTCACTCGCCATAAAAAGATCCACACAGGGGAGAAACCGTATCAGTGCAAGGACTGTGGAAAGAGCTTTAGACAAAAAATTCATTATACCGTACATAACAGAATCCACACGGGGGAGAAACCATATAAATGCCAGGAGTGTGAAAAGAGTTTCAGTTCTGCAAGAAATCTTATTTCACACCACAGAATCCACACCGGGGAGAAACCATATAAATGCCAGGAGTGTGGAAAGAGCTTCAACAGTTCTCAGGTCCTTACTGATCATAACAGGATCCACACAGGAGAGAAACCATATAAGTGTCTGGAGTGTGGAAAGAGCTTCCGTTCTTCAAAGCCCCTTACTTACCACGTAAGGATCCATACAGGGGAGAAACCATATAAATGCCAGGAGTGTGGAAAACGCTTCACTATGCCAGGTTCCCTCACTTCCCATAAAAGGATCCATAGTGGGGGAAAACCGTATAAATGCCTGGAGTGTGGAAAGAGCTTCAGAGACTTGAGTTATCTTAATTCCCATAAAAGGATCCACACAGGAGAAAAACCGTATGAATGCAAAGAATGTGGAAAGAGTTTCAGTTTTGCCAGAAGCCTTATTTCCCATAATAGGATTCACACAGGTGAGAAACCATATAAATGCCAGGATTGTGGAAAGTGTTTCACAGCCTCAAGTTTTCCGACTTCCAATAAAAGTTTCCACACCGAGGAAAAACCATATAAATGTATGGAGTGCAGAAAATGTTTAATTATCAGTGGTATGCTTTATCAACACAGGTGGATCCACACAGGGGAGATATACAAATGCAATGAATTTGGAAAATGCTTCTCTAATTCAAGTTCCCCTTTCCCCCATAAAAGAATCCACACTGGGGAAAAACGACATAAATGTACAGAGTGTGAAAAGTGCTTCATTAATTCAAGTTCCCTGACTTCCCATAAAAGAATCCACACAGGGGAGAAACCATATAAGTGCATGGAATGTAAAAAGAATTTCACAACCAGCAGTCATCTTAGTCGCCACAAGAGGATCCACACAGGGGAGAAACCGTATAAATGCAGTGAATGTGGAAAAAGCTTTATACAAAGCAATGCACTTAAGAAACATAGAAAAATTCACTCGGAGGAAAAATCAGGTAAGGTAGACTGGAAAGGGTTTCTGGATTACTAGAAATTTCATACAATCCTATTATAAAATCTGTATGGACTGTGAAAAGGGCTATAGGACTAGCACCAATCTACTTCTGATATTTCACACAGAGAGAAACCATATACATGTGGAAATTCCAGAATGGCAGAATTATTCTTGCCCACAAAAGCATCCAGTCCAAAGAGAATCTGTATAATTGCATGGAGTGTGAAACAATTTCACAATCAGCAGTGACCTTAGTTCCCACAAGAAGATCTGCACTGATGAGAAATCGTAAGTATGTGGTGTGTGGAAAGGATTTTACTCAACATCAGTCACCTTAAGCATATAGAAAAATTAGTTTGTGAGAAACTCGCAAAACCAAAAATACGGTAACTCTAAATGAATTGTATGACAAAAAGACCACAGGTAGCCCGCAATTGTCGGAATTATGACTGGCAACCCCATTGCTAAATGACATTATCACTAAGTGAAGTGTCAGGCATGGAGTGATGTAATTCCACAGTGGTGGTGAAGCAAATAACTCTGGGATAAGCAGAACACATAACCATGACTTGCAATGGACTCTGTCGTAAGCTGGCTTGAAGCTGGCTGCATTGACCACAAAAATGATGTAATGGGCCTATGTTTGAGAACTGATTGTAAATATACTTTTCCAGCGTTATTTGAACAGTTGCCCAACAAGGCAGTGAAACCAACTTGCATAACACTCATGCTATCTCTGTTGTACAGACTGCTCAGTACAAAGTCTATCTGCCTCACTCTTGGGATGCATAAAATACCAGGTTGGTTCTAAGGCAACTTTGGCTTTGCTGTCACTATGTAATGTACTGAATAAAAAAAGCTATCTCGATTTTCTTGCTTGCTTTAAAAAATCGTTTTATAAAATGCCAGTCTTATAACTTTCATTCTTCCTTTCTTAAATGCACTTTTAACACAGGGAAGCAAGAAAGGAATACCAGGGGGTGCTCCAGAGTTACAGTGAAGATGAAACCTTCCCAAATAATATTCTCTACTTAATTAAGGAGCTATGTCTGCACCCCGACTTTGGGTTGAAGTTCAGCCCTGTAAATATTTAAGGACGCCACCCAAAGCAGAGATTTTCGGATTGAAAAGAGTTTGAATCATTCCTGATTGGTCCAGTGGTCAGTTTTCACTAATTCGAAAAGTAGCTTATGAAAGATGACTGGTTGTAGTATCTCAGCAGTTCCCTAATTTTGAGTTTCAGTTTACCTTTCCAGTCCCAATAAATGGAAAAAATTTAGTTATAACCTGCAGATGGCAAGAGATATGGCATCTAGGAATGGAAACCCAGTTCATGAAAGATGGGATGGATCCAAAACAAAAACATGTATTTCAAGAGAAACAAAAGTCATCAAGAATTGAAAATTGTTCAAGTGAGAAGTATTGATCAAGAGTTTCGTGTGGTGTCTCCTAAATCTCTAAGGAAAAGCTAGTCTGGGTTTGCATCCCAAAAGATTTCATCTTGAAGCACAGTGTTAGGTAGAGATGGATTGCTTCTAATGGAGCAGAGTCCTCAAACTTTTAACACTACTTACATCTAAGAGGTTTATTATGTTTTTATACTGCCTCCCTCATGGTAATGTACAATTAAAGCCAGGTAAACATCCTTGATACTCCTTCAAGAACAGGAGTCAAACTCATAGTGTCGTGGGAATTTTGACAACCCTGCTCAATATTTTGTTCAAGTAGCATTCTGCTTCATGCAAAACTGCTGGATCCAGATTCAGGTCCCTTTAATTAATTTCCAACTAGCCCATGTTTTCAAAGCAGGAGCAGATTCCCAACAATCTGGCATTATTTGGATATTGACAACATCTCTCCCAACTTTCTGAGGGACTTTTCCCAGTAACTACCTACAATTAGTTGAATGAATACCACATTGCAATGTCTCGCCCCTTTGCTGAGGAAGCTACCAGATAAGGATGTCTTTAGCACTTGGCCCAAGCACAACATGAAATTTGAAATGCAAAAGGCAGTTGCCTTTGCTTCCTCTCTGAAGATTGTGAAAGCAATTTGAACTGGATTTTCTGTTGCTGAGCAAGGTGGGTTGCTAAGTGGCTTCTGCCCAATTTTATGAACTTTGGGGGTAAAGAAATCAAATCACACACAGTCTTTAAGCCAGTTCAGCTTTTCCCCGTTATTTTGTTAGAAACCAGTTAGGATGGTCACGAAGGATGTTGCATGGGAGTATGTGATGCTGGAAACCTGCAACACTTGTGAAATTTTATAGCACACACAATAGCTGTTTTTTATTCATGTATTAGCACTGTCCTGTCTTAGCGATGTCCAAAAAAAAAATGAAATCCATATTTTAGAATAGAGCTGGAAGGGACCTTAGAGGTCTTCTAGCCCAGTCCCCTGCTCAAGCAGGAGAACCTATACCATTTCAGATAAGCCTAGTTTTCCTTTCCCCCCAGCCCTCTTCGGCAACACCTCATTCTTCCTTGTTAATAACGATTGCAGATCGTTAATACTGCAAATGTAGATTGGAACTTGGGAGCATGCGCATACATTACAGTCAGAGACTAACAGCGTTTCCAGTGAATGAGACTCTATGGCTGCTTAACGGCCTCAGGAAGAGAGAGCAGGGAAGGTGGCAGGTACCTTTTCCAGTGCCAAACAAACATCCGACTCGGGAACCCGCGCCCCCTACTGGATGGGCCAATGACTCCAATCCGACTGTGATTTACATGCAGCCGACCCAATGAGGTTCATAGCTTTGGAAGTGGGGCTTTGCCACTCGGGGCTGCCTTCAGTGCCAATCGGTTTCAATATCCATACAGGACAATACATTATTGTACAGTACAGGAATACACACACACACACAATCCAGATTTGCGCTTAAAAAAATCCTTTACTGGCAACCCTCCCAACCTCTTGGAGGACCTGTATGGGGAGTGGTGTATATGTATGTGTAATTTCCCGAGTGGGCCTCTCTAGGAAGAAGCACTCTATTTGCGCTTAAAAGCCCAACACTGGCAACCCTCCCAATCTTTTGGAGGACCTGGATCGGAGGGGAGGGGGGAGAATTGCCCGATGGAGCCTCTCTAGGAAGAAGTACTCTTCCCAGAGGAAAGAGAATCCTTCCCAAGCCCCCTCCCCCTTTTTTTCTTTTTTTCTTTCTGTCATTCCTGGTTTCGACTCGGGGGGAAAGTCTTGGAAATGTGACCTTCAGATGTTTCTTATTGGGTCGCTCCTGCAGTCACTCCTTTGGGTTGTTCCTGCAGCCACTCCTTTGGAGGGGAGACCTCTCTGCTTGGCCCTCTTCCCGATCGTTTCCCACGGAATTTGCTTGGGGTCCAGGACCAATGGCAGCTGAACGGCCCGGAGAAAAGGAGGGCGAACATCCCTCCCTGGAGCTGCTGTTTGGGGGGATCCCTCTCGAGGATCCACCCCAGAAGAGATCAATAGGTAAAGCTTTCTTCCTGATAGCCCTTTTTAATCCTCAGGGTGGACTTTGCCTGCTTTGGACTGGGACCCACACACTTGGAATACTGTACCCCAGTTTTGGTCACCCCGATGTAGTTGAAGCTCTAGAAAGAGTGCCGGGGAGAGCAACAAAGAGGATTAGGGAACTGGAGGCTGAAACATAAAAAGAATGATGAAAAGAAATATAAATATAAAGTTTGATGAAAAGAAGGACTAGGACCAGAGGTGGTATTCAGCAGGTTCTGACCAGTTCTGGAGAACCAGTAGCGGAAATTTGGAGTAATTCAGAGAACCGACAAATACTATCTCTGACTGGCCCCACCTCAGTGATGGGATTCAAATTTTTTTACTACCAGTTCTGTGGGTGTGGCTTGACGGGTGTGGCATGGCTTGCTGGGTGTGGCTTGCTCGGCATGGCAGTGGAAGGATATTGCAAAATCTCCATTTCCTCTCCACTCCTGCTTTCTAGCTGTTCTCTTGTGCAGGACAACCAAAGAAGACCCAGCCAATCAGCTGGGACTCAGGAGGCAGAGAATAGATGGGGTGGGGCCAGTCAGAGGCGGTATTTGCTGGTTCTCTGAACTACTCAAAATTTCTGCTACCGGTTCTTCAAAAATGGTCAGAACTGGCAAATACCACCTCTGACTGGCCCCACCGCTATCCTCTGCCTCCCAAGTCCCAGCTGATCGGCTGGATCTTCTTTTGTTGCCCTGCACAGGAAAACAGCTGGAAAGCAGGTTAGTGGGGTGGTGAGGGAATGGAGATTTTGCAGTATCCTTCCCCCTCCATGCCCACCAACCCACGTCCACAGAACTGGTAGTAAAATTGTTTGAATCCCACCACTGACTAGGGGTGACATGATAGCAGCATTCCGATATCTCAGAGGATGCCACATAGAAGAGAGGAAAGCACCTGAAGGCAGGACAAGAAGCAATGGATGGAAAGTAACTAAGGAAAGAAATGTACTGTAGAACTAAGGAGAAATTTCCTGACAGTTGGAACAATTAATCAGCAGGCCGGGTTGCCTCTAGAAGTTATGGATGCTCCAACACTGGAAGTTCTTAAGAAGAGATTGGACAACCACTTGTCTGAAATGGTACAGCGTTTCCTGCCCAAGCAGGAAGTTGGACTAGAAGACTTTCAAGGTCCCTTCCAACTCTGTTATCCTATCCTATCCTACCCTACCCCACCCCTATCCTTTTCTTTTTAATTTACACATAGTCCTCTGTCACCTCATAAAACATTTTCTATACACATTTTATAGTTGCCAACAGAAAGAAAGGGGGGGGGAGTTTCAAAAAGCAGGTAGCAGTGTGGGATCGAAAGTACATTCCATTAATATTTTCTTCAGAGACTGATTAGATGACTGAAGCTTCTGCCACAAAAAAATCTAATTGTAGAGCATAGTTGATGACTCTTGGCTGTAGACATGTTTTGTTGGAGAATCTGAATTATGATACACCCAGAGGGCTGGTGGGGGGGAAGCAGGGTCAAGGGTGACAGTGAATTGCATGTCTCAGAGTCGGCTACACCCAGGTCATGCCAACGTGTTGATTTTCAATAAATCCTTTGAAGTTTTGGGAGTTTGGCTCGAGACTCATGATATAATTGGGGTAACTGCCAGAATCCTGATACTCAACATAAGACCATAATTGAGCCCCAAATTTATGTTGGTAAGGGAGAAATTTGTTAAGCGAGCTTTGCCCCATTTTACGACTTCTCTTGACACATTTGTTCAGTGAATCAATGCAGTTGTTAAGGGAATCTGGTTTCCCCATTTACTTTGCTTGTTGGAAGGTTGCAAAAGGGGAATCATGACCCCAGGATACTGCAACTGTCATAAACGTGAGTCAGTTGCCAAGCATCCGAATAAACCATGTGACCATGGGGATGCTGAAATGGTCATAAGGGTAAAAAATGGTCATAAGTCACTTTTTTTCAGTGCCGTTGTAACTTCGAACGGTCACTGTTGTAAGTGGAGGACCACCTGTACACCACCATTCAAGGAAGTTTCCTGGCAATTAAAAAGAAGCCAGTCTTTCCAATAAGCTGTTCCAAAAGGTAAAGAATTATCAGACACAGAGGGAAGATGATCGGCATACCTCCATGGGATTTGGGGTGAGATGCCACTGAAGATATCTCTCTGCAGTGCGTTACGGCACGGATTCCCCACTTCAGGTTGCATCCTGATCCCTCCTGGGAATCAGAGGAGAACCATAAGGTTACCAGTTACGGTACATTATCAGTCTCAGTAACCCAGATGGGTTGTTCTCAGCTCAAAGTCACTGCTGCCTGCTGGGGCCCCCCAGTCAGCATACACAAAGGACGGGTTTTCTGAATTTAATGCTCCAGAATTGAGGAAGGATTTTTTTTTTAATAACAAATAGTTCCTAATGTCAGCATTCCAGCAAACCTCCATTCCAATCAGTAACTCTGAGACAACCATATCTCAAAAGTACCTTTATTAGAATAGCAACTGGCATACCTGTAGAATCTCGATTCTAAAAGTTGTTGGGTTTCCCACAATTTCCTAAACTACAAATCCACCCCCCCTCTTGGTTGTCATCACATCACATGGCCCAATCACGATCCGTCCAAAAGTAAGATCCTTATTTCATCCTGTGCCATACTAAATGACCTTGAACTAACAAAATAATTTTATTTTATCTACTTAGAGCTACTCAATTAAAATCACCCCCCTCCCACTCTCTCAAGTTATGTGGCAGCATGGAATATGGCTTCCAAAGCTGACACCTCTATTTTTTTTTCTCATTCTCAGAGACCAGAACAACATTGATGGTATCTTCTGGAACATCTATTGTCTGTGGTGGAGGAATAGCAGCAGTTATGCTTTCAAGGAAGGTAGGAAGATATTTTCCTCAAACTGCAAGTATTATGCAGCATGAACCAGCACATTCACTCACTCACTCACTCACTCCCTCCCTCTCCCTCTCTCTTTTCTTTCCCTCCCTCCCTCCCTCCATCTCTCCCTCTCTCACTCCCTTTCTCTCTCTCTCTTTTATTGGCCACCTGGATTACTCACACTGATGAGGTTGTGTAAAAGCTGGGAGGTAATGGAAGCCAGGGATATGGAAGGAGAATATTTGTAGCTCAGAGTTGGAATGTGGGGTCATTGCGTTTACTTGTTTTCTCAGAAACCCAAACTAGATAACATCACCTGTGCTAGTCAGGAGTACTGTTGACTGTCAGTTTATATTCCGATGGTTTTGCCTATCTGTATGGGAGGGGGCAGTCTTAGAGATTATGATTAGAATTAGAATTTTTTTATTGGCCAAGAGTGGTTGGACACACAAGGAATTTATCTTGGTGCAAATGTTCTCAGTATACATAAAATACATTTGTCAAGAGTCAAGAATCATCAGGTACAACACTTAATGATAGTCATAGGGTACAATAAGCAATCAAATCATATTAGGAAACAGTCAATAAAAATCGTAAGGATACAAGCAACAAGATTACAGTCATACAGTCATAAATGGGAGGAGATGGGTGAAAGGAAGGATGAGAGGATTAATATTAATAGTAATGCAGACTTAGTAAATAGTTGGACAGTGTTGAGGGAATTATTTGTTTAAAAGGGTGACAGCGTTCGGGGAAAAACTGTCCTTGTGTCTAGTTGTTCTGGTGTGCAGTGCTCTATAGCATCATTTTGAAGGAAGGAGTTGAAACAGTTTATGTCCAGGATGTGAGGGATCTGAGGGTGTGAGGGACAAGATTCATCTTTATTCTTAAATACAGTAGTTCTGCAATAGTATATTTCATTTTATTCTTCTCAGTCACCACTATAACAAGGTGCTTTGATCATTTTTTATCTATGTCCTTGAACCTTGTGGAAAGATGTACAACAAGTTATACTGCTACACATTATATAGACTGCAGTTATGTTCCATGCAGGACCAATCTTGGAACAAGACAGCTTCGCAATAACATATATTTCTTCCTGAAATATAGCTTTCCCAGATGGAAGGTGCGAAGAACAAGGTTACATATAGCTTCACATGATTCCTTATGATTCAAAAAGAATCTTCTTGTCATATTGTCATATGGGGCTCCCCTTGAAAAGTCTCCGAAGGTTACAATTAGTTCAGAATGCAGCCGCACGGATGATCTTGGGCGCCCCTCGGGACGCCCACATAACACCTCTTCTCCGCTGCCTGCACTGGCTTCCTGTGGCCTTCCGGATTCGTTTCAAGGTGGTACTTACAGTTTTCAAAGTGCTCCATGGCTCGGGACCTGGATACTTACGGGATCGCCTACTGCCACCAACAACCTCCCGCCGCCCAGTACGCTCCCACAGAGTTGCCTTGCTCGGGGTACCACCACTGGATCGCTGTCGTCTAGCAGCCCCGAGACTACGCGCTTTCTCTGTGGGAGCCCCATCCCTCTGGAATTGTCTCCCCCCGGATATACGAGCCATGTCAGACATCCTAACCTTCCGGCGCGCAGTTAAGACCTTGCTGTTCAAGCAAGCCGGTCTAGCCAAATAAGATCATTGGGGTTTATATTTTGTAATTTTATAGGGGTGATTCTTGGCCATCTTAATTATTTACCTGTTTTCGCTTCTGTTTTCTGTATTACCTTGTTTGTTGAGTGTACACCGCCTTGAGTCCCTTTTTGGGAGAGGGAGCGGTATAGAAGTACGAATAAATAAATAAATAAATAAATAAATAAATAAATATAAAACTCAATGTGAACTAGTTTGAAATAAACATGGATATTACTCCTTTTGGCATATTCTCTCAGACAGAGCTCCTTGATATATGTCAATATATATTTCAATAAACTGCAGTGGCCCCACAGTACTTATTTTCTTTTTTAAATTTCCACTCATGTTATCTGCAAATAGATGCATCTTAGCATCAGATGGTACTTTGCGGAGTACTTCTCCCGAAAACTTCATATATACCATTTCAGTAAGTATTGTGTTGAGGGGCAACATAAAGCAGTTTCTGAAATGTCAGGCAGGACTCAACATCAGTTGACAGAAAAGGAATTTGGGGTGTTAATTCTGTAGAATTAGCCAAAATCACAAAAGGCTGTCACAGGTATATTTCTAGTCAGAGGCCTGCAGCTCTGCCCATTTTCTCCAGGGAAGTGATCATGAAAAAGAAAGTTTGCATTGTTCCTTAATAAGAGAGTGTGTACAACATGCTTGTTTTCGTTTCAGAATTCCATTTCTTTTGATGATGTAGCTGTGTTTTTCTCCATGGAGGAATGGGCCCTGTTGGACTTGGAGCAAAAAACCCTATATCGAGAAGTCATGTTGGAAAACGCAAGGAACGTTGCCTCTCTAAGTAAGGGATTCTGTTTTTCTGGACTGAAATTGTGGTGGAAAGTATTTTCTAGCCAGACATAAACAGCTGATTTCTTTCTCAGAAACAATGCTGCCCTCTTTTCCTGCCCACTTTTCGGTTAACAGATGAGGTAAAACCTTCATGCTGAGGAGAAGGGCCTTCTTGTGAGATGTAAGACCCAAATTATTTAATATTCACAATACAGAGACGGGTCTGGTTCACAATGCAAAGGTTTATTAAAGAAAATAAGCGTTTGCCAACAGGCCTTCAAGTCTCTTCCAAAGTGGATTGGGTACAAGAAGAGTAAGATCTAATGGTCAAACAATACATTTTATACACTCTACACCCCCTGGATGTATTTTCTCCAATGGGACACATCCATAGCCAAGAACCATCAATCATGCTCTCCAGTAATATTCTTGCGTGCCGACAGCTTTGGGCTACCAAGGCAATTATCTGAAGCATTTAAGGAATGCACTGTTTTCCCCCTCTCCCTTTCTGCTGGCAACTAAAAAGACCAAAGGAGTATTTTTTTAGTTGACTTCTCTAGCACCACAACTCAAACGAGTCAATTTTCTTCCTGTCTTACTTTTATAAGGTCCAACTTTCACAATTATAAGTAACTACGGGGAACATAATAGAATGGACTTACGTACATTTGGTTGCCAGGTTGATGTCTTTGTTTTTCCATATTTGGCTCATGTTCATCACTGCTATATGACCCAGAGCAATCCAGCATTTTATTTCTGGGCAGCATTCATATCACTTTGAATGATATGCGATCCTAAGAAAGTGATTTTTTTCCCCATGCATTCTAGCTCTCCTCTATCAATTTTGAGATTTTATTTTGATATATCCATTCCTCGATAATATTCAAATATTTGATAATACAGGTCTCTGGCCACGACCATAATTTGTTCCATAACTTTGGCAATTCCTTCATCATCTAATGTTTCATCTTCAGGAATTTCTGGGTCAGGGGTCGTGTTTGATCGCCACCCGAGTATGTGTTCGTGAATACCAGATTCAAAAATTTTGTGAATTGTTTGGTCAGAACCTAATTTGGTCATGGTCAAAACCGTTCGTGACCAGAAATTTTGTTGTATTCTAATAAGGGATGAAAAAATGGTGCTCGTTCCCTTTCATATCTCAGTTTGTGTCAACTTTCTTTTTTTTTTTTCCGTTCCAAACAGGTAAATGGCAGGTGGAGGGTAAGAGGCAAGAGGCAGCAGCACCTTTTCCAAAAGACAAAAGGGAAGTTGCGGAAAGGATGTTTGGAAAGGAAAGTTCTGAGGAAAACCAATTAAAAAGGGGGCTGGAGAAATGCTTTCCTTTTCAGGGTGCCAATATTAGTGTCTTTTTGGCTGAAGAAGATCAGCAAGAAAAAAGAGCGTGTCCATCGTGTGGAATAATTCTCAGAGACGAATCAGGATTATGTGACTGTTCCAGTAGCCACATTGTAGGAAAACAAAATAAAAACAAGAAACGCGTCAGAAGGACTATTCCTCTTATCTTAAGTCAGGGAATACAAGTTGGAGAAAAACCATATCAATGCCTGGAATGCGGAAAGAGCTTCAGAGACTCAAATTATCTTACATCCCATAGAAGGATCCACACAGGAGAGAAACCATATGAATGCAAGGAATGCGGAAAGAGTTTCCATTTTGCCACAAGCCTAACTTCCCACAATAGGATTCACACAGGGGAGAAACCATACGAATGCCAGGACTGTGGGAAACGCTTCACTCTCTCAGGTTCCCTCATTTACCATAAAAGGATCCACACCGGAGAGAAACCATATAAATGCCAGGAATGTGGAAAATGCTTTACTGTGTCAGGTTCCCTCGCTTCTCATGAAAGAATCCATACTGGAGAAAAGCCATATCAATGCCAGGAATGTGGGAAGAGTTTCAGATCTTCAGGTTTTCTTGCTTCTCATAAAAGGTTCCACGCCGAGGAGAAACCATATAAATGTACAGTGTGTGGAAAGTGCTTCACCAATTCAGGTTCCCTCACTTGCCATAAAAGAATCCACACAGGGGAGAAACCATATAAATGCCAGGAGTGTGGAAAGAACTTTAGGCAAAAATATCATTATACTGTTCATAACAGAATCCACACCGGGGAGAAACCATATAAATGTCCGGAATGTGAAAAAAGTTTTCGTTCTGCAAAACATCTTATTTCCCATAAAAGAATCCACACAGGGGAGAAACCATATAAATGCCAGGAGTGTGGAAAGAGCTTCAACGATTCTCAAGACCTTATTGCTCATAACAGGATCCACACAGGAGAGAAACCATATAAGTGTCTGGAGTGTGGAAAGAGCTTCCGTTCTGCAAAACACCTTACTTATCATAAAAGGATCCACACAGGAGGTAAACCACATAAGTGTCTGGAGTGTGGAAAGAGCTTCCGTTCTGTAAAACACCTAACTTATCATACAAGGATTCACACAGGAGAGAAACCATATAAATGTCAGGAGTGTGAAAAATGCTTTACTATGCCAGGGTCCCTCACTTCCCATAAAAGGATTCATAGCGGGGAAAAGCCATATAAATGCCAGGATTGTGGAAAGTGTTTCATAGGTTCAAGTTTTCTGACTTCCCATAAAAGGTTCCACACCGAGGAGGAACCATATAAATGCACAGAGTGTGGGAAGTGCTTCACTTATTCAGGTTCTCTCACTTCCCATAAAAGGATCCACACTGGGGAGAAACCATACGAGTGCAGGGAATGTGGAAAGAACTTCAGTCAAAAATATAATTATACTGTACATAACAGAATCCACACTGGGGAGAAACCATATAAATGCACAGAGTGTGGGAAGAGCTTCCGCAAGAGTATCAATCTTACTTCCCATAAAAGGATACACACTGGGGAGAAACCATATAAATGCATGGAGTGCGGAAAAGGTTTCGTAAGCAGCAGTACCCTTAGTCACCACAAGAGGATTCACACAGGGGAGAAAGCCTACAAATGCGATGAATGTGAAAAATGCTTCTCTAATTCAGGTTCCCTTATTTCCCACAAAAGGATCCATACAGGGGAAAAACGATACAAATGCCCTGAGTGTGGAAAATGCTTCACTAATTCAAGTTCCCTGACTTCCCATAAAAGAATCCACACAGGGGAGAAACCATATAAGTGCATGGAATGCGAAAAGAGTTTCATAACCAGCAGTCACCTCAGTCGTCACAAGAGGATCCACACAGGGGAGAAACCGTATAAATGCAGTGAGTGTGGAAAATGCTTCCGACAAATTAGTGCACTTAACACCCATAGAAAGATTCACTCAGGGGAGAAATCAGGTAAGTGTGTAGACCGTGGAAAGAGTTCCCGTAATAGCAGAAGCTCCATATGATCCTATTACAAAGCCATAGAGATGTATGGAATGTGGAAATGGCTGTAGTAATAGCACCGATCTACTGTTGATACTTTACACAGAGAAACCATCTAAGTGTGGTAATTGTATGGAGAGAATCCATATAAATGGCTGGAGCATGGAAAGAAGTTCAGAACGAGCAGTTGCCACAAGAGAATCCACACTGGTGAGAAATTATAAATGTATGATGTGTGGAAAGGGATTTGCTGTCCCATAGATGCTTTTTTCAAGAGGCAACGGGACTTTCTTGTTTTTCTTTGAAGATGTTTCGTGCGATAAAGATCAACCACTCAGGAGACACTGGAGACACGTGAACAATATATAAGAGCTTTATTATGAAGCTTTTGCAAAAGGGAATTCTGCCCATGGGCAGAGGATCTGGTTCCCAGGAAGGCTGAGGTTTATATATAGGTTCAATATACAGTCTCTGCCCCTTTCCTGGGTTCAAAATCTATCCAGCTACATATTCAGCTACATAACATCCCTATTTTTGTAGCTGTTTCCTCATCCTTTTTATCTGTTTCCATTTCCAATAATCTCCATCATTAACTTGACACTGGACAGCGTAACCTGCCAAATATGTAACCTTTATACAAAACAATAGAGCATTCTTACATACTATTCCAGTAAATTATCTTAAGTTAGCACAGAGGTTAAAAATGGCGTTACCATTGCTTTATATTTTCACAGGTATCATTTTACATATCACATTTCGCTTTTCATCCAAGAAACTTCAGCTCTGAAGAAGCTTCTTGGATGAGAAGCAAAACGTCTTCAAAGAAAGAAAAACAAGGAAGTCCAGTTGCCTCTTCAAAAAAAGCACCTTTGGGACAACCATGACTGAGAATTTCCATAGACAAAGGGATTTGCTCAATCTCACTCCTCTTTTGGGCATAGGAAAATTAATTCAAGAGAAACCGATAAAAAGTAATAGAACTACCTAACTGAATTGTGTGACAAAAATTTTGGAGACTATAGGTAGTCTGCAATTATCGCAATTTGGAACTGTCCAGCACTAAACAACACCGTCACCAAGCGAAGTATTGTGTCTATGTTGGACCAATGTCACTCATTCCATTGTGGTGGTTAAGCAAATAAAGGTGGGTTAAGCATCACCTCACATGATCATAACTTTTGATTTACTTCCAGCTTCCCATTGACTTTGCTTCTGTGAAGCTGGCTGCATTTGACCACAAGAAACAAGAACTGGTTGTAAATGTACTTTTTCAGCATCATTACTTTGAACAGTTGCTGAACAAAGAACTCAGCAAGAGAGAACAATTTGCATAACACTCATGCTTATCCCTGTTGTACAGACTGCTCAGTCCAAGGGCTGTTTGATGTTGTATTTACTTCTTCCTTGCTGTCTTGGGTTGAAGAAAACACCATGCTGGTTCCAAGCCTTGGTTTTGCTGTCACCATGTAACTTACTGAATAAAGATGTTATCTTTTGATGTTTCTTTCTTTCAAAGTCTAATCAAGGAGAGAAGCAACCTTAGAACTAAAGAAATTTCCTGATAAAAACAATCAGTGGAACAACTTGCTTTCAAAAGTTGTGGATGCTCCATCACTGGAGGCTTTCAAAAAGAAAGAACATTTGTTTGAAATGGTATATGGTGGCTAACCTTTTTGGGCTCCTGTGCCAAGAATTGTGCGCGCGCTTGAGTGCCAGCACCCAGAAGGCACACCCCATCATGCCCTCTGCGCACGCACGCGCAGTCCCCTCCACCGTCCCCTTACCTGCATTGCACCTCCCAGCTGATTTTTGGCCTGTTTGAGGCCTTTTTCGGCCTCCCAGAGACTTGATGAAAGCCTCTGCAGCCTGAAAAATAGGCCCATTTCATCACTTCCGGTATTTACAGGAAGTGATGAAACGGGCCTATTTTTCAGGCTGCAGAAGCTTTCATCAAGCCTCTGGGAGGCCGAAAAAGGCATCAAACCAGCCGAAAATCAGCTGAGGTAAGTTTGCCTGGGCTCACGTACCGGCACAAATGGCTCTGCGTGCCACCTGTGACATGTTGCCATAGGTTTGCCATCTCTGGTATAGGGTTTCCTGCCTAAGCAGGGGATTGGACTAGAAGACCTCCAAGGTCCCTTCCAATTCTTATTCTATTATTACTCTTTCTGTTTCTATTCTACATTCCGCTTTTATACAAAACTGCTGAATTGGAAGGGACCTCTTTCAGATTCAAATCCCTTCCCTTTATCAATTCCCAACTAGCCAAGTTTACAAAGCAGCAGTTTCCCAAATATCTGGCATTATCTGCAAGTTGAGAGCATCTCTCCCAGCTTCCTGAGACCTTTCCCAATAACTACATCTAGTTCGGTGATAGCAAACCAGTGGCACAGGAGGCACGCAGAGCCCCCTCTGTGGGCATGTGGCCCATCATCCCAGCTCAGCTCTGCCACGCATGCGCGCGTGCCTGCCATCGGCCAGCTGGTCTCTGCAATGCATGCACGGGGCAGGGGTGTGCAGGAAGGCATGCATGTGTTATATTTTGTGTATGCATGCGCACTTTGGGCACTCACTGCCAAAAAGGTTTGCCATCACTGGTTCTAGTTGAATGATTACTGCGTTGCAATGTCGAATACAACTCTCCTGCCCCTTTGCTGAGGAAGCCACCAGGTAAGGATGCCTTTGGTACTTGGGCCAAATATAACATATAATCAAGTGAAATGTGAAATATAAAAGGCCTGGTTATTTACAGATAGTCCTCGACTTATGAACACAATTGGGACCGAAGCTTCTGTTACTAAGCAAGGTGACTGTTAGGTAAGGTTGCTATATGAGTTTTGCCCAATGTTATGATCATTTTGGCTCAAGTTGTTAAGCCAATCACAGTCTTTAATACAAATGCAGCTTTCCCCGTTGACTTGTCTTGTTGGCAACCAACAGTTCTGCTTGCATTTTGTGGTGGGGTCTTATCCATATCTGATCTCTTGCTTCAATTCAAAAGCCATAGCAGATACTGGGATAGATGCTGCCTTTTTCTGCGACAAAAGGGGAAGGAAGATAGCTATCGGCAAGCACCTGAGAAAATATAGGGAAACTTAGATAAATGGAGATAACTTTTATCTATATGGTATACATACTTCTGCATAAATCTTAGCTGTATGGTATACATACTTTACATAAATCTTAACTATACAGTATATATACTTTTACATAAATCTTAACTATACGGTATACATACTTTTACATAAATCTTAACTATCTATATGGTATACATACTTCTACATAAACCTTAACTATACGGCAGTGGTAGTCAACCTGGTCCCTTCCTCCCACTAGTGAGTGGTGGGCGGTAGGGGTTTTGTCCCCTACTTTATAAATCACCATTACTATGGAACCAGTGGGCGGTTAGAAACTTTTATCACTAACAGAGATACAAAAGTGGGCAGTAGGTATGAAAAGGTTGACTACCCTTGCTATATGGTATACGTACTTTTACATAAATCTTAACTATACGGTACACATACTTCTACATAAATCTTTTAACTATACGGTACACATACTTCTACATAAATCTTTTAACTATATGGTATACATACTTTTACATAAATCTTAACTATATGGTATACATACTTTTACATAAATCTTAACTATCTATACGGTATACATACTTTTACATAAATCTTAACTCTCTATATGATATACATACTTTTACATAAATCTTAACTATATTGATAAATCAATAAGTAAACTTCTGAAGGCAAGGGGTGGCACAAGGATTTCTTAACAGGCTTTCCTTGCAAGAACAGGTCTCCGTTAGGAAAGTCATTATATTCTCAACGGTGGTGTGGGAAGATCGAGACAAAGTCCACATTTTAACCCCCCTAAATCTTTTAAAACTTCCAGGTCCTCCTCGACAATCACCTTGGGCATCCCTTTCTCCCTTTGCTTTCCAGGATTAGAAGCAGGATCCGCCCGTGGGCGCCCTCTTGCCAACAGCCTCCTGGTCAGCAGAAAAGAGCCCCCCGAGATCTTCACACCCCCCCCCAAAAAAAAAAAACCTGCACGGAAAAGAACGGAGGTGGCCCGAGGGAGACCCGGTGATGTGGTTGCAAATTGTAAAGCCCTAAGTAAAAGGTCCTTCCTTCCGGGGAAGGAGGTTCCAGGCGCGCAATTGCAGCTGCGCGCCTGGGCTGGGCAGAAGCCGTCGCTGGCGGTGTTGCGAGGAAGGCGGGTCGTGGAAGCTTTCCTGCGCGCTTCTTTTGGGGGAACGAAGTCCGGGCGAGGGTCTGAGCCTCTTCCCTGCGGGTGCCGGGCGAGAAGTATTCCCCTTCCCTTCCCTTCGGCCAGTCCTAGCTACGGCTTCTTTGGAAACGTGAGCCTCACGTGCGTCTTTTTGAGTCGCTCATCCGATGGTTCCCACGACCATCACTTTCTCCTCGTGAGGATTATTCTGTCGTTTCCCTTGACCGTTTGTGTTTGTTTGTGTGTGTGTGTGTGTGTTGTTTCAGCACAAGAGTTAAATGGCTGCTGAACCGCCCGCGGGAAAGGTGGGCGATCGCTCCTTGGAGCTGCTGTTTGGAAGAACCGCTCAGGAGGCTCCATCTCAGAAGAGACCATCAGGTAAAGGATGCCTTCGGATGCCCATTAATCCTCATCATAGACTTTGCCCGAGTTTCTTTCATGCGTGAACTTCTTTTTAGGTTTTTTTTTTAATTTACTGTGTTTTTATATAAACCACTTAAGATAGTATCCTGCTGGTGTGCCATCAAAAAGGAATCAGCTTGAATATTTCAAAAGACTGGTCCTCTATGGAGATTCTCAGTCATCCAGGTCATGGTTGTCCCAAAAGTATTATTTTTTTCAAAGGCAAGAAAGTTGTTGCCTCTTGAAAAGAGCACGAATAGAATAGAATAGAACAGAACAGAAATGATGGGATGGGATAGGAATAGAATAGGGATAGGATAGGATAGGATAGGATAGAATAGAATAGAATAGAACAGAACAGAACAGAACAGAAATGATGGGATGGGATGGGATGGGATGGGATGGAATAGGATAGAACAGAACATAATTCTTTATTGGCCAAGTGTGATTGGACACACAAGGAATTTGTATGTGGTGCAAATGCTCTGTGTACATAAAAGATACATTCGTCAAGAGTCAAGAATCATAAGGTACAACACTTAATAATAGTCATAGGATACAATAAATAATCAAATCATAGAAAATAGAATAGAATAGGGAATAGAATAGGATAGGGAATAGGATAGAATAAACAGAAGGGATCTTGAAGGCCTTCTAGTCCAACACCCTGCTTGGGTAGGAAACCCTACACTACTTCAGACAAATGGTTATCCAATTTCTTAAAAACTTCATCCAGTGTTAGAGCATTCACAACTTCTGGAGGCAAGTCGTTCCACTGATTAATTGTTCTGTCGGGAAATTTCTCCTTAGTTCTAAGTTACTTCTCTCCTTGATTAGTTTCCACCCATGGCTTCTTGTTCTGCCCTCAGGTTCTTTGAAGAATAGCTTGACTCCCTCTTCTTTGTGGCAGACCCTGAGATATTGGACCACTGCTGTCATGTCTCGCCTAGGCCTTCTTTTCATTAGACTAGACATACCCAGTTTCTGTAACTGTTCTTTATAAGATAGATAGATAGATAGATAGATAGATAGATAGATAGATAGATAGATAGATAGATAGATAGATAGATAGATAGATAGAAAGAAAGAATACTTTATTGGCCAAGTGTGATTGGACACACAAGGAATTTGTCTTGGTGCAAATGCTCTCAGTATACATAAAAGAAAAAATATATTTGTCAAGAGTCAAGAATCATCAGGTACAACACTTAATGATAGTCATAGGGTACAATAAGCAAGGAAACAGTCAATATAAATTGTAAGGATACAAGCGACAGTTACAGTCATACAGTCACAAGTGGAGGGGATGGGTGATAAGGAGTGATAAGAAGATTAACAGTAATAATAGTGCAGACTTTGTAAATAGTTGAACAGTGTTGAGGGAATTATTTGTTTAGCAGAGTGATGGCTTTCGGGGGGAAAACTGTTCTTGTATCTAGTTGTTCTGATATGCAGTGCTCTATAGCGTCGTTTTGAGGGAAGGAGTTGAAACAGTTTATATCTGGGATGTGGTGGGGTCTGTAAATATTTTCACAGCCCTCTTTTTGACTCGTGCAGTATACAGGTTCTTGATGGAACGCAGGTGGGTAGTAATTGTTTTTTCTGCAGTACTAATTATCCTCTGAAGTCTGTTTTAGCCTCCAGTCCCCTAATCATCTTTGTTGTTCTTCTCTGCACTCTTTTTAGAGTCTCAACATCTTTTTTACATCGTGGCGACGAAATCTGAATGCAGTATTCCAACTGTGGCCTTACCAAGGCATTATAAAGTGGCATTAACACTTCATGTGATCTTGATTCTATTCCACCTTTGGGGCAAAGGGCATGACCTACTGAGAACCCCCCCCCCAAATTTTTTAACATCTTTCCTGATTATCTGAAAAAGAGGGGAACATCCAGCACACCTCCACGGGATTTGGGATGGAATCTTGAAGATTGTGAGTGTTATCTGGGAGGAGTTCGATCCTGTGACTGCCGAGGGTGTGGACAGGCTGCTGGGGGGGCTGAATGCCACCACCTGTTTATTGGACCCGTGCCCTTCCTGGCTGGTTTCGGCCGCCAGGGAGACGACACGAGGCTGGCTCCAGGGGATTATCAACGCTTCTTTGAGGGAGGGAGTGCTCCCTGCCGCCCTGAAGGCGGCAGTGGTGCGCCCCCTCCTCAAGAAGCCTTCCCTGGACCCAGCTATTTTAAACAACTATCGTCCGGTCTCCAACCTTCCCTTCGTGGCGAAGGTTGTTGAGAGTGTGGTGGCGCGTCAGCTCCCCCAGTACCTGGAGGAAGCTACTTACCTCGATCCGTCCCAATCAGGCTTCAGGCCTGGACATAGCACTGAGACGGCATTGGTCGCGTTGGTCGATGATCTCTGGAGGGCTCGTGACAGAGGGTTCTCCTCTGTCCTGGTCCTATTAGACCTCTCGGCGGCTTTCGATACTATCGACCATAGTATCTTGTTGCGACGGTTGGGGGGGTTGGGGATTGTTGGAACCGTCCTTCGATGGTTCTCCTCCTTCCTCTCCGACCGTTCGCAATTTGTGTTGGCGGAGGGGGAGAGGTCCACCTCTAGGCCCCTGCTTTGTGGGGTGCCCCAGGGGTCGGTCCTCTCTCCCCTCTTGTTCAACATTTATATGAAGCCGCTGGGCGAGATCATCCGTGGTCTTGGAGTAAGGTGTCATCTATATGCGGATGACACCCAGCTGTACATCTCTACTCCAGACCACCCCAACGATGCTGTGAGGGCTATGTCCAAGTGCTTGGAGGCCGTGCGGGATTGGATGGGCGGGAACAGGCTTCGGCTCAACCCATCCAAGACCGAGTGGCTGTGGTTTCTGGCGCCCCGATATAGCCAGCTGACACCTTCGCTGGCTATCGGGGGGGACGTTTTGCCCCCCGCAGAGAGAGCTCGCAACCTGGGTGTCCTCCTGGATGTACGGCTGTCACTTGAACATCACATCGCGGCCGTCTCCAGGGGGGCGTTTCATCAGATCCGTTGGATCTACCGGTTGCGGCCCTTCCTGGATCGAGACGCCTTGCGCACGGTCACTCAGGCCCTTGTCACCTCTCGCCTGGACTATTGTAATGCCCTCTACATGGGGCTCCCCGCGGGGAGCATCCGGAGACTCCAGCTGGTGCAAAATGCAGCCGCGCGGGTGATTATGGGGGCGTCGCGTAGCGCCCATGTGACGCCTCTCCTGCGCGAGCTGCATTGGCTGCCGGTGGCTCTCCGGGTTCGCTTTAAGGTTCTAGTTTTGACCTTTAGGGCGACCCATGGCATGGGACCAGGTTACCTCCAGGACCGCATTCTGCCAGTGATCTCCAACAGGCCAGTACATTCCCACAGAGAGGGTCTGCTCCGGGTGCCGTCGGCCGCTATGTGTCGTCTGGCGGCGCCGAGGGGTAGAGCCTTCTCTGTGGGTGCCCCCGCCCTCTGGAATACTCTGCCACCGGAGCTCCGTACCGGCATGGACCTGAGGGCCTTCAGGCGCGCGTTGAAGACCTGGCTCTTTGAGCAGGCCGGCCTGGGCTGAGATAATGGTTTTAATTTGGTCTCCATAGTATTTAATTTTAAATTGGGGTTTTCAGGGGGGGGCGGGGTCTTTTTAGTCTCATTTATCAGCCGATTAATTTAATACTTTTTTAATTTTTGTATATTTGTGGGTTTTAGATGGGCTGTACACTGCCCTGAGTCCCTTGGGAGAAGGGCGGTATATAAATTTAAATAATAAATAAATAAATATCCAGAATCAATTTCTGTGCTGTTTTATTGTGTTAATTCCCCACTTCAGACTGTGTGCCAGTCCCTGCTCGGTATCATAAGGTTCAACATATTAATGGACAATAATCTAATAAGCTAACAAGGATAGTGTAGAACAGAGGTCTCCAAACTTGACAACTGTAAGACTAATGGACTTAAATTCTCCAGAATTCGTGGAGAATTCTGGGAGTTGAAGTCCACAAGTCTTAAAGTTACCAAGGTTGGAAACGTCTGGTGTAGAAAGTTAGCACCCACCCCACTCCTAGAAGAATGAAATATTCTACAAAATATTAAAAAGGCAAATATTATATTTCTCTGAATGAGAAATGGAGAAACATGCTTTTTTTTGAGGCAGGAAGCAGACTCACTCTTAATAACCCACACCCTCCTCAATAGCCCTCAGCAGATGTCAGCACTTAAGAGATAAAGAGATGGCTAGATTTAATTAACAACATCTATAAAGTATGAAAAAGAGAATCAACCAACCCAAAAGAAACTGAAGTCTTTTGTTTTCTTTTGGGCTGGTTGATTCTCACTTTTACATAGAAACTGCCAAAGAGCCATCAGTAACCAAAGAATCTGACCGTAACTATCTGGTTTGGTTCTACAACCCAACAGGACAGACAGAGGATAATTAGGACTGCAGAAAAAACAATTGCTACCCATCTGCGTTCAATCGAGAACTTGTATACTGCACGAGTCAAAAAGAGGGCTGTGAAAATATTTACAGACTCCTCACATCCCGGACATAAACTGTTTCAACTCCTTCCCTCAAAACGACACTATAGAGCACTGCACACCAGAACAACTAGACACAAGAACAGTTTTTTCCCAAACGCCATCACTCTGCTAAACAAATAATTCCCTGAACACTGTCCAACTATTTCTCATCACTCCTTATCGCCCATCCCCTCCCACTTGTGATTGTAGGACTGTAACTTTGTCGCTTGTATCCTTATGATTTATATTGGCTGTTTCCTAGTATGATTTGATTGCTTATTGTACCCTGTGACTATCATTAAGTGTTGTACCTTATGATTCTTGACTCTTGATGAATGTATCTTTGCTCTTATATACACTGAGAGTATTTGCACTAAGATAAATTCCTTGTGTGTCCAACCACTCTTGGCCAATAAAAGAATTCTAATTCTAATCCTAATCTCTAAAACTGCCCTCACCCATACAGATAGGCAAAACCATCGGAATATAAACTGACAGTCAACAGTACTCCTGACTAGCACAGGTGATGTTATCTAGTTTGGGTTTCTGAGAAAACAAGTAAAGTCAGAGAGCACCAAGGACCCCTCATTCCAACCCTGAGCTACAAATATTCTCCTTCCATATCCCTGGCTTCCATTACCTCCCAGCTTTTACACAACCTCATCAGAGTAACCCAGGTGGCTGTTCTCTGCCCACAAGGCACTCAGACCTGTCAGTCACCCAGTCAACATACATAAAGAACTGAAACTGTGGCTCCAGGAAAGAGGAAGGGTGTTTGTATAACAAACAGTTCCTTTGCTTTTTCTCTCCCTCTCTCTCTCAGGAACCAGAGCAACATCTATGGTATCTTCTGGAACATCAATTGTCTTTGGTGGAGCAATAGCAGCGCTTGTACTTCCAAGGAAGGTAGGAAAAATCTTTTCTTCTTCAAACTGCAAATATCATTCAATCTGATCTAGCCCTGTTCCTAAATAAGTGGGAGGGGGGACTGTCTACACAAGCAGCTTCCTGGTATTGTGATAGGAAGTCCCATAGTGCTGCATGCACACAGGTAATTATTTCAAGAGGAACCATCTTACAATGCAGAGCCACCCTGTTCCCCATTGGATGCTGAATGGAAGGTTCTTGGTAATATAATTATGGTCTCTACTCTGCAAGACATGATAATATTATTATTATTATTGGAGCCGTTGGTGGCAGTGGTTAGAATGCAGTATTGCAGGATAAAAATAGATATTTACTCAAAACTCCTTTTGATATATTCTCTTAGACAGAACATCTTGCTATATGTCAATAATCTGCAGTGACCTCATAGATAATTCTGATTTCTTTAATTTCTACTGGTGTCATTTATAAATAGACGCCATCTCATTCCCTCACAGTAATTTTTGGAGCACCTCTCCCAACAACTTCATATTATTTTCTAGCTCTATACCCATGCTTCGCTACAAAATTATGTGATCAGGGCTTAGTTTTTGGGGAGGAAAATAAGAGGAAAAAATTGCCTCTGCCTACCAGCATTCATCAGTATTCATCAGGCTAGCGTCCTGTCAGTGTGTGAGAGAGTTGAGAGCTGTTTGGAAACTGAAACAGTATTTGCTCTGTGAGCAAGGAGACAGCAAGGAGCCTGGGCGTGGCTTAGCTCAACTGTTCTGTACTAAAGCTATTTGGTGCTGTGAAACTAAAACTGAAACTTCTCTGCTTGTGTTTTGCATTTGGAACAGATTTTTTTTCAGGTGAGGAGGGGCAGTAGAACTCCTTGGCATCAGAGCATGTTAGTAATAATATATATGAAATTCTAATGCTCTGATAGTCCTTTCTTAGTGAGCACATAGAAGTCAAGAGGAACATATGTGCCAAATTTCAAGTTTGTAGGCTTTATGGTTCTGGAGATTTTGTGATGATGCGTGAGTGGTATTTCGCTTTTATATAGAGAGATTTGTTTGTTTGTCAAACATGTACAAGATAACAAGTATAGGTATGAACATAAACATGAACAAAGGATGTAAATACAGATAAACGGAGACAGTAAGACAGGGACGGTAGGCACACTGGTGCACTTATGCACATATAGTTCTTCCGTGCGTATTGTGTTGAGGGACAACATAAGACAAGGTCCAAAACGTCAGGTAAGACTCTCCAAATTCTTCTTGTAGAAACCAACTTCAGGGAAGGGCTGGATCCTCCCATCAGTGGTACATCCAAGGCCCATCTATCAGTAGATAGAGGAGGAATTGGGGTGCTCCTCTAGAATTAGTCATGAAATATTATCCCAGGTGTATTTTCAAACAAAGGCTGGGTCCATTTTCTCCAGGGAAGTCAATTATTTATCCTATTTGGAAAGCAAGATTTGTTCTTTAAAAAGAAATTTTGCACTTAGATTATTCAAGTTATCCTTACGAAGAGGCATTCATAGAATATGTTGCTTCTGTTTCAGAACTCAATCTCTTTTGAGGATGTAGCTGTGTTTTTCTCTGTGGAGGAATGGGCCCTACTGGATCTGGAGCAAAAAACCTTGTATCAAGAGGTCATGCTGGAAAACGCAAGGAACTTGGCCTCCTTAAGTAAGAGACTATGATTTTCTGGGATGAAATTCTGGTGGAAGGTATTTTCTAGTGAGTCACAAACAGTATTTCCATCTTATGTGGATCATCTTATGTGTTCATTCCATACATTTATTTACTGCTGCTACACATGTATTATATACCATATGCTAAATAAATAAACTCAAAATGAGCTGATCTGAAGGATTTAAGTTTGCATCCTGCATTATGGAGGGCAAGAGGGCAGCCTACGGCAAATCTTAACATCAACTCTACACCAAGCCTAGCCCCATGTTTTGAACACATCCTTATGTGAAGAAGATTCACAAAAAGAAAAAAGAGCTGGAGGGAGGAGGGCAGAGTTTTGGTAATATTCAAATAAGGGATGCAACAATTGGTGCTAAATCATTTGTGTCAACTTTTATTTGTGTCTCTTCCAAGCAACTGATGAATGGGAAACAGGAGGTTCTAGCCAAGAAGAAGAAGAAGAAGCATCTGTGTCAACAGCTAGAAATGAAGTTGCAGAAAGGATGTTTGGAAAGCACAGCCTTAAGGAAGACCAGTTAAAAGGGGGGCTGGCGAAATATTTTCCTTTTCAATTTGCAGATACCAGTGTCTTCTTGACTGAAGATGATAACCTAGAAAAAGACATTTGTACAGGATGCGGAAAAATGCTCCGAGATAAATTGGGATTATGTGACTGTTGCAAAAGCCACACTTTAGAGAAACAAAAGGAGAGCAGGTAACGTTCCAGAAGGACCTTTCCCTCTTACCTTAAATCAGAGAGTACAAATTGAAGAAAAACTATATACCGTATTTTTCGCTCCATAAGACAAACTCCCCACCCCAAATGTCTGTGCGTCTTATGGAGTGAATATTGTGTCAGACAGTGAAGTGTATTACCTCAGGGGTCCCCAACCATGGACCAGTGCTGGTCCTTTGGTGAATAGCAGCCAGGATGTGGCAGCGGGGTCCTTTTGCAGTGCTGAACCCCGCTCTTTTGTCTTTGTCATTGCCTGCCTCTTCTGTCTCTTTCTCGCAGTGCAGGAGTCAATAGGCAGAGCTGGCACATGAGAAGACACCCATCTATGGTCCTCTCAGTCTCCTCCTCCTGCCCTCATTGCACTGCTTCTCTATATTCGATGCTCCATATTTACAGTACTTTGATGGGGATGCCTAATGTAAGGGGGCATTCTGATGGGGATGTAAGGGAGCTGAAACAAAGTTTGGTTGTATGAATAGTACTTAAGAATGTGTACTCTTTATAAACTATCCCCTATAAAGGTAAAACCTTAAATATGTTCCCCATAACAGTGCCTCAGCAGCAGATCCATCCGCATAACAGTATGTCCGCAACAGATCCCCTATAATAGCGTATTCCTTCCTTGTAGTTCTCAGCTACAGTGCTCTCATAACAATAAAGGACACATTACTGACAGTTCTTTCACTACTGTGTTTTCTTGCAGAAAAATACTACAGTACCTCCTCATGCCACATACAAAGATGTCAAAGCAGAAAAGACTAGCATATAAAATTCCTTTTAAACTGGAAGTAGTAAAATATGCTGAGGAACATGGAAATAGAGCAGCGGCAAGACACTTTGGGCCACCTCCAACTGAAAAAATGATAAGAGAGTGGAGGAAACAGGAGGATCAACTGCAAAAAGTAGATAAAAGCAAGCACACTTTTCGTGGGCATGCTGCCAAGTGGCCACAGTTAGATGTGTACATGAAAGAATGGATCACACGTCACCGGAATAATGGCTTCTCAGTTTCTACAAAAACGATAATATATGAAGCCAAACGCATTGCTGTAGAGAAAGGCATTCAGGATTTTACTGGATCACCATCGTGGTGCTACAGATTTATGAGGCGATGTGGCCTTGCTATGCGTACCAAAATGAGAATTGAGCAAAAAGTGCCAAAATAATATGAATCTAAGATTCTGTCTTTTCATAAATTTGCAGTTGATGCTAGGAAGAAAAATGATTTTGAAATTGGCCAGGTTGGGAATATGGATAAAGTCCCGCTAACCTTTGATGTGCCATCTAATAAGACTTGTTGATCTGAAAGATGCCAAAACCATAACCGTGAAAACCTCAGGACATGAGAAAACACATTACACGGTTGTGTTGTCTTGCTGTGCAGACGGCATCAAATTGCCACCGATGTTAATTTTCAAAAGGAAAAACTTTCCAGAAGAAGTGATTCCACAAATAGTAGTCGTGCATGTTGATGAGAATGGATGAAAATGGAATGAGATTATGGGTTGAAAAAGTGTGGTCCAAACGTCCTGGACAGCTTCTGAAAAAAACCTGCTTTATTGGTGCTCGACCAGTTTAGAGCACATATTAGTGAAACTACAAAAAAGAGCTTTAAAGAAGTGAAAACTCGTCTAACTGTCATTCCTGGGAGTCTTACCAGCCAGTTGCAACCTCTTGAGGTTTCCATCAACAAACCATTTAAAGCCTTTATGTGAGAAGAGTGGAACAAATGGATGGTTGCTGGTAATCATGATCTGACACCTACTGGTTGAATGAAGAGGCCCACTATCACTCAAGTTTGTGAATGGCTTAAAACATCATGGCACTCAGTGAAGGATGAAATCCTTGGATGGTCATTCAAAAAATGTGGCATTAGCAATGCCTTAGTTCAAGGGTCCCCAAACTTGGCAACTTTAAAGACTTGTGGACTTCAACTCCCAGAATTTTCCAGCCAGCTCTGGGAATTGAAGTCCACGAGTTTTAAAGTTGCCAAGTTTGGAGACTTCTGCCTTAGATGGAACTGAAGATAGTATCACATATGAAGATAGCAAAAAAAGTGATATCAGTGATCGCGAGCAACCGAGCTTCATAAATTCTGACACTAGTGATGATGAATTCTTGGGGTTTCCAGAAAAGTAGAAGAGTGCTTGAACCTTAAAGTCTCCTCATTTGTTAATGACAGTGATGATGATTCTTAATACTACTGTTGACTTTACAAGATTGAAATATTATTCTGGTATATTTTATTAAATAAGTACACCATTTGGTTCAGAATTTTTTTTTCTTGTTCTGGGGCTTAGATCTTTTGAAATGAAGACTCCTTGTATGAATTCTCCAGAATTATTTTACAAAGCCTTCTAACTTCATTCTTTCTCTATATTTTGTATTCATGCATAAAGCCAGGCTATTCTATTCATAAACAAAGGGCAGCCACCAGCTCTGAATAAGAAGCACAATAGGCAAGGAGCAGAAACTGACAAGTTTAGCTCAGACAAACCAAACATCTATTATTTGTATTTCCCTTTTGCCTGTAGAACCAGTCATGACCCCTACATGACCGCATAGGAATCTGGCAACAGCCCTTAAAATAAATATTAAATGATATATTCTTGCACACAGACCCAGACATTTCAATTACAATGCCCCCAAAACATACAAACTCCTCTACCGACCAGACAAATTTGTCAGCCATCCTAGAAACATGCTGCTGTCACTATTGTTTCTGGCTAGCAAGTGGAGTCCAGCTTTCCAACTGCAGCCTGCCTCAAACTTATTTTCCTCTTCCTATGTTTTTCTCATGGCTTGGAACAGGACACAGACCAGATTTTATTTCCAACAATAAGGTAATATTTTATTAAATTAGTTAAGGTAATATTTATTAGTTTCATATAATCAACATTTGAGGATCAATGGGTTGAGGAATTTGGAGACCAATGTTTTGGATCTTGTTCTAAATTCTCCCAAAGTGTTATTTATAAGCAGATTCCAAAGGGCAAATATGGATTCTGTCAATGTCTTAGGCTACAGTTTCACATTTTTCTGAATCTTTTCTTTCACTTTAGCTTGGAACTAGAATTATTTTCCATGCTACATTAATAAAATAGAATAGAGAATAGAATTCTTTATTGGCCAAGTGTGGTTGGACACACAAGGAATTTATCTTGGTGCAAATGCTCTCAGTGTACATAAAAGATACATTCGTCAAGCCTCAAGAATCATAAGGTACAAGGCTTATTGATAGTCATAGGGTACAATAAGCAATCAAATACTAGTCAATATAAATCGTAAGGATACAAGCGACAAAATTACAGTCATGCAGTCACAAGTGAGGGGATGGGTGATAAGGAGTGATAAAAAGGTTAATGGTAATAGTAGTGAAGACTTTATAAAGTTAGTATTGAGGGAATTATGTTTAGCAGAGTGATAGCATTCGGGAAAAAACTGTTCTTGTATCTAGTTGTTCTGGTGTGCAGTGCTCTGTATCGTCATTTTGAGGGAAGGAGTTGAAACAGTTTATGTCTGGGATGTGAGGGGTTTGTAAATATTTTCACAGCCCTCTTTTTGACTCATGCAGTATACAAGTCCATGATGGTAGGCAGGTTGGTAGCAATTGTTTTTTCTGCAGTCCTAATTATCCTCTGAAGTCTGTGTCTGTCCTATTGGGCTGCAGAACCAAACCAGACAGTTAGAGAGGTGCAGATGACAGACTCAATAATTTATTTATTTAATTTAGTTTATCAAGCGTGTATGAGAAAACAAGTATTAAGTTTCTACTTCTTTGGATACAAAAATCTTTCATTTTCAAGAATGGATCAAGAAAGATCTTTGCATTCGGATCATAAGGGGCATAAATGCAAAGTTGGGCAAAGGCCAGAAGTTGTGGGTGCTTCATCATTGGAAGCTTTCAAGAAGAGACTGGACAGCCAGAAATCAGAAATGGTGTAGGGCTCCTGCTTCAGTAGGGGATTGGACTAATCAGGGGTCTCCAACCTTGGCCACTTTAAGACTTGTGGACTTCAACTCCCAGAATTCCTCAGCTAGCCAGCTGAGGAATTCTGGGAGTTGAAGTGCACAAGTCTTAAAAGTGGCCAAGGTTGGAGACCCCTGGACTAGATGACCTACAAGGTCCCTTCCAACTGTTATTCTAAATATGCTTGATAGTCTCTTTGGATGAGCTGTGAATCAAGGTGCTTGCAGACATCGCCATCTAGTGGATCCTTGCATTGTGATACCCAGAGATCTGGAGGAAACAAGACTTTTTCTTTCCTTCAGGAGAGGATTCCAACAGGATTTTAAAAGGGAGGGAACAAGCCACTTGCAGTTTGGCTAGGAAAAAGCACTCTCTCCCGTTAACCCATAAACTGCCAGTGCACAAAGAGGGCAAGGGCAGCCCTTGCAAGAAAGGAGACCCATGTGCAAATCTGCATCTGTTCTGCCAGCAAGCAAGTCATGCTTGTTTTGACTGAGGAAGCTGAAGCCTGGTCCTATTTTGAGATCTGAAGGTGGATGGAGAGGAAGCCTGGACTGATCTACCTCATCCTCTGGTCACATCAGGCAAGAGAAACCTTTCACTATGGCGGTAACTTTCTTTGGCAGGAATTTCTCTGAAGAGTTTGAAGCCATTGCCTTCAATTTTGTGCAGATGGGGGCTTGGAGGTCCTTCCTGGGTTATCAGGGTTATTTTGGCTCTTTTCCTGCAGTTGTTATCAGCAGTAAGCAAGATGGCCTGGGAAGAAGTATCAGACAGGCTCTCTTGGGTCTCTGAATCAATCTGGGATTGCTCCCCCTGCAGCTTTTTTTCTAATCTTAGAAGGGTTCATTGCTGGAGAACCTGTCCTACTGATAGAATGTCCCCCCAGATGGGCTCTCTATTCTTCCCAACCAAGAAACGAGGTTTTTGCGGGTGGGAATACAGTTTATTTTCAAGGCCATTTGTTCTGGGCTGTGGGAAAAATTCTGTGCAAACCAGAAGTCGGTGTGAGAAGTACCATCCAAGAAGATCCATCGCATTCAAAACTTCCTCTGCTGCTAAAAGATCTACTACTTTATTTATTTTTATTTATTTTTGTCAATTGCTTACAAGATAACAGATATAAGTAAAAACATAGTTATGAATACATGGATACATATAAGAAAAATAAAAAAATAAAACAAACAATAGGACAGGGACAGTAGGCACGTTGGTGTGCTTATGCATGCTATGCTCATATCCTTCTGTGTCTCCTCTCAGAAAGTGTGCAATTGTGATTTTATCTACATAATCTATTACATCAAATTTCCAAGGGGTAAAAATTTCTGAGTAAAAGGGTTTGTTCTTCAATTCCTTGGACAATATTTTCTGGGGTTTTTTTTACCTGAGAGGGTCCTTGGGGCTCTCTGAGCTAGCTTGTTTTCTTGCAGATGTTTCAAACTAGGTAACATCATCAGTGCTTAGTGAGGAGGTTTGCTCTCAGTTTATATTCGAATGGCTTCCCCTCTCAGTGTTGGGGGAGGGGATATTGGAGGTTCTTTGGTTGGCCTGTTCGGTGTTGGTTTCTTTGTTAGTTTCTTGATTGGGGTATTGTTTACTTGATTGTTGGTCTGGAGTTAATCTTGGAGTTGATCTATGTGCTGATCTGGGTAGTGGAGAGTTGCTGGGGTCTTTGTGTTCCCTTTTGGGCTGGTTGATTGTCTCTTTTGCATGCTCTACAGATGTTGTTAATGTCTATGTGTCTACTGATGGCTGATTTGTCAGAGTGCCAGGCTTCTAGAAATTCCCTGGCGTTTTTGGTTTTGGCTTGGTCTAGGATGGTCACATTTTCCCAATCGAAATTATAATTAAGTCTGTCTATATGTTGTGAAATTAAGGAATGTTCATCATGTCCTCTGATTGCCGGTTGTTGTTCATGGATGCATTCTGCTAGTCTTCTGCCTGTTTGTCCTACTTAGTGGTTGTCCTAAACAATATTAAGAATAACAAAACCAACAACAGAGTTGGAAGGGACCTTGGAGGTCTTCTAGTCCAACCCCTTCCTCAGGCAGGAAACCATACACCACTTCAGACAATGGTTGTCAAATGCCTTCTTAAAAATGTACAGTGTTGGAGCATTCACAACCTCTGGAGGCAAGTTGTTCCACTGATTGTTCTAACTATCAGGAAATTTCTCCTTAGTTCTAGGTTGCTTCTCTCCTTGATTTAGGTTTCCATCCATTCCTTCTTGTCCTGTCTTCAAGTGCTTTGGAGAATATGTTGACCCGCTCTTCCTCGTGGCAGTCCCTTAGATATTGCAATGTATGTATGTATATATGTATGTACATACATACGTACGTATGTAATGTAAATATGTATATGTGTACACACACACACCGAGCTAAGTCCAAAAATGCCAGGGAATTTCTAGAAACCTGGCACTCTGTCAAATCAGCCATCAATAGAAACATAGACATTAACAACATCTATAGACTATGCAAAAGAGACAATCAACCAGCAAAAAAAAGGAAAGAAAAGACCCAAGCACCTATTCACAACCCAGATCAGCATAGATTAAATCCAAGAAATCCAAGATTAACATCAGACCAACAATCAAGTAAACAATGCCCCAATCAAGAAATTACCAAAGAAGGCAACAGCAAACAGACAAACCAAATAATCTCTAAGAACACTCCACCAACACTGAAAGGGCAAGTTGCAAGACTAGAATATAAACTGAGAGCAAACTCCACACCTTACTAGCACTGATGATGTTACCTAGTTGGGTAATGAAATGTTGGCAAGAAAACAAGCGAGCTGGGAGAGCACCAAGGACCCCTCATTTCAATCCTAAACTACAAATATTCTCCTTTATTTTCCTTAACTATTTGTTTCCTTTTCCCTTTAGCTTGGCAGTTGAAAACATCTTTCATAGTGAGCAAGGATTTTAATTGGTTCAGGATAAAAACCAGACTTCTCCAAAGATGGCTCAAGGGGAGTGTTCGTACTATTCTGCTTCTATAAAAGAAAGTTGTTTTGCAGATGTAGGAAAATCTCTGGATTTGTTTGGAACACCATTTCAGCCCAGAGAAAAAATAAACTCGCGGTACACAGCAAAGGAAGGAAAAGAGAAATTCTCCCCTATAATTCTGGCTGGGACTCTTGGAAAATTCTGGGGAAGGTCCTGGCAGAACATCTTGGAAGAAGAAACCACCAGTTGGATTGTGCAGCATCACCCTTTCAGGTTCTTCTGTAAGGAGGTTGCGGGACCTCGAGAGCTTTGCAGCCAACTCCATCGCCTTTACCATCAGTGGTTGAAGCCAGAGAAACACACAAAAGCTCAGATGTTGGACCTGGTGGTCCTGGAGCAGTTCCTGGCCATCCTGCCTCCAGAAATGGAGCGCTGGGTGCGAGAGTGTGGAGCAGAAACCAGCTCCCAGGCAGTGGCCCTCGTAGAAGGTTTTCTCCTGAGCCAGGCGGAGGACAAGAAGCTAGCAGAAATGCAGGTGAGAGAATATCACCAGGTAACTCAAGTTGGTCATGGCATGAAACCAGTGGTACAAAATTCTTAAAGATTTCCCTACAGAAAATGCTTCTATAGAGCATTGCATGCAAGAACAACCAGATATAAAGATAATTTTTCCCCTGTGCCATCACTCTGCTGAACAATTAATTCCCACAGCACAGTCTCACTTCTCATCTTTTTTCAACTTCTCATCTTTCCTATCTTCTATTGGTGTCTTATGATTTATCAATTGTTTGTAACTTATGATTAATGATTGCAACCATGATTTATGATCTATGAACTATTAATTCCTGTTCATATGTACACTGTGAGCTTATGCACCAGAGACAAATTCCTTGTGTGGCAATCACACTTGGTCAATAACTTGGTTCTGTTTCTACTCTACTCTATTCTGCTAGGGCTAGAAAAGACAGGAAAACATTTCATTTCCTCACTAAGCAGATCATACTATTACTCTCCTACAAAATATGGAAATCCAAGTTCTTCCAGGAAACAGTGTGGATTTGGAGACAGTAATTACTCTTTTCTCTTCAGGTTCGTGAACACTTCATAGAGATGGCTGTTGAATATCCCAAAGCAAGGGGCAGCGTGTCATGTTCCTCTCAGAAGCTGGCTTCTAGAGGTATCTCCCAGGAAGACCCACCTCTAAGTCCTTCCACAGGTAAAGGAGAGTTCTTCTGATGTAGCACCGCCCTGTTGGCCAAACTGTGAAATGGCCCAGTGAAATGCTGGGATCATTACCTGGTACAAAGGAGCCAATTATCAAACAAGGCAGGTAATTACACCTTATTCGTTCTGTACAGCTACACAGAGGCTCACTCTTGGGATCCAAGTCACAAATTGAGAGCCCCAATTACACAAATTAGCAGAGTCTCTATATTCTTGTAAAAAAACAAAGAGATACAATTGTTAGCAGGCAATAGGCAGTACATTATTCACATCCCTAGTACAGGTAGTCTTCGACTTACAACAGTTCATTTAGTGACCGTTCAAAGTTGCAACGCCAACTGCAAAAAGTGACTTAGGACCATTTTTCAAACTTATGACCATTGTAGCTTCCCCACGGTCATGTGATCAGAATTAGGACACTTGGCAACTGGCCCATAGTTATGACAATTGCAGTGTCCTGGGATCACAACCTTCCGACAAGCAAAATCAGTGGGGACACCAGATTTACTTAACCATATTACTAATTTAACACCTCCAGTGATTTACGTAACAACTATGGCAAGAAAGGTTATAAAATGGGGCAAAATTCACAACAAATGTCTTACTTACCAACAGCAACTTGGGGTGCCATTGTAAGTCAAAGATTGCCTGTATGGGATTGCCCTTCCAGAAAGTGTCTTTATAACTTTACTTTGTCACTGCACCTCGTACAACGAAATCAATCACCATCTTCAGTGCATATCATGACCATGAAAATAAACACAAACACACATCCTTCACCCTCCACACATTCAACTAAAAACCCCCTGACACTGCACCAACACTGCACTATATTGCAGAATTCAAAAGAGCTACTGCCCTGGGATAGAAGCTGTTTTTCAGCCTATTTTTGCTTGTTTTTATTATTCTGTACCGTCTGCCAGATGGTAATAGTTCAAAACAAAGGGTACCCAGGATGAGCTGGATCTTTGAGAACGTTTTGAAGTTTCTTAAGGCAGCAAGAGCTATAAAGCTCTTCCAAAGAGGGGAGAGGACAATCAATTATCTTCTGGGCAATGACATTAACTCTCTGGAGTGCTTTCCTATCTGCCCTGGTGCAATTGGCAAAACATACAGAGATGCAGTAAATTAAGATACTCTCTATGGAACAGCGGTTAGAAGGTCACCAGCAGTTTTTCATTCAGTTGTTGTTTTCTGAAAAATACTATAGTCTTTCTATCTCTAACCAAAAAGGCTGGCAGCTTAGAATGCAAAACATCCTAGCTAATTTACCTGCAGCAGGTAAAGGGAGTTAGCTTTCAGTCTGTTGCTTCTCAGGGACAGGACAGTTCTTTGCTAATGGCAACCTCATGAGCCTTCCAGAAATACGAAGGGCAGAGCAAGGGTCCCTGAAAACATGAACAAACAATGGAGATTTCAACAAAATGGAGTTTCTCTGGCTAAACTGCTTATATCAGCCCGTTGTGTGCCAGAATGGCCTTCGTGTAGTGCTGCTCCAGAATGGACAAAGGATGTTTTAAAAACAAGTACTTTTTACACCTTTTGTTTCACTCTCAGAGAATAGTACAGCACCATTGTTACCTGTGGAAACATCTCTTCTTTGCGGTGCAGTAGAAACAGCAGTTTTGCCTCAAGCTCAGGTAGGAAGAAGATTCTACTCCCCAAAATCAAAAGATGATTTAATCAAAGAGCATTCATTGAGCTTCTCCAGAGCCACTTCTTTCAAGGTGAGATCCCGTTTAGTGAGTTTTTTAAAATCATGAGCAGCATCCCATCCATTTGCTTATTAATAGGATCATGTGTGATTCATTCAAAGGCATCTCCCAAAAACTTCATATAAGTTTATTAAGTGTCGAGTTATCTCTGAGAACTAACATAAGCCATTGTTTAAAACATCACCTAGCACTATAAAAACAAGTTGATAAAAGCATCTTCCAGTAAAGACTTGAGTCTCTATTCAATAGTTCATCCAGAGTTTGTCCCATCGGTTGAATCTAGATTATGGTATGGCTGTCTCTGAACTGAATTGAAGGCCCTGCAAGATAACTTCAATTAATAAAATATTGTCCCAGCTATGTCATCAATCAGATTTGAATTCTGACCAATTTTGGTGACAGATGTCTCTAGGAAAGATACACATATTCCCTATATAAAAACTGATCTGGAGGATATCTTCATTAAGAAACAGAATTTGTAAATAGTTCCTAGAACTGCACATTAATAGCAACATTTTCTTCCCTCTCCAGGATCCTGTTTCTTTTGAGGATATAGCAATTAATTTCTCTGAGGAAGAATGGACTCTGCTGGATTTTGACCAGAAAACTATATACAGAGAAGTCATGCTGGAAAATGCTAAGATTGTGGCCTCCATATGTAAGGGTTCCTTTTTACTCTGGGAATAGGAGCTGTAGAGGCATAATGGTTAGAATAAAGTATTGTAGTTAATTCTACGGAATGCCAGGAGTTGATCCTGACTGGCTCAAGATTGACTCAGCCTCCCATCCTTCCGTGATTGGTAAAATGAAGACCCAGATTGTTGGGGGCAATATGCTGACTCTGTAAACCGCTTAGAGGGGGCTGTAAAGCATTGTGAAGCAGTATGTAAGTCTAAGTTCTGCTATAGTAGCAAATATTTGTAACTCACTTATAGGATGAGGGTAAAGCATCGTTCTCCAAGCTCCAACCCACAACCTTGGAGAATGAACCTCTACCCTCATAAGTCTAAGTGCTTTTGCTATATTATCTAGGAAGAAGTAATTTATTTCTTTCCTTTCTGTTCTTTTTCTACAGTGGAGTAGAACTTCCTTAACTGCATTGTTCCTTCCATTTGCTCTGGCACTAGGGCTAAAATCTTTATGCTGTCTCTATAAAAAGCAGTCACCTCTCAGTCAAGTTCTGATCCTAGAGAGACCCATAATGTTAAGTGAAGGGATGGAATTCCTAACAATTGGACTCTCCTCTTAGCATGACTAGGAGGTATAACCTCCTACCTATTTTACTCAAGATCTAATTGATATTGCTGCTTTGATATTCAGTGGTACCTGAAGGTCACTTTTAAGTTGTGGCCCAAATTTTTCAAGAAAATGAACCTTGTAGGTCATGGTCCACCAACTGCTTTGATGTTAACCTATAGGTTACCCTAGCCATATGACAGAGGTTTCCAACAACACAATAAAAAAGCACCAGAAGTTGAGAAAAAATCCATATGGCCCAAAAGAAATGAAAATGTGGGGAAATTGTGATAATGTTAATGTAAAATGTGCAACTAATGCAGCATGATCCGTGTTAGCACCCTAACTTTTGCCTAAATCATCTCATCCCCCCCTCCTTTTTCTCAAGCAGGTGATGAGCAGAAGTTTGAGGATGATAAGAAACCAATAGCGGAAAAATTGCAAACAGTCAAGAATAAAATTAAAGAAACTTTCGTTGAAAATCCACAGGGACCAAAAAGGCCTAAGGAAAACCAATTCGACAACAGGGTGGAGAAATCAACAATGCAATGTGCAGAAATCCATGTCTTCCTACCCCAAGAAGATCATAAAAAGAAAAATTGTATAAGATGTGGAAACATATTGAGGAATATGTCCAATTTCTGTGACTGCTGTGAAACCCTTATCAAAGAGGAACAATACAGACACAAAAAGCAAGGAAAAAATGATAACTGGGGCCATGCTCTCTCTTTACACCAAAGCGCCCATGCCGGAGAAAAATCCTATAAATGCCTGGAGTGTGGGAAAAGTTTCAGTAAAAGCAGTAATCTGAATGCCCACAAAAGGATCCACACAGGGGAGAAACCATACAAATGCCTGGAGTGTGGGAAAAGCTTCCGCAAGAACGGTAACCTTACATCCCATATAAGGATCCACACAGGGGTGAAACCATACAAATGCATGGGGTGTGGAAAAAGTTTCAGGTGGAACAGCAATCTTACTTCCCATAAAAAGATCCACATAGTGGAGAACCATTGAAAGACACAGAGCGTGCAAAGACATCACTACAATCCGTCACAAAAAGGTTCATCATGAGGGAAAAAGGAAGTAAACAAGCGGCATGTGGAAAGAGCAAGTACAGTCACTAACCATGCTTCCGAGAAAACAACCTACTTGGGAGAATCCCCATAAATGAACAGAGTCTGGGAATATCTTCAGGATGATCAATTGCCTTATTTTCCATAAAAGAGCTCATGCGGAAGAGAAACCACATAAATGCATTTAGTGTGAAAGATACAAGATTGTGAGTTCCTTTATTTCACAGAAAAGGATTCACAGGAGGGCAGAACAATACACAGGCATGGAGTGCGCGGAGATGCCATTATGATGGGTTGCTTTAGCGCCAATAAAAAGTTCCATTTGGGGAAGAGGAAATGTTTACAGCAGAGGATGGATACAGGATACTGAAGTAGGATGGAAACAATATTATGTTCATTTAATTTTCCCCTATTAATTACTTAGAGCAGCGGCCCCCAACCTTTGGGGCCCCCAATCAGGGACTGTATCTGTGAAGTTTCTTCTGCAGAACGGAGGGGGTAGTGGTTTCCCATACTACCTGCATCCCACGGATGGGGCTTCACTTGTTTGTGTGGTCCAATTGTTGCCATGCCGCGGACTAGTGTGGATCGACGGACCTGGGGTTGGGGATTCCCATTTTAGGTCACATAAAAGGATCCACACTAGAGACAAATCGTATAAATACATAGCATGTGGAAAAAACCTTAGTATGAGCAGCAAACTTACTTTTCATAAAACACCAGGCTCAATAGCAGTAATTGTGAAAGGGATCTTGGAGTCTTAGTGGACAACCAGCTAAATATGTGCAGCAGCACCCAAAAAAGGCAATGCAATCCTAAATTGCAATAACAGGGATACAATCAAGATCAAGTGAGGTACTAATACCACTCTATAAAGTCTTAGTAAGACCAGACCTAGAGTACTGCATCCAGTTTTGGTCACCATACTATAAAAAAGATTTTGAGGCTCTAGAAAAAGTGCAGAGAAGAGCAACCAGGATGATTAGGAGTTCGGAGACCAAAACATATGAAGAATGGTTACAGGAACTGGGCTTGGCAAGTCTAGTGAAGAGGAGAACCAGGGGAGACATGATAGCAGTCTTCCAATATTTGAGGGGCTGCCACAGAGAGGAAGGAGGTCAAGCTATTTTCTAAAACGCCAGTAGGCCAGACAAGGAATGATGGATGGAAACTGAATAAGGAGGGATTTAACCTGGAAATCAGGAGAAACTTTCTGACAGTGAGAACAATCAACCAATGGAACAGCTTGCCCTCAGAAGTTGTGGGAGCGCCATCACTTGAGACTTTCAAGAAGAGATTGGACTGCCATTTGTCAAAAATGGTGTAGGGTCTCCCACTTGGGCGGGGGGTTGGACTAGATGACCTATAAGGTCCCTTCCAACTGATTATCTGTATTTGTATAAAAGGAGAGAAACCTTATAAATGTACTGAGTGTGGAAAGAGCTTCAGTCAGAGTCAGTCAGACCTTACTTCTCATAAAAGGATCCATACAGGAGAGAAACCATATAAATGCCTGGAATGTGTAAAATATTTCAGTGATCAAAATTCACTTGCTTTCCATAAAAGAATTGATGGAAGTGAGAAATAGTTTTATACTGACTGAATGAGTGAAACCCCTTAGCAAAATCTTTACTTCTTTTCACATCAGAGATCTCCTAAAGATCATTAAAATTAACATAAAGAAAACTTTGATACCAATAGACTGATAAAAGAACACTACAGAGCTCTGTACCTATAAATTTATAAAATGAGTACAAATGTTGAGATCTGTTTTGGTTTGTAATATAATTTGATCTGTGAAAAAATTGTATTATAGAATAATCCTGCTTGTAAATGTACACTATTTGGGGTAAACTGAGTTTCTAATCTTAACTCAATTCTGATGCTTGACTTATCTCAGTGTTTTGGAGGGGATCCTATTTTACTTAAGCATCTGTTATTTGGTTATTTATTGAAGATTTTGGAGGCCGTGTAGCTTCTAAAATTATTTTTACATATATGAAATTAATATTGTTAATGATATCATCTTTGAATAAAGACATTTGAGTTATTCTTTGTAAATGTGTGAGAAATTTCTTTAAGTTGTGAAATCAATTTCATGAAATATGGTAGCTCATTTTGTTTCCTAGATAATAGATGCTTACAAATTTTAGTTGTACAATAGCAATTCCTTGCATATTGGAACTGAAATCTGAGTTAAATGACACATATACCACACACTCTCTCCCCCCACCCCACCAAATTTATTGCTAAAAAAATTCAGAGAATAAAACAGCCCTTCATTGACAGGTAGGACATTGCAATGTATGATTTTATATACTATACTTAGATCAGACTGAAGGCGGCATAGTTCTAGGTTTTCTAGGTCTAGAATTTCAAGTCTGGTGGCATAAGGTATTCTGCAATGAGGAATGGAGAACTCTTCTTGTGAAATATTTCTGGACTTTCTCTGTGTTAACATCAGATACGTAATGTATCTTTCCTCAATCCCTTCTCCTGCATCATGACCTGATGCTCTATAATTTTTGGATGCACTTCACCCTATAGCAGGAAGGATCCTTTGTTCTCTATTTATCCCCTCACAAAAGAGATGATTCTCCTCATGGACCTTTTATGTACCATCTTTTTTTAAAACTAAACTTCCAATGGCATTCAAATTTTAATCTGCCATTTCTTTTTACTCATTACATTCAAAGAGGTTTAGACAAACCTCTGTTCTCCAGTATTTCACATTTTCTGAGGTAAGTTTTAAGTTTTCTGGCACAAATCTTTTGCCATTTAGAATCAGGGTTGCTTTGCCATTTTGCATTTTCTGAGGTAACACTTTCGAGAACATATATATTTTGCCATTTCGGATCAAGTTTTCCTTCCATATTCTTTGATTTTCTTGAGAGATCCTTGGTGCTCACTGAGCTTGGTTGTTTCCTTGCAAAGGTTTCATTACTCAAACTAGATAATATCAGTGCTAAGTGTAATTTTCTTTCCTCAGAGACTTCAATTTTGTTACCTCAGACCAGTGGTGGCTCCTCAAATAAAATTCTTAGTACATTCAATACAGTGGAAGCGTTTCAATCTTCAGTACGGATTTAAAACGAAGTCTTCAAAGAATTTCGACACAGAAACCCCTCAGCTCTATGGCGATATTACGAGAAAGAGAAGAGTACGACGTTTTACCTCAGATTCTTCCCAGGCGGGAGGTAAATAGTAGCTCCGCCCTTTCCAACGTTTCTTCGGAATGTCACAATAACGGCTAAACAGGTGTGTGTGGAGGGGGGGTAGTTTGAGAGGTCACGTGACTCCAAAATGCCGCTCTTTTTTTTCGGAGCGTGCAGCACTATTGCAGCGTGGAAGCGCGCGCGGGTGGGCTTTTTAGTAGGTCCGTCTTCGCCCCAGTTAAAAACAGTTAATTTCTTTAAAGGGCAGCCGTTCCTCGATTCATTTTTGGCCTCCTTCCCAATTTTTCTCCCCCCCACTCTTTCAAATTATATCGGCTGGTTTGGCAGAAGCACTTAATGTGGATAAAAGTTGGGGTTCAGCTGTCATGGGGTTCAGTTTGTTATGGGAACGGCATCCTTCACTATCCATAATGTGTGTGGTGTTTCCCCCCCTCCAAACGGAAATGAAGCTCAAATATTTTGACCATCTGATGAGAAGAGAGGAATCATTGGAGAAGACCCTGATATTGGGAAAGATGGAAGACAAAAGGAGAAGAGGATAGAATAACAGAGTTGGAAGGGACCGTGGAGGTCTTCTAGTCCAACCCCTTGCTCAGGCAGGAAACCCTACACTACTTCAGATAAGTGGTTGTTCACTCTCTTCTTTAAAACCCCTGGTGATGGAGCATCCACAACTTCTGGAATCAAGTTGTTCCATTAATAGTTACGTTAGGAAATTTCTCCTTAATTCTAGGTTGTTTCTCTCCTTGATTAGTTTTGTTGCTTATAGAATAGAATAGAATACTTCATTGGCCAAGTGTGATTGGACACACAAGGAATTTGTCTTGGTGTAAATATTCTCAGTATACATCAAAGAAAAAATACATTCATTAAGAATCAAGAATCATAAGGTACACACTTAATGATAGTCATAGGGTATAATCAGCAATCAAATCATACTAGGAAACAGTCAATATAAATCGTAAGGATACAAGCGACAAAGTTACAGTCCTACAATCACAAGTGGGAGGGGATGGGTGATAAGGAGTGATGAGAAGATTAACAAGTAGTAGTGCAGACTTTGTAATAGTTGAACAGTGAGTATTGAGGGAATTATTTGTTTAGCAGACTGATGGCTTTTGGGGAAAAACTGTTCTTGTGTCTAGTTGTTCTGGTGTGCAGTGCTCTATAGCGTTTTGAGGGTAGCAGTTGAAACAGTTTATGTCCGGGATGTGAGGGGTCTGTAAATATTTTCACAGCCCTTTTTTTGACTCATGCAGTATACAGGTTCTTGATTGAAGGCAGATGGGTAGTAATTGTTTTTTCTGCAGTCCTAATTATCTTCTGTGTCTGTCCTGTTGGGTTGCAGAACTAAACCAGACAGTTATAGAGGTGCAGATGATAGACTCAATAATTCCTCTAGAATTGTATCATCAGCTCCTTGGGCAGTTTGAGCTTTCTGAGTTGGTGTGGAAAGAACATTCTTCTCCTGCCTTCAGGTGCTTTGGAGAATAGGTTGACCCCTCCTGCTTTGTGGTAGCCCCTTAGATATTGGAATACTGCTATCATGTCACCCTTAGTCCTTTTCATTAAACTAGACATGCCCAATTCCAGCAATCGTTCTGTAGGAAGTTAGCACCCACCCCCTCCTAGAAAATGAAATATCCTAGGAAATATTAAAAAGGCAGAATATTTCCCCTAAAAAGAGTAGAAACTCAGAAGTAGAAGCTCACCTCCACCTTTGTTAATGGGTGGTCCATTAAGGCCTGGGCCAGAATATTTTACATAACAAAGATCTCCAGGTAGAGCTATAGGAATTGAGCAAAGCCCTTTCATTATGTCATCATCCAGCAAGGCTCAACCAAGCCTGGAACTCAGGACAACCTACAGAGTTGCCCATGCATGGCCCCATGGGAGTCTGACAACCAATCAGAATACAAGCTCAAATTCAAATCCCAACAGAGGGTATATAAGGGACTCTCAACATCTCAGCCCTCTCTTCTCTTTTCCTTCACCTTTAAGCATGTGATCATTCTTTTTCATTTTGGAGCTCCAAGCCATGCGGTCCTGTCCACCATTAAACCATCTTTCCAAATAGCCTCCATGTTTCCAGTGTCTTTTTCCCCACTTGGAACTGAACCCAGAAGGATATTCTTCCAATAGTTCTTTATATGTTTTAGCCTCCAGTCCCCTAATCATCTTCGTCGCTCTTCTCTGTACTCTTTCTAAAGTCTCAACATCTTTTTTATATCATGACAACCAAAACTGGATGCGACATTTCAAGTGTGGTCTTACCAAGGCATTATAAAGTGGCATTAGCACCTCACATGATCTCGATTCTATCCTTTCATATGAGATGGTTAGATAGTATCATGGATGTAATGAACATGAATTTGGGTAAATTCCAGGAAACCGTGGAGGATAGGGAGGGCTGGCATGCTGTAGACCATGGGGTGACAAAGAGTTGGGAATGAGTTAGTGACTGAACAACAAAAAAGGAAACAAATTGGTATATGCGGTCCAGTTTTAACATTTCATATTTTGTGAATCCATTCTACTACTCTCTTGAATGTCTTCTCAACTCAACTTGTTTCTTTATCATTCCAATTGGATTGGATTCTAAATCATGGTGGATTTAAACATGATTTATTGAATAAATCATAGAAAGTTTTGACTTAAGCAACACATGAAGCCATCAATCATATTGACTAGGTTCATGCAGTATTCTAAGTCAGAAACTGGGAAAGGATGCTTGATGTAACGGGTTGTAAGAACCCCATTTTACTAAGTCCCAATATTTCAAGCAAATTATACTCATGTTTGTAACTAATCATTGTCTATGGCTCAGTTGGTTGATTGGTTTCTGGTGCTTACATGGTGTTCCAATCTAACTCAAGGACTTACTAATTTCCAAACTGTTTAAAAACAGCAAAATAATTTAAATAAGCCTCTTGATGCTGATGAAGGAGGAAAGGACAAAAGTTGGCTTGAAACTCAACATTAAGAAAACTTAAGATCATGGCATCCGGCCCTTTCAATTCCTGGAAAATAGATGGGGAAGAAATGGAGGTAGTAACAGATTTTATTTTCCTGGGCTCCAAGATCACCGCAGATGGGGACTACAGCCAAGAAATTGAAAGAGGCTTGCTCCTAGGGAGGAAAACTATGGCAAAAAGCAGAGATATCACCTGCCAACAAAACTGTGTAGTCAAGGCTATGGTTTTCCCAGTTGCAATGTATGGCTGTGAAAGTTGGACCAGAAGGAAGGCTGAGCACCAAAGAATTGAGGCCTTTGAACTCTGGTGCTGGAGAAGACTCCTGTGAGTTTCTTGGACTGCAAGGCGATCAAATTGATCAGTCCTAGACGAGATCAATCCTGACTGCTTTTTAGAAGGCCAGATCCTGAAGATGAAATTCAAATACTTTGGCCACCTAATGAAAAGGAAGGACTCACTGGAGAAGAGTCTAATGCTGGGAACAATTGAGGGCAAAAGAAGAATGGGACGACACAGAATGAGGTGGCTGGATGGAGTCACTGAAGCAGTCGATGTGAGCTTAAATGGACTCTGGGATGGTAGAGGACTGGAAGGCCTGGAGGAATGTTGTCCATGGGGTCGTGATGGGTCAGACACAAGTCCAAAATATAGCATCATCTACATACACTCAAGTATCCAACAAGTATACTTCAATCAAATCAAATATTTATTATAGCCACACCTAAGGGTCCTTGGTGCTCTCTGAGCTTGGTTGTTTTCTTGTACACATTTCATTACCCAAACTAAGTAACAATATCAACATACTCATCTGTTTCTATTTTCCCCTCATATTTCTCTTTCTCCTATTCCGTAGGCTTTGGATAAGAGTCTTATTTCTTATTTCGTTTTTAGACTTTAAGAAGTTAAAATGCTTTCCCAAAACATCCTTGATGAAACTCATGAAGGAATGAACCACCAGAAGAAAATCAGGGATATTTTTAATATGAACATCTGATCTTAGGGTAACACTTGGACCTGAGCAATCACCTCAAGGTATCCATTGGTCCTTCCAGTTCAGGCAGTTGAAATGGAGAAAAAGTATGAATTAGCAGAAGACTGTTGTTTATTTAATCCATGTTTAGAAGTATGAATCCATACTGAGTCCCTGTTGTATGATAATGGTATACTACATAGTAATCTTAAAAGAGTTTTCCCTGGTCCTTCATACTGCTAAAGATTTATATTCACCATAGGGAACTTGTTAGAGACTTCTTCATCCTTCCTGCACCTGCTTCCAGAAATATGGAGACAGAAAATACATTCTAACCTTATAATTATCAAGATATAGTGATTTGGCCAAAACCCAAAGGTAATCTTCCATCAGCACTGTGCTCAGCGTGGTGTAACACTTTGCCCTATCCTGCCTGTGACAGACTAATGCCAAAATAAAACCATTGTGTACCACAGAAAGCTTAGGCTGAGATTAAAGGCAGGCATAGACAATGTCAATGTAAGATTTAATATTTATTAGTGTTAAACCTTGGCCAGATTCAATTCCTGATATGACCTTGAGTTCAGGAAGAAGGAAAGAGACTTTCAAAGGTAGAGCTGGAACATCATGTTCTCTTTTTTTGCTCCTGATGCTTCTGCCTGATGTAGCCAGCAGGAAGCCAAAGGTGAAATGCCCATTGAATTTCATCAGAGATCAGGATGGGTTTCAGAGTTATTATCGGTCAGGAGACTTCCATATTGGTGGGATTCTCCCTGCTACCCCTGTCCTGTTTTATCCATTTGTGTTCCACCAATCTCCCTCCACCAAACTTGCAAAGTAAGTCATTTGACAGAAACAAGTTTAATATTAAATGTGATTCAGCTTTCATGGGCCCTTGATGACCCTGTCCGTCAAGGACAGCATTTTCTGTCTTACTCATGGGAAAAAAATTGATCTCACCAACTGCTGCTTTTTACTGCCTTTAGAGAGAAGGAAATATGAAATCCTTCTCCAGGCTCTGCTGCCTCTCACTTAGGAGTTGCTGTCATTCATTTTAGATATTTTTAGCATTAATCCAAAGAAATCAAGATAGTATGTGACAGTTTGTGGGCATATTGTATCATTGAACCAGAGTTTTATTACTCTCAGTGAACAATCCAGAATAGGACTGATAATTGAGCAAAGACTTTTTTATATGTAATTCATCTGATTTTCCTTTTGGTATCTCAAAGCTCTTTGCTAGAAGAAAGGAAAAGAAAGAAGAAGAAAAAGAAAAGACAGAAGTGCAGAAAGAAAGTATAAAAAGAAATAGAAGGAGCTCAAAATTTATTTTGTGGCAAATATAAGTACGATAGCAAAAATTATCTCTTACTCTTATGGTTACCAAAAAAAACCCCAACCCCTCTCTTTTTTCTGTTATCTATTTTTTTTCTACAGTAATTATCAAACCACAAATCATGAGCATTTTCTTCTGTCTCATGCCAAAAAAATCTATAAGGGATTTCCAATGAGCAATAAATGTAATTTATCTTTTTCTAACCAGGAAAGTCATTTAGCCATCTCTGCAATTTCCATCACCTTTACCACCCTGTGGTGAGGGGACTGAACACATTATGAATGGTTGCTGGAATTGGATTTGTCTAGTTTAATGAAAAGAAGGACTAGGGGAGACATGATAGCAGTGTTCCAATATCTCAGGGGTTGCCACAAAGAAGAGGGAAGTCAAGCTATTCTCCAAAGCATCTGAAGGTAGGATAAGAATCAATGGATGGAAGATAATCAAGGAGAGAAGCAATCTAAAACAATTAATTGGGGGAACTACTTTCCTCAGGAAGCTGTAAATGCTTCAACACTAGAAGTTTTTAAGAAGAGATTGGACAACAACTCCTGCCCTGAACAGAGTTGGACAAGAAGACCTCCAAAGTCTTTTCCAACTCTGTTGTTATAATTCTTAAGGAACAACTCAATCCATACTTGGATTTAATATATATATTTTGTGTACCATATACTCTTGTTTCCTGTGGTGATGTTTCACTGTAATGTTTTTGAGGTTGAACTGGCCCTTGAGATCCAAGAAGAAATCTAAGCACATGTCATGAAAAGATGTTGGTGTTAGGTAATGAAGAATTTGATAGGTAGTGTATCACTGAATAGAGAATTAGAAAAAAAGCTGATGTGATGCAAATAACATAATCAGAGCTGGAAGGGACCTTGTAGGTCAACTAGTCCAACCCTCCCCCCGCCCAAGTGGGAGACCCTCCACTATTTCTGAGAAATGGCAGTCCAATCTCTTCTTGAAAGTCTCAAGTGATGATGCTTCCACAACTTCTGAGGACAAGCTGTTCCATTGGTTGATTGTTCTCACTGTCAGAAAGTTTCTCCTTATTTCCAGGTTAAATCTCTCCTTGTTCAGTTTCCATCCATTATTCCCTGTCTGTCCTACAGGCGCTTTAGAAAATAGCTTGACCCCTTCCTTTCTGTGGCAGCCCCTCAAATATTGGAAGACCGCTAACATGTCTCTTCTGATCCTTCTCTTCACTAGACTAGCCATGCCCAGTTCCTACAACCGTTCGTTGTATGTTTTAGTCTCCAGTCCCCTAATCATCCTGGTTGCTCTTCTCTGCACTTTTTCTAGAGTCTCAGCATCTTTTTTTATAATGTGGTGACCACAATTTTATTGCAGCAAAGGGCAAATATTGTACTGGAACATCCTGTCCTTCCTTTTTACGGTCTATGAGATCAACCATAACCCTCAACTATTGGCCAACATCACTCTGGGCTACAATTTATTGGACAATTATTTTGATGCGAGGAGTACTTCCGAAGCCATGGCAGACCTGCTCTCAACTGGACAGACCAATATTCCAAACTACCACTGTGGGAGGCAGAACAATTTGCTGGCAATCATCGAAGGCACTCATTCTGATACTTCTAAGCAGATTTCAACCATGTCAGAAATCTACAAAATCCCGCAGGTATGACGATAATGCCTGGCTGGAAAAAGCATGTTTATTTGAAGTTGGTTTGAAATAGGTTTTGTAAAGTGAAACATTGTATGATTCAGTGGGCAAAGAACTGTGGGTATAATGTGATACTTGAACAATGGGAAAATATATGGATAAAAGGTTTAAAATCCACACTAAACTATCATTTTAAAAAATTGTTTATAAGATGATGTATCGCTGGTATTTAACACCAAATAAGTTATCTAGAATGTAAAAAGTATTTCAAATGAATGTTTGAAATATAAAAGTAAAGAGGGGACTTTTTTATCATTTATGGTAGATGTGATAAAGCCAAGAAATTTTGGAGTAAGCTTTATATTTTCATACTGAAAATTTGTAAAAATGAGGATAAAGATGAAACCAGAAAATTTTCTTTTGGGTTTAATGGAAAAAGACTTGGGGAAAAAAATTGGAACTTTGATCTTATATATGTTGATGGCACTAAGACTATTGTATGCACAAAAATGGAAGGACATTTCAATTCCCATCATGGATAAAATGGCTACAGAAGTTGATAGAGTTGGCATAGATGACTAAATTGTTCGTTTTGATTAAAGAAAAAATATAAGTACTTTTCTTGCTACATGGAGATTGCTTCTGGACTTTGTGCTTGAGGTGGAAAAAAAATGAAACTTTAATTTTGGGTTTTACTGATTGGATTGATTTATTGTTATAGAAATGGCTAGTTTATATTATTATGGAAAGGTAAAAAGTTGAGATTCTATGTTAATTCTTTATTGTACTGCAACTAAGGGAATTGGAAGTCAACATTTTGTTTTGTTTCTTCTTCCTCCCCTCCTCATATTTTTCCCTTTTCCCTTCTGTGTCCTACTATTAGCTTTTATATTTTTGTACTTTATTCTGTAATCTAATAAAATGTTTTAAAGTGTTTTTTAAAAAATAAAAAAAATAAAAAAGCACATATGAAGAGCTGTGCTGGCGCAATGATTAGAATGCAGTACTGCAGGCTACTTCTGCTGATGGCTGGCTGCCTGCCTGCAGTTTGGCAGTTCGATTCTCACCAGCTCAAGGTTGACTCAGCCTTCCATCCTTCTGATGTCAGTAAAATGAGGACTCAGATGGTTGGGGGCAATATGCTGACTCTGTAAACCATTTAGGGAGGGCTGTAATTCAGTACATTATTATAAAAGTAAAATATATTTAATCTTAGTTTAGTAAAGATACTAGAGGTTATGGAGTTCTTGATGCTAAGAAGCAATATTTCCAATAGTGTAGGTCAAGTTAAGTGAGTTTTTTTTAATCATCTTATCTTCTCCAATCATAATTAAAATTTGGATTTTTAAAATAAAAGGAAGGAATATAAAGTTGGCTTATTTGATTAAAAGAGATATGTTGTTATCTCTAACCCTTAATAGACTTTTGCTGATCAAGATTAAACATCAAGGCTTTAAGTGTTTGTTTATAGACAAATGATGGGATATGGAAAAAAGAGATCATTTGTATTTTAAGAGAAGGTGATAAGTTACTAAAATTGTTTATACTTGTGATGAAAAAGGGAGTCATTTCTTTATATATTCTTTTTTTCTTTACCATATTCTTATTTTTTTCTTTTTTCTTTTCTTTTTTCTTTTTATTCTTTCTTTTCTGCACTTTCTATTTTTTTTTTTATTAGTTTTTATCTTTTAGTTAAATTACTGTTTAAAATATTGGATGTTGCTATCCTGCTTGCAGCTAAGAAGAAAAAGGAGAGGAAAAAATTGGTCTTGCTAGGAGGTGTCAGTCTTTTGTTTCCTGGATAACAAGCTTTCACTCAAGGATCCTGCAAGATCCCAACCCCTATGTATCATGAGGTCAACAAATCATTTGTTGGCTCCTTAACGCAGGCAAGTTTTATCCCTTCCTCTGTAGGTCAGCTACGGTTTTGTTTCTCAGACTTTCAATGAGAAAAATCGGTTCCCATTCATGTACCGGATGGTCCCCAAAGAAGAACATTTCTACCAAGGGATTGCCAAGATGCTCCTGCATTTCGGATGGAATTGGATCGGTCTCATTACCCCAGACTCTGAAAACGGAGAGAGATTCATCAGGAACTTTGTCCCAGTGCTCGTTCTGAATGCAATTTGTGCAGTTTTCATATACCGCCCCCCAGTTTTAACCAAAGAAAGAATGAGCTTTGAATTTGAAGCATTCCGTCTTTGGAACAAAGTCAGTGTGCTGATTTATTATGGAGAATATCGTTTTTTCTACAGCACAATATGGCTTATGCAAGCTATAATTGAAACATTCATCAAGCCCATTGTGGGCAAAGTGTGGGTGACCACGGCTTCATGGGATCTCTCCTTGAACTTAGATCTTAATATTTTGCTTGCCCAGCAAACACATAGCTTCTTTTCCTTCTTAATCCACAGAAACAAAGAGGCGAACTATGATGTGACTCTGGGAATCTTAAGGGCTTTGAGCCATTTCCAGAAGAAGGCGTTTAACTGCTTATATTCAAGGCATGAGCTATCAAGGAGAGGAAGGATACGGTGTCAAGAGAAGGAAAACCTGGAGTCTCTGCCTAAAGAGTTGGTTGAAAAAAACCTGTCTCTAGACAGTTACAACATTTACAGCATTCTCCAAGCTCTGGCACATGCCTTAAATGCTGCACATTTATCAAGAGCCAGACAAAAGGCTATGGTCCACAATGGCAGGCAAGCTCCATTGAGGATTCAGTCATGGCAGGTATTGATTTTTCCTTCTCATCTGCTGCCAAAAAAATAATCAGTATTCTGGTTTATGATGAGCTTGGTGGACTCAGAAAGCATTTCGGTTCTGACCCAAACCCTTTTCCAATAAGACAAACAATAACCAAAGGGAACAGAAACCTTTTAATGAGTCTTACAAATCCCCGGTTAAAAGGCTGCTGCAAACTAACTAACTTTGATAAGCACAAACCTTGCCAAAACTGTGAGAGACTGCCAAGAATCACAGATAAGAAATATTTCACAACACAAGAGTCTTCAAATACCAACTTAAGATATTGTAATGTCCATGAGGCTGAGTTTCAAAATGTCTTTGCTTCCTGCAAAGAACATTTGCTTTCACAGCTGCCTTTTATCTTCTTGAGGGAGGGGCCATTACCTTGCAGCCTTACTTCCCGAGTCACCCCTGCTGTTGCAGCTGCTCTTTCCTGCGAGCAATCCTGCACACATGCGCACTTGGCACAGGCTCCTCGGGAACCTCCTCATCGCTGCTGCCAGCCCCCACAATCTCTGAAGGCAGCAGCCCACTCCCTAATAGTCCTGGCACCTCACCTGAGTCCTTGCTGTCCTCAGCCATCCACACCTGCTGCTCGCTAACCACAACACTTTCTCCCTGATCCATTCCATATTCTCTGTTGGTAGAAGATTGAGCCCCCGCCTCATCCCACAGCTGTTCTTTTCTACACTGTACTGGTGAGACTACATCTGGAATCTGCAGAGTTCTGGGAATACATTTCCAAAAGGATAGGTGAAAATAGAATCAGAGGAGGTGACAAAGACAAGAGAGGATATGACAAAGGAGGCTTTGGTGAAGGAACCTGGAATCCCCAGTCTGGAGAAAAGACAGCTGAAGGGAGTTATTATCTCAGTGTTCACAAATGTGCCATATGGAAGATGGTTTGGAACTATTCTCCATGGCCATAGAATTGCAGTTGCCTAGATGTTAAAGAATAAGGAAAAATTTCCTAATTGTTAGATCCATAAATTGACAGTTGTTCATCTCAGGAGGTTTGTGAGAAGAGGCTGGATAGCCACTTCTTGAGGATTGGTTATCCTGACATTCACGGGTTGGGACAATGTCAACTTCATTGATCCTTTCCAACTCCACGGTCTTATGATCCTATAGAGCAAGGGTCACCAACCTTTTGGACCTCAGGGACCACCAAATGCATAATTTAAAATCCCGCAGGCCAGAGACCCTGAGAAAATCCCCCCAAAAAAGTCTGCACGAAAATTCCACACCCCATTTTTCTACCGATCGATCATTCTTTATTTGGGATTACAGGATACTGTCTCCAGCTCCATTCTCAGGAGGAGAGAGAGAGAGACTTTTGGCTTCATGCAAGGAAAGCAGCAGAAGCAGCAGAGGTCTTTCTTTTTCTCCCCCAAACTCCACCAGAAATGACTCTTTGTGAGACTTGTCATGTCAGCGCAGCCTCTTGGAGGAGGAAGCCTTGCAGGGTCCCAAAGATTCATTTCTGACGGAGTTTGGGGGAGGGAAAGAAAAACTTCTGCTGCTTTCCTTGCGTGCAGCCAAAAGCAGAAGAAGAAAGAAGTGGAAAGAAGCAGCCTGGTGGTCAGGCGAAGCATGTGGGGCAAGTGGGGCAAGTTCCCCCCCTCTGCCCTTTTGCCCCTCCCCTCACTACCTCGTGTTGTTCTCAATGCAAGCGATGCAAGCCTTGTGTTCCCATGGGTCATGTGGGCAGTGCAGCCTTGTGTTCCCATGAAGCCTGGATCAATTGCTTTGGGGGGTGCTTTGGAGGTGACATTTCTCTGTGGACCACCAAAATTTTCTCACGGACCACCATTGGTCCCCAGCCCATTGGTTGGTGACCACTGCTATAGAGGAGACTTACATAGTTCATCCCTTCTCTGGTTGCTAGTGAAGAAACTGTCTAGTGAATTGGCTTCCAATTACTTTGTTATTCAGTTCTGTTACAGTTGGGCAGATAGCGACACAAATTTACTGATTCTTGGACTGAGCTAGCTTCATAACTTATTGGAAGAGTGGTCAAAAAAATAATTGGGAACAAAAAGGGAAGCCTATCCTTTTTTACTTTATCTCATTCTACTAATGCTTATTTACAAGAGATTATATTTAAAGTTCCTTTGTTTGCTAGGTGGAAGTGGAAATTATCCCTAACATTCTAAAGATTCTTTCAATAGAAAATCCAAAAGGTGCTAATATTTGAAATGCTTACACTCAGGGGTGGGATTCAATTTTTTTAACAACCGGTTCTGTGGGTGTGGCTTAGTTGGTGGGCATGGCTTGCTGGTCATGTGACTGGGTGGACGTGGCCAACTCAACATCACTCACATCAAGGGGCGCTTCTCGCATGGCCTCTCATGACAGTGGGAATGCTTCAATGGTCGTAAGTGTGAAAAATGGTCATAAGTCACTTTTTTCAGTGCCATTGTAACTTTGAATGGTCACCAGTTTTAGACCAAAACTCAAAAAGAGTATGTAAACTCACATTTGAATGTCAGTCTTTCTAGCTAGCCACGAAGCCTTGCTGAATGTCATTCATCTTGGTTCATTGTCATTAAAAGCTTCTTGCTGGAAGCTCTGCTTCATTATTCAATTAATTCTTCAGTGCTAGCTCCAACAGGGTAGTATTTCCTCCCAACAGCAGTGTAAAAAGCTTAAAACAACCCTTCTCCTTTAAGAAAATACTAGCAAAAAAAAAAACCCCACCTTTGGAGACATTAAGTCTAGGCTTACTGCCAAGAATGTAAGAAGGGTGGAAAAAAACAAAAGGAGATTTCTTCCAACAACCGGTTCTCCGAACTGCTTAGAAAATTAACAACCGATTCTAGCGAATAGGTGAGAACCTGTAGAATCCCACCCCTGCTTTTACATTCCTGCCTAAAAATTAACCTTGGAATCATTCATTCAACAGAGGGAACCTTAGTGCTCACATGTGTTTCAATTTCTCCAGAGGAAAAATTAGCAAGCCATTTGTTTCCCCAGATATGCAAGTTTGTTATCTTTGAAGATTAAAACTTCAAGGAATGGGATGAACAATCTCAATGGGTTTCCTGATTCTGAACACTGACATTATTTTTCCCACCATTCCAGCTTCACTCTTTCCTAAGAACTGTCCACTTTTACAATACTTCCATAGATGGCGTGTATTTGGATGAAAAAGGGGAACTGGTTGCTGCATATGACATCATGAAATGGATAGTGTTTCCCAACCGGTCCCTTGGAGCAATCAAGTTTGGGAAGATAGAGAGACAAAGGGGATTTGATGAGATGAACTTCACTCTTTACCAGAATGTCAGAATCTGGAGCAAGAGGTTTAATCAGGTAGGGACTAATGGAATAATTTGTAATGCATGTAGACTAAAGGGTGAAGACATCAGTAAGATCTTTCTTGGGGCCCAGTGACTTTCCCTCTGATCTTTGTTCTCTGTTGTTGCAAGGAATCATTTAGGTCACCAAATCAGCACTCCTGTTGATTGACAACAGGCCTGATTCCCAGGTTTCGATCATTTCCCTGGCTGTTTTTGTCCCTGCTCATCCAACAATCTTAGTAGCTGCAAAATTCAATGTATGTCCTTGTTCATTGCAAGGTGAGGCTACCAATGAGTTTGAGTCTCCTCATCTGACTGCTCGCTTGCGTTCTTGCAATCTGGTGGTTAGCTTCTTCCCTGTCTAATCACAGGGATTGAGCCTACAATGGGTTGATTGAAGCCTGGCAAACAGGCCCCTGTCAGTCAATAGAATTGCTGATCTACCACCAGCTAAAAGCATTGCAGGTCACACAATGGAAGATTCTCATTGGTTCATTTTCACTTTGTTTCTGAAGGCAACTCCAGATTTATTTCTTCTTATTTCCTTCATCAAGCTCTAACACTTAACCGAGTACAAACTCTTGGTTTGGAAGGAAAATGTATTAGGGACCCTGATTTAAAAGTTTACCAGTGAAGTTTATTAAATGCAGGTGAATTTCTGGCATTCGCATTCAGCCAAAGGCCTGGCAAACAGTCTTTCAAGGGTATAATTAGGAGCACAGACCTTACCTAGCCTGGAGATCTGCTAAGTAAATATTTTCAAACACAGTGCTGACAAGGGAAGGACTCGGCACAGAGTCTCTGAGATGCACACACAGATCTTCACACTACTGTAACAAACAAATTATTTCCTGCAAAAGCCTCCTCCCCTTTTGCTCCTTTTAATTCCTATGGGCCATTCATCTTCCACCTGTGGCCTTACTCCCCTGTCAACCCTTAGTTCATAATTGTTCTTTTCTCTTGGCAGCTCTGCGCAGTGCGCAGGCTGGGAACCGGCTCCAGCTGCTCCCCTGCCTCACTGCTGTCCGACTCCGAAGGCAGCTGATGACTGCCAGACTGCCCTGGCCCCATCTCTGCCAGAGCCCTTGTCCGAGCCTTCCTCAGCCTCCAGGTCTGGCCCATTGTTCCTCCCCAACTGCCTCACTGTCTGACTTTGGTTCCAGCTCTGCCAGCTGCCGGCAAGCCACAACACCTCTTTTCTATTCCCTTGGCAAACTCCTATTGGCTGTCGCCGTTTGCTTGATCATAATAGATGCAGAAGCTACCTAATTTTGGGTGGACAGTCACTTTGTGTCTTCCTTTTCTCTCCATAATTTCCATGATCAGCACTTAACACTATTTCATCTACCTTGTTTCAGGTCCTTCCTCAGTCCAGATGTACTAAAAGCTGTCTCCCTGGACAGGCTAAGGTGGTTTTGGAAGGAAAGGCCCCTTGCTGCTATGCTTGCTCCTTGTGTGCAGAAGGAACCATCTCCACTCAGGAAGGTGGGTAATCCCCGGGGGTGGGGGTGGAGTTAGAGGGATTCTCCTTCCACATCCAGAGATGCTAATTCTGCCGACTTGGGGCAATAAGCTGACTCTGTAAACTGCTTAGAGAGGGCTGCAAAGCACTAGTGAAGCGGTATATAAGTCTAAGTGCTATTGCTATTTTATGCTGAATGACATTAAGGGTTTTTGTGTCTTTTTATGGTTTTTACACTAACTATTTCAATTTAAGAAGACATAGAATTGATGCCAGTGATTCTAAAGCCATTCATCAACTTCTTCATAGATGCAAGTGATTGCCACAGATGTCCAGAAGATCAGCATCCAAACCAAGGTCAATATCAATGCGTCCCTAAGATTATAACTTTCCTGTCTTATGAAGAATATTTGGGCATCATCCTGGCTTCCTTGGCTTTATTCTTATCATTAATCTCCAGCTTCGTGTTAGGAATCTTCATTAAATTTCTACAAACTCCAATCGTTAAGGCAAATAACCGGGACCTCTCCTACGTCCTCCTCATCTCCCTCCTGCTTTCCTTCTTGACCTCCTTCCTGTTCATTGGCCAACCGAAGAAAGCAACCTGCCTTCTCCAACAAACCATGTTTAGCATTATCTTCACAGTTGCTGTTTCTTCAATTTTGGCCAAAACGTTAATGGTGGTACTGGCCTTCCTGGCCACAAAACCGGGAAACAAAATTAAGAGATGGTTGGGAAAGACTTTGGCCAACTCTGTTGTTTTTTCTTGCTCTGGTCTCCAAGCTCTCATCTGTATCGTCTGGTTGGCGGTTTCTCCTCCATTTCCTGATTCTGACATGCACTCCCAGCCTGAACAGATTGTCCTGAAGTGCAATGAAGGCTCTGTCGTCATGTTTTACAGTGCCCTTGCTTACATGGGCTTCTTAGCTGCCATCTGCTTCACGGTGGCTTTCCTGGCCAGGAACCTTCCTGGGGCCTTCAATGAAGCCAAGCTGATCACCTTCAGCATGCTGGTCTTCTGCAGTGTTTGGGTGTCCTTTGTCCCCACCTATCTGAGCACCAAGGGGAAATACATGGTGGCTGTGCAGATCTTCTCCATCCTGGCCTCCAGTGCTGGCCTGCTGAGTTTCATCTTCATGCCCAAGTGCTACATTATTATCTTGAGGCCCGATCTGAATACAAAAGAACAAATAACAGGAAAAAAGTAAACATATCAACCATTAAAAAAACAACAACTCCTTAATGTTTTATTATTTGATTTGTTCCCTTCAATGGTGGGATTCAAAAAAAATTACTACTGGTTCTGTGGGCGTGGCTTGGGGGGCATGGCTTGGTGAGTATGACAGGGGAAGGATACAGCAAAATCTCCATTCCCTCCCCACTCCTGGGGGGAGGTTACTGCAAAGTCCCCTTCCCTCCCCACTCCACTAACCTGCTTTCCAGCTCCGTTCTCCTAGTGCAGGGCAACAAAAGAAGACCCAGCCAATCAGCTGGGACTCTGGAGGCAGAGAATAGATGGGGGCGGGGCCAATCAGAGGGGGTATTTGCCAGTTCTCCGAACTACTCAAAATTTCTGCTACTGGTTTTCCAGAACCAGTCAGAACCTGCTGAATACCACCTCTGGTTCCCGTACTGTAAACTTATTCCCAGTTTGGTTTTACTTAAAACTACAGTCATACTAAGAGTTCCAATGCTGTTTGTAGGAAACAGTTCTCCTTTTCAATCAGATTGATAGCTGTACACATTATTAGAGTCTGGAAGGCATATCCTGTTGGAGAAAGGTCCGCAGTTTGAAGAAGACCGAGTGGCCTTCAACTGTCCCATGTGCAGTCATTTTAGTAGCAACAAGGTATTAAAGGATCTTTCCAAACGAAACTTTGCAGCCGTCCCTCTCAACGTTTTTGGTGATTGATGGACCCCGATAGGTTTCAGAGTGGTGGTTCGTGAGAAAACGCTGGTGGGCCGCAGAGAAATGTCCACCCAAAAGCAATTAATCCAGGCTACGCGGGAACACCCACCCACTTGGCCCCCACCCTTCAGCCGAGCGCAAACCTGCAAAAAGCAGCGCAGCCCTCACCAGCCAGAACAAGGTGATGGTGCTGTTGCAGCAAGAGGGGGCTGGCGGCACAGACAGGCTGAAGCGGCGATGGAGATGGACAAAAGGTGCAGGAGCATTGCGCTACTTGCATTTGCGTGGCACTCCACACCTTCCAGCTCGCCTCTCCTGGCCTGGGCTCTTCCTCGATGGCTGCGGGCTGTAGGAACAGCCCAGGGCCAGGAAAAGTACCTGCTAGTGGTGGTGGGAGTGGGCGGAGTGGGCAAGTCTGCGCTTACCCTCCAGAGGTCCAGAATGGGGCGGCGTCAGTGGCATCAGTTTTCTCATCCCTCTTGGCGCTCTGCTGCCCCCCTCCATAGCCCCAGCCTATGCCCAGGGAAAGCACAGGAAAAGTAGCAGAAACATAGCTCTTGCTGGGGTGAAAGAGTGGAGATCAAAGAAGGCACAGGCAAGAGAAGACAGAAGCTGCCACCTTTGAAAAGCGCCACTTTCTGTTGCCTGTGCCTTCCGATCTCCGCTTTTTCGCCCCAGCGAGAGCTATGTTTCTGCTCGCTTTCTTTTCCTGGGGAGGGGGCAGCAGAGACATCAGAGCAGCAAGCCAGGCCTGGAGGAATGCGAAGAATTGTGGGCGAGCGGCAGAGAAATATGTGTTGGAAATGCCAACACACATTTCCAGCGTGCTCTCCTCTGTTCTGAAGTAGGATTGAGGTGGCGGGGGAAGGGAGCAGGGGGAAGGGTAGGAAAGAAGGAGAAACCTGGCTGGCTTTCCTTTGGCATGGGGCGGGCGGGGGGGGAGACCAAATATCCCAGACCAAAAGAGCGCTGAGGAAGATGGGCTCCTAATAACCAGCCTGTTTGTGCAGATGAGACCTTTTCTGGTCTCAACACGCCCCCCTTTCGGCCTCCACATAGGGAGGGACCTTCTATGCTTGGAAATGGTGGGAGAAACCTGGAGCCTCGGGGAGGGGGAGTCTTCTCGTGTGGAGGCCGAAGTGGGGGGGTGTTGCCTGGTTATTAGGAGCCCGTCTTCCTCGGTGCTTCCAGCCCAGCCCTCCATCCCTCCCCCAACTCCAGGCAGCCACACCTGGCAAAGGAGGGAGAGGTTTCCTCTGACTTGGGAGAGATATGAAATGACAGGAGACCAGATTTGGGGGGGGCTCTGCTTTCCTTCCATTTGAGGGGGAGCCGGTTCCTCCCCGTCCAGATCTTCCCAAAGGATGAGAAGGGCCCCTCCTTTCCCTTTGCTCTGCCGCACAATTATGATTAAGCATTTATGATTTTGTTATAATTAAATAAGCATATATATGTGTGTGTGTGCCTGTGTGTGTGTGTGTTTTCATAGATTTTCATGGGTACAGGTATGCAGGTCTTGGCGTGTTCGGGTCTTTTCCCATGTAAGATTCAGAGTATCTTGGCAACGTTTCGATGAGGTCCCACTCGCCATCTTCAGGCTGGTGCTTTCGGCTTCATGCTTGTGTGAGCAAAGCGTGATCAGAGCTGCTGTCTCCCTATAAATATTGGTGGGGAGGTTGGCTGTGTTGTCATTTCTTGATTGGTTGATGGAGTTCATGTTTGCAGATTGGCTGGCTTTTTCGTAAGAACATGGGTGGCTGAGGTATTGGCTATATATCTATCAGCCTCCTGTGTTGTAACAACCTGGGTAATGGGCTGTGTGATGACCTTCTGAGTTCTATTGTTTTGACATCCTGGGTCTTGTGCTGTAATCTCCTGGGTTGTAATGACCTGGGTAATGGGCTATGTGATGACCTTCTGAGTTCTATTGTTGTGACAGGGTGTGTGTGTGTGTGTGTGTGTGTGTGTGTATAATTAATATAAAAAATAAAAATTGTATATTAAATATATTATCTTTTTTTAAAAAAATTGTATTAGTTGTCCTCGGGATTTAAATGTATAAATTTGGTAGTCCCTGAGGTCCAAAAGGTTGGTGACCCCAGGTCTAGGTTTTCCTGCTTGAGCAGGAGGCTGCACTAGAAGTTATCCAAGGTCCCTTCCAACTCTGTTATTCTGTTAGTTGAAGAAAGAGAAGGAAGAAGACCAGGGATGACATGAGAGCAGCAGTCTTCCAATATTTGAGGGGCTGCCACAAAGAAGAGGGAGTCAAGAGGGAGCTATTCTCCAAAGCACCTGAGGGCAGGACAAGAAGCAATGGGTGGAAACCCAGCAAGGAGAGAAGCAAATTAGAACTAAGGAGAAATTTCATGACAGTGAGAACAATGAATTAGTGGAACAACTTGCCTCCAGAACTTGTGAATTAAGAGGTGGCATTCAGCCAGTTCAGGCTAGTTCTGGAGAACTGGTAGCAGAAATTTTGAGTAGTTCCGAGAACCGGCAAATGCCGCCTCTGACTGCCCCCCCCCCAATCTATTCTCTGCCTCCGGAGTCCCAGCTGATTGGCTGGGTCTATTTTGGTTGCCATGCACAGGAGAACGGAGCTGGAAAGCAGGTTAGTGGGGTGGGAAGGTGGATTATTCAGTATCCTTCCCCTGCCATGCCCACCATGCCACAACCACAGAACCGTTAGTAAAAAAATTTGAATCCCACCACTGCTGTGAATGCTCCAACATTGGAAGTTCCATTCATGCAAATGGAGGGCGCACACACCCACCAGTCACACAAATGGAGTGCCGGGCCGCCAAACTGGAAAAGATTGGGGACTTAAGAGGAATCTTCAGAGTAGATTGAAAGTAATCTGCCTGCTCCCCAACCCTAACCCACTTCTGGAGACGTTTTCCACTGGTTAATAGTTTTCACTGTTAGGAAATTCCTCCTTTGCTCTAGGACTAGTTGTCCCCTTCTGATCTGCTTGCCAGAAGGTCACAAAAGGGGAAATCATCTTGCAACCGTCATAAATATGAAACAGATGCCAAGCATCTGAATTTTGGTCATGTGACTGTAGGGAATGCTGCTACGGTCTTAACTTGAAAAATGGTTATAAGTCCTTTTTCCCCCCAGTGCTGTTGTATCTTTCAGTAGCCACTAAACAAATAGTGGTACTGTAAGTTGAGGACTACCTGTATGACCGTGTGATGGTGTTTTCTTTCTGAAAGCAGAAGCTTTAAAAAAATGGTATAAACTGTACATAACTTTGACCACTGTAAAGTAGATAAAAACAGCTGAAAGCCTTGAATGATATATAAAGGACAAATTCCTTGTGTGTCCAATCACATCTGGCCAATAAAGAATTTTAAAAGGCAGGTGTGTGTGTCAGATAGTCACAAACTGGAATAGACCATGGTAACAAGGCCAGCCAATGAATAGGCATAGCAACTAAGTCAACCAATGAGGACTGTTTGGAAACTGCAACTAGAAGTAGTCTAGGCGTGGCTCTATATTCAGCTCTGCAGCTGTGAAGCTGTGTTAAACTCTGAGTCTATTGAAAATGAAACTGCTTCTCTCCTCTGTTGCGTCTTGCTTGCCTGCTGAACTAAAGTGAAACTGATATCTGTTTCTGAGCTGAAGTTGAGTTACTGTACTGCTCTGAACCTGTAAAAAGTCTGCTTCTGTTTGAGTTTGCTCCATGTTGGAGGAATCTACAGCTGGTATTGTAAAGTTTACTTTATGTGTTTATAAAGAAATTAAATGAAGCCTCAGCCATCTGTGCTTATTTTTCTGGCGCTGAATTTATGCTGCAATACTCGAACAGTGTACGTGTCAGGGCTCCAACAAATCCACCTCCATTCCAATAATAAGTCTCTAGTTGCAACTCTCAAGAGTAAAAAAAAATGATTTATTAGAAGTGACCATGTTGGCATTAGCTGGGTGCAGCCGGCTCTAAGACACATCATTCATTTCATCCTTGACCCTGGTCTTCCGCCCACTCCCTGGATGTATATTTTCCAATGGGACACATCCATAGCCAAGTCATCAATCCTGCTCTCCAGTAATATTCTTGAGCACCGACAGCTTTGGGCTGCCAAGGCAATTATCTGAGGCATTTAAGGAATGCACTGCTTTCCCCCATTCCCTTTCTACTGGCAACTAAAAAGACCTAAGAAGTATTTTTTAATTGACAGTGTGGCTGAAACTACACAAACCTTCGTAATATATAGATATTTGGCTTAGCATCTTGCATGAATCGATAAAACTTGAATCGTCTGGCACAAATATCAATTTTTATTTCATAGCCACTTACAGGTGTGCATAAAACAATAAAATGTAATACATATTGAACTAAGATCATAAATAAAATAACTTGATTATCAATTTATTTCCTAATCCAATGCAACCGTCATGTATGTACCGAATAGTAATGCAGTTTTGTCCAGCTTTGTTTCCAAACTGAATGGAGGGGAATGGAAGGATTTATACTTGTTGCAGACAGCTGATCATTTGCATCTTTTTAGAGTCTATTGAGGCCACTTAGTTTATCTATGTTGCTACAACAGTCCTTTCAGCGCTTCCAAGAAAGCTCCTCACCTATTTGCACTACTCAGGTGAACCTGATGACACAGATAAATGTCCAGCTCTGAGAAGTGAAACGTCATCAAAGAAAAAATAGAAAGTCCAGTTGCCTCTGGAAAAAAAGCACCTTTTGTACAACCATGACCTGGATGACTGAGAATCTCCATAGACAAGTACGTGAGACTCAGCTGTACTGGGCCCCCAACGAGCCTCGAAGTGTCCCGTGCCTACCGTGCAGTTGGATGGTTAACAGCTCCTTACCCGACCAGTGGCTGTGTTCTTACAGCCGCTTCCTTCGGACTGGGGGAGAGGTTTTGACCACCGTGAAAGGCGCGCATCTGGCGTCCCCTGGAGTACGCTGTCTTAGAAGATTGCAGCGTCGCCGTTTTATCAGAACTTGATTTACAGTTGCGGAATCTGGGCGCACTCGCACGTCCGTCCCCTATTCCACCTGGATTTTGCATGCCTTACACCCCTTGACTGAGGTACAGTGGTCCAGAGCCATCCCGGGATTGGGTGCCCCCGGAGCCCCCGTTTACACCGGGGCTGCTCTGTGCCTCCCAATTCGATCAAGGGTACTGATGGTATTAAGCTCCTGGCCGGACGGGTACTTACGCAGCCATGTAACTCCCCCGCCCAGTGCTCCCACAGGTGCCTCTCCGCGCTGGCCGCTGTGCAGTTTCTGGGGAGCACCCCCCTATGGATATCCCTAGCTTCTGACTTCGCGCCAGTGAAACATTTTTAAACAGCTGGCCGCCCTAACTGTGTGGTATTATTTTTATGGGTTTTATTAGCTTTATTTTAATTATCTTGATCCGCCGACTACTATTATCAACTATTATATTATTTATTGTTGTTTTTTTGTAGCTGTACACCGCTCCCTTTTGGGAGAGGGAGGTTTAAAGTGAATAAAAAATAATGCTGGTTTAGCAGTTCTAACAATCTTGCGATGGTAGGAAAATTTGACTGTTACGTGATTGAAATTTGACTATCCCCCCCCCGCCGCCCCCACCCTTGCCTGCTCCCGTGCTCCTGCGAAACGCCTTGTCATTCAGCCAGCCTGATAGCACCAGCTATTGTTGGTGGATGCCCCCCGCATCACAGGATTCCAGTGCCATTGTTGCCTCCCCCCATTGTCCATTTTGTTTGGCCTGTTCTGATCTCTGCCGCCCAAAAATGGGACATGCGGAGGCGGCAATAGACTATGGCAATCCCTGCAGCCTGAAACAGCTGATGATCGGAGGCAGATCCAACCAACAATCAGCTGTTTGTGCTGATCAGGCTGTGCTGAAACTAAAACAGGCTGTTTGCTGCAGGGAAGCAAATTGCTGGGAGGCAGAGGCAGGATTTTTTTCTTGTTTGATCACTGTGCACGCAAAGCACACGATTGGTACGCACGTCTGTGAAGTGTGCACACGAATCAAGCTCCGAACTGGTAGGAAATTTTTTGGAAACACACCACTGCCCCATACTGATTTTTTATAAGAAGGGAAACTGATGCTGTTTCCCATACATAATACATCTCTTTTGATCGGGCGTAAGGGAATCAGAGTAACAGAAGATCTTTCACTGCTGAACTTTTTCCCCTGCGTGAACCCTCTTATGAGAAGTGAGGTGACCATTCTGACTGAAACTTTTTCCACACTCTGAACATTTGTATGGTTTCTCCCCTGTGTGGGTCCTTCGATGGCACGTAAGGGAAGAACTCATTATGAAGCACTTTTCCACATTCCGGGCACTGATACGGTTTCTCCCCTGTATGGATCCTTCTGTGGCAAGTAAGGGATGAGCTAATACGGAAGGTTTTTCCGCACTCGGGCATTTGTACGGCTTCTCCCCAGAATGGATCCTTTTGTGGTAAGTAAGATCACTGCTAGTGTTGCAACTCTTTCCACACTCTGTGCATTTGTACGGTTTTTCACCCGAGTGGAGCCTTTTATGAGTGGTAAAGGAAGTCAAGCCATTGAAGCTCTTCCCGCACTCCGTGCATTGGTAGGGTTTTTCCCCAGTGTGGATCCTTTTATGGGAAGTAAGGTAGCTGTTCATGCTGAAGCTCTTCCCACAGTCCGCGCACTTATACGGCTTCAGCCCAGTGTGGATTGTTTTATGAGATGTAAGGTGACTGTTTTTGCGGAAGCTCTTCCCGCACTCTGTGCATTGATACGGTTTCTCTCCAGAATGGATCCTTTTATGGGAGGTAAGATTATTATTCCTGCGGAAGCTTTTCCCACATTCCGTGCATTGATACGGTTTTTCTACCGTGTGGGTCCTTCTATGGGCGTTCAGATTGCTGTTCTTACTGAAGCTTTTCCCACATTCGGTGCATTTATGTCTTTTCTCTCTAAGCTCAACATCCTGGTGTAAAGTAAGAGGAAGATTCAAAGTACACTTTTTATCATCGTCCTTGCATGCATGCGGTGAGAGGAGAGATTTTTCCACGTCTCTGTTTAACTGGGTTTCCTTGGGTCTTTGTGATCCCCACAGATTTCCAAATATCTTTCCCCTGATTTCAGTTTCCACAACAGGTTGCTTTGTATAATTCTCGGTCTGTTGTCCATCACCTGCTGTAAACGAAATGAAAGAAGAAAAAAATTCACGGTTAAGGTACAAATGCAGGATATCTCTATAGAAACGGAACGAAGATTTTAGCTCTTCCTACAAGTAATAATAACTGGGAATGTGGTAGCTCAGTGGCTAAGACGCTGAGCTTGTCAATCAGAAAGGTTGGCGGTTCGGCGGTTTGAGTCCCTAACACCATGTAACCATCTGAGCTCCCATTACTTGTCCCAGCTTCTGTCAACCTAGCAGTTCGAAAGCATGTAAAAAATGCAAGTAGAAAAATAGGGACCACTTTGGTGGGAAGGTAATAGCGTCATTTAGTCATGCCGGCCACATGGCCACGGAGAAGTCTTCGGACAGCGCTGGCTCTTCGGCTTTGTAACGGAGATGAGCACCGCCCCCCTTGATCCGGAAACAACTAGCACGTATGTGTGAGAGGAACCTTTACCTTTACAAGCAATAAATGTACGAATACTTTCCTCTACCATAGAGAGAAAAATATTAGATGGGAACTTCCTTTAATAAATACATCTGCTGATTACTTTTGAGTATATAATATGTTCCAATCCTGTTTTGGGGGGAGTAAAAAGTTTTTTATTTTTTATAACAAACATACAAAACAACAAATAAAACTTTTCAATTGTACAGTGTGTCAGTTTGGTACACATATCATGTGCACAATATTTGTAATCTTTTCCTCTTAACTTTATATTCATATTGTATTAATCAACTTTCCATATCATACTATATCATTATTATACTATCATCAAAATTTTAATTTCAATTCAAAGAGCAAATCTTAATTCTTACTGGATTATATTCATAATATAACTTATTCAAAAATAATTATAATTATAATAATTATAAAAATAATTATTAATAATTATAATATATCATTATTGTTACATTGTACTTCAATTTCTTACTTTTCTATCTAACCATTGGCAAAATAAATCCCATATCTTAATATACTCTTTTTCTTCTTGCTATCTAATTGCTAATGTTAATCTACTCATTTCTGCACGTTCCATTATTTTCTTAATCTCTTCCTCCTCCATTGGAATTTTCTCATTTTTCCAATTTTGAGCAAATACAATTCTGGCTGCAGTTAGAACACTAATAATCAGATATGTTATTTTTTATTGTAACCTTCAGGTAAAATCCCCAATAAAAATATCGCTGGTTTTAAATCTATGTGCTGTAATATGTTCCAATCCTATGTAAGCCCAGAGGAAAGTGAATTCCTTACCTAAGGAGACCACATTGCTTGCATTTTCCAGCATCACTTCCTTGTATAGAGATTTTTGGCTGAAATTCAACAGAGCCCATTCCCCCTGAGAGAAAAGCACAGCTACATCGTCAAAGGTTACGGCTTCCTAAAAGAGAAAGAAAACGTTCCCAATTAATTCATAGTTTCAGGAACATTACAAGTTGTCTTTCTTAATGGAAAAACAACAACAACCCACACCAATGATTCTGCAGAAGCTTCAAACCCGTTTTGTGGCTGCATTGCTTAGGAATCAACTGATGGCAAGACTTTTGGATCATGACTCTTGCCCATCTACAACGGTGGCCCAAAACCTTTTGGGTACCAGGGACGGGCTCCGTGGAGAAAATTTTTTCTGTGGACTGGAGGCAGTATGGTTTCATGTGCTTGTTCTGACCCAGGCTTCCTAAACCGTAATTATGCATACACTTATTTTAAAAACAAGACTTACTTTATCGTAACACTGGGAATTTTTCATTCTCAGCCTGGAATTAATTAATTTTTTCCCTCCCTGGGCTCCGGAGGCTTTTCTCGAGCCTCCGGCGGGGCAAAAATGGCCTCCCCCGGGCTCCGGAGGCTCTCTGGGAGCCGGAAACAGGCTCATTTCCAGCCTTCACGAACTTCTGGGAGGCCCGTTTATCAACCTCCCCGAGCCTCCGTGTGCGCCCTGCACTTACCTGCATCCACATGGGGACTCCTGGGGGGGGGAAGGGCGGGGTGGGCAGGGCCAGCCAGGAGTGGGATTTGGAGGTTCTCCAAATTGCATAGAGCCATGATGGCGAACCTTTTCCATGTTGCATGCCAAAAGTGCATGCGTGTGCACATGTGCGCGTGCATGCCTGCACCCATGATTCAATGCATGTGTGACTCCACCCATCCCAGTGCATGCGCACATGCTCCCCTGTGCGAGCACCACGCCTCTGCGCATGTACACGTGACCCCCCCCACCCTCTATGCATGCAATCCCCATGCAATCCCCCCACATGCTGCATATCTCTGTGCATGCATGGCAGATACCCAATGATCAGCTGGCTGGCGGGGGGCACATGCGTATGTACAGTGGGGCTCTTCCGGGCGACCTCTCGCTATAGGTTCGCCATAACGGGCATCGAGTCTTAACTAGGGGCTCTCCCGAACCCCCAGCAGCCCACCCCTGGAGAGGGCACCGGGAAGGGTGGAGTAGGATTCTCTATGAAGAAATCACATCGGTATTTGTACATTTTACTCCTACCTGAGTTGGAAGGACAACCACTGCTTCTGTTCCACCACAGAGAAGAGAAGTTTCCACAGGTAGCATCACTGCTGTTCCATTTGCTGAGAAAGAGGTTAAAAAAGTAATGTACATGTTTTAAAAACATCTATCACAGAGTCTGTCTGGTTTGAGTGGTTAAGGCGCCAGGCTAGAAACCAGGAGACCGTGAATTCTAGTCCTGGCTTAGCCATGAAAGCCAGCTTGGATGACTTTGGGTCAATTACTCTCTCTCACCCCAACCCACCTCACAGGGTTTTGTTATAGGGAAAATAGGAAGAGGAAGGTGTGTTGAATATGTTGAGCGCCTTAATTATTTCAAAAAACGATGTCAAGGTATTGAGATTTAATAGCTGACCAGCTGTTGTAAGGCTGATGGATTGAGGATGAATCAGCATGGTTATTGCCGCTTTAAGACTGAGGATGGGTCCCACAGGGTTTTGCCACTTTAAGAAGCTGTTTATATATATGAGGTCATGAGAGGGCGTACCTCTCTCTCCTTGTGTTCTGTCTCCAGTTTGGTTCTCTGTGAAGAGTAAAGAAGATTGATTGCTTGCCAGGTATTTGATAACCACGCATATGTATGTATATGGCTGTCTTGTAAACCATTGTTAAAAGACAAAGCCTCTGTGTGTCCTGCGTTTTGCTCTTGGGTTGTCTCACAATAGTAGTAATGCTGCAAACAGGCTCACAAATAATACAGGTGGAATATACTGTATATAAAATGAATAAAGAATAAAACGGAATACAATGGCCTCCTTACCTATAGAGTTAAAGTACTGGTAGTCCTTGACTTACGACCACAATTGTGCCCCAAATTTCTGTTGCTGAGTGAGACATTTGTTAAGTGAGCTCCTCCCCATTTTATGACCTTTCTTTGCCATAGCTGTTAAGTGAATTGCTGCAGTTGTCAAGTTAGTAACACAGCTGCAAAGTGAATCTGCCTCCCCACATTGATTTTTTGCTTGTCGGAAGGTCGCAAAAGAGGATCGCATGACCCCAGCGACACTGCGACCGTAATAAAGACGAGTCAATTGCCAAGCATCCAAATTTTGTTCATGCGACCCTGGGGATGCTGCAATGGCCGTAAATGTGAAAAACAGTCGTAAGTCACTTTTTTTCAGTGACGTAACTTCGAACGGTTGCTAAATGAACTGTCGTAAGTCGAAGACTACCTGTATTCTTGAAAAACAAGCTTAGTACAGACCCTTCAGGACTGTTGTATCAGAAGAATTTTTCTTTACCTGAAGATGGGTCCAGAAATGGTTTCTCCTGGGAAATCCCACCAAAGACCAGCTCCTGAGGAGGATATTTAATAGAGTTTTCAATGGCCCTCTCAATGAAGGGCTCCTGACCCTGAAACAGTAAAAAAAGTGGGGAGTTTATTCTATTCTATTGTTCTATTTTCTATCCTATCCTATCTTATCTTATCCTATCCTATCCTATCTTCTATTCTATTCTGTTTTATTCTATTCCTAGTCTATTCTATTTTATTTCCTATCCTATCTTATCCTATATTCTATCCTATCCTCTATTTTGTTCTATTCTATTCTAGAATAGAATAGAATAGAGTAGAATAGAATTCTTTATTGGCCAAGTGTGATTGGACACACAAGGAATTCTATTCTTGTTCTGCATCCTGTACAGTGGTAGATTCGTCTTCTGTACAGATGCAGATAGATAAACTCCACAAAACATCCACAACAAAGTACTTTTATTGGTTCATCAGGTATCCTCATAACGAGGATGTGACGAAGTTCTTCTTTAATGACCAATCCTTTGCATATCTGTCTTGTAGGTAAAAAGATGATTATCTTCTATCCTTTTTCCCTCATGTTGTAGCGATAGAAGTAAAACTGTTACCACGAGTCCGTGAGTTCAGCCAAGAATGAGGATAACCTCCTCCAACCCATCGAGGGTCAATTTAGTGACCAATCAGGATTACAGATGTGGTAATGTGACATGGACTACATTTCCCAGGATACCTTTACTACATTTACCATGATGCATTCCCTTAAGGGGACAGTTCACAATTGCTACCTAACTATCCAATTCCCACACACTGGCTGGACAGCACTATCCTATCCTATCCTATCCTATCCTGTATTCTATATAATCCTATCCTATCCTCTATTTTGTTCTGTTCTGTTCTATTCTATATCTTCTATCCTATCTTATCCTATCCTATTTTCTGTTCTGTTTTATTCTATTCTATATATTCTATCCTATCCTATATTCTACCATATCCTCTATTTTGTTTTAATTCTTTAATGGCCAAGTGTGATTAGACACACAAGGAATTCTACTATATTCTATTTTATGAAATCCTACATTCTATCCTATATAATCCTATCCTATCCTTTGTTCTATTCTGATCTATTCCATTCCATTCCATCCCATCCCCAGAAAAGATTCAAAAACAGACAACAGAATATCTAAAGTGGAAATTAAATCTCCTCCTCCTAATATTAGTTGTGGAATTAGAGGGAAGCATTTAAAAATTGTGTAACATTATTTCCCGAATTGCATGATCCTGAATGATCCTGTCTCACCTTCAGCTTCTCCTCAGCTTGGCTCAGGAGAAAGCCTTCAGCCAGGGCCACCGCTTGGGAACAGGTCTCTGCTCCACACTCCTGGACCCAGCTTGTTATCTCCGGAGGAAGGACAGCCAGGAACTGCTCCAGGACCAGAAGATCCAATATCTGAGCCTTCGTGTGCTTTTCTAACTTTAGCCGCTGGCGGTAAACACGATGGAGTCGGCTACAAAGTTCTCGGGGCCCGTCAGCCTCTTGGGAAAAGGATTCCATGAAAGGGGGAGTACCTAGAACCCCACTGGTAGTTTCCTCTTTCAGGATGTATTGATTGTTTTTTCCCATGAATTTCCCAGCAGTCTCATTCAATATAACCCTGGGGCCTCTTCCTTCTCCTTTCCTTACTGTGTATTGTTGTGTGTCTGTTTTCCTTCTGTGCTCAAATGCTGTTCTGGTCAATTTCAAGGGACTTCCCCGTTCTACAAAATACGTTTCATTGATAGGAGCAGGATGGCAGGAAAAACTCCCCTGCGCCATCTTGGGAGGCAAGGAATTTTTTCTTCCTGGAAACTTTGCACACAACTAGAGGCGACACAATGGTAGTGCTCCAATATCTGAGAGGCTGCCACAAAGAAAAGTGAGTCAATCATATTCACATTTTCAACAGCATTTTGACATCTACAAGTATTATTATCTTATAAGTCCTAATATATTTAATATACATCCACAACTATTATCTTTATCTATAATTAGTTCTATCTTATATACCTATATATTTTACATATCTACACATCATTTTCTTAAGGTTTCTTACAATTAATCTCCTCTTCTTATTTCTTATATCTATTCTCTGCCCATTCATACCATTTGTGCCAGATTGAATAGTACTCAGGAGTCTTCCTTCTCCTTCATTTTTAACGTAAACATGTCCATTTCCACACATTCCATTATTTTTTGTAGGACTAAGTCCTCTGTCGGGGTGTTGGGTCCTTTCCACAATTGTACGAAAGCTATGCTGGCTGCTGTTAGAATATGTACGATAATATATTTTATTTCTTTTGGATATAGATCTTTAATTATTCCTAATAGGAAGAGTTCTGGTTTAGGTTCAATTTGATGTCCTGTAATTTCCTGCATCCAATTTTTAATTTTAGTCCAATAGGTCCTGGTTTTGGGGCATAACCACCACATATGATAGAAAGTACCATCAGCTTGTTGGCATTTCCAACATTTTGGGTTTGTATTAGGGTATATCTTAGCCAATCTCGTTGGGGCCAGATGCCACCGGTAAAACATTTTATATACATTTTCTTTATATGCCGAAGATGTCGTTAATTTGTAATTTGTGCTCCATAGTTTCTCCCATTCTTCTAAATCTATATTGTATCTAAAATTCCACACCCATGCTATCATGGTATTCTTTACAATTTCTTCTTCCATTTTGAAGTCTAATAGATATTTGTATGCTTTAGATATAAATTTTTGTTCTGATCCAATTAAAATTTTATCTATTTACTCTATACTCTTTATGTGCATGACTGCATTTTCACTCACACTAGTAATACTATTATTAAATTTGCAGATGATACAAGAGTGGTGGGACTCATCTGGACTCAGGGATGAATCTGCTTACCGAGATGAGGTGGACCGGTTGCTTTCGTGGTGTGAAGACAATAACTTGGTCCTCAACACCAATAAGACCAAAAAGCTTATAGTGGACTCTAGAAGGAACAGATCAGACATCCAGCCCTTGCTTATCAATGGAGACCGAGTGGAGCAAGTGGCCAGTTTTAAGTTTCTGGGTGTTACCATAAAAGAGGACCAGATCTGGGGTGCTCACATTGCAGCTCTGGTCAAAAGGGCCCAGCAGAGATTATACTACCTGAGACTTCTCAGAAAACAACAACTGAATGAAAAACTGTTGGTGACCTTCTACCGCTGAACCATAGAGAGCATTTTAACTTACTGCACCTCTGTATGTTTTGCCAATTGCACAGTGGCAGATAGGAAAGCATTCCAGAGGGTTAATGTCATTGCCCAGAAGATCATGGGTTGCCCTCTTCCTTCTTTGGAAGAGCTTTATAGCTCCCGCTGCCTTAAGAAAGTTCAAAACATTCTCAGAGATCCATCTCATCATGGGAACCCTTTTTTTGAGCTACTACCATCTGGCAGACAGTACAGGATAATAAAAACAAGGACAAATAGACTGAAAAACAGCTTCTATCCCAGGGCAGTAGCTCTTTTGAATTCTACTATATAGTACACTGAAGATGGTATTTAATTTCGTTGTAGATGTGCAATGACAATAAAGTAAAACTAAAATAAACGTCTTCAGAGAAAAACCAGAAAGTCCCATTGCCTCTTGAAAAAGCACCTTTCGGAACAACCATGACCTGGATGACTGAGAAGCTTCAGAGACATCTTCCAAAATGGAAGTTTTTAAGAAGAGACTGGACAACCATTAGTTTGAAACGGTACCATAGGCCTTCCTGCCTGAGCAGGGAGCTGGACTAGAAGACCTCCAAGGTCCCTTCCTTCCAAACTCTTTGTTATTCTGTTCTGCTACAGACTTAGCCGCAGACCGGAGGCAATCGAGGATCTGCAGGGAAACGACTGAGCGGAGCCGGACCAAGTCTGCCTTTGCATCCTGGATCTCCTTGCCAACCTTCACCCCCGCCCCGTCCCCCCTCAACCCTTACTGTCCGGGTTTTCCAGGACAAAAGCATCCCACCCCCCCACTTTTTGCTCTAAGGGCTGCCAGCAAGGCAGAATTGCAAAGGCGTGTTTGCAAAAAAAGCAAAGCTGCTTCGCCTGGCATCCAGAGGGACAAGGAAGGGAGCGCAAACTCCACCCTTACCCGGCAATCCGGCAATCGATCTCCAAAGCCAGCCGCGCCAGCAGAAGGGTCTGCGCTCCTAAAGCGATGCAAGACGCAGCGACCTCGCAAGCCCGCCAGATTCCCCCACCCCACCGGTCTTCCAATAAAGGGTTAAAGGGAGAGAGAGAGCTGCTTCCTAGAAGGGGCACGCTCGGGCCGGGGATTTCCCTTGACGGTGCTGGCGCGGGGGTCCTCGGGGCTCTTTGGTGCAGGCTGTCCTGGGTTAAAGAGTGGGGCGAGGGAGCCTATTTGCAGGAAATCGCCGTTTAGTGGTGGCTTGCAGTAACCCGATGTAAAGCAAAGCCGCGGTTTGCTTTAGGTTTGGCTCGATTTCAGAGAACGTCTAATTCACGTTTTAAAGAGCTGGGCAACATATTTCGGTTAGCACAAGAGGGAGTCAAGCTATTCTCCAAAACACCAGAAGACAAGACGAGAAGCAATGGATGAAAACAATCAAGGAGAGAAATTTCGTGACAGTGGAACAACTTGCCTCCAGAAGTTGTGGATGCTCCAACACTGGATGAAATTTTTAAGAAGAGATTGGATGACCATTTGTCTGAAGTAGTTTCCTGCCAGAGCATGAGGTTGGACTAGAAGACCTCCAAGGTCCCTTCCAACCTATTCTATTCCTATTCTATTTTATTCCATTCCATTCCTATTCTTTATTCTCTTCTCTTGTGTTCCTAGTCTAGTCTATTCCTTTCCTATTCCTTATTCTATTCTATCCCATTCCATTCCTATTCCTTATTCTATTCTATTCCATTCCATTCATATTCCTTATTCTATTCTATTCCTACTCTAGTCTATTCCTAGTCTGTTCCATTCCTATTCCATTCTATTTTATTCCATTTCATTCCTATTTCTATTCCTTATTCTATTCTATTCCTAGTTAGTCTATTCCATTCCTATTCCTTATTCTATTTTATTCCATTCCATTCTCCATTCCAAGTCTAGTCTAGTCTAGTCTATCTAGTGTCAAGCCCAAAATTGACATATGTGTAGCCATTTTAATTAGTCTTCGTATATATATTCTTTTTCTTACTTTCCCTGCGGCAGTCATGGGGAGAAGGGTTTTGGGCTTGCCACATTCCTAAGGGGGGAGGAGTGGAGATAAAGAGAATTGTTTTGGCTAGGTACTCTTTCTTCCCGTGGGAAATGAGCTGTCTGTGCTTGGGCCCCTTGAGGTGGAGATTTATGACATCAAGCAACGTTGAATTACTTCTATTGGAGAATGTGACTTTTGGGGGTTGTTTCTAACTTGTAATATTGTGGGGTAATTCTGGGTTGTGTCAGATCCAGAATTACCGTGGACTTTGCCAATTTGATGCTTTCCTAAATAAAAGAAATCGTCTTGGAAGATGGACTTTGTTCTTTTCTTTTTAAATGGATTTCATCACTTGGGAACCTAACATCTAGTCTATTCCATTTCTATTCCTATTCCTTATTCTAGTCTAGTCTTGTCTAGTCCAGTGGTCGCCAACCGGTGGGCCGCGGCCCACCGATGGGCCATGAGAAAATTTTGGTGGGCCGCAGAGAAATCTCACCCGTAGAGCACCCCGCAAAGCAATCCAGGCTGCTCAGAAACACAAGGCTGGTCAGCCCACATGGCCCGCGGGAACCCTCACCGCCCACTCACTCCTTACCCAGCAAACGTGCCTGCTAAGTTGCTATTTTTCCTTTTTCAGACCATCATTTGTTCTGCTGCGCCGGGAGATTTAGATTAGCTAGGAAGCAGGAAATGGTTAGATTTCTTGCTTTCTAGCTAAGCACAGCCGAACCTCCCTTAGGACTGAAGGTTTGTTTGCAAACAAATTCAGTGCAGAGTGAAGTGGCTGTGGTTTCCTGCACCCAGATACAGCCAGCTAACTCCATCGCTGGTCGTGGAGGGAGAGATTTTGACCCCCACAGAGAGGGCCCACAATTTTGGTGTCCTCCTGGACGTACGGCTGTTGTTGGAAGAGCATATAGCGGCCGTCGCCAGGGGGGTTTTTTGTCAGGTTCGCCTGATTTACCGGTTGCAGCCCTTTCTGGATCAGGGTGCGTTGCACAAGGTCACATCTGCCCTCATCATCTCCCGTCTAGACTACTGCAATGCTCTTTACATGGGGCTGCCCTTGAAGAGCATCCGGAGGCTTCAGCTGATCCAGAATGCGGCCGCGTGGGTGATTTTGGGGGCTCCTCGGAGCTCCCACATTACACCGCTCCTGCGCGAGCTGCACTGGCTTCCGGTGGCCTCCCGGGTGCGATTCAAGGTGCTAGTGATCATTTTTAAGCTGCTCCATTGCTTGGGACCCAGGTACTTATGGGACCGCCTGCTGCCAACATCGGTCTCCCGACAACCAGCGATGCCGGCTGGGGGCCCCGAGGGTGCGGGCCTTCTCTGTGGGAGCACCCTCCCTTTGGAACGAACTACCCCCGGAGATGAGGACCATCCCTGACCTCCAGACCTTCCGGCGCACGCTAAAGACCCATCTGTTTCATCAAGCGGGTCTGGCCTAGGTTTTTACTGGTGGAGTTTTAATTGGCTTTTACTTTTTAATACATATCTTTTAGTCTTATTAGCATTTCAACCATTAATTTAATTCATTTTAATTTCTTTTTAATATTGTGTATCTGTGTATGTGGTTTTTATCTGTCTGTACACCGCCCCGAGTCCCGATAGGGAGAGAGGGCGGTATATAAATTGAATTAATAAATAATAAATAAATGGCAAGCAAATTTGAGAGACTGAGCTAGCCGATGGTAGATAGATCGATCACTGAATGATTCTGCGAGCAACTCAAATCTGCCTGCTTTGCCTGATTTTGGATAAAAGTTGCTATTTTTAAATAAAAAATTCAGTATTTACATACATGGTGTGTTGTGAGTTAATTTTATGAGTTTGCTAGCTAGCAAATTTTATGAGTTTGCTTGCAAGCAAATTTTATGTGACAGACTGAGCTAGCCGATGGCAAATAGATGGATTTCTGAATGAATCTATGATTCTGTGAGCAACTCAATCTGCCTGCCTGCTTTGCCTGATTTTGGGTAAAAGTTGCTCTTTTTTTATAAAAAAATCAATATTTATATAAATATTTATATTTACATAAAAGCCATGCCCAGCCAGTCACATGACCACCAAGCCACACCCACAAATAAGGCCATGCCCACAGAACCAGTTAGTGGTCCCTGGGATTTAAAATTATGAGTTTGGTGGTCCCTGAGGTCCAAAAGATTGGCGACCCCTGGTCTAGTCTATTCCTAGACTATTCCATTCCAACTCCTAGTCTATTCCTAGTCTAGTCTAGTGTAGTCTAGTCTATTTCTATCCTATCCTATCCCAATCCCATCCCCATCCATTGCCTTTTCAGATCGTCCTCAGCTCCAGCTGATTCTGGAGATTCTCAGTCATCCAGGTCATGGTTGTCCCAAAGGTGCTTTTTCAAAAGGCAACTGGACCTTGTTTGTCCAGTTGCCTTTTGAAGAAAAAAAAAGCACCTTTTGCACTGGATATTTTATTTTAATCACTATTTTTATAGCTATAGCCCACGGGTCCCCAATCCCCGGTCTGTGGATCGGTACCAGACTGTGGCATGCCAGAAACCGGGCTGTACAAATAAGCAAAGACCCATTTGCGGAATGCAGCTCCGGTTCATGGAAAAACGTCTCTTCATGTGGAGCATGATTTGCTAGAACAGAGGTCCCCAAACGTGGCAATTTTAAGACTTGTGGACAGGGGTGGGATGGGATTCAATTTTTTAACAACCGGTTCTGTGGGCGTGGCTTGGTGGTCATGTGACTGGGTGGATGTGGCTTGGTGGTCATGTTATTGGCTGGGCGTGGCCAACTCAATATCACTCATATCGAGGCACGCACCTCCTCGCCTGGCCTCTCACGACTGTGGAGATGCTGCAACAGTTGTAAGTGTGAAAAATGATCATAAGTCACTTTTTTCAGTGCCATTGTAACTTTGGTCACTCCACACAAGCAAAGTACCAGCAAAGGAGGGGAAAAAAACTCCAAAGAAGTTCCTGAGATAGGAAGTCTAGTCCTGCCAAGGTTAACGGAGAGGACAGTTTCTTTAAACAATACCAGAATGTTTCCTTCCTGCCTTCCTTACAGGATTAGGCCAGTAATTTCTTCTAACAACCGGTTCTCCGAACTGCTTAGAATGTTAACCGGTTCTAGCGAATAGGTGCGAACTGGTAGAATCCCACCCCTGCTTATAGACTTCAACTCCCAGAATTCTCCAGCCAGCTATGCTATTTACAGGATATTATTCCTGTAGTACCGGAAGTGACAAAATGGGCCTATTCGGCCTGCAGAGGCTTTTTTCAAGCCTCTGGGAGACCGAAAAAGGATTCAAACCAGCCAAAAATCAGCTATGAGGCACAGTACAGGTAAGGGAGGGATGGAGGGATTGCACCAGTGCGCACACAATTTTTGGCACAGGAGCCCAAAAAGGTTAGCCACCACTGCCCCATACCATTTCAGACAAATGGTTATCTTAGTATGGTTTAGTGTTAAGTAAAAGGGAATGATACAGCACGGAGACGGCTTTGGTCGCGTTGGTGGATGATCTCTGGAGGGCCCGTGACAGAGGTTATTCCCCTGTCCTGGTCCTATTAGATCTCTCGGCGGCTTTTGATACTGTTGACCACAGTATACTATTGCGGCGGTTGGGGGGCTTGGGGGTGGGAGGCACTGTTTTACGGTGGTTCTCCTCCTTCCACTCCAGTCGTTCACAATTTGTGTTGGCAGGGGGGCAGAGATTGACCCCGAGGCCCCTGATTTGTGGGGTTCCTCAGGGGTCGGTGCTCTCGCCCCTACTGTTCAACATTTATATGAAGCCGCTGGGTGAGATCATCCGTGGCTTTGGGGTAGAGTTTCATCAGTACGCTGATGATACTCAGCTGTACATTTCTACCCCAGGCCACCCCGACGAAGCCGTGGAAGTGATGACCCGGTGTCTGGAGGCTGTGCGGGGTTGGATGGGGCGAAACAGGCTTCAGCTCAACCCAGCCAAAACCGAGTGGCTGTGCTTTCCGGCACCCTGATACAGCCAGTTAGTTCCATCGCTGGCTGTGGAAGGGGAAATTCTTGCCCCCACAGACAGGGCGTGCAATCTGGATGTCCTCCTGGACGTGCGGCTGTCGTTAGAAGATCATATAGCGGCTGTCGCCGGGGGGCTTTTTGTCAGGTCCGTAGGATCTACCAGTTGCGGCCCTTTATTTATTTATATATATTTTATTTATTTAGTTATTTATATACCGCCCTTCTCCCGAAGGACTCAGGGCACAGCTAACCACAAACCCCATTACAATATACAAAAGTTAAAAATAGATTAAATAATTTAGGCTGTCTAAAAATTATACCCTCCCCCAATAAATTAATTAAAACCCAAATATTAAAAACCCAATTAAAACGCAAATACTAAATTAAAAATCCCATGTCAGCCTAGGCCAGTCTGCTCAAAGAGCCAGGTTTTTAATGCACGTCTGAAAGCTCTCAGATCCGTATTAGTGCGTATTTCTGGAGGCAGACCATTCCAGAGGGCGGGGCCCCCCACAGAGAAGGCCCTATTCCTAGGGGCCGCCAGATGACACATAGAAGCCGACGGCACCCGGAGAAGGCCCTCCCTGTGGGAACGCACAGGTCTGTGGGAGATTACGGCAGAACGCGGTCCTGCAAATAACCTGGTCGAATGCCATGGATCATTTTAAAGATCACAACCAGAACCTTAAAGCGAACCCGGAAAACCACCGGTAACCAATGCAGCTCGCGCAGGAGAGGCATCACATGGGAGCTTCGTGACGCCCCCATAACCACCCGCGCGGCCGCATTTTGTACCAGTTGGAGTCTCCTGGTGCTCCCCGCAAGGAGCCCCATGTAGAGAGCATTACAGTAATCCAGGCGAGAGGTGACAAGGGCGTGAGTGACCATACGCAAGGCGTCCCGATCCAGAAAGGGCCGCAACTGGTGAATCAGGCGAACCTGATAAAAAGCCCCCCTGGAGACGGCCGTAATATGATCTTCTAAAGACAGTCGTGCATCCAGGAGGACATCCAAATTGCGAGCCCTCTCTGTGGGGGGTAAGATCTCTCCCCCAATAGCCAGCAACGGAGTCAGCTGATTATATCGGGGCGCCGGAAACCACAGCCACTCAATCTTGGAAGGGTTGAGCCGGAGCCTGTTCCCGCCCATCCAAATCCGCACGGCCTCCAGGCACCGGGACATAGCCTCCACAGCATCATTGGGGTGGCTTGGGGTGGAGATGTAAAGCTGGATATCATCCGCATACAGATGACACCGCACCCCAAAACCACGGATGATCTCCCCCAGCGGCTTCACATAAATGTTGAACAGAAGAGGGGAGAGGACCGACCCCTGAGGCACCCCACAAATGAGGGGCCTAGAGGTGGACCTCTCCTCCCCCGTCAACACGAATTGCGAACGGTTGGAGAGAAAGGAGGAGAACCATCGCAAGACAGTTCCCCCAATCCCAACCGCCACAATAAGATACTATGGTCGATAGTATCAAAAGCCGCTGAGAGATCTAACAGGACCAGGACAGAGGAAAAACCCGTCACGGGCCCTCCAGAGATCATCAACCAACGTGACCAGTGCTGTTTTGGTACTATGCCCGGGCCTGAAGCCCGATTGGAACGGATCGAGGTAAGTTGCTTCCTTCAGGTACTGAGGGAGCTGACGTGCCACCACATTCTCAACAACCTTCGCTAAAAAAGGAAGGTTGGAGACTGGACGATAGTTATTTAAAACAGCCAGGTCCAGGGCAGGCTTCTTGAGGAGGGGCTGCACCACCGCCATCTTCAGGGCAGTAGGGAGCGACCCCTCTCTCAACGAAGCGTTGATAATCTCCTGGAGCCAGCCTCGTGTCACCTCCCTGGCGGTCGAAACCAACCAGGAGGAACCCGATAGCTTAGCTACAATCTTTGTAAGATAAATGTTGGAATTTATTTCTGGTTTTAAACTGCTGCTCCTTCAGGTTTCCTCTCTCCCCCTCTGTTTATGGCAACTCTATAACAGGCATAGGAATGCTTTACGAGTTGACAAGAAAGATAAGCAGGGTAAAACTGGAAATGGAGTGAGGGAAAGTAATACAGGTGGTCCTTGCTTATTGATCAATCATTTAGCAACTGTTTTGATTTTCCAATGGCATTGAGCAACTGGTACCCTTGTCTCCATGAAAATAAGACTGGGTCTTATGTTGTTTTGCCACCAAAAAAGGCACCAGGTCTTATTTTCCAGGAAGGCATGGAGACAAGGGTACCAGGAAGGGGAAAGGATGTCTCCCACTGACTCACCTCACTTGCGTGTGTCGCCCCCGGCCTCCTTTTTGCTGTCAGAGGCCTTCAGGAACTTCTTCTGCAGCTGGCAAGACTTTCCTGAAGGCCTCTGCAGCCGATAACAGAGCTCTGTTATCAGCTGCAGAGGTTTTCAGGAAAGCCTTGCCATCCGAAAAAGAAATAGGTCAGCAAGGCAGGTGTCAGGGTGTGTGAGGCCTGGCTGCAACTTTCCAAAGGCAAGTAGTAAGTAGGGCAGCTCCACAAACCCCCATCCCCACTGTAGCTTAACTTTTAGCCATGCACACTGGAATGGGCAGGGTGTCAATTAGGGCTTATATTGGGCGCATGTATAAAAATCAAGTTAGGACTTACTTTCGGGATAGGTCGTATTTTCAGGGAAATATGGTACTTATAACCCAGAGGAGTCAAACTCAATTTCATTGAGGGCCGCATCAGGGTTGTGTTTGATCTTGGGGGTGGGTGGGCATGGCCAGGGTAGGTGTGGCCAGCTCAATGTCACTTGTGTTAGAGGCACCTGTGATGGCCCGAGTGCTCTGCCAGCAAAAATGGGCTCCCAAGCTCCATTATCTGCTGCAACAGCCTCCTGCAATTCTCTACCAGCAAACATGGAGCTTGGGAGGGCAATGTGAGGCACTGCAGGCCAGTCCTTCGCTGTTTCCAGGTGGCCCCGTAGGCCAGATCTAAGCACCAATCATCACCAATAACCAATCATCAGAGCTACTGTGTCACAGTGATGTGGTTGCCACTATCATGTCCCTGTTGGAATCTGATTCCAAGGGGGAAGTCAAGCAGCTGTCAGGGAGTGAAAGTACGGCTCTGGTGGCTGTGGAGGAAACTAAGGAAGGGCACAGTCCAGCTGGGCATTCAGAGGAAGACCCAGGCCCACCCCCTCTCCATCCTAGGACACGCAGGGAGGAACAGATAAGGGAGCAATGTGGGTTACAGGGAAGAAAGAGGCCCTGATTCACTTCATTGACTGCAGCTGGGAAAACAGGATATAAAGGATGTTTGCGCACAGCACCTTGCTGGAAGCAAAGCATGCATTATCTTTGTTTGTCAAGTCTTATCTGGGTTCTGGCATCCTCCCGAGCGCGTGTGTTTCGTTATTTTTTGAACTCTGCAATTCCTTACCCTGCCCTGTCTCGTTAATTGCCGCAGTGTGGTTTGTGTTTGTTTTTATTTATAATTTATATGTACTTTGGGTTTGGACTGAATTTCTTCCCTTTAAAAACCATTCTTGGGAGAGTTTTTTCTCCAGCCGATGATAACTGGACATTGGGAGTTAAGTTGGAGGTATTAAAGGGACTTGACCTACTTTTGTGACTTTGTTGCTTTTGTGCCACACCCCAGGTGATCACAATGCCTGCAAGAAAACCACCAAGTTCAGAGAACAGAGCCTTTGCTACCTTCTTTGCCAGGTTCCAACAAAGTCAACGGGATGTCACAGTGACCAGGTGACATCCTTAACGAGCCAGGGTGATTTATTTAGTGACAGCAACCAGGAACGACAACATTGCTGACCCTAAACTCTGCTGTCATGTGACAGACTTTGTTTCTACAACCTTACTTAACTGAGGACTCCATGCAAGTGGATAACGAAAGGGAGAAAAGGACAAAATCCCTGTTTAGCCCTGTTTAGCCCATAGAGGAAATCAAAAGAAAAGGACAGCAGCAACTGTAAGCCACAGTCCCCAAAGTTTACTAGTAGAGGTCTACGTAATTGGAAGAATTGCTACCTAATCTACAAATGTATTATGTCTGCAGTCACTTGCATTTCCCCTATATCCAGTGGTGGGATTCAAATAATTTAACCACCAGTTCTCTGCCCTAATGACTGGCTGGCTGGGTGTGGCCATGGTGGGCGTGGCCAGTGGGTGTGACAGGCAGCACTCAGCCTCCTGGGAGCAAAAACAGCCCAGGGGGGACATGCTGAAACCCCCCTCCCAGTTTTAGGCCTAGGCCTCCCTGCAGCCTCTTGGGAGCAAAAACGGGCCACAGGGGGTGGGGGGATGCCGTATCCTCCCCGCACCCCATTTTGGGCCTAGTGGGCCTCCCTGGACTTACCTGGGAGTTAAAACGGGGCATGTGGGAACTCTTGGAAAAGGCGGGGAGGGGAAGGGCCAGCTAGCAATTTAACAACCAGTTCAGCCAAAGTAATGCAAACCGGTTGAATCCCGCCACTGCCTATATCCCTTCATGTTCAACAAAAGCTTCTCAGGAGATTAATGTAAGGCAAAGTACTAAACAACGAAGATTTTATCCATTCAGTGGTGTCCAACTGTTGACGATTCTATGGGCTCTTCTTCTTTGAAGTTGTTCTATACCAGGGATGTCAAACCGGTGGCACGCAGGCTGTGGATGCGTCATACGCAGGCCACGCCCACCCCAGCTCTGCGAAAGGGGGAAAAAATTACGCATCATCACGTGACAGCAACATGACACAGCGAGTTTGACGCCCATGTTCTAAGCTCTGGCTGGTGTCAGCTTTGATGGTGTCCTTTGGCGCCTGGCTTCCTGTTAGCCCTAACTCTTTCAAACATAATTCGTTTCAGATTATTTGGGGGAAAACTCACTTTTCCAAATTCTGAATTACCAAATTCAGGCACATGGTTAAAAAAAAAACATAGTGTCGCTGAAGGATCCCACGGCATACACAATAGTTGGCTTTTTTTGTGCTTGAACAAATGCTACCTAGTCAGGAAAGAAGCTAAGTACACCACCACATGAATAAATGCTTGGCATCTCAGTGTGTCTCTATTAATACTTGTACTTTTTCAAGGATTTTTCTGTAAACACCTTAACTATCCACTCTACTGTTGACTTCCCCTTCGGTCCTTCCTTCAACTTTGCAGGTACAATTCTTTCTTTGAATCTGTCATACATTCGTATCCAAGTCGTCATGGTGTTCCATCAGCTCAGAACTGGAGTCCACGAAGCTCTTTCAACAGTCAACACGTTTATTGGGTTGTCCCCTGTGTGAATCTTCTTATGAGAGGTCAGTTGACAGTTCCAAGTGAAGCTTTTTCCACATTCCATGCATTTGTAGGGTTTCTCTCCCGAGTGGATCCTTTTATGAGAAATAAGATTGCTTCGCTGATTAAAGCTCTTCCCACATTCCATACATTTATAGGGTTTCTCCCCCGAGTGTATACTTTTATGGGAGATGAGATTACTTCGCTGACTGAAGTCTTTCCCACATTCCATGCACTTATAGGGTTTCTCCCCTGAATGGATCCTTTTATGCAAAGTAAGATCACTGTTGGTGCTGCAGGTCTTTCCACACTCCGCGCATTTGTAAGGTTTCTCCCCCGTGTGGATCCTTTTATGGGAAGTAAGGTGACTGCTTATGGTGAAGCTCTTTCCACATTCTATACATTTGTAAGGTTTCTCTCCAGTGTGAATCCTTTTATGGAAAGTGAGGTGGCCACTCTGGCTGAAGCTTTTTCCACATTCCGCGCATTTGTACGGTTTCTCTCCAGAATGGATCCTTTTGTGCGACGTGAGCTGGCCATTCTGACTGAAGTTCTTGCCACACTCCGTGCACTTGTACGGCTTTTCTCCCGTGTGGATCCTTTTGTGAGACGTGAGCTGCCCACTCTGGCTGAAGCTCTTTCCGCAGTCCGCGCATTTGTACGGCTTCTCGCCTGAATGGATCCTTTTATGGGAAGTCAGGGAGCTATTTTCGCTGAAGCTCTTTCCGCACTCCAGGCATTTGTACGGTTTCTCTCCCGAGTGGGTCCTTTGATGGGAAATAAAATGGTTGCTGTTGTTGAAGCTGTTGCCGCATTCCGTGCATTTATATGGTTTCCCTTCTACGTGGATGCTTTGATGGAAAGCAAGAGGGATGTCCCACTTGAAACTTTTCCCATCTTCCATGCATTCGTCTTGCGTCTCTTTCATATAAATATTGGGGCGTTCGCATGCATCGGATTCTTCTCTAATTGTTTCTCCAGATGGGAAGCCCATTCCTTTTTCTCCGTGATCTCCTTGGATCAGGAAAAGATGGGCATCCGAATTTTGAGAAGTAGAGGAGTTTTGGAATTCACCATTTAACTGGTTTGCCTCCTGCCATTGTGGCCTTTGCTGACTTTGAAATGTCCCTTCTCCAATTTCAATTCTGACTGTTTGGAAAGCTGTCTCCTCACAATTCTCGTTCTCCCATCCATCACCTGTTGAACCAAAAAAGAAAAAGGCCATGAGAAATTTAAAGCACAACTTGAGAGTGCTGTTAGGAATCAAGCGCCATTAGCTGCCTCTTTATCTAGTATTTCTCCATTACCCTCCTGCTTTTTTTTGTCTTACAGTAACTGGGTTTAGCTAGTCTAGTAAAGAAAAGGACCAGGGGAGACATGATAGAGGTCTTCCAATATTTGAGGGGCTGCCACAGAGAGGAGGAGGTCAAGCTATTTTCTAAAGCGCCTGTAGGCCAGATAAGGGACAATGGATGGAAACTGAACAAGGAGAGATTCAACCTGGAAATAAGAGGAAACTTTCTGACAGTGAGAACAATCAACCAATGGAACAGAAGTTGCCCTTGGAAGTTGTGGGAGCGCCATCACTTGAGACTTTCAAGAAGAGATCGGACTGCCATTTGTCAGAAATGGTGTAAGGTTTCCCGCTTGGGCGGGGGGTTGGACTAGATGACCTACAAGATCCTTTCCAACTCTGATGATCTGTTATTGTCTTTTTATGAACCCATAAAGACACGCATGCGCAGAGACGCAGCACGGGGGATTGTGCGTGCATGTGCAGAGATGCACAGTGCGGGGGATTGTTTGTGCAATGTGCAGAGATGTGCAGCACGTGGGGATTGTGTACAATGCATGGCTTGCAGCGGGGAAACACGCGCATATGCACAGAGGCGCACAGGGCACATGATCGCATGCGCATGTGCAGATGTATGGCATGAGGCAGGGGAATTGCACGCGCAGGGGGGCATGGGGGAGCAGCATGCATTGCCTTCTGGGTGCTGGCACGCAAGCGCAAGCGCAGGAGGGCGCGCGCAATTATCGGCACAGGAGCCGAAAAAGTTTAGCCACCCCTGGACTAGAAAATCTCCAAGATCCCTTCCAACTCTGTATTCCTCCTAGTTACTTTGTAGTAGAAATTATCATCTTAATATAAAATAAAGAAAAAAACCTTACCCAAGGTGGCCAAATTCCTAGCATTTTCCAGCATGACCTCCCTATATAGATTTTTTTGGTTGTAATCCAACAGAGCCCATTCTTCCCCAGAGAAAAATACAGCTACATCATCAAAAATCAGAGGAATCTGTAATAGGAAGAGAACAATCCTCTACCAGTGAAGAGCTACTGGAAATATTTATATATTTATATGTTTATATATTTATATATATGGATCTTTGGTTCTTCGGGTTTATATATATATATACTCTTAATGAAGAAGTCCCAATACCAGAGTTTCTCCTTGTGCTAGATGAGAGGTCTCCAAACTTGGCAACTTTAAGACTTGTGGACTTCAACTCCCAGAATTCCTCAGCCAGCTATGCTGAGAATTCTGGGAGTTGAAGTCCACAACTCTTAAAGTTTGGAGACTCCTGTGCTAGATAAATAATCTCATCCTAGAGATAAATTTTGCAATACTAAAAAGGAGAACTCAAGCTACCGATTGATAAATGTTTTATTGATTCTACTAACTCTGCACAAAACGTTTGATATTACATCAAATACCTGAGTTTCCCCGAAACTAAGACCGGGTCCTATTTTTGGGGGGGCCCCAAAATAAGCACCAGGCTTATTTTCGGGCAGGGGGCGGGGTGTCTTATTTATTTTCCATGTATGACAGGCCCATTCTTTCTGCTTGCTCGTGGTGGGCAGGAGGCCGCGCGGTGCACCAGTGCCACCGCCGCGAGGCAGGCGGTGGTGGAGCTGCCTCATGCACCCCACACCTGTTTACCTCAGGGAGGAGAGGGGCGGGGCCAGCCAGGGGCATGATTTGCCGGTTAATAAAGTGAGAGAAATTCGCTATGCCATCTTGGATGAAAATGGGTGCTCCTTGAGTCCTTCTAATTGGTTGGGAGAGGGAAAAGTCCTCCTACCTGATCTGGAAGAACTGTTTCTGCTTCACTATAAAGAGGAGATATTTCCACAGGTGCCATCTGTAACATTCCATTCTCTGAGAGTGAGATAAAAGAGGAGAAAATACAGGTTTCGGAAACATCAAAAGAATCATGCACCAAAGTATTCTTGCACTCAGGCCTAAGGTCTTTTCCAAAACAAGGTCATAAAATAACAGTAGCTCAGAAACCGGTAGTTCTTGACTTGCGACCACAATGGAGTCCAACATTTCTGTTGCTAAGCGAGACAGGAGTTACAAACATTTTGCCTCATGTTATGGCTTTTCTTGTCACAATTGTTAAGTAAATTACGTGTCTCAGAGTTGGCTTGTTGTCAGGGTTCCGACGATTGCCCTAATTAATGAGCCTCAAGCCAAGCTTCAAAATAATTCAAAAGATTTATTAGGAGCAACATGTCCAGCACTAACCCATATGAAGCCAACTCTGAAATCCGTAATTTACTATCCTCCTGGGTATCATATATCAGATTCTCCAACAAAATATGTTCAAAGGCTGAGTGTCATCAATCATGCTCTCCAATGAAAAATTTTTGTGGGCAAAAGATCCAGTAGCCTAGGCTACAATCTCCACAAGATAAGCATGGAATGTGCTTCTGGCCTTCATCTACTGCACTGTTCCGTCAGTGTGAAAAACAGTCCTAAGTCCCTTTTTTTCAGTGTCACTATAACTTTGAACGGTCACTAAGCGATGTCAGCCTTGGAAGCCATATTTTACTTGGAAGCTTCGAGGCTGCCACATTTAGTGCCTGGGAATTTGGGAGGGGGGATTTCATAGAGAGGTGGAAGATTCGACTCAACAACATACTTTCTCAGAAAATCAGTGTCATGTTCCTGTTGGAATCTGACTCGGAGGGGGAAGCCGAACAGCTGACAGGGAGTGGGAGTGTGGCTCCGTTGGCTGTGGAAGAAACTGGGGACAGGCAAAGTCTGGCTGGGCAGAGCAGGGGAGAGGTAGAACAAGTCAGAGGGAATTCAGAGGAAGACCCAGGCCCACCACCCCCTCTTCATCCTAGGGCATGCAGGGAGGAACGGAGAAGGGAGCAACCTGAGTTGCGCGGCCTACGGGGAGGAAAGGGCCCTGATTCCCTTCATTAGCTGCAGCTGGGAACACAGTGTATAAAAGAGGAAGCTGCGCACAGCAAGTTGTTGGGAGCAAATGTGAATTTATCTTGTATCATTGTGGCTTATCTGTGTTCCTGGCGTCTTCCCAACTGTGTGAGTTTTGCTGTGCTTTCAAGTCTGAAATTTCTTCTCCTGCCCTGTCAAGTTAATTACTTCAGCTTCATTTGTTTGGATTTTTAGTTACAGTTTGTATGTACCTTGTTTTGGACTGAATTTTCTACAGTTAAAGGCTGTTCCTAGGAGAGTTTTTCTCTACCCAAAGGTAACCTGGACACTGGGGGCAAAGTTGGAGATAATAAAAGGTCTCTTATTGCTTATTTGACTGTATTGCCTTTGTGCCACGCCCCGAGTCATCACAGTCAAGGACATGTTACCCTGAACCTGGAGAGGAGTGTCTGGAGGAATATCTCCAGTTGGGACCATGTTTGATTGGACCATGTGATGGACTGGTGGGTGCAGGGGATGGATCTTTGAATTTCTAAGGGGAAGGGAAAACCCAGAACTCTGAGATTCGGGTTTTCCCAGATGTGCCAATGGTACAACTCTAATAAAATGGAACTTTGAGAAAATGCTTGTCTCAGAGTTTATTGGTTTGGGGTTTGTTAGTCAGAACGCTGACAAGTGAATTGTTGTAAGTCAAGTCAATTATGTACGGTAGTATGAATGATAGGATTACCTGGTGGGATGTACAGTAGTATGACTGATTCTTTACCTGATGGGATATTCTTAGATGGCTCTTCCTGGGAGCTTTTCTCCAAATTCACCTCCTGAGAGGGATGTAGCACATCTCCGCATGCTTCAGAGTGTTCAACGACCACCTCCACGAAGGGCTCCTGGAGCTGAAATAATAACCAAGAGAAAAGAACGCATTTCTGCCCAATGTTTCCAATTCCACAGCCCTTTTTGGGAAGCTTTTGGAAGAGGACCTGACCCCGGACATTCACATTGCAGCACTGGTCAAAAGGGCCCAGCAGAGATTATACTACATGAGACTTCTCAGGAAACAACAACAGAATGAAAAACTGCTGGTGACCTTCTACCACTGCACCATAGAGAGCATTTTAACTTGCTGCACCTGTGTATGGTTTGCCAATTGCACAGGGTCAGATAGGACAGCACTCCAGGGGGTTAATGTCATGGCCCAGAGGATTGCCCTCTCCCCTCTTTGGAAGAGCTTTATAGCTCCTGCTGCTTGAAGAATTCTTTATATATTTTCGCCTCCAGTCCCCTAATCATCATTTTAAGAAATAATAAGAGATAATCAGAGTTGGAAGGGACCTTGTAGGTCATCTAGTCCAACCCCATGCCCAAGCAGGAGACACTACACCATTTCTGACAGATGGCAGTACAATCTCTTCTGGAAAGTCTCAAGCGATGGCGCTCTCACAACTTCAGAGGGCAACATCTGTTCCATTGGTTGATTACTCTCACTGTCGGAAAGTTTCTCCTTCTTTCCAGGTTAAATCTCTCCTTGTTCGGTTTCCATCCATTATTCCTTGTCTGGCCTTCAGGTGTTTTAGAAAATAGCTTGGCCTCTTCCTCTCTGTGGCAACCCCTCAAATATTGAAAGACCTCTGTCATGTCCCCCTGGTCCTTCTCTTTACTAGACTAGCCATGCCCAGTTCATGTAATCGTTCTTCATATGGTTTAGTCTCCAGTCCCTTCATCATCTCTGTACTTTTTCTAGAGTCTCAACATCTTTTTATAGTGTGGTGATTAAAACTGGATGCAGTACTCTAGGTGTGGTCTTACTAAGACTTTATAGAGTGGTATTAGTACCTCACTTGATCTCGATTGTATCCCTCTGTTAATGCAACTTAGGATTGCATTAGCTTTTTTGGCTGCTGCTGCACATTGCTGGCTCATATTTAGCTGATTGTCCACTAAGACTCCAAGATCCCTCTCACAGTTACTGCTATTGAGCCTGGTTTCACCCAATCTGTATGTATACATTTGGTTTTTCTTGCCTAAGTGTAGGACTTTACTTTTCTCTACATTGAATTTCATTTTGTTAGATACGGCTCAGTGTTCTAGTCTGTCAAGATCCATTTGGATCTTAAGCCTATCTTCTTGGGTGTTAGCTATTCCTGCCAGCTTAGTATCATCTGTAAATTTGGTAAGTTCCCCTTCTATTCCCTCAGCTATGTCATTAAAGAAGATATTGAAGAGTGAATAATAATAAAACAAAACAATAATTTTATCAGTCAATAATAAATGTATAAAATTCATCAACACATATTTTATAAATAAATAATAAAATAAAAATAAGAAACTTTTCCCGCAGGAGAGTTCAATCCGCTACTGATATTATCACTTTCCCGGAAGGGACATGTTTAAAAATGCAGTAATTGACTCTTTTTGGTTACACCTTGGTGCATCTTCTTACCTGCAGTTCTCTCTTCTGCTCTGCTTGGCTCAGAAGGAATCCTTCTGCCAGGGCTACTGCTTGGGAACTGGTCTCGACTCGACATTCCTTGATCCAGCTTTTCATCTCCAGGGGCAGGATAGCCAAGAACTGCTCCAACACCAAGAGATCTAACATCTGAGCTTTTGTGTTTCTTCCTGGTTTTAGCCACTGACGACAAAGATAGTGTAGTTGGCTGCAAACCTCTCGTGGCCCGTTGGCATCCTTACCACAGAGACTTCTCAACCGTTGCCACTGACCAGCCAAACTGGTATTTTCTTCCTCTTGGTTCTTCTGCCCAATTCTCTCTTCTTTCCATTCAGGCTGTGCCGATGAAGAGAGGGCAGCATGAGCAACTTTTCTGTCCTCTGGTAGGTACCGCAAATCCATTTTGATCACGTTTTCCAATAGAGGTAGAATTTTGTTTGTTTCTTCTGGATTTTCCATGTTCCTTTCTAGTGGACGGGGTGCAAAAATGCGCTAAGTGGCTCTCAGGCTTTTCTCTTCATTGGTTCCTGCTCTGCATAAAGAAACAGATTAAGCAATACAAGATACATCCGGAAGAAAACAAAATGGTAGAATTACAGAGAATCTTGTTCTCCTTCAGCAACAATTCTCCCTGGCTCTATGGGAAGAATCCTCGTAAAGGAGATGTGAATCCATTTCCCGCCCACTGAACTGTCTTGTTGGGTTCTGCAACTCAACAAGACAGACACAGACTTCAGAGAGTAATTAGGATTGCAGAAAAAATAATTACTACCACCCTGCATTCAATCGAGGACCTGTTAGTCAAAAAGAGGGCTGTGAAAATATTTACAGACCCCTCACATCCTGGACATAAACTGTTTCAACTCCTTCCCTCAAAACGATGCTATAGAGCACTGCACGTCAGAACAACTAGACACAAGGAAAGTTTTCCCCCGAATGCCATCACTCTGCTAAACAAATAATGTTTCCTCAACACTGTCCAACTATTTACAAAGTCTGCACTACTATTACTGTTAGCCTTCCCATCACTCTTTATCACCCAACACCTCCCATTTGTGACTGTATGACTGTAACTTTGTCACTTGTATCCTTGATTTATATTGACTATTTCCTAGTATGATTTGATTGCTTATTGTACCCTATAACTATTATTAAGAGTTGTACCTTATGATTCTTGACTTTTGACGAATGCAGCATTTGCACCAAGACAAATTCCTTGTGTATCCAATCACACTTGGCCAATAAAAGAATTCTATTCTATTCTATTTTGAAAGGCTGAAGCATTTCTGGTCTCTGACGGAAGAGGCATATAGGGGACTGTGATTTACTGTAAACAGATATCTTGTCCTTCATCACTAAATGCAAAGCCCTCGCATCCTGGACATAAATTGTTTCAACTCCTTCCTGGCACAATAGGGCATTGTATGCCAAAACAACTATAACATGGGGACAGTTTTTTCCTTTGTGCCATCACTCTGTTGAACATTCAATTCTCTCAGTGCTACCTAATGTCATAAGGTACAGCACTTAATGACAGTCATAGGGTACAATAAACAATCAAATCATACTAGGAAACAGTCAATATAAATCGTAATGATACAAGCGACAAAGTTAGAGTCATACAGTCACAAATGAGAGGGGATGGGTGATAAGGAGTGATGAGAAGATTAATAGTAATAGTAGTGCAGACTTTGTTAATAGTTGGACAATGTTGAGGAAGTTATTTGTTTAGCAGAGTGATGGCATTTGGGGAAAAACTCTCCTTGTGTTCAGTTGTTCTGGTGTGCCGTGTTCTATAACATCATTTTGAGGGAAGGAGTTGAAACAGTTGATGTCCAGAATTTGAGGGGTCTGTAAATATTTTCACAGCCCTCTTTTTGACTCGTGCAGTATACAGGTCCTCGATTGAAGGCAGGTTGGTAGTAATTGTTTTTTCTGCAGTCCTAATTATCCTCTGAAGTCTGTGTCTGTCCTGTTGGGTTGCAGACAGTTATAGTTGTTTTGGCATACAATGCCCTATTGTGCCAGGAAGGAGTTGAAACCAGACAGTTATAGAGGTGCAGATGACAGACTCCATCATTCCTCTGTAGAACTGGATCAGCAGTTTGAGCTTTCTGAGTTGGCGCAGAAAGAACATTCTTTGTTGTGATTTTTTGATGACGTTTTTGATGTTAGGTGTCCATTTTAGGTCATGTGATATAATAGAACCTAGAAATTTAAACGTCTCTACTGTTGATACTGTGTTGTCTAGTATTGCAAGAGGTGGTGGTATGGGAGGATTTCTTCTGAAGCTTCTTCAGCCAAGAAGAAGAAACTGAAGAAGCTTTTTGGATGAGAAGCGAAACATCTTCAAAGAAAAACCAGAAAGTCCAGTTGCTCTTTAAAAAAGCACCTTTGAGATAATCATGACCTGGATGACTGAGAATCTCCATAGACTTTCAGCAGAACTTTATTTTAAATGTACATGAATCAGCATACATTAAGCACACTATCTTTCCATTCGTGCCACGGAAGCATTTCAGACACGGCATGGGCAACCCAGAGACAGAATAACAGAACACAGTAACGGAGTTGGAAGGGACCTTGAAGGTCATCCAGCCCAACCCCCTGCTCAGGCAGGAAGCCTTATAGCACCGTTTCAGACAAAGGAGTGGTCCACTCTCTTCTCAGAAGACCCAGGAGTCTCCATGAAGTTGAGGAAGACAGAACAAATGGAGAATCAAAATCAGAATAGAGCTGGAAGGGATCTTAGAGGTCTTCTAGTCCAGCCCCCTCTGCTCAAGCAAGAGATCCTATATATACCAACAGGAGAGTTTGGGTCTGTTATCTGGGAAAAGGCCAGGCTCCTGGAGGGCCTGATCCTGGTGGCACTGGCATGCAGCATGCCTTGCAAAATGCAAATTTCAAATCATCCCCTCCTCCTCCATTTCCCCCCCTCCTTTCTTATTGCAGAAACTCTCTCTTCCCACCGTTTTTCCCAGCATCCCCAAGGCTTTGTCTCACCTGCCTGGAGATTTGTAGCCTGCTTCCTCCTTCGTGGTCGGGAGGGGGGGGAGCAGTGGTTTTTATAAGAGGGGGACGAGTCTCTTTCGCTGGAGAAATTTCACCCCGCCCGCGAGGAGGCCGCAGGGGGCTGCACGAAAAATGGGAGAGGGAGGGGGAAGGTTTTATGAAGATATCGCGTTTCGGGGGGGAAGACTTTGCCGGGTGCACCCGCTTCTTGCTTTCCCTTTCATGCCAACCCACGGGCGGGCTGGCAAAGGGAGACCGCGCATGCTCAAATTCCGTGGTGAAGTTGGAGGCTGCCAGTACTCCGTTGCTTGTGACGTCCGCCGCCCCCCTTACGGGGCCTGTTTCCGAGCGGGGGGGGGAAGTGTTTGTGCAGAGACCGAATTCCTAAATTGGTTTATTACCACAAATCCCTCCCCCCCCGGTGACAGAGGGCCATGGGGGGGGGGGGGGGGGGGGTTAAGATTTGAGATGCCTGGCTCAAACCCCACACTCCAAGGCCCTTTTTGTGGTTCTTTCAAGAGACCTAGGCGGGGGGTTGGACTAGATGACCTGTAAGGTCCCTTCTAACTCTGTTAATCTGTATCTGCATCTGTACCTAAATCCCAAAGCATATTTAAGTACATGTCTGCATCTCCCCAGGCTGGGAAGATGGGAAGCTAAGCAGGGATAGGAGACCACCTGGAAATGCCTAGTGTGTATCCTTGCCTAGAAACTCAGGAGATCAAAATTGTAATAATGTATTAAATCAGAATTCAGTTAGAGAGGCTAATATGTATATAGGTGTTTGGGGGTTTTTTTTCTTTTTTTAAATTCACTTTTTAAAGAATCTTGTTTTTCTTTAATTTTTTGGATTTTTTTTATTTTAATCTTTATGTGTATAGGGTTTTTTTCAGTGCACTTGTTGATGTTTGTTTTGTGTCTTTTTTCTTTGATTTTTTTTTTTTGGAGTTTTGTATTTTAATCTTTTTTTAAAATAAAATTTTATAGAAAAGAAACTCAGAAGATGGGAAAAACCATGAAGACTGAAGGAAAACAAATTCCTGGAAAAAAGTGCCCAGATAGATACGACAGAAAAAAAAAAATTACCTCAGAAAAACCATTTAAAAAGTACTGAGGTTTTTTCAGATTTCGAGATGTGAGGAAGAAAAGAAACAATGTGTACAGCTGGCACAAAAACCCACCACCATAGTAAGAGAAACCAAACAACCAAATAAAAGTAATTGACATTACAGAAATCTTCCCTTTTTCATCTTAGGGAAAGTTGGAAGCTATTATAGGAAATGTCAATCAAGTTTTTCTCTCCCAAGATTATGCTCAAGCGTTAAAAAACCTACCTAATTTTATAAATACGATTTGCATTCCTGTCCATTAATATTAGTAAGAATCTCAGGCCCAAGAACACAGTTTATAACTTACCAAGTTTGACAAAGATAGTCCAAAGAGCAATAAAGGGGATTTTTTTTTTTTTTATGAATTAATCATGGCTCTATCTTGCAAAATTATAAAATGCATTGCTGAGGTCAAGATCCACTCCTTTGATGCCAACCTTCTGCTTTTTTTAATTTTTAAAACCCTAACCTAACCTGCTTTTTTTTTTAAAAAAAATCCTCATTTTGAAGTGAAACCCCATTTTTGTTGTCTTTAGCATCTGTGATGACCCAGGGCATGGCACAAAGGCAACACAGTCAGATAATCAGTAGGAGTCCCTTTATTAGCTCCAACTTTGCTCCCAATGTCCTGGTTACCTTCTGGGCCAGAGAAAAACTCTCCCAAGAACAGTAGAGATTCAAGTCCAAAACGTGGTCAACAAAAACTAACTATAAGTCCAATCAAGGTAAGATGAGGTAAGTAGTCCGGCAGGGCAAGAGAAGGAATTCCAGACGTGAAGGAACGGCAGTAAATCAACCCGGTTGCGAGGATGCCAGGAATGCAGATAACCACAGTCAACACAAACTCACGTTTGTTCCCAGCAGCTGCCACACTCAGCTTGCATCTCTTTTAAGCTCATTCCCAGGTGTGGCTAATGAAGGGAATCGGGGTCCTTTCCTCCCCCTTAAGCCACACAACCCATATTGCTCCCTTCTCCATTTCTCCCTGCGTGCCCTAGGATGAAGAGGGGGTGGGCCTGGGTCTTCCTTTGATCTCCCTCTCCCTTGTTCTACATCTCCCCTGCTCTGCCCAGCTGGACTTTGCCCTTCCCCAGTTTCCTCCACAGCCAATGGAGCCACACTCACACTCTGTCAGCTGTTCGTCTTCCTCCTCGGATTCAGACTTCAACAGGGACATGATAGCATCTTTCATCATGCTTTACAATGCCACAAACAGCCATAGTGGTGCAGTGGTTAGAATGCAGTACTGCAGACTATTTCTGCTGACTGCCAGCTGTCTGCAATTTGGCAGTTCGATTCTTACTGGCTCAAGGTTGACTCAGCCTTCCATTCTTCCGAGGTCATTAAAATGAGGAGCCAGATTGTTGGGGGTAAGATGCTGACTCTGTAAACAGCTCAGAAATGAGTGTAAAGCAGTGTGAAGTGATGTATAAATCTGAGAGCGATTGCTATTTACTCTTCCTGGTTTCATAAGATATAGTACTTTGCTAGTGTTCTACAGTTCCTACTTTTTCAACAGTCTATGTGGAAGTAGTTGCTCCTTTGTATTTATCTACTTAATAAATACTGCTGGGTTAGGAAAAATAGACCCCCCACCCATCCTCTGCTTCTCGATATATGTCCCAAAGTAATTCAGTGAAAGAAGGAACAAAGGAAGGTGAACCTTAGAATATATATGGTGGATTTTTTCATTTTGAAAATGATGCTATTTCTACGGTGCAGTTGATGAAAACTCAATGATAAACGCTAAAACCCGCTGGCATTTCTAGTGCTTAAGAATGTTATGATTGTTCCTTAATATGCAAGCAGAAACAAATACAAATGAGCAAATGATCAGGCAGATAGTATCTAAATCATCATCCAAGTCAACAATTCTATCTATTCAAAAGTGAATCCTACCACCTGCGTTCATGTCTTCAGTTGGGACGAAGTTGTCAGGATTCTGGCAGTTGCCCTAATTAAATCATGAGCCTCGAGCCAAACTTCAAAAACTTCAAAGGATTTATTAGGAGCGAACATGTCGGCATGACCTGTATGAAGTCGATTCTGAGACACGTATTTCACTATCACCTATGACCCTGTTCCCCACCCCCCACCTCTCTGGGTGTATCATAATTCATATTCTCCAATGAAACACATTCATAGCTACGTTCTCCAATTAGGAGTTTTTGCGGCAGAAATTCCGGTAGCTTAGTTACAATCTTTGCAAGATAAGAATGGAATGCACTTTTGGTTTTAAACTGCTGTATTGCTCCTTCAAATTCTCTCCTGCCCCACCCATGTTCATGGCAACTCTAAAACAGGCATAGAAATGTTTTATGAGTTGACAGAAGATTTGATTGGGCCATGTGATGGGCTGATGGATGTAGTTCCTTTCTTTTGGGAAGGGAAAACCCGGAACTCTCAGATTCGGGTTTTGTTCTGACCCAAACCTGGTTCCAAGAGAGCAGGACAAAGGTAGCAAACAGCACACCCTTTTAATGTTTCATTTACGAATCCTGTTTCTTCACAAATAAAAGGCTGCTTCCAACTAATTATCTCCAATAAGAAAGAGCCTTCCCAAGTTTTTGCAAGGCTGCCAAGAATACCAGATAAAGTTACTAAACAGTAAATCAAAAGAGTCTCCAAATACCAATTCGGATATTCCTAACGTCCACCAGGCTTGAGTATCAAACTTTTTCGCCTCCTGCAAAGAACTGGTTTCTCAGCTGGCTTTTATCTTCTCAAGGAGGGGCCATTACCTTGCAGTCTTACTCCCGAGTCACCTGCTCTTTCCTTCGAGCAGCCCTGCGCGTACAACGTGCCGGGCACGGGCTCCTCGGGGGCCTCTTCATCACTGCTGCCAGGGAAGGTAGCATTCCATTCCCTGATGGTCCTGGCCCCATCCCTGCATCACACGCAGGCCCCTCATCTGAGTCCTCGCTCTCTGAGACCTCAGCCATCCACACCTGCTGCCAGCAAATCACAAGTTTTCCCAGATGTGCCAATATGACAATTCTAATAAAATCGACCTTTTGAGGAAATGCTTGTCTCCAAGTTTCTTGGTTTGGTGTTGGCTAGTTGAAAGGCTGACATTTACAACCATTGAAGCATCCCCAAGGTCACGTGATCAAAATTCAGACACTTGGCAACTGACTCATATTTATGACGGTTGCACTGTCCTAAGGACAAGGGATCCCCTTTTTGCTAACTTCTGACAAGCCAAACCCATGGGGAAGCCAGATTCACTTAACAACCATGTTACTCTCTTAACAACTGTAGTGATTCACTTAACAACTGTGGCAAGAAAAGTCACAAAAGGGGGGAAATTCACTTATTGGTCTCATTTAGCAATGGAAAATTTGGGTTCAGTTGTGGTCATAAGTCAAGGACTACCTGTAATTGGATCGAGAAAGGGAAAAAAAAGAACAAGAAGCCCTATTTGGATCTTAAGAGATTTTAAGTACTGACCAACAAATATGTGAACATGGATTAAGTCCAAAGTTAGGGTTAGGGCAGGGTTCTGAAATCTGTGGCTCTGGAGCCACATGCGGCTCTTTTGGCCCTCTGCTGCAGCTCCCTGTTGGCTGATCCCATCACTGGCTGGCCTCCCTGTCACTCCTTGCCTGGCCTGAGAAGGTAAGGGTAATGGCGGGGGTTGGAGACTCGCTCCATATTCCAGAGCAGGAGGTGACTGGGTGGGAGTGAGTGACCTTGAGTTGGCTCCACCCATCCAGTCACACCGGTTATTAAATTTGTGACTTCAGGTGTTTTCTTTTCTGTGAAAAACGGGCCCAAATGAATCTTTCAGTGTTTAAGGTTTCAGACCCCTGGTTTAGGGTGAAGGGTTGTCTAACAGTGCTGGCTGGAGGTTCGATAGCTGAAATCCACATACCTTAAAAGTTGTAGAGAAATACTGGGTTAACATAAGAAACCATCCACAGCTGTAGCTGCTGTCACCTGTACTTCCACCCAAATCCTGCAGTACTGTATTCTATTAATCCAGTTCATGAAAAACCACTCCTTATTTTCTCATCAGATAATGAAGGAAATAAAAAAGTGTTGATGTGCCACGTAATGTACGAAGATATTCATTTTGTAGTTGATTAGATGCCAGATAGACAAGAAACACATAAGGCATGGGCGAATGCTTGGTATTTTCTTGCCTCTCGTTAATAAAATATTTTTTTTTCAAAGTCTGACATTTACGTGACTTATCCCATGCGTGGAAGGGATGCTCTATGGCAGTGGTGGCTAACTTTTTTGGGCTCCTGTGCCAAAAATTACATGCGTGCTTGCACTCGCTCGCATGCCAGCACCCAGAAGGCAATGCACATGCTCCCATATGCCCCCTGCGCATGCATGCGTGATCGACCCCCCACTACCCCCCTATCTGCACTGCGCATGCCTCCCAACTGATGTTTGGGCCTTTTTCGGCCTCCCAGAGGCTCAGAGGGAATTTATTATTTATTTATTTATTTAAATTTTTATACTGCCCCCTCTCCCAAAAAGGGACTCGGGGCGGTGTACAGCCTACTAAAAAACGAACAGTATGTACAATTAAAAACAAATTAAATAGAATTGATCCGGCCGAAATCCCATCAAATACAAAATTACCAAAATTTAAAATTCAAGGATTATGTTAAAAATTTAAAACCTAATTAATTTAAAACCCCAAAACCGTTTACTGGGCCAGGCCGGCCTGTTGGAAAAACAGGGTCTTTACTGCGCGCCGGAAGGTCTGGATGTTGGTAATGGCCCGTATCTCCGGGGGCAAATCATTCCACAGGGAGGGGGCCCCCACAGAGAAGGCCCGCACCCTCGGGGTCGCCAGCCTGCAACGATCAGGCGGTGGAACCCCGAGGAGGGCAACCCTGTGGGAGTGCACTGGGCGGCGGGAGGCTGTTGATGGCAGCAGGCGGTCCCGTAAGTACCCAGACCCCAAGCCATGGAGCGCTTTAAATACCATCAGTACCACCTTGAATCGGATCCGGAAGGCCACAGGAAGCCAGTGCAGCCTGCGGAGAAGTGGTGTTACATGGGAGCTCCGAGGGGCTCCCAAGATCACCCGCGCGGCCGCATTCTGAACCAACTGCAGCCTCCAGACACTCTTCAAGGGGAGCCCCATGTAGAGTAGTCCAAGTGGGAGATGACAAGGGCGGAAGTGACTGTGCGAAGTGCGTCCAGATCCAGAAAGGGCCGCAACTGGTAAATCAGATGAATCTGACAAAAGGCCCCCCTGGCGACGGCTGTGATATGATCTTCTAAAGACAGCCGTACGTCCAGGAGGACACCTAGATTGCGAGCCCTTTCCACGGGGGTCAAAATTTCTCCTCCCACAGCCAGCGAAGGAACAAGCTGGCTGTATCTGGGCGCAGGAAACCACAGCCACTCGGTTTTGGTCGGGTTGAGATGAAGCCTGTTAAGACCCATTCAACTCCGCACGGCCTCCAGGCACCGGATCATCACTTCAACGGCTTCGTTGGGGTGGCCCGGGGTAGAGATGTACAGCTGAGTGTCATCAGCGTACTGATGGAACTCTACCCCGAAACCACGGATGATCTCACCCAGCAGCTTCACATAAATGTTGAACAGCAGGGGCGAGAGCACCGACCCCTGAGGCACCCCACACAGTAGGGGCCTCGGGGTCGACCTCTGCCCCCCCATCAACACAAATTGCGAACGGTCAGAGAGGAAGGAGGAGAACCACCGCCTCCCACTCCCAACCCCCCCAACCATCGCAACAAGATACTGTGGTCGACAGTATCAAAAGCCGCTGAGAGGTCTAACAGGACCAAGACAGAGGAACAACCCCTGTCCCGGGCCCTCCAGAGATCATCCACCAACGCGACCAACGCCGTCTCCGTGCTGTGCCCGGGCCTGAAACCCGAGGGGGTCTAGGTGTACCGCTTCATCCAGGTACTGAGGGAGCTGACGTGCCACCACACTCTCAACAACCTTCGCAACAAAGTGAAGGTTGGAGACCGGACGATAATTTGATAATAATGCTGGATCCAGGGACGGTTTCTTGAGGAGGGGCCGCACCACTGCCTCTTTCAAGGGAAAGAGGGAAGCCTCTGCAGCCTTTGGAGACCGAAATTGGGCCTGTTTCGTCACTTCCATTATTTCCGGAAATATAGGAAGTGATTAAACGGGCCTGTTTTTCGGCCTCCAAAGGCTGCAGAGGCTTCCCTCAAGCCTCTGGGAAGCCAACAATGGCCTGAAAATCAGCTGGGAGGTGCATGCTTGCGCAGTGAGGTAAGTTTGCCTGGGGCTCGCGTGCCATAGGTTCGCTATCATAACTCTATTGGGAGTAAATTAGCACATATAAAATAATTGATTTCCATATAATATACGTTTCTAAGATTCATTCTGTTTAGAGCAGGAGTGTCAAACTGGATTGCTTTGAGGGCTGGATCAACACTGTAGTTCTCCTCTATGGGCCAGCCATGGGGGGAGGGAGATGGGCCGGACGCTTCCTGCAGCACCTTGTTGGCCAAAACGGGGCACAGGGGGTCCACACACAGCCCCTCGCACCCCATTGTCTTTCTGCACAGCTTCCTGCAGCACTTTGCTGACCAAAATGGGGCAAGAACAGCACGTGACCACCATGCACCCCGTTTTCATCCTGGGCAACCTCCTGCAGGATTTTGCCAGCCAAAATGAGGCATGCGGCCATCACACAGCCCATTTTGGCTGGCAAAGTGCTGCAGGAGGCCGTCCAGGCTGAAAATGGGGCACGCAGGGGCCGCATGTGCCCCCCCCCCCGGTGCCCCGTTTTGGCTGCCAGAGGCACCACGAGCTGGTCCGTTGCTATTTCCAGGCTGGCCCCGTGGGCCAGATATAAGCATCCCGTGGGCCGTACCCGGCCCGCGGGCCTTGACACCCCTGGTTCAGAGCAATTTATCAGATTTTTCTACATTTTGAAGCTTCCCTCAGTGTAAATCTGAAGACAGGGTGACTGCTGTGACTGAGGTCATGTCCCCTTCATCCAAAACATTAACATGGTTTATATCTCGTATGTACCCTTTTATGGGAAGTAAGGTTATCATTCTTGCGGAAAGTCTTCCCACATTCCACGCAGGTATACGGCTTTTCACCGGTGTGAATTCTTTTATGAGAAATCAGGCTACTACTCATAGTGAAACTCTTTCCGCACTCCGTGCATTTGTACGGTTTCTCCCCTGTGTGGATCCTTTTATGAGTAGTGAGAGAACAGCTCTTCCGGAAGTCCTTTCCGCACTCCGTGCATTTGTACGGTTTCTCCCCCGTGTGGATCCTCTTATGGGATGAAAGGCAACTGCTCCACCTGAAGCTTTTCCCACATTCTGTGCATTTATATGGCTTTTCACCCGAGTGGACCCTTTTGTGTTCACTCAGATTAGTGGCACTCCTGAAATTCTTCCCACACTCCGTGCATTGATACGGTTTCTCGTCGGAGTGGATCCTTTTATGGGAAGTAAAGGAACTCAGGTCAATGAAGCTCTTCCCACACTCTGTGCACACGTAGGGTTTCTCTCCCGAGTGCATCCTCTTATGGGAAGTCAGGTGACAGCTCCACCTGAACTTCCGTCCGCAGTCATCGCATTTATAGGGTTTCTCCCCCGAGTGTATCCTTTTGTGGGAAGTAAGATGGCTGCTTAAAGTGAAGCTCTTCCCACATTCCGTGCATTGGTAAGGTTTCTCGCCCGAGTGGATCCTTTTATGAGAAATCAGGTGGCTGCTCATAGTGAAGCTCTTTCCACACTCCATACATTTATACGGCTTCTCCCCCGAGTGGATCCTTTTGTGGGACGTGAAGGAACTGAGACCACTGAAGCACTTCCCGCACTCCGCGCATTTATAGGGTTTCTCCCCAGAATGCATCCTTTTGTGGGAAGTGAAGGAACTGAAACCACTGAAGCACTTCCCGCACTCCGCGCATTTATACGGTTTCTCCCCAGAATGCATCCTTTTGTGGGAAGTGAAGGAACTCAGGCCACTGAAGCTCTTTCCACACTCCGTGCATTGATAGGGTTTCTCTCCCGAATGGATCCTCCTATGATAGGTGAGCCCGCTACTCCACCTGAACATCTTTCCACACTCCATGCACTGATACAGTTTCTCGCCTGTGTGGATCCTTTTATGGGCATTAAGATTACTGCTCTTGCTGAAGGTTTTCCCGCACTCCGTGCAAGGATATGTTTTTTCTCTGGTATGGGTTGTTTGATATAAGGTATGAAGGAGGGGCCCATTGTAATTTTGTCCATGCTCACACATCTTGTATTGTTTTGCTTTATCGTGAGTTCTGCAGTATTCACAGAAATCTGAATTTCCTCGATGTGTTTTTCCACAGGCGAGACATTTCATTTCTTTTTCATGTCCTTGTTGGCCAAGATAAAAATGGATTTCGGCCCACTGAGGAGATTTTGCTCTTCTCTTGTTTAATTGGTTGCATTCAGATGTTTCTGGTCCCCGTGGATTTTCAAACATCCCTTCTCCAATGTCGTTTCTGACTGTTTGTGATTGTTTCACAGATATCTGTTTATAATTTGCACTCTCTGGCCAACCAATTCCTTGGGACAAAAAAGAAAGAAAAATACGTATTACACCTTTAAAGCAGAAAAGGTAAAAGCCAGAAGACTTAAAGCCAGGAAGGTGGCACTTGAACTTTGACATCGATTCCCAATGGAAAACCAAATGGGTCGCTGAACATTTAGACCTAGGAAGACATACAAATGACTCCACAAATAAGGTACCAGGTGTGAATGGCCACATCAGCAATGGACAATCCTAAATAGGATTCACACCTCTCACAACATCTGCAAGACTCTCTGTATAGCAATAGCAATAACACTTACAGGTGAAATTCAAAAAATTAGAATATCGTGCAAAAGTTTATTTATTTCAGTAAAGCAACTTAAAAGGTGAGCCTAATATATGAGATAGACTCATTACATGCAAAGCAAGATAGTTCAAGCCGTGATGTGTCATAATTGAGATGATTATGGCTTACAGCTCACGAAAACCCCAAATCCACAATCTCAGAAAATTAGATTATTGTGAAAAGGTTTAATATTCTAGGCTCAAAGTGTCCCACTCTAATAAGCTAATTAAGCCATAACACCTGCAAAGGGTTCCTGAGCCTTTAAATGGTCTCTCAGTCAGGTTCAGTGGGAATCATAATCATGGGAAAGACTGCTGACCTGACAGTTGTGCAGAAAACCATCACTGACACCCTCCATAAGGAGGGAAAGCCTCAAAAGGTAATTGCAAAAGAAGTTGGATGTTCCCAAAGTGCTGTATCAAAGCACATTAATAGAAAGTTATGTGGAAGGGAAAAGTGTGGAAGAAAAAGGTGCACAAGCAGCAGGGATGACTGCAGCCTGGAGAGGATTGTCAGGAAAAGGCCATTCAAAAGTGTTGGGGACTTTCACAAGGAGTGGACTGAGGCTGGAGTCAGTGCATCAAGAGCCACCACACACAGATGAATCCTGGACATTGGCTTCAAATATCATATTCCTCTTGTCAAGCCGCTCTTGAACAACAAACAACGTCAGAAGCGTCTTACCTGGGCTAAAGAAAAACAGAACTGGTCTGTTGCTCACTGGTCCAAAGTCCTCTTTTCTGATGAGAGCAACTTTTGCATCTCATTTGGAAACCAAGGACCCAGAATCTGGAGGAAGAATGGAGGGGCACACACTGCAAGATGCTTGAAGTCCAGTGTGAAGTTTCCATAGTCTGTGTTGATTTGGGGAGCCATGTCATCTGCTGGTGTTGGTCCACTGTGCTTCATTAAGTCCAGGGTCAACTCAGCCATCTACCAAGAGATTTTGGAGCACTTCATGCTTCCTTCCGCAGACGAGCTTTATGGGGATGCTGACTTCATTTTCCAGCAGGACTTGGCACCTGCCCACACTGCCAAAAGCACCAAAACCTGGTTCAATGACCGTGGGATTACTGTGCTTGATTGGCCAGCAAACTCGCCTGACCTGAACCCCATACAGAATATATGGGGCATTGCCAAGAGAAAGATGAGAGACCGAACAATGCAGAAGAGCTGAAGGCCGCTATTGAAGCATCCTGGTCTTCCATAACACCTCAGCAGTGCCACGGGCTGATAGCTTCCATGCCACGCCGCATTGAGGCAGTAATTGCTGCAAAAGGGGCCCAAACCAAGTACTGAGTGCATATGCATGCTCATACTTTTCAGAGGTCCAAGATTGTTCTTTGTACAATCCTTGTTTTATTGATTGCATATAATATTCTAATTTTCTGAGATTGTGGATTTGGGGTTTTCATGAGCTGTAAGCCATAATCATCACAATTATGACAAATCACGGCTTGAACTATCTTGCTTTGCATGTAATGAATCTATCTCATATATTAGTTTCACCTTTTAAGTTTTAGGGACCTGAGGCAAATGTTAGTGAATGGCCGCACCACCTCCTGAGAACCAAGCAAAGCAATGAGTAGGGCACAATTAGTAGTAATTCTGTTTCCCTGTGATAAATCCTGGGGCCTATTGGGGCTTCACAATATCACCGAATGAGAGGACATTCTCTCTAAGGACAGCAAGATAATTTTAGTCCTCAATGAAAGAAATAGAATAGAATAGATTAGAAATTTGATGAAGAATAGAATAGAATAGATACTGGGTGAAGAATAGAATAGATTAGAAATTTGATGAAGAATAGAATAGAATAGATATTGGATGAAGAATAGAATAGATACTGGGTGAAGAATAGAATAGATATTTGATGAAGAATAGAATAGATATTGCATAGAGAAGAGAAGAGAAGAGAAGAGAAGAGAAGAGAAGAGAAGAGAAGAGAAGAGAAGAGAAGAGAAGAGAAGAGAAGAGAAGAGAAGAGAAGCGAAAATTCTTTATTGGCCAAGTGTGATTGGACACACAAGGAACTTGTCTGTTGTGCAAATGCTCTCAGTGTACATAAAAGAAAAGATACATTCATCAAGAGTCAAGAATCATAAGGTACCACCCTTAATAATAGTCATAGGGTACAATAAGCAATCAAATCATACTAGGAAACAGTCAATATAAATCATAAGGATACAAGCGATAAAGTTACAGCCATACAGTCACAAGTGGGAGGGGATGGGCAATAAGGAGTAATGAGAAGATTAATAGTAATAGTAATGCAGACTTAGTAAATAGTGTGAGAGTGCTGAGGGAATTATTTGTTTAGCAGAGTGATGGCGTTCGTGAAAAAACTATCCTTGTGTCTAGTTGTTCTGTTGTGCAGTGCTCTGTAGCGTCATAAGTGCAATCTAATTAAGAACAATTTCTTCCCTCTAGGAAATGACCAGGTCAACATATCTGTAGAGATTCTCTGTCATCCAGGTCATGGTTGTCCCAAAGGTGGTTTTTGAAAAGGCAACTGGACTTGGTTTTTCTTCAGTCAGAACTGAAGAAAATTTCTTGGATGAAAAGTGAAACGTCTTCAAGGAAAAACAAAATCCAGTGGCCTTTTGAGGGAAAAAAAAAAACACCTTTGGGACAGCCAGGTCAACATTTCCTCAGTTTTTTTTACTAGAAAATACCTTTCCCACTGAATTGAAGTCAGAGTAAAGATGAACCTTTACCTGTGGAAGCCACATTCCTGGCATTTTCCAGCATAACTTCGTTGTACAGGATTTTTTGGTTGAAGTCTAACAGATCCCACTCCTCCACTGAGAAGAAAACAGCTACATCCTCAAAGGACAGGTAATTCTGCAATAGGAAGAAAGAATTCCCAATTAATCAACAGCTCCAGGAAGGATTTTCAAAATTTCTTTTAATTAATTGATCCCAACATTTATTTCAGGGTAAATATGCATTTTTCCTGGACATAGGAAGACGTCAAAGTCTCTGAATGACAATCTGTTCACACCCTATATTTTTCCAGATCAAGGGATGAGACCGACCTTGGGTGTACTATCCATCACAGCTGAATGAAGTGTTGGGAGATTCCCATTTGATATTTTAACTGACAGTTTATGTTATCCCTCAGGGACACATCCCATAATAGCTATGTAGTTGTCTCTAGACAAGATGGATGGCATGAAAAAAAGAAAGGAAGGAAGGAAGGAGGGAGGGAGGGAGAAAGATAAAAGGAAGGAAGAAAGAGAGAAAGAAAGAGAGAAAGGAAGGGAAAGAAAGGAGGGGGAGAGAAAGGGAAGGAAGGAAGAGAGAGAAAAAAGAGGGAGGAAGGAAAAGAGAGAGAAAGAAAGGAGGGAGGGAGAGAAAGGGAAGGAAGGGAGAGAGAGAAAGACAAAGAAAGAAAAAGGAAGGAAGGAAGGAAGGAAGGAAGGAAGGAAGGAAGGAAGGAAGGAAGGAAGGAAGGAAGGAAGGAAGGAAGGAAAAGAAAGGGTGGGAGGGAGGGAGAGAGAGAAGAGGAAAAAGAAAGAGAGAGCAAGAGTGTGCAAGAGGGACTAATACAATGAAAGGAATTTGTTCTGGAAAAGAGATTTGGGCCATTTTAGATGCTTTTCAAATAAATCACAGATTTTGGGGAAAGAGTGGAAAAGCTTTAGCTTACCTGAGTTGGAAGCATAACCGCTGCTTCTATGCCACAAAAGAGAGATGGTCCCACAGGATTTACCAATGTTCTATTTTTGGAGACTGAGATTTAAAAAAAAAAGTGTTCAGGAAACATTACGGAGAGAAACTAGGTACAAAGCCACTCGTCATGAGAATTATAGTACTTTTACAAATGCAAGGGAGGCTGTGTTAATTCCCATTGCAGCAGAAGGAATCCTCCATTACCTGCTTTCTCAGGTGGACCCTCCTGGGACATTTCCCGAAAGCTCAGCTCCTGAGAGAGATAAAGCAGATCCCCCCATGGTTCAGAGTGTTCTGTGGCCAACAGAAAGGGCTCCTGAACCTGAAATACCCACAAGAAAAGTAGAAAAAGCATTTTTCTGTCTTGTTCTTAATTGTAGAGCCAACAATCAATACCCAGAGAAGCAGCAACTAACACCAGACAAACAAGCAGTAAACAGTAGCCTAATCAAGGAACTGCTAAGGAGAAAACGGCACTATTGATAGGATAAGTTACTGTTTATAAACAGAGCGCAAACCTCACTCCCCTCTAGCACTGAAGATGTTACCTAGTTGGGTAATGAAATGTCTACAAGAAAATAATTAAGCTCAGAACACACCAAGGACTCGACAGTTTAACCCTGAGATACCAGCGTTTTATTCTTCTCAACTCCATAACCCTCTCTGGAAGGAGGATTGGATTTCTCAGCCATGTCCTGGGAAACTATTAAGAAGGGCAAGAGAATAATTTGACAAAAAAAAACAAAAAAAACAAAATTGCCTTCTGATGACTTACTTAGAATAACTTTATGGTCACTTTTAATCGGCATACGTTAAAATGAAATTTCGTTGTATACAGCTCTCAAAGGGTCACCACCTCCAATATACACTATATAAACATGACAAAATAAATAAATAAATATGCATATACCCACATATATTATATGACACAGAGAAACAACACAGTCTAGTTTGGATGTATACACATACATGATGAGAGGAAAAAATCTTACGAGTTTACCAGATGGATGGCATAGAGAACAAAGCTGTTAACAGAATCTGGTAGTCCTGCTAGAAATACTTCGAAACGTCCTCCCAGAGGGGAGCAACCGAAACAGACCGTGGAGTGAGTATGCAGGCTTTCTAACAATGCTTTGAGCTCTAAGCACAAAGCACTTATAAGCAGTATCCTGAATAGAGGGAAGCGAGTTTCCCATGATCTTCTCAGCTGTCCTCACCACTCTCTATATGGACTTTCTATCTGAGGCGCTGCTGCCACCAAAAACCAAACAGGGATGCAGTTTGTTAAAACGCTCTCAATCGGGCCTCTGTAAAAAGTGGCTAGGACAGAAGGAGAATGATGAGTTCTCCTCATCCGACGCAGGAAATGCAGGCCATGGTTTGCACGCTTCAGTATGAATGATGCATGGAGAGACTAGTTCAGATTGTTAATTTTGTGGTGTGCCGGCACCTAGCAGAGCTGGCAGCAGAGTCGGACAGTGAGGAGGTTGGGGAGGAAGAAGGGCCAGTCCTGGAGGCTGAAGAAGGCTCGGACAAGGGCTCTGCATCAGAGGCAAAGATGGGGCAGGACAGGCTGGAAGTTATCAGCTGCCTTCGGAGTCGGACAGCAGTGAGGCTGGGAAGCACCTGGAGCCGGTTCTCAGCCTGCACATGCGCAGAGCTGCCAAAAGAAAAGAACAATTACGACCTAAGGGTCGACGTTTGAGTAAGGCCACAGGTGGACGGGGAATGGCCCCTCCCACAGGGAATAAAAGAGGAGCAAAAGGGGAGGGGGCTTTTGCAGGAAACAATTCATTCGTTGCAGCAGTGTGACGATCTGTGTGTGCATCTCAGAGACTCTGTGCCGAGAACTTCCTTGTCAGCACTGTGTTTGGAAATATTTACTTGGCAGCTCTCCAGGCTAGATAAGGTCTGTGCTCCTAATTACATCCTTGAAAGACTGTTTGCCAGGCCTTTGGCTTAACGTGAATGCAAGAAATTCACCTTCGTTTAATGAAAGGGGTTTTGCCGGGACAAAAAAATTTGCTTAGTGCTTTTTGGGGAAGCCCAGGTCAGAACAGTTAGTTTATCTGCACCACCAGATACTTATGATGTTAGTAGCCTGTGAAAGAAAGCACATTCAGTAACACCATTTGTAATTATGTTACCCAGAAAATTACCCAGGTTAAAATTTCTTACCTGCTGATGTCCCTGCTTGTGGTCATTTGCCCTGCTCAAGAGAAAGCCCTCTGCAAGGGCGACCGCTTGGGAACAAGTCTCAGCTCCACACTCCCGGATCCATGTCTCCATCTCTGGAGGCAGAATGGCCAGGAACTGCTCCAGGACCACCAGGTCCAGCATCTGAGCTTTTGTGTTTTTTTCTGGTCTCAGCCATTCACGGTGAAGTTGGTAGAGTCGGCTGCAAAGTTCTCGGGGTTGCGTAGAATCCTGGTAGGAGAATCCCTCGAAGGAAGGATTTGGTACAATCCAATTGGTGATTTCTCCTTTCAGGCGGCTTTTTTCTACGCACTTCCCAGCAGTCCCAATCAGAGTGATGTTGGTGCCTCTTTTGTCTCCTCCCTCTGTCATGTTGGGTGACGTCACTTTTTCTCTGGGTAGAGACATGTATATCAAAAAAACAACAACAAGCCAAAAGAAACCCAGGTGCTCCCCCTAGATCTCCAAAGCGACCTTGTTTTGGGGACCAGAACAGCAATGAAAGCTCCCTTTCGACATCTTGAGGTTATGAGATCTGGATCCTTAGATACCCAGAATTGCAGAAGATGCTTTTAGCACCCAACCTAAGAGGAAAAAGAAAACACTTCAGAGGAATGTGAACATTCTCCAAGATACCGAAACAACATTCTGGTTCAAATCTTTTGCCAAATCTCTTTATGAAACCCACTCAGACTTTGAGGAAACCAGCGTAGCTTCTTCTCCGGTAATATTGCACTGCTAACTAGAGCATACAAAACATTTGCTAGGCCAATACAGTTCATCTATCTGGAACCCACATTGCATATCGGACATTAATACAATCGAGAGAGTCCAGAAATATTTCACCAGAAGAGTTCTCCACTCTGCTGCTCATAACAGAATACCTTATTTATTTATTTATTTACTTACTTACTTACTTACTTACTTATTTACTTACTTACTTACTTACTAGATTTATATATCGCCCCCCTCTCCCTGCGGGACTCGGGGCGCTGTACAGCCATTAAAAAATACAATAATAACACAATAATTAAAAACAATTAAAAAGATTAAATATCGTGGCTGAATAATAAAAACGAGACAAAGGTTTAAAAATAAGGACTAAAACCAATTAAAACCAAATTTAAAACCCCTTATGCCACCAGAGTTGAAATTTTGGGCTTAGACAACCTAGAACTACGCCGCCTTCGGTCTGACCTAAACGTAGTACATGAAATGATCTGCTACAGCCTGTCAATGACTATTTCAGCTTCAACCACAACAACACACAAGCACCCAATAGATACAAACTCAAGGTAAACCCCTCCAAACTCGACTGCAGAAAATACGAGTCTTCTCCAGCACCAGAGTTCAAAGGCCTCCATTCTTTGGTGCTCAGCCTTCCTTATGGTCCAACTTTCACAGCCATACATTGCTGCTCAGAGTAATGCAGCGTAAATTCAGCGCCAGAAAAGTAAACACAGATGGCTGAGGTTTCATTTAACTTCTTTATAAACATATAAAGTAAATTTTACAATACCAGTTGTAGTTTTATCCAAACTCAAATAGAAGCAGACAAGTTACAGGTTCAAAGCAGAACAGCAACTCGACTTCAGCTCAGAAACAGACATCAGTTTCACTTTAATTCAGCAGGCAAGCAAGGCACACAGCAGAGGAGAGAAGCTGTTTTCAATAGACAGACTCTAGAGCTCAACATAGCTTCAGGGCTGCAGAGCTTAATATAGAGCCACGCCTAGGCTACTTCTAGTTTCAGTTTCCAAACAGTCCTCATTGGCTGACTTAGTTGCTATGCCTATTCATTGGGTGACCTTGTCACCATGCTCTATTCCAGTTCATGATATACTTTGACAATTGCAACTGGGAAAACCATAGCCTTGACTCTACGCACTTTTGATGGCAGGGGGCTGTCTCTGCTTTTTAGTAATGCTTCCAACTCTGTTATTCTGCTATTCTTGTTCTCTGGCCCTGAGCCAGGACCCTCCCACTACCCAAGACTGGGAAAAGAGGTCATGGGACAGAGAGAGACAGCCTGATGCTTCCTCCCCAGGAAGCTCACGGGAGGGGGGGAGAAACCTTTTCAAGAGTCTCAAGTCATCTTTCTACTGCTACTTCTGCAAATTTGAGGGAAAAAGCAAAGCCAATACAAACCAGGCAAGGCCCCTTTTGAAGGGCTGCCACATAGAGGACGGGGTGTGTGTGTCAACTTATTTCCCAAAGCACCAGAAGGCAAGACTAAAACAATAACAACAATAGATGGAAACCAATCGAGGAGAGAAGTAACTTGGACTTAAGGAGAAACTTCCTGATTGTGAGGACAATTAATTTTCTCAATACTTTACTAATTTTAAGGCGGCAACATCGAGTATGTAGAACTCAGGATAAATTTCCTGACAGGAAGAACAATTAATCGGTGGAACGAGACTGTAGATGCTCCCATATTGGAGGTTTTTCAGAAGATGTTGGAAGTGGAAACCTACCCCTCTCCTAGAAAAATGACATATTTTAGCATATATTAAAAAGGCAGAATATTTCCCCTAAAAAGAAAAGTAGAAACTCAGAGAGGCAGAAACTCAGCCCCCACCTTTGCTAATGGGCCATTACTCTGACCTGGGCCAGTCTATTTTACATAACAAAGGTCTACTCCAGGTAGAGCTATAATAGGAATTGCCCGAACCCTTTTCATCACATCATCATCCAGCAAGACTCAACCAAGCCTGGGACTCAGGACATCCTACAGAGTTGCCCCTGCATGGCCCCATGGGAATCTGACAACCAATCAGAATACAAGCTCAAATTCAAATCCCAACAGAGGGCATAAAACCAAGGAACTCTCAGCATCTTGCCCCTTCTTCTTTTCCTTCAACCGACATTTTGAATCAGATGATCGTCCTTTTCACTTTGGAGCTCCAAGCCATGTGGTCCTGTCCACCATTAAACCATCTTCCCAAACAGCCTCCACTGTTTCCAGTGTCTTTCTTCCCCACTTGGAACTGAACCCAGGAGGATATTTCTTCCAACAAAGAGATTAGACAACTGTTTGTCTGGGGTGGTATAAGGTCTCCTGCCTTGAGCAGGGCGGTGGGGGATGGACTAGAACAGGGGTACACCAACCTTTTGGACCTCAGGGACCACCAAACTCATAATTTTAGATCCCAGGGACCACTAACTGGTTCTGTGGGCATGGCCTAATTTGTGGGTGTGGTTTGGTGGTCATATGACTGGCTGGGCATGGCTTGTATGTAAATATTATAAATATTTATATAAATATTGAATTTTTTATAAAAAAGAGCAACTTTTATCCAAAATCAGGCAAAGCAGGCAGATTGAGTTGCTCACAGAATCACAGATTCATTCAGAGATCTATTTATCTGCCATCGGCTAGCTCAGTCTGTCACATAAAATTTGCTTGCAAGCAAATTCACAAAATTAACTCACAGCACACCATGCATGTAAATATTGAATTTTTTATTTAAAAAAGAGCAACTTTTACCCAAAATTAGGCAAAGCAGGCGATTGAGTTGCTCACAGAATCATTCAGTGATCTATCTATCTACCATCGGCTAGCTCAGTCTCTCAAATTTGCTTGCAGTAAGTCTGCACTGAATTTGCTTGCAAGCAAACCTTCAATCCTACAACAGACTTCAGACTTACAACAGTTCATTTAGTGACTGTTCAAAGTGACAATGGCATTGAAAACAATGACTGTTATAGATTACGGATGAATAGAGTTGGAAGGGACCTTGTATGTCATCTAGTCCAACCCCTGCCCAAGCAGGGATGGGACAGATTTCTGACAGATGGGAGTCCACTCTATTCTTGAAAGTCTCCAGGGATGAAGCTCCCACAACTTCCGAGGGCAACTTCTGTTCCATTGGTTGATTCTTCTCACTATTAGAAAATTTCTCCTTATTTCCAGGTTAAATCTCTCCTTGTTCAGTTTCCATCCATTATTCCTTGTCTGACCTTCGGGTGCTTTGGAAAATAGCTTGACCCCTTCCTCCCTGTGGCAGCCCCTCAAATATTGGAACATTGTTATCCTGCCTCCCCTGATCCTTCTCTTCACTAGACTAGCCAAGCCCAGTTCCTGCAACCGTTCTTCATATGTTTTAGTCTCCAGTCCCCTCATCATCCTGGTTGATCTTCTCTGTACTTTTTCTAGAGCCTCAACATCTTTTTGGGAGGGGCTCTTTTTCTTTTTCCTTACCTGGAGCGAGCAGGGAAGAAGCAAAACCCGAGTTCCAAGTTTGCAACCCCGCCCAGCAGGCGTCTGGGTCTCAGGGAAAGATCTGAGGGGAGAATTTGAGCTCAGCTCCCTCTTAGCCACTCTCTACGAGCGCGGCTCTAGCTTTGCTAAGCAGCTCAGCTGTAGCTCGGCGGGGAGACCTCCGTTTCCCACGAGGATTTGCACCCCCGCTTTTTTGCTCTCCGCTGGCTAGAGTTAAAAGCAGAGAGAGAGAGAGAAACTCTTCCTAGAAAGCCCCACGGGCGGGAGTGGACGGTCACTTCCTGCCCTCCCCCCCCGCCTTTGAAGGTCCTGGCCAGATGCTTCCCTGGAGCGCAATTCTTTGTTCGGCTTTGCCTGAACTGGGAAACGAGGATGCCGTTGTTGGTTGCCGAAGGTTGCAGGGGGCGCCATCTAGCGAAGGCCGTTTGCAACGCCCGCAGAAATTGAGGTGGGGAAGTGTGCCCAGAGGACAGGATAGAAAAAGGAATGGGAATAGGGAATAGAATAGAATAGGAATAGAAGAAAAGAGAAGAGAGAATAGGAATAGAAATAGAATAAAACAGGAATAAAAGAGAGAAGAGGAGAGAATAGGAATAGAAATAGAATAGGAATAGAATAGAGAATGAGAAGAGAATAGGAATAGAATAGAGGAAGAGAATAGGGAATAGAATAGGGATAGGAACAGAATAAATAAGAAAAGAGAAGAATAGGAATAGAATAGAGGAATAGGAAAAGGGAATAGGAATAGAAATAGAATAGGAATAGAAGAGAGAAAAGAGAAGAGGGAATAGGAATTGAATAAAATAGGAATAGAAGAGAGAAGTGGAAAATAAGAATAGGAATAGAAATAGGAATAGAATAGAAATAGAACAGAGAATAAGAAAAGAGAATAGGAATAGAATAGAGGAAGAAGAGAATAGGGAATAAGGATAGGATAGGAATAAAATAGAGAATAAGAATAGAGAATAGGAATAGAATAGAATAGGAATAAAATAGAGAATGAGAAGAGGAGAATAGGAATAGAATAGGAATAGGATAGGAATAGAATAGAATAGAGAATAAGAGAAGAGAAGAATAGGAATAGGAATAGAATAGAGGAAAAGGAAGAGAATAGGGAATAAGAATAGAATAGGAATAGGATAGGAATAGAATAGAGAATAAGAAGAGATGATAGAATAGGAATAGAATAGAATAGAGGAAGAGGAAGAGAATACAGAATAGGAATAGAATAGGATAGGAATAGAATAGAGAATAAGAAGGGAAGGGAATAGAGAATAGGAATAGAGTAGAGGAAGAGGAAGAGAAGAGAATAGGGAATAGGAATAGAATAGCAAAGTTGGAAGGGACCTTGGAGGTCCTCTGCTCAGGCAGAAAGCTTTATACCATTTCAGATAAATAGGTCTCCAACCTCTTCTGGAAAACCTCCAGTGTTGCAGCAGTCACAGCTTCCGAAGGCAAGTTGTTCTACTGATTCATTGTTCTCACTGTCAGGAAATTTCTTCTTAGTTCTAGGATGCTTCTCTTCTTGATTAGTTTCCACCCATTGCTTCTTGTCCTGCCCTCAGGTGCTTTGGAGAATAGCTTGACCCCCTCTTCTTTGTGGCAACCCCTCAAATATTGGAACACTGGCTATCATGTCACCCCTAGTCCTTCTTTTCATTAAACATGTTTGTTAGGTTTCTTTAAAAACCTGAACTATATTGGTTTACCATATATGGTTGCAAGTCATAATGACTCAGCACTTTACTGAAGCCATGATACTGATTGGCTACAAGAAGCAGGATTACTATATAACAAGAAGCCAGAGAGCATATGGCTAGTTGATTTCTACTAGTCTGGGCTTTTACATTGGCTTCTACTTGGCTACTGCCGCTTCTACTGGGCAAGTATCTTCATCACTCTGTAACTATATCTCTCCATTGCTGCATGGATATATTGAAGATGCTGTATTGCTGTTATGCCTGCTAACTATGATGGTTAGTTATATATTCTATTGACTGATAAACTGTGTATGAATATTGGACTGAATCTTGGATTGTGTTTATACTCCTGTTTATAAAACCCTTTATCCTTCAACCTCTGTGCTTGTGTGACTCTATACTCACTGCTACAATTTTGCACTCTACTTCCGTTTGCTGCATACTCCTTGAAGACAAGGAAAACTCTGCTAATACTTATCAATGTTGTGGGAAAATGCTTGGAAATTATTTTTTCTGCCTATTTATGTTGATTAAATAATAAAGAAAAAGTCATGGATTTGCCCAGTAGACAGAACTTCATAAGACAATTTAAGGTCCCAGAAAGTTATTGTGGTCCAATTCTTGGGTATGCTATATTTTATCACTTTATCAATGTAAATCTTTTAATTATACTATACAAGAAATGTACCTCCCCATAGTAAATTAAATTACTGTCATTGTTGCACATATTAAAAACTAGTTGGATACCCATGCTTTGCTATGAAACTATGTGGTCGGGCTTAGTTTTGGGGGAGGAAAATGAGGGGAAAAATTCTGCCTCTGCCTATCAGCATCCATTGGTATTCATCTGGCTAGCGTCTTGTCAGTGTGTGAAAGAGTAGAGGCCTGTTTGGAAACTGAAACAGTATTTGCTGTGTGAGCAAGGAGACAGCAAGGAGCCTGGGCATGGCTCAGCTCAACTGTTCTGTACTAAAGCTGCTTGGTGCTCTGAAACTGAAACTCCTCTGCTTGTGTTTTGCATTTGGGAGAGATTTCTTTTCAAGTGGGGAGGGAGAGTAATAATAATAATAAATATTTATTTATATACCGCTCCTCTCCCGAAGGACTCGGAGCGGTGCACAGCCATACAATTAAAACAATAAATATGTGAAAAGTTAAAACTAAATTAAACTAAGGCCCTGGCTGTAATCCATTAAAACCCCTCCCTAAAACCCTAAAATTTAATATAAAAGTAAAACACCCAAATCTAAAATCAGCCCAAGCCGGCCTAGTCAAAGAGCCAGGTTTTCAAGGCACGCCTGAAGGTCCCCAGGTCCGTGGCTATACGTAACGCCGGGGGCAACCCATTCCAGAGGGCAGACGCCCCCCCAGAGAAGGCCCTATTCCTCGGGGTCACCAGCCGGCACATAGATGCCGATGGGACCCGCAGGAGACCCTCCCTGTGGGAGCGCACTGGACAGTGAGAGGAAAATGGCAGAATGCGGTCTTGTAAATATCCTGGTCCGATGCCATGGAGCGCTTTAAAAGTTGACACTAAAATCTTAAAGCGCACCCGAGAGGCCACTGGTAACCAATGCAGCTCGCGCAGGAGGGGCGTCACATGAGAGAACCTTGACGCCCCCATAACCACCCGCGCGGCCGCATTCTGTACCAGTTGAAGCCTCCGGATGCTCCCATTCGGGAGCCCCATGTAGAGGGCGTTACAGTAGTCCAGTCGGGAGGTGACCAGGGCATGAGTGACTGTGCATAAGGCATCCCGATCCAGAAAGGGCCGCATCTGGCGGATCAGGCGAACCTGATGAACTGCCCCCCTGGAGATGGCCGTAATGTGGTCTTCCAAAGACAGCCGTACATCCAGGAGGACACCCAGATTGCGAGCCCTCTCTGAAGGGGGCAAAATCTCACCCCCAATAGCCAGCGATGGAACTACCTGGCTATATCGGGACGCCGGAAACCACGCCACTCAGTCTTGGAAGGGTTGAGTCGGAGCCTGTTCCCGTAGAACTCCTTAGCATCAGAGCATGTTAATAATAATATATATGAAATTCTAATGCTCTGTTTTTCAGCCTCCAAAGGCTGCAGAGGCTTACCTTGAGCCCGGGAGAGTGAAACAGGCCTCAAATGGGCAGAAAATCAGCTGGGAGGCGTGTATGCGCAGTGCAGGTAAGTTTGGCTGGGGCTTGCGTGCCCACACAAATGGCTCTGCATGCCACCTGTGACACATGTGTGATAAGTTTGCCATCATGGCCCTAGACCATATATAGATTCCCTCTTCTGAAAGATTTCTCTTTTAGGAAACAAAACTGATGTCAACTAAAAAGATACTCATTTGGTCTTTTTAGCTGCCAGAAAAAGGGAGTGGGGGAATACAAGGCATTCTTGCAATGCCTAGATAATCACCCCAGCAGCACAAAGTTGTCGGAGCATAAGGTTATTGGAGAACATGATGGATGATTCTTGGAGATGGATATGTCCCATTGGAGAAGTCACATCCAGGGGGTGGGGTCAAGGGGGAAATGTATGATGTAATTTAATATCGGCTGCATCCAGTTTACGCCAACATGACCACTCCTAATAAATCAATTTACTTTTCTCTGAGATGCAGCTAGAGACTTTTGATTTGAATGAGGATGGATATGTTGGAGCCTGACAACTGAGTTCCTAACCAGTCTGACTGAATTAGATTATAAACACTGTGAACACGTAACAATCGTTTGAAGAGTTTTATAGAAAAATCCATCTGTAATACACCTGTAAGCAAGAACAAATTACAAATGAACATGTAAAGCATAATTAAAGATGTTAATCTCAGCAATGATTGATTGTATTCATTTTTTTTAGCAACCTGGAAATCCGACAACACTAGAATTTCTTCCAGGCCTACCAAGAATTAATAACCAGGATGGAATCTGCTTAGTTTCAAAGAACACTCAAAGTTCACTAAGTGCTAATGAAGTAGTAATAAGTAACACCTTTACAAATGCAATCGATAATATTGAACGTTCCCATCCCACTTACCTTTAATATTTGTAGCAAAATTCAACTATCATTCCACAAAATCCACCAAGTTGTTATTTTTTAATTCTTTAGGACCCTTTCATTTAATTTTGACAAATGAAAGATAAATAAAAGGAAGTTAAAATTAAACTGTGTTCTGGATCCATTCAGTTTCTAAAGTCAACTTCACCATCAAACACCAGATGTAGTCCAAGGTGTCAGAAATTAGATGTTTATAGTATACAATCTCCTCCTGGTTTTTTTTGTTTTTGAAGTCATGCAAAATTAACATTCATCTGAAGCACTTTCCATTCTTTAGAATTTATTTTCCGTGTGGTTTTATTTATGGGAAATCTGGTTACTACAATGAACAAAGTTCTATTCCATTTCCATAACTTGTGTGGTTTCTTCCCTTTTGGCCTTTATTTTCATATATGCAGATAGTCCTCAACTTATGACCACCATTAGGATCAATTTCCATTGCTAAGTAAAGCGGTTAAGTAAGTTGCACCTGATTTTACAACTTTTGTCACACTTATAAAACGAATCAGTGCAGCTGTTGAATGAATCATACCCAGTGAAATCTGGATTCCTCCATTGACTTTGCTTGTCAGAAGCCAGCTGGGAAGGTCACAAATGATAATCACGTGACTCCAGAACAACTATCATAAATACATACTTAGTTGCCTACCCCCCAATTTTGATCACGTGATCATGCAGATACTGTAATAGTTTTAAATGCAAGATCTGGTTTTAAGTCATTTTTCAGTGCTGTGGTACTTCGGACAGTCACTGAACTGTTGTAAATTGAGGACTGCCTGTAATCTGTTAATATTGAAGCATGTTCCACATTAACTGCATCTATATGGGTTCTCCCCTCTGTGGATCCTTCTTGCAGACATTAAGATTACTCTTCTGAATCTTTGTCCACATTTTAGACATTTAAAAGACGTCTCTCCTGTGTGGATCTTTTTATGGGAAGTAAGAGAAATGTCACTAGCATAGTGGCCGAGCGATGAAGATGCTCGCCTCCCTCTTAGAAGGCTGAGAGTTCAATCCTAGATAGTAGCACATGTTTCTCTATCGGGGTGCAAAGAGAAAATATCTGCTGTAAACTCCCATGTAGGTGTCAGGAAGGGCATCTGGCCAGTTAAACGCTCAGTCCAATCCACTCTGAAAAAAGAGATTACAAGATTGTAAAAAGAAAAAAAGAGAAATATTTTCACTGAATTTCCCCCCCATATTCAGTGAATTTATATAGCATTTCCTTTGTATGAATTATTTGTGGTGATTAACATCCATACCGCAGGACAGACTCGAATGGAGAAAATCCACCCATGTGGTTGCTAAAAGCTGACACACTTCATTGCTTATGAGTTTCCTTTATTAATTATTACAATTTTAAAATATATTCTCCTTTATTAATAATTAGTCAACATAATCAGTGGGAAGCTTGTCTGTATTCAAATGGCTTTTCTATTCTTTCACGCGAAGTAAGGTGTCTACTGTTATGGAAGCTTTTACCACGCCTGGTAGATTTGTATAGACCTTCTTTTCTATGTGTTCTGTCATGTCGAGTTAGATCAGCAATCCGCTTGAAGCTCTTTCCGCATTCCATGCATACATATGGTCTTTCCCCTGTATGGATCTTTTTATGAAATTTAAGAGAACTCTTCGTACTAAAGCTCTTTCCACATTCCATACACTGAAATGGTTTCTCTCCTGTGTGGATCCTTTTATGGGAAGTAAGGTGACTACTCAAGGTGAAGTTCTTGCCACATTCCGTGCATTTGTAAGGTTTCTCCCCGGTGTGGATCCTTTTATGCACAAGAAGGGAACTGGAATCAGCAAAGCTCTTTCCACACTCGGTGCATTTATACGGTTTCTCCCCTGAGTGAAGCCTTTTATGGTAAGTAAGGTGACTATTTTGAGTAAAGCTCTTTCCACATTGCAAGCATTTATAAGGCTTCTCTCCTGTGTGGATCCTTTTATGGGAAGTAAGGTGACTACTCTGAGTAAAGCTCTTACCACATTCCATGCATTTAAATGGCTTCTCCCCTGTGTGGATTCTTTCGTGTGCAATAATTTTACTATACTTGCTGAAGCTTTTCCTACATACTTTGCATTTAAATGGTTTCTTTCCCATGTAATCTTGTTGATGCAAAGTAAAAGAGCAAAACCTCCTGTACTTTTCCCCATCATCTTTCCATTCACATTGTTCATTTAAATCTGATTGATCTTCAAATATTTTCTGAAAATCTAAACATTGTCGCCTTCTCTCTGTTTTAATACCTTTTGGAGACAGGAAGTCATAGATTTTAGGACTTGAATTAGCATTTTTATGCCTCTGAATGTTTACTTGAATTTCCTCTTGATTTTTTGAGGGACACTGATTTTGAAATGTCTCTTCTCCCACTTCAACCTTGATGACTTGCAATGGCTCTATCTCTGTTTCCTGTTTGTTCTTCCGCTCGTTACCTATTTGGGAGAAAAAAGAATGAATCAAAACAAAATATTCCAAATTATCATTACACTGTGTAAAGAAATACAGTGGTAGCTTGGTACTCCTTGTTAATTGGTTCCAGGAGCCGCAATGAGTTGAGTACTAACCAAAATTTTCCCATAAGGAATAATGTAGTGAGTCACATGACAGATGACACTGACAAGTTCTAGCTGGTGTGTTGAGTACCAAGCCAATGATGACTACCAGGACAAATGTTTTGTATCAAACTGCATTGAGTACCAAATTCAACGAGTTTCAAAGCAGTTGAGTATCAAGGTACTACTGTACTTCTTTCTAGCACTTAATCTTTTAGGGACATGTTCATGGCCTTATAAATTACAACAAACCCCTTGAATTGCACCTAGAAAGAAACTGGTATCCAGTGCAACTTCTTAGCATATTTATTATAATGCAGTAGCATGTTTGAACCTAAGCTTTTGGTTGGCCTTCAAGGACAGTTGCGTGTAGAGTGAGTTGTAGAGATCTAAGAAATGACAATAGCATGAGCAAACATACACAGAACCCTTATTTCCACTAAAAGGCTGCAACAATCATACCTGCTGAAGCTGGGCAAATACCTACATGGCATATGGCCACCATCCATTACCACTGCTGTCAAATTGCAGGTCATTCTATTATTTTGTGGAACACAATCCCACCTACAATCAAAATTCGAATTATTCCAGAAGTTTCCATGGAGATTCTCAATCATCTTGGTCATGATTGCCCCAAAGGTGCTTTTTCAAAAGGCAACTAGATTTTCTTGATTTTTCCCTTGAAAACATTTTGCTTCTCATCCAAGAAGCTTCTTCAGAACCTGGGTGAGAAGCGAAGTATTTTCAAGAAAAAAACAAGGGAGTCCCAATTGCCTTTTGGAAAAGCACTTTGGGGACAATTATTTTAGAACTTGCTGATTTCTAGACTGGTATAATTCTATCTTTCTTGGGTGTGCTCCTATTTTAGTCCACCCAGATGTTGGCGACCTCTAGACAGCATGTCAAGACCCCTGCAATACACCACCTTCCATCCAGCCCAATATGCAATGTGTATATCTGGGCATTATGTCTACTAAAGGAATTTAGGAATGATCTGAGATTGAAGCAAGTGTGAAAAAGGAATGTAAAATAAACCTGCCTTGTTTAGTAAGAGGGGGCACAAACAGAAACTTTCAAGTTTCTGTTACTACATTGCACAACAATAAAACAGAATATGTGAAATTCCCACAGGATTTGCTTCTTGAGCTGGTCCACCAAGAAAGTCAGAGAACTACCGTGTTTCTCTAACAATACGGCCTCCACCAATAGGAAGACCCAGCATGTTTTCTAGGCATGAAATGAAGCCCCTCCCCCCAAATTTAGGCCTAATTTAAAACATGCTGGGGGGGGAGGCCGGAAGTTAAAACACACTGGGGGGAGGAGGGCGGGGGTTAAAATATGCTGGGGGGGAGGGGGGGGAACTTGCTTTTAACAGTGCCCTGCGCAGCGCTGCCGCTGTTCTCGCGCCAGCAGGAAGTGTAGAAGCGTTTCTGCTGCTTCTCAGGCGGGGGAGCTGCCTCCATGGCTTCCACAGTTCCTGCCGGCACGACAACAGCAGCAGCGCTGGCGGGAACGTGGAAGCGTTTCTGCTGTTGCTCGGGTGTTTGCGGAAGCCTCCTGTTGTCGTGCCGGCAGGAATACCGCTGCCACCCACCCGCTGATGGGGGGGGGAGAGAAATTAATTCACCCCTGAAAAGACGGCCTAGCTGTTTTTTCGGGGCTCAAAAAAAAATAAGGCCCTGCCTTATTTTGTGAGAAATACGGTACAAATAATTGGGTTCCATCCAACTAGAAAATACCTAACCCAACTATTTGAACAGAAAGCAAACAAACTCTTACTCAGAAAAGCCACATTCCTACAAGTCTCCAACATGATTTCTTCATGCAGAACTTTCTGATCAGGGTCTAGCAGAGCCCACTCCTCCTTGGTGAAATAAATGACCACTTCCTTGAAGGATACGGAATCCTGAAAGAGGAATAAATAAATTCTTTATTAAGAGACAGACTGAGAAGATCTCTAAGAAATCTGCAGAGCAGAAACTTGCAATAAAATAAACAAAAAAATTTTTCTGACAAGTTTCAGAATTAAGGAAATTACTGGACATAGCTCACATCCACTGGCTGAAATCACACTGGAGATAAAGGCTGATTAATTGTACAAAGTCTGATTAATGTTTCCACAGGATTTGATCGATTAATGCATGAATAAAACATCATTCCAGATCTTCCCCATCCTGAGCTGTTTCTTACGTCCACCAGAGCTGCTCCTATTCTAGGAGATGGCTGGATGGCAGCTGATCAAGTGAAGCTCGTTCATACAGTGCTATTGGTCAGGAAAAGGACTGATTCTAGATTATAAATACAGTTTTAGCAATAGAAGGAATGCGTTTTAACTAAATCACATATGCAGTTCTGAGGATGGGAAAATTTATCTTCCTACCTGAGCTGGAAGGACAGTCCTTGTTTCCACTCCATCAAAAAGAGACGCTTGATTTCCCAATGAGAGCGGATTCGTTGTTTTGTTCTCTGTGGGGAGGACAAAGATGAAAGAAATTGACATTTTTAAAGAATATACTTAATACAGTATATTCTGGGGGAATCTAAATAATTTGTGCCAAGAGGGGCAAAGTTCAGTTGCAACAGAAGCTCATGAATGAAAGTAGAGGTAGTCTTTGACTTACAACCACAATTGACCCCATAATTTCCATTGCTAAGCAAGAAAGTTAAGTGAATTTTGTCCCATTTTATGGCCTTTCTTGCCACAGTTGTTAACGAATAACTGAAGTGGCTAAGTTAGCAACACAGTTGGTTAAGTGAATCTGGCTTTCCCTTTGACTTTGTCAGAAGTCACAAAAATGATTCTAGGACATTGCAATCATCATAAACATGAACCAGTTGCCAAGCATCCAAATTTAAATCACGAGACCCATAGGGATACTGCAATGGTCATAAGTATGAAAAGCAGTCACATTTTTCATCGTAACTTCAATGAACACTAAATGAATGGTTGTAAGTTGAGGATTACCTGTAGTTTGGAGAGCTCTTGATAATGTTTTGCCATTAGAATAAATGATTCCTTACCTGGTGGTCTGTCCTGAACTGGATCCTTTTGGGAGACGTCTCCTAAGAATGGATCCTTAGAAGGTTTGAATAGATTCCCTCTTTCTTCACAGCTTTCAGTGACCAAATTAAGACAGGATGTCTTCGCTTGCAACTGTAAACATCAGAAGGGAATGGGTTTAACAGAGATTGGACAAAATATATTTCCAACTTCCCTCTCACCTCCCCTTCTGCTTCAGGTTCATCTGTGGGAAAAGAGCTTGGGTTTCTCCCAACTCCTGGGAAATGTTCAGAAAAAGCAACCAACACTTTAAGAAGTTATACTCTTTCCTTATACATACAATTAATAACAGAAAGGACTGAGAAACTTTTAAGCTCCCATCTAATTTGGGTAACAAGAGTAAGATCTCTCCATTTTAAGGCTGGTCTGAGTCAAGACTATTATATGGCCAGCCCCAAACTGGTTTGAAATAACTGTATACTTAAATTTTGAGATTTTTATTATCACTCCCTCGGGACAATCAGACCTTTGTCTCTTCCTGCTTCTTCTCCTCCAGTTGGCTCAGAAGAAAGCTTTCTGCGAGAGCTACTGCCTGAGAACTAGTCTCCACTCCACATTCCTTGATCCAGTTCTTGATCTCTGGGGGCAGGATAGACAAGAGTTGCTCCAGGATCACCATGTCCAGTATCCGAGACTTTGAATTTCTCTCTGGCTGCAGCCACTGGGAACAAAGATAATGAAGGTGGCTGCATATTTCTCGGGGGCCCTTAGTCTCCTGGTAGCAAAACTCTCTAAACATTTGTCGCTGGATGTCAGTGCTTATTTTTTCTTCATCTGGGATCTTCTGTTTGCATGTTTCCCAAATGTTCAGACTGGTCTCCCTCGGAAGGAGAGGGCGTACTGCTGTTCCCTCACATTCTGATTTTTTTCTATCCATTTTCCACCTATGCTCAATCGAAATTCCCAATGGGTAAAAGGTCTCCAAACCTTCTTCCATCTATAGAATCAGAATGTCTGAAAAGGTGCAGTGAGGAATTCAAACAGACCACTGAGCTCTCTTTGGTGACAAGTTTTTGTTTCTATGGAAACAGGAAGTTTGCAGATAAAACAGCATACATCCAGCTCCCAATCTATGATCAAAAAGAAAAAAAGAGTATTAATATATGACAGAATTATCCTAACCCCTATTTTTTTTCTAATAATGTTCAACCAGAGTTAATGTTTGGGGGAGACCATCGGCAATCAAAAGGCTTTTTAGATGGGAGACTGGGCTCTATATCTCCTAAATTGAACTCTCTCATTGCAAGCAAATCTTTGCTCTGAGAATACTTGAGAGATTTGAGTACAAGATAATTTTATCAGCTGGAAAGCCAAGAAAAGATTGGACAATCATTTGTCTTAAATGGTATAGGGTTTCTTGCTTGAGCAAGAGGTTGTATTAGAAGATTTCCAAGGTCCCTTCCTGCTATTCTCTTGGCAGAGCTCTACACTGATCTCTGAGGGATTTTTCTTGGTTAATTTTGTATCTTTTACAGTACAGTAGTCTATAGCAGCTCTTCACCTGAAATCAACCGCAGGATGAAGGGGCCAAAGTTGTCTTTTAAAAAGTAATTAAAAGCGGATTCTTCAACAACTTCACAGAGTTTTATAAAAAGATCTATACTTTGTTAACAAACCCATAAGGTTTGTTGAAACTTTCTGAGATCACCTGAAACCTCTTGATATATAAATTCAGCTTTCACTTCTGCAGATTCTGTAGACAATGCATGCTTTTGCTCAGGACAGCTCTCTCCTGAGATGCGACAAATTGCCCGTTTCCCTGCCCGCATCTCTTGAAAGGGGAAGCAGAGGGAAGCAATCAGGAATACATAAACCGTCAACAAGCCAGCCCCTGGGTAAGCACAATGGGGGAAGCACAACCCACTCGTTTTCCCAGCCCCTGCGATCTAAGCAGTGGAAACTTTATCCCAGCCGCGGATCTCAGCCTCATCAGAACATCCGCTTCTTGTGAATCAACACAGATATTGCCGCAAAGCGCTAGGAAGGCGCTTCCAGACTCACCAAATCTCCATGTCCGCAAGGAATTCCCGAGTCTTTGCTTCCCGGAAGTGTGGGTGGAAGCTGGCTTTTTCCTAGAGAGTCCAGACATCACTTCCTGTCGTCCTGCTCAGAACTCCAGCCGTGAATGTAGATAAATCTGTCGAATCGTCTCGAGGCGCGGAACCGGAGTGAATGCGGCTCCCTCTGGGTGGAGAGCAAAAGTTGCCTCCGTACCACTAGAGAAAAAGCAGGGGAAAAGTTGGACGAGAAAGCCCGGGAAAAGCCAGTATGATGTAGTTGGGCTCCTCGGTTGCCAAGCGAATCCCAAGATCCAAGACCCCAACAGTTGGCCGAATCGGGTCACACACCCCGCCCCCCCAATTTGATCAATTATTCTTTGGAAAGACTTGGAGAAAATATTCTACGTATTCTTCACATGGAGCACCCGAAAAAAAATCTAAGTGGAGGACCTTCATTGGGTGGGAAGATGCAGACAACTCCTCAATACAGATAGAGCTTGATTTACAACAGTTCATTTAGTGATTGTTCAAAGTTACAATGGCACTGAAAAAAACGAGCTTTTATAGATTATAGATTAATAGAGTTGGAAGAGACTTTGTAGGTCATCTAGTCCAATCCCTGCCCATGCAGGAGACCCTACACCATTTCTGACAGATGGCAGTTCAGTCTTTTCTTGAAAGTTTCCAATGATGAAGCTCCCACAACTTGTGAAGGCAAGCTGTTCCATTCGTTGATTGCTCTCACTTCTGACAGTTTTTCAGTTACATTCCAGCAAACCCATGGTCAGTTCTTCCTTTCTGCAATGGGATCTCCCAACAGAACTCTTTGCAAGCTCATCTTCTGCCCAAACTAAGGGAAAATGGATTTATGTGAAGGTTGAAAACATAAAGATTACGTTTTTCTCCCTTCTCCCAGCTATTTCTCTCTCTCTCAAAAAAAGAGCAGCTTAGGAGATATAAATGGCAGCCACAGGTAGTCCTCGATTTACAAATCCTTTTAAGCAGATGTGATATTTGGCTTTTGACTGTCAATGATTCATACTGTTGCCAGTTTGATACATATCATGTAAACTTCCACTTAAAAGAATTTAACAGCCAAGACGATCTACTGGTTAGGGAATATCACGGAAGACACAAAATAAATTTCTTCTAACTAGTTGCCATATCCAATTATAGGTGGTCCTTGGCTTCTGACTATTCCTTTTTTAAATTATTTTTTAATAAATTTTATTAATGAACAACAAAAAGAAAAACATTTAAAAACAATGAATGTGATACATACATAACAAAAATACAAATTTACATATATACATAAGTCTTAGTCATAGTTAATGCAATTACTCCTTTCTTTGGCTTATGACTATTCTTGAGCCCCAAATTTATGTTGTTAAGTGAGACATTGGTTCAGTGAATCTTGTCCCATTTTACAACCTTTCTTGCTTCAGTTGTTAAGTGAATCAGTGCAGCTGATACGTTAGTAACCCGGTTGTTAAGGGAATCTGACTTTTCTCCTCTGACTTTGCTTGCCAGAAGGAGTCAGTCGCACTCTTCTCCCCTCAGCATTGACAGTGACTTGTCTTCTGACACGCTTTGCCTCTCAAATCTGAACTCCTATGTTTTTCCCTGGGGGAGTCTTTTCTCCTGCTCCCCAATTTCTAGCGTCACCCTTCGAATGAGTCTTTGGGTCCTGCCCCCCTCCCTTCAACCCCCGGCTCCTTTGAGCGGATTTAGAAAACCGCTCCGTCTGAGGGAGCTGCGTGAAGCGCAAATCCCTCAGCCAAGAGTAGAAACGAGAGCCAGGATGAAAAAACTTCGGGGAAAGACTCCCAATAATGGGAAGTGGGAAAAATCTCCAGCAGCCCAGAAAACCGCAGACGCCTCTGCCTCGCCTCTCACGGACTGAATCCGCCGCTTGGTCTGAGGGGAGCGCAGACATCGCGTCAAAAAACAACTTCACATGAGCAACGGACAGCCCAGTCTGCACAGCAACCGCAGCAGCCTTCAAGCGCGTGACGCTCCCATTGGCCAACCGTCCTCCCCTCGGGCCAATGCCGGCGCCGCCACGAGAGGCACGCGCCTCCGCGAAGAAGCGGTCCACCTAACGGGCGTGCGGTTGGTCGGCTTGGCTGCCTGTCCTGGGCGTGGGTGGAGCCGGAAGCAGGAGCGCCTCTCTCAGAGCTTTGAAAGGCGACTGGCGCGGGTGGGTGTGGGGTGCGTAGTTGCGAAGGGGGTGGGGCGGATTTCTGAGGGAAATCTCTCCACCCGGCCGCTCTCTCACACGCATGAATCTGGAGTGACTCCGGCTTGTGCCCCTTCCCTGCTGGAGTCGCTCCAGGGCCTCTCACTGCAGATCCCGGGGAGATCCAACTCCAAAGCATAAGGTCCCCTGACTCTCGGGTTGGGGTGGGCGGCGGAGGGGCGACTGAGGGCCCGTCCAAGCTGGAAGATGCTGATCCCGGTGAGTTGCTCTGCTGGATCTGCCCAAAGAAGCCTCTCTCAGCAGAATGAAAAATATCCTCCTTCCTGAAATGGTTCTGTGGGAAGGCTTGAAAGGCAGGAGATTCCCAACATGAATAGCAGTGTTGGCAGGGACCTTGGAGGTCTTCTAGTCCAACCCGCTGCTCAGGCAAGAAGCCCCTATATCAGTGGTCCCCAACCTTTTGGGTCCAGGGATCAGTTCTGCGGAGAGAGGTTTTTCCGCAGACTGGAGGGCGCATGATTTCATGTACTGCCTACATCCCATGGATGTTCATTTCTTTGCATGACTGGTTTCTGACATGCTATGAACCAGTTGGTCCACGGACTCGGGGTTGGGAATCCCTGCCCTATACCATTTCAGACAAATGGTTACCCAACCACTTCTTAAAATCCTCCAGTGTTGGAATACCCACAACTTCTGGAGATAAGGTGTTCTGATGAATTGGCCTGTTGTGAAATTTTTACTTAGTTCTATCTCTCCTTGATTTGTTCCCATCCATTGCTTCTTGTCCTGCCTTCAGGTGCTTTGGAGAATAGGTTAACACCCTCCCCCCCTTCTTTGTGGCAACCTCTTAGGCATACCCTCAAAAGTGAGTCTTCAAAAGATTGATGTACTTTTGCATTATTTTCCATTGCAGGTTGGGAATAAGAAGCAACTTCATCCTCTAAAGGTCTTCCTCGCATGGAGACAAAAAGAGTAGAGAAGTAAAGATGAATGAATGACACCATTAAATTTCTCATCAGAGTTTTTATGACATTCCACAAAGACGAAAGAAGCTTTGAAGACATTCACATTGGAGGGTGCACTTGAGCCCAGAGGGAAAATGAACCCAGGAAAACCAGCTTGGGAAGGACTTTGTGATCCTCTTCAGGAGAGCAATGCAATAAATCAAAAAAAGGCAGGACAGAAGATCCAGAGTGAAAAAACAGTTACTTTCCACACAAAGAGACAATCCTTCAGGGAGCTCCAGTATCAGGATGCTGAGGGTCCCCGAGGAAACTGCAGCCGCCTCTACCATCTTTGCAATCAATGGCTGAACCCAGAAAAACATACAAAATCCCAGATGCTGGATTTGGTAGTCCTGGAGCAGTTCCTGGCCATTCTGCCTCTGGAGATGGAACATTGGGTGCGGGAATGTGGAGCCAAAACCAGTTCCCAGGCAGTGGCTCTGGCTGAAGGCTTCCTCTTAAGTCAGGCGAAGGAGAAGGAGCAAGGAAATGTACAGATCTAGTTGTTTACAAGTGATGGAATAATGCCAGTGTAGAATATTTGGGGCATTTTTATATTTCCATCCACAAATATTTTTGAAAATAGGGTGTTCTGTGTTCCCACATGTGGTACTTCTAACATCTTTGCACTTCTCCACAGTTGCAGATAGAGGCACCCCTTCAAGAATTGATGGCTAAGCATCCTAAGGCAAGACATGATCTGTTAAATCCTTGTCAGGAGAATTTCATTGGAGGAATTTCTCCAAAGAATCTGAATCGAGACATGCCACCAGGTAAGGGAGGGATGCCTTCAGCACTGAAGTTCTTAAGAGCACCCAGAGGGTTTTATTCCTAATCTTTTAAAATAAACTCATGGTCCTGTTGCTACAATAGCATTTATTTCTAGTTTTTCCCTGAATGTATAAAGCATTCTTTTTTTTTATTTCCTCCCATCTTTCAGGGATAGAAAACAGAGATGTATATCAGCTGATAGGAGAAACATCTCCTCTTTCCGATAACACAGAAGCAACTGTTGGCTTTCCAGGGCAGGTAGGAGGAAAATTTCCCGTGCCCCCCAAAAAGTGCAAATATGGTTAAGGCAAGAAGCATCCAGGCTATCCCCCACCTCCATTTCAACCTTCGTTCCAACATGGGACTCTTTCCCTCTCAGGAGGTCAATGTGGCTTGTTCTTTTCTTACATCTTGAAATATTTGATTAATTTATCAAAATATAAAATAACAAAATACACAAAAAGAAGAAAATAAAGGGAAAATAAGGGAGGAAAAGGGGAAGAGAAAAAAGTGTAGGGGAAGAGAAATGTATTGACTTCTGACTCCTTTGGGTGCAGTAGAATAAGGTAGTAACATAAAACATCAACTTTTTACATGCATGTATGTGTCTGTCTGTCTGTTTATCTATCACTATCTCTATCCATATCCATATATAACTTTTAATATATATTTGTGTGTGTGTGGATAAAGATAGATAGATAGATTAGCCATTTATATAACAACAATTCTTTCTAATGAGCAAAACTTAAAATCAAAGTTTCATTTCCCCCTCTCCCTCAAGAACAAGTCCAAAAGTGGTTTCCAAGTAGAAACCAAGTGAATTGTGTTCTTTTCTTTAATCAAAGCAAGTCAATTTAGCCACCTCTGTTAACTCCATCAACTTTTGCAGTCGTTTGTCCATTATGGGGGCTTATCCTTTTCTTGATCAGCTCCCTTCCAATAAAAAGATAGAGCTGGAGCAACTCTAAGGGATGGAAGGCAGAGCTGGAACTAATTCATCCAGAACCAATCTGTGATCTGGGCCTTCCCAGGCACTGAATCCTGGGACATGCAATGAAGTAATCAGCCTTTCAGATTCTGATGGTGTCATGAGAGGATGGACAAGGAAATCTTTCCTTTTGTTCCCTCAAATTCTGAAAACAGTCAGGAAAAGATTTATGAATACCACTGCTTCACGGATCTCGTGAGAGAAATTTATTTTTCCCAGCTTTCCTATTAGTAAGAAATTTTTGCTTCTCTTTCAGGGTTCCATATCCTTCAAGGAGTTGTCCATTTGCTTCACCAAGGAAGAGTGGGATGTGCTAGATTCTGATCAGAAAGCTCTGCATGGGGAGATCATGCTGGAGATGTCTAGGAATATAGCTTTTCTGGGTAAATAATCCCCCTTTGTAATTTGTCCAGATACAGGAAGTCCTCAACTTAAAACAATTCATTTAGTGACTATTCGAAGTTATAATAAACCACAGTGGCACAGTGGTTAGAGTGCAGTACTGCAGGTTACTTCTGCTAAATGCTGGCTGCCTGCAATTTGGTAGTTCAAATCTCACTAGGCTCAAGGTTAACTCAGCCTCCCATCCTTCCGAGGTGGATAAAATGAGGACCCAGATTGTTGGGGGCAATATGCTGACTCTGTAAATCGCTTAGAGAGGGTTGTAAAAGCACTGTGAAGCAGTATACAAGTCTAAGTACTACTGCTATAATAGCACTGAAAAAGGTGACTTATGACAGTTTTTCACACTTTAAGACCATTGCAGCATCCCCACAGTCATGTGATTAAAATTCACATGATTGTGAAGTGGCAACTGACTCATATTCAGTTGCAATATCCTGGGGTCATGTGACCTGATAAGCAAAATCAATGGGAAAACCAGATTCGCTTAACTATGTTGCTAACTTAAACAATTGCAGTGATTCACTTAACAAGTGTGGCAAGAAAGATAGTAAAATGGGGCATAACTCACTTTGCAAATGTCTCACTTAGCAACAGAAATATTGGGCTCAATTGTGGTTGTAAGTTGAGGATTACTTATAGTTGGGTATGGCAACTAGTTAGAAGGAATGTATTTTGTTTCTTCCATGATATTCCCTAACCACTATATCACTAGATATTCCCTAACCACTAGATCACTAGACCAACCTTTTCCTCATCGCGTGCCGAAAGTTTGTGTGCCTTCACCCATAATGCAATGTGCATGCAACCACTGCGCATGTGTGTGATTCCCGGCACACGTGCTGCATGCCTCTGCGCATGCACAAGATCTCCCGCACGCCCCCTGCGCACGCCTTTCCCCTGCGATTGCGTGGCAGATACCTGACAATCAGCAGTCTGCCGGGGTGCGCATGCGCATGCACAATGGAGCTATTCTGGGTGACTTGTCTGCATGCCACTTCCAGCATCGTACTATAGGTTCGCCATCACAGCACTAGATCATCTTGGATAAAAATCTCTACTGACATTAGGAAAGGGATACTGGGAGTTTACTCCAAAAAATAAATACCAATATACTCTGAGGGTTATGAACAAAAATTAAAAACCATGTCTGAAATTATATGGAATTTAAAGAAAAAAGTCAATAGGAAATGGCTCTTACAGAACTGTGTCATCTGATGGAATGTAAAATCAAGAATTTGATTTTAAAACCTGAACAATATCATAAAGCTGGATTGGAGGCAGAAAGAAGAGACCAAATTGATTGGAGAAGAGAGAAGTTGCTCTGTTGGAAAGATGATAGTTATTTGAATTATTTAACTTGGAGCAAAATTGATCAGGGGACATATGTCATACAATCATGCATTGCATAGAACCAGTGAATAAAAAAATAGTTTTTTGCTCATTAACACTATTAAGGATCTCTCCATTAAAATGAAATGTAGGATACTTAGGAGAATACAGACTAACAGTTGGAAGGGACCTCAGATATTCTAGTCCATTCCCCTGCTCTGGCAGGAGACCCTATACCATTTCAGAAAACGGTTGTTCAATTTTGTTCTTAAAAACCTCCAGTATTGGAGCACCCACAACTTCTGGAGGGAAGTCACCGCACTGATTAATTGTTCCAACTATCAGGAAATTTCTCCTTAGTGCTAGGTTGCTTCTCTCCTTGATTAATTTCCATCCATTCTTGTCGTGTCTTGAGGTGCCTTGGAGAAGAGGTTAACCTTTTCTTTCTGGCAGCCCCTCAAATACTGGAATATTGCTAGTCCTTCTTTTAATTAAGGTAAATGTACTACCTAGACATAAACTAGAAAAAAGGAATGATTTCAATAGATGGCTTAACTGTATTTTTTCCCCACTATTTCTTTCTCTCTCAAGCAGGCAATGAATGGAAGAATGAGATTTATCAACAATCAGAAGAGATACCAATACAGATTCTAAAAGTTGAAGTGGGAGAAAAGAATCAATGGCAAACAAGAAGTGAAGACGGAATCCAGCTAAATGATCAACGGGGAAAAAATCCTCCTTTATCTCTGGTAATCTATGATTTGCTGACCCAAGAAGATCTTAACGGAGAGGGGACGGGACAGTATTTAGGCTGCGATGAAGTATTTGAAGAACAATCAAACTTCAGTAACCCATGTGAATTGAGAAAGGAAGGGAACAGGTATAATCAGAACTGCCCTCCTCATTGGAGAGATAAGATGGGGGGAAAAGCATTTGAATGTAAGGACTTTGAAAACAACTTCAACTACTCTAGTAACCTTGTTTCCCATCCAAAGAAGCCCACTGGCGAGAATCCATACAAATGTATAATGTGTGGAAAGAGCTTCACAAGGAACGATAAACTTACTGCCCATATAAGAATTCATACAGGGGAAAAACCATATAAATGCATGGAGTGTGGAAAGAGCTTCACGAGGAAGGACATGCTTATTTCCCATAAAAGAATCCACGTGAAAGAGAAACCATACAAATGCATGGAATGTGGAAAGAGCTACAGTCACTCCAAAAGCCTTATATCTCATGAAATTATCCACAAAGGGGAGAAACCATATAAATGCATGGAATGTGGAAAGAGTTTTAGCCAGTGCAGTAACCTTATCTATCATAAAAGGATCCATACTGGGGAGAAGCCATATCAGTGTAGGGAATGTGGAAAAAGTTTCACAAGGAATGATGCACTGATTTCCCATAAAAGAATTCACACAGGAGAGAAGCCGTTTAAATGCTTAGAATGCGGAAAGAGCTACAGTAACTCCAGTAGCCTTATATCTCATGAAATTGTCCACAAAAGGGAGAAACCATATAAATGCATGGAATGTGGAAAGAGTTTTAACAAGTGCAGTAGCTTTGACTATCATAAAAAGGTCCACACTGGGGAGAAGCCGTATCAGTGTATGGAGTGTGGAAAAAGTTTCATAAGGAATGATACACTGATTTCCCATAAAAGAATTCACACAGGGGAGAAGCCGTTTAAATGCTTAGAATGCGGAAAGAGCTACAGTCACTCCAGTAGCCTTAGAACCCATAAAAGTATTCACAGAGGAGAAAAACCATATAAATGCCTGGAGTGTGGAAAGAGTTTCACGAGAAGCACAGATCTTACTTCCCATAAAAGGATTCACACGGGAGAAAAACCCTATAAATGTATGGAATGCGGAAAAAGTTTCACTCATTCCAATACCCTTACTTCTCATAAAACCATCCACACGGGGGAGAAGTCATATAAATGTACCGAGTGTGGCAAGAGCTTCAGTACAAGCAGTTCTTTAACATCCCACAAAAGGATCCATACAGGGGAGAAGCCGTATAAATGCATGGACTGTGGAAAGAGTTTCAGAACAAGCAGTTACCTTACTTACCACAAAAGAATTCACACGGGGGAAAAACCCTACCAATGCCTGCAGTGTGGGAAAAGGTTTAATCATCCCAGCACCCTTGCTTCCCATAAAACAATCCACACAAGGGAGAAACAGTATAAATGCCTAGAATGTGGAATGTGTTTTACACAAAGTTGTCACCTTACTTCCCACAAGAGAGCCACAATGGGATTTAACTATATAAATGCTTAAAATAGGGTGAGACCTATCATTCTTGTGACTTGATAGCCTGCATCATTTAATAACCGTCCAAAGTTACAATGACACTGAAAACATGTCTGTTTTTCACATGATTGTTGCAACATCCCCAAGGTCATTTTGATGCTTGGCAGTTGGTTGATACTTAGGATGGTTGCAGTGACCCAAGATCATGGTGATTAACTTTTGCGACTTTTAGACAAAGTCAATAGGGAAGCCAGATTCACTTAACAGCCATGTTACTAGCTTAACAACTGGAATGATTCACTTAAACTCTGCCAAGAAAGATTGTAAAATAGGACAAAACTCGCTTAGTAAATGTCTCACTTAGCAGCATAAATTTTGGTTGTAAGTTGAACACTACATGTATATGGTCTTTGATGATAAGCAATGTTCCATTTTTCAGATGGTGGGTCCAGGAAAAAAATACGTAAATTTGATTTTCTTTCATTTATAAACATAAGCATACATTATATATTTATTCCTTTGTATTTTTAATGATTTTTCTTGCAATGTCAAGGCTTCAACCTTAAAATAGGCAGCAATACCAGAATTCCTTAATATGCATGAAATCTGAAGATCTCTAGAGATTTCTGCAGTGCAATTTGATTGAATATGGACTCTAAATTGCTATTGGAACTAAAGATGACTGCTTGATTATTAAATTGATCAATTAATGATGTACCATCAAGTCAGTGTTGACTCTTAATGATCACGTAGATAGATTTTCTCCATGATGACCTGTCCCTATCTTGTTTTTTAGATCTTCCCTGATTATTAAATGGGACCACCTAACATCGATCCTAAAACTATCAGATTTAATTTAAGTTGAATTATCTAATTTTTTTAAAAATCTACCTGGTTTAGTAGATAAGCCCCAAAGAAAGGCAGTTTTCAATAACATTCAGCATCTGCAGGAAGTTCAGCAAGTTGGTTGGGCACCTTATCTAATGTCCAAAGTTGTGATGACCCAGGGCGTGGCACAAAGGCAACACAGTCAGATAATCAGTAGGAATCCCTTTATTAGTTCCAATTTTGCCCCCAATGTCCTGGTTACCTTCTGGCTGGAGAAAAACTCCCAGGAACAGCCTTTGACTGCAGAGAATCAAGTCCAAAGTGTGGTCAACAAAAACAGTAAATTTAAATCCAGTCTTCTTAAAAACTTCAAGTGATTGAGCACCCAGAACTTCTTGGAGACAAGCAGGTCCACTGGTTAATTGTTCTCACTATCAGGAAGTTTCTCCTTAGTTTTAGGTTGCTTCTCTCTTTATTCAGTTTCCATCCGTTGCTGCTAGTTTGCCTTCTAAAATACATTGCCCCGCCCCCTCCCTTCTTACTGGCAGCCCCAAAAAAGCCTGTTGCCTATCACACTTTTGGGCAAAGCATGTGAGCCATTCCCACCTATCAGTGGTCCATTAAAGTACATCTATAATATGTAGATAATAAAGTCAAAAAAAGGTGAACAACATTTTTGCAGAACTATAGATACCTTGAGGCCGGGTGTGACAAGGAATGGCTGGGAGGGGAAGGGCCAGGCATGGCACCCCTTGCTGTGAGAGTCATTGTTGGCCATGCCTATCCAGTCACATGCCCACCAAGCCACACCCACCAAATAAGCCACGCCCACAGAACCGATAGTAAAATAATTTGAATCCCACGACTGGTCTGGACTTTACATTAGATCACTCTCTTCTTCAGTTTCAGCACTTTTACATATGCCTTTCTTCTCCCTTAGTGTTTTTATGAGGGAAACTCCATTTCTACCACTGCCTTGTCTTGTTGGAAGAATTATCCTTCTGAGTTCAGTTCCAAGTGAGGAAAAAGACACTGGGAATATGGAGGCTGCTTGGAAAGATGGTTTAATCATGGACAGGACATGGCTTGGAGCTCCAAGTGAAAAGGATGATCACATGCTTCGGTTGGGTGAAGGAAAAGAAGAAAGGGCAAGATGCTGAGAGACCCTTGGTTTTATGCCCTCTGTTGGGACTTGAATTTGAGCTTGTATTCTGATTGGTTATCAGACTCCCATGAGGCCATGCAGGGGCAACTCTGTAGGCTGTCCTGTGTCCCAGGCTTGAGCTTTGCTGAATGATGATGTAATGAAAGGATTTTGGGCAATTCCTATTGTAGCTCTCCCTGGAGTAGATCTTTGTTATGTAAAATAGACTGGCCCAGGCCAGAGTAATGGCCCATTAGCAAAGGTGAGGGCTGAGGTTCTGCCTCTCTGAGTTTCCACTATTCTTTTTAGGGGAAATATTCTGCCTTTTTAGTATATCCTAAAATATTTCATTTTCCTTGGAGAGGGGTGGGTTTTAACTTCCAACAGTCTATTGACCAATAATTGATGGCCGTATTGGTCTATTGGTTCATTGGTAGGTCAGGACTTTATAGTTCTTTTCCAGCGAGCACATTTATATATGCCTCCCTTCAGAGTGTTTTTATGAGGGAAAATTTTGTTATGTATATAACTTTCTACCACAGCTTTGTTCACTGACTGATAATTGATGGCCATATTGTCCTACTGGTTCGTTTTTAGGCCAGGATCTGTCCTGGGTCAAGTTCTTCTCCCCTCAGCGTTGCCAAATGGCGGGTCTTCTGACAATCTTTCCTCTCAAACTCCTTCAGGCTCGTCTGCTTCTCCCCGGGGGGGGCGGGGGGGGAAGAGTCCTTTCTCCTGCTCCCCAACTTCTAGAGTCACTCTTCGGATGAAGCTTTGGGTCCTAGCCGCTTTCCCTCCATCCTGCCTCCTTTGAGAGGGCTTAAAAAGCCGCTAGGTCTGAGGAAGCTTCGGGGAGCGCAGTTCCCGCGGTCGAGAGAAGAAGCGATCCACGATCAACTTCTGAAGGGCGGCGGACAGTTTAGTCTGCACAGCAACCGCAGACGCCTTCAACCACGCTGCACTCCCATTGGCCAACCATCCTGCCCCTCGGCCAATCTCGACGCGGGAGGCGGGATCCTTGGCGAGAAAGTGGCCCGCCTATTTACTGGGCGGTTGGGGGGGGTTCGGCTGCCTGTCCTGCTGGAGGCTGGACGTGGGCGGAGCCGGAAACAGGAGTGCCTCCTGGAGCCTTTAGGAGTGTCTGGTGCAGGTGAGTCCGGGATGCGGGGTTCGTTCTGGATATCCGCGGACCTCCTATTCTCCGGCCGGAGCAAGCAGGGTCTCTCAATTCGGAGTGACTCTAGTTCCTCCCGGGCAGGGGGAGGCGGAAATAGCGCGCCCTCTGATCCACCCGAATCCTAGAGCCCCTTCCCTGCCAGAGACCACCCCCCCCGCCCCGCCCCGCCCCGCTGTAGATCCAGGAAAGGAGCTGCAATACTATGATTAATGTATGTGTATATATATATACTTGTATACACACATATACGCAAACAAAATGTATATACATACGTATGTATATATGTGTATACATTGTATGGGTATGCATGTGTATACATGTATGTTTGTTTATTTTATTTGTCAAGCAATTGTAAGATAACATGTAAATATAAATATAATTATGAATATATGAAATGGATTCATATAAGAAAAATAAAAAGAAACAATAGGACAGGGATGGTAGGCACGTTGGTGCGCTTATGCACGCCCCCTACAGACCTCTTAGGAAAGGGGTGAGGTCAATAGTAGACAGTCTAAGGTTAAAGTTTTTGGGGTTTGGGGAAGAAACCACAGAGTCAGGTAGAGTATTTCAGACATTGACCACTCTGTTGCTGAAGTCGTATTTCCTGCAATCAAGTTTGGTGCGTTTACCTTGAGTTTGTATCTGTTGTGTGCTCTTGTATTGTTATGTTTGAAGCTGAAGTATTCATGAACAGGTAGAATATTGCAATGTATGATTTTATGTACTATACTTAGATCACACCGAAGGCGGCGTAGTTCTAGATTTTCTAGTTCTAGAATTTCAAGTCTGGTGGCATAAGGTATTCTGCAACGAGTAGAGGAGTGGAGAACTCTTCTTGTAAAATATTTCTGGACTTTTTCAACTGTATTAATATCAGATACGTAATGAGAGTTCCAGACTGATGAATTGTATTCAAGTATTGGTCTAGCAAATGTTTTGTATGCTCTAGTTAGTAGTGTGATATTACCAGAGAAAAAGCTACTCAGGATTAGGTTAACAACTCTTAATGCCTTTTTGGCTATGTAATTACAGTGGGCTCTAACACTTAGATCGTTAGAGATGAGTACTCCAAGGTCCTTGACAGAGTTTGGATCATCAACAAGGTCTTGACTATTCAGCTTGTATTTTATTTTCTGATTTTTTTTGCCAATATGTAAGACAGAGCATTTATTTGTTGAGATTTGAAGTTGCCATTTGTTTGACCATTCTGATACATAGTCAAGGTCTTTTTGAAGGGTAGCAATATTGTCGGTGGTGTTAAATAGCTTTACATCATCAGCGAAGAGAACGCAGTTGCTCTTAATATGATCACTGAGGTCATTGATGTAAAGTATGAAGAGAGTTGGTATGTATATAGGTATGTGTGTATATGTATGTATATACCAGTATACACATACACATACGTGTGTGTGTGTATGGTGTGTGTGTGTATATAAACTGGTATATACATATACATATATATTTATTTAGTTTATATTGCCGCCTATTCGCACATGGCGACTGGAGGTGACTTACACAATGTAAAACCATATTTAAAACAAAAAATAAAAATAAAAAAACAATAGTAACTAACAAAAAGAATCAAATAAATTAATAAAGTACAATAGAACAAAACCTGGAAAAATAAAAAATAATAAAAAATAAAAATGTATATGTATATATACACACACACATGTATATACACATATACAAATGTGTAAGGTTTTGAGCTGATAATTTAAATAATAAATAAGGGAGACTAGGATAGATCTATTTCGAGCTAGTTAGCTCTCTTCAGCTAGCTATACCCTTACTGAGTCCATAATCTCCCTTATTTATTATTTAAATTATCAGCTCAAAACCTTACATGTAAACAAAAGACAACGAAACAAATAGCTTTCTGTCGATATGGTCTCTGGTGATGAGCCGAAAGACAGAAAAGAAAGCAGTATGCTTTCTCCCTTAATTGGGGCTTAACAGGGTGTTGTAACACAAAGTATATATATACAAATGTATATATAAATTTACGCATACTAATCACATTATTGGAGCTCCTTTCCTAGATCTGTAGCATGGGGGAGACTCTGGCAGGGAAGGGGCACCAGGGGTCATGGGATCTTACACACACAGACACAGACACACACACACAGACACAGAGCAACTAGACTTTCTTTGTTCTTGCTTCAAGAAGTTTCGCTTCTCATCCAAGAAGCTTCTTCAGAAGCAAAATGTCTTCAAGCAAAAACAAAGAAAGGCCAGTTGCCTTTTGAAAAAAAAAAGCATCTTTGGGACAATACACTGAGGGTCTTTTCCATTATTTGCATTGCAGGTTGGGAACATGAGGCAATTTGCGGCTCTGAAAGTCTTCCTTGTACAGAGGCAAGAAAAGTTGAGCAGGAAAGATGAATGAGCAGCCTCATTGTTAAATTCATCCTTACAATTTTTATAAATTTCCGGTCCTGAGAACAAAAGGATAAAATCTCACCTTGAGAACGAAAGAAGCTTTAAAGACTTCTTTGTTTTTGGGAATTGCAGTTGAGCCCAGAGGGAAAAATGAACCGAGGAAGAGCAGCTTGGGAAGGATTGGCACTTTGTGGTTCTCTTCGTATGGAAGGCAGTGTGATAATTCAAGAAAAGGCAGGATTGAAGATCCAAAATGAAGAAATGGTCATTTTTGGTGCAAATGAACAACCCTTCAGGGAATTCCACTACCAGGATGGTGAGGGTCCCCGAGGACTCTGCAGCCGTCTTCATCATTTTTGCAATCGATGGCTGAACCCTAAAAAGCACACAAAAGCTGAGATGCTGGACAGGGTGGTCCTGGAGCAGTTCCTGGCCATCATGCCACCGGAGATGGGGAAGTGGGTGCGGGAATGCGAACCTGAGACCAGTTCCCAGGCAGTGGCCCTGGCTGAAGGCTTCCTTCTGAGCTAGGCAAAGGAGAAGGACCAAGGAGAGATGCAGGTTGGTTTCAAGGGGCAGGGTGGGAATTATTCCAGTCTTAAATATTTGGGGCATTTGTATATGGCCCTGACCAAATGCTTTTAAATCAAGATTGTTCTGTGATCTCACATGCACTTCACACCCTTCTTTGTTGCTCTCCACAGTTGCAGATGGAGGCGTCCTTCCTGGAGTTAATCACCGAGGTTCCTGAGGCCAGAAGGGATCCAGTAAATCTTTGTCAGGACAATTTCCTTGGGGGAATCTCTCCAAAGGATTTAAATTGGGATTTGTCACCAGGTAACGGAGTGTCATGCCCCTGTTGGAATTTGATTCTGAGCGGGAGTGTGGCTCAGTTGGCTGTGGGAGAAAGTGGGGAAGGGCACAGTCTGGCTGGGCAAAGCAGGGGAGAGGTAGAGCAAGGCAGAGGGAATCTGGAGGAAGATCCAGGCCCACCCTCTCTTCATCCTAGGGCATGCAGGGAGGAATGGAAAAGGGAGCAATGTGAGTTGCATGACTTATGGGGGAGGAAAGGGCCCTGATTCCCTTCATTAGCTGCAGCTGGGAACACAGTGTTTAAAAAGGAAAGCTGCACACAGCAACTTGTTGGAAGCAAATCGTGCGTTATCTATTTCCGTTGAGGCTCATCTGGGTTCCTGCCGTCTTTTCAACTGTATGTGTTTTGCTGGCCTTTCAAGTCTGGAATACCTTCTCCTGCCCTGTCAAGTTAATTGCTGCAGCGTGGTTTGTGTGGATTTTTATTTACAGTTTATATGTACTTTGTTTTCGGACTTAATTTCCTCCACTTAAAGACTGTTCTTGGGAGAGTTTTTTCTCTAGCCGAAGGTAACCTGGACATTGAGGGCAAAATTAGAGGTATTAAAGGCACTCTTCTTACTTATGTGACTGTGCTGCCTTTGTGCCACGCCCCGGGTCATCACAGGGAGGATTCCTTCTGATGCAGTGAAGTTCTTCCTCAAACGGTTTTCATTCCTGTTCTTCTAAAGTGAATGCCCTGTATGCTTCCAGTGATATTTGTTTCTATTTTACCTCTGCATTTATAAAACATTCTTTAAAAAAAAACAAAAACAATTTCCTCCATCTTTTGGTTGCAGAGAACAGAATCATATACCAGGTGGTGTTAGGAGAAACATCTCTTTCTGGTGAAACTGAAACCAGTGTTGGGCTTCCAGGGCAGGTAGGAGGAAAATTTCCTGTGCCCCAAAAAGTGTAAATATGATTAAAGCAAGAAGTATTCAGTCCATCTCTCTACCCCCCCTTCCCCCCAACAAATTCAATCTCTGTTCTAATTTGACACCGTTTCCAATTCTGGATGTCCACCTGGCTTGTCCTTATCTTGGCCAGCTACTTTCCAATAAAAGGATAGAGCTGAAGCAGCTCTGGACGATGGAAAACAGAGCTGGAACTGATGGCTCAGGAATGAGTTTTTGATTGGCCATTCAGGGGCATTGAGTCCTGGGAGATGTAGTGAATTTAGTCAACCTTTGGGACCAAGGTGGTGCCAAAAGATGATGGAGAATGAAATCGTTCCCTGTACTCTCTCACATTCTGAAACCAGCCAGGAAAACATCTCTGGGAATGCTCAGTCATCCATGTCATAGTTGTCCCAAAGGTGCTTTTTTCAAAAGGCAACAGGACTTTCTTGTTTTTCTTTGAAGATGTTTCACTTCTCATCCAAAAAGCTTCTTCAGCTCTGAGTGGATAGAGGGGAATGGAAGGTTTTATACTCCTTGCAGACAGATGGTCATTTGCATTCTTTTTAGAGAGTCATTGAGGCCGCTTGGAGATTTATCTGTGTTGCTACAACACAGTCCTTTCAGTGCTCCGAAGAAAGCTCCACACCCATTTGCTCTACTCAGGTGAACCTGGTGGCGCAGATATGGCCACGAGGTTCATGGTGTAGATAACCTCCATATGGCCTCAACGACTCTCTAAAAAAGAATGCAAATGACCAGCTATCTGCAAGGAGTATAACTCCTTCCATTCCCCTCCATCCACTCAGAGCTGAAGAAGCTTCTTGGATGAGAAGCAAAACGTCTTTAAAGAAAAATTAGAAAGTCGTCCAGTTGCCTCTTGAAAAAGCATCTTTGGGACAGCCAGGAAAACATTTGTGAATTTCACTGCTTCGAGGGTTTCTGAGAAAACTTTACTTTCTTCAGCTTGTCTATTAGTAAGAAACTTTTCTTTCCCCTTTCAGGGTCCCATATCATTTAAGGAGTTGTTTGTCTTCTTTACCAAGGAGGAGTGGGACCTGCTTGATCCCAAGCAGAAAGCTTTGCATGGAGAAGTCATGATGGAGACCTCCTGGAATGTAGCTTCTCTGTGTAAGAAATCCGCTATCCAAATATGGTATTTTGTAATTGGAAGCCATCTGTTATAGAATAGAATAGAATAGAATAGAATAGAATAGAATAGAATAGAATAGAATAGAATTCTTTATTGGCCAAGTGTGGTTGGACACACAAGGAATTTGTCCTGGTGCAAATACTCTCAGTATACATAAAAGAAAAGATACATTCGTCAAGAATCATCAGGTGCAACACTTAATGATAGTCATAGGGTACAATAAGCAATCAAATCATACTACAAGACAGTCAATATAAATCGTAAGGATACAAGCGACAAAGTTACAGTCCTACAGTCACAAGTGGGAGGGGATAGGTGATAAGGAGTGATGAGAAGGTTCTTTCTTTTATGGTTCTTTCCAAGGTATTCTTGAGACACCAGGCTGGCCATTTGAATCTGTGAGCTACAATCCAGACAGTGAGCTTCAAATAGGCAGCCTTTGCAAAGTGCTACCTGTTAATATTTGATAACTGATTTGTTGGAGGTGGTAAGTATTAGTCTTGGTCTTTATTGATCTTCAAGCATAGGTATCTTCCTTACTGGATGTTCTGTGTTCAACCCTTCGACTATGCGGTGCATTTAGCTTTGCATAGGCTGGCCTTCAGGAAAGGAGTCCTTACCCAGATATATAATTCTGTTTTCTACGGTGCTCTCATACTTGAGAGTAGAGGTAGTCCTCACTTAATAATTGCGTGTTCAGCAATTGTTCAAAGTTACAGTGGAGCTGAAGAAAGGTACGTTCAACCAGTCCCCGAAATTACAGCCATTGTTCTTCCCCCACAATCACATGATCAAAATCCACAACCACAGGAGCACTTTAGTACCCCGCCCTCACAGCTATCTTCCCCTTTTATATCTTTTTTGAACCCCTGTACTCTGTGGCCCCTGCTGCCCTAGCTCACCTTTGCCGTCTTCTTATAAGGTAGTTGCTGGCTGTATAAGGCCTTCTTCTCCAGGTTGTGCACAAGTGTTTCCTCCTGAGACATAGAGAAAACTGCCTCATATTCTGGCAGGCATCTTGTGAAGAGCTAAAAGTTGATAGTGATTTCGATTCTTTAATTTGGACCAAACATGCATCCAGTGATTCATGATGGGCAATGCAAAAAATACACTGCATAGAACATCTACATTTTAAAAAAATGTTTTGCTCACTCAGAGTATTAGAACTCAGGATTCCTCCATTAAATGTAAATGTGGTATTGATTGGTTGATTGACTGAAAACACATAAGATTTTCTTCATGTTGATCTGGGTTTTGAGGTCTTGCAGCAATAGCAATAGCAGTTAGATTTATACACCGCTTCACAGTGCTCTACAACCCTCTCTAAGAGGTATACAGAGTCACCATATTGCCCCCAATAATCCGAGTCCTCATTTTACCAACCTTGAAAGGATGGAAGGCTGAGGCTGTCAGGATTCCAGCAGTTACCCCAAAACCTTGAACAGGTCAGGATCGTACTGTTGAATTGCAGTCAGTCGGCAGTCAGCAGTAGTAGCCTGAAGTATTCATTCTAACCACTGCACTACAATGGCTCACAGCACTATACTCATTGCCACTGGAAGTAAATCCATCCACTTGGTTGTATTTTTCTGTGAAGAAAACTGATAATAATAATAATAATAATAAATATTTATTTATATACCACTCCTCTCCCGAAGGACTCGGAGCGGTGCACAGCCGTACAGATTAAAACAATAAATATGTGAAACAATAAAACTAAATTAAACCCAATCCTGGCTGTAAACAAATTTAAAACCATACTCTAAAACCCTAAAATTTAATAAAAACAAAACACCCCAAAACTAAAATCAGCCCAAGCCGGCCTGGTCAAAAAGCCAGGTTTTCTTCTAACTTTCCAGCAGTAGAGCCTTCTCCGGAGACTCAGGTCTTTGCGTGTATTTGAAATAGGATAATTTGAATATGGTTGTTTGATTTCTTGATTGTCCATGTTATTTTCATGAGGCTTCTCTATGAGAAAGAGAAGGAATGATTTTTTCCCATTGTTTTTTCTCTCTCTCAATCAGGCAATGAGCAGAAGAATGAGATTTACCAGGAACCAGAAGATAAACCTTTACAGGTTTTTAAGGTTAAAGTGGGAGAAGAAACCATCCAAAATCAATGGCAACCAAAAAGTGAAAATGGAATCCAAATAAACGATCAACAGGAAATGAACCATTCTCCTTTACGTCTGGACATCTATGATTTGCTGACCCAAGAAGATCTTAATAGAGAGAGGATGGGGCAGGATTTAGACTTGGATAAAATATTTGAAGAACAATCCAACTTCACTCATCCATGTGAATGGACACAGAGAAGGAACTGGTGTGATCAGAATTCCCCATCTTATTGGGGGGATGAAATGGAGAAAAATACATTAGAATGTAAGGATTATGAAAACAACTTCAACTACCTCCGCAAACCTATTTCCCATAAAATGAACCGCCTCGAAGAGAAGCCATACAAATGTATAGTTTGTGGGAGGAGCTTCGCAAGGAATGACAGACTTATCACCCATTTAAGAATTCATACAGGGGAGAAACCATACAATTGCACAGAGTGTGGAAAGTGCTTCACAAGGAATGATAAACTTATCGCCCACACTAGAGTTCACACAGGGGAGAAGCCATATAAATGCACAGAGTGTGGAAAGAGCTTCACGAGGAATGATAAACTTGTCAACCATATCAGAATCCACACGGGGGAGAAACCCTATGAATGCTCAGAGTGTGGAAAGAGATTCACAAAGAGTACAGATCTTACTGCCCATAAAAGGGTCCACACAGGGGAGAAGCCCTATAAATGCACAGAGTGCGGAAAGAGCTACAGTCACTCTAGTAATCTGAGTACCCATAAGAGTATCCACAAAAAGGAGAAACCACATAAATGCATGGATTGTGGAAAGAGCTTCTTAAGGAGCACAGATCTTACTTCCCATAAAAGGATCCACACAGGAGAGAAACCACATCAGTGCATGGAGTGCAGAAAGAGCTTCACTCACTACAATACCCTTACTTCCCATAAAACCATCCACACAGGGGAGAAATCATATAAATGCATGGAATGTGGAAAGAGCTTCAGGACAAACAGTTCTTTAACTTCCCACAAAAGGATCCACACCGGCGAGAAGCCATATAAATGCATAGAGTGTGGAAGTAGCTTCCGGACAAGTAGTTATCTTACTTCCCATAAAAGAATTCACACAGGGGAAAAACCCTATCAATGCCCGGACTGTGGAAAGAGCTTCAATCTTTCCAGCACCTTTGCTTTCCATAAAGCGGTCCATACAGGGGAGAAACCCTATCAGTGCATGGACTGTGGGAAGAGCTTCAATCATCCTAGTACCCTCACTTCCCACAAAAGGACCCACACAGGAGAGAAACCCTATCAATGCACAGAGTGTGGAAAGAGTTTCAGTCACCCTAGCACGCTCACTTCCCACAAAAGGATCCACACAGGAGAGAAACCTTATCACTGTGTAGAGTGTGGAAAATGTTTCAACCACTCCAGCAATCTTGCTTCCCATAAAAGGATCCACACAGGGCAGCGACAATATAAGTGCCTAGCATGTGGAAAGGGTTTCACTCAAAGTTCTCACCTTATTTCCCATCAAAAAATCCACAGTGAAGATTAACTATACACGGTAAATGCATAAATGTGGTAAAAGCTTTCGTTTTGGGGATTTGATCTGATCGCCCCCATGAAGGAAAGCGAATGGAGAATTAACTGGAGTATGTGATGATTCATTTTAGTTTCCCTCAAAAGGAGGTATTTGCATACGCCAATTCACTGCTAATTTATCTGTGATCACACCTGGCCTTTGAGGGTAGGCAATATGCTATCTTTCAAAAATTGGTTGTGCTCAGGAGGAAATTAAAATTTGATTTTCAAGAAGTATGTGTTGTGGTTCGCCAGCAGACAGCAGCGGTATCAGACAGTGAGGAAGAAAGGGAACCAATCAGGGAGTCTGGAGAGGACTTGGATGAGGGTCCTGTGTGCGATGCAGGGATGGGGACAGGACCATCTGGGAATGGGGTGCTGCCTTTGGAGCCTGGCACAGCAAAGCAGAGGACTCAGGGAAGCCTGTTCCCAGTGCATATGTGCGCAGAGCTGCTAGAAGGCGAGAGGAGTTGAAGCAGAAGGGGTGACTTGGGAGTAAGGCTGGGTGGTTATTGCCCCTCCCATAAGGGATAAAAGTCAGACCTCAATGATGAAAGCTTTTCAGGAAGCAAAGCAGTTCAATAGGTTCTGAGTCCTCCTTGAAGCTCTGTGTATTCTGATTGTTTTTTTCTGGTATTTCGGGTGGTTTCTGCTATAATTAATTTGGATACTTCTGTTTTTGGCAGCATTCCACAGCACGGACAGGTGTGTGCTTATCTTGGGGAACTGTTTAAGATTGGTTCTGGCTGTGAATGAAAGTAATTTCCAACGTTGCATTAAAATAGGTTTTGCTTTTAAAATAAGTTTTTGTTTAATTACGTCTGATGAAGCTTGGGTCAGAACAGTATAAACGTCGGCATATTAAGTACACTTTATACATTGTCTCTCTAGTATTTTTAATGATTTCTCTTTTCATGTTAAGAGTTGTAGGCTGTTGATCAACCTTACAAGTGACTTTGAGAGCCACATCCAAATTTTCCAAGGGCTCACGTGTGGCTCTTCTCTCCCTATGATTGTGCAGAGTTTACTCTGAATTCTCTAACGATAGGTTTGATTCTGGTTTGAATTTCTTTTTTTCCCCTCCCAACCAATGTATCAATTATTTTATACATGCAATCTTATGAAAGATTTTATTAAGCATAAATACAAACCTAATAGAAATTAATATATAAAGGAAAAAAGAAAATAAATCAAAGAGGAAGTTAAAAGTGCAAGAACAGAACAAAGTAAATGAAAAATTGAAAAAAAAAAGATACAAAGGATGTAGCTTCCTCTTTTTTCCTCCCTGTTCTCCCTCCTTCCTATCATGCTGGCAACTGGGTGCTGCCAGAAGGGAGGCAGTGAATGAGTGGCCAACAGCTGTGGAAGTGCCGAGGAACTGAGGGAGCGTGCATATTTTTTCCATTGATCTCCCTGCAAGTTTCCTATAAGCAAAAACTTTGCTAGTGGAAAGGTGACAAGGAGTCTCAGCTATCATATCCGTTCCTTCCAAGCTCCCTGTGGACTTGTGAGAAGCTGTCAGGGAATATTGAAAAGGAAGATCATCTTACCACAGCTGACCACGGCAACACTGAACAGCGCAATGGCGCTAAAATGGCAATTTTTTCCCCCAAATTTTATTCCCTTTCATTCCCAATAGCAATAGCACTTAAGAATTATATACCGCTACACAGTACGTTTGCAGCCCTCTCTAAGCGGGTTTACAGAGTCCGCATATCACCCCCAACGATCTGGGTCCTCACTTTAAACATCTCGGAAGGATGAAAAGCTGAGTCAACCTTGAGCCTGGTGAGATTCGATCTACCAAATTGCAGTCAGCTGAAGTAGCCTACGGTACTGCATTCTAACCATTGTGCCACTGTGGCTCTTCAGTAATGGGTCCTGGCATTCTGTAAATTAGCCGATTTGAGGGATCTTTGTTGACAAAGTTTTGGCCTGTGATGCAGCATTTCACCCAGTTGAAGGTTACAAAGTATCAAACACAAAAGCTTTAGCAGTATACTAGAATGTTAAAATGGGTGTCAGCAGTTAAAGACACTGATCTTATCAGCTGAAAAACTGTCAGCCAGAGTTTGAGACCCAATAGTTGCATGACTGGATGAACTCCCATTGATTGCCGCAGCTCCTGCCCACCTAGCAGTTTGAAAGTATGCAAATGTGAGTAGATTAATAAGTACCATTTTGGTTGGAAGGTAACAGTGTTCCATGCGCTATTGGCATATAGCCATGCTGGCCACATGACCACGGGAAATGTGTTTGGACAACACTGGTTCTCTCCCAAGAAACAGAGGTGGGCATCTTGCCCTAGCCAAATATTCGACACGAGTGGACAAGGAAACCTTTACCCTTTTTTTAAAGCTGTTATCGGTTGTGTTATAATTTCAGAGACATTTTATAATAGAATAGAACAGAAGAGAAGAGAATAACAGAGTTGGAAGGGACCTTGGAGGTCCTCTAGTCCAATCCCCTGTTTAGGCAGGAAACCCTACACCACTTCAGACAAATAGTTATCCAATCTCTTAAAAATTTCTAGTGTTGGAGCATTTACAATCAGAGGCAAGCTCTGTTCCACTGATTAATTGTTCCAATTGTCAGGAGATTTCTCCTTAGTTCTAAGTTGTTTCTCTCCTTGATTAGTTTCCACCCATTGCTTCTTGTCCTGTCCTGTCCTGTGCTTTGGAGAATAGCTTGACTCCCTTTTCTTTGTGGCAGCCCTTTCCTTACCTAAACAGAGAAACTGAATGTCTAATGGCAAAAAAGCAGTAGATATAATTTGCAACTTCCTGCTAGCTTGACTATTTTATTTTATTTTTATTTATTTATTCCATTTATATACCGCCCTTCTCCCGAGGGACTCAGGGCGGTGAACAGCTCATCTAAAAACCCCACAAAGAATACAAAAGTTAAAAAATATTAAATTTCAATCAGCTGCTTGATAAAACTAACAAACCCCCCCCCTTAAAACCCAATTTAGAATTAATAAAATGGAGACCAAATTAAAACCATCTCAGCCAAGGCCGGCCTGCTCAAAGAGCCAGGTCTTCAACGCGTGCCTGAAGGCCCCCAGGTCCGTGCCGGTACGGAGCTCCGGTGGCAGAGTATTCCAGAGGGCGGGGGCACCCACAGAGAAGGCCCTACTCCTCGGCGCCGCCAGACGGCACATAGCGGCCGACGGCACCCGGAGCAGACGCTCTCTGTGGGAACGCACCGGCCTGTTGGAGAACGCTGGCAGAATGCGGTCCTGAAGGTAACCTGGTCCCATGCCATGGGTCGCCCTAAAGGTCAAAACTAGAACCTTAAAGCGAACCCGGAGAGCCACCGGCAACCAATGCAGCTCGCGCAGGAGAGGCGTCACATGGGCACTACGTGACGCCCCCATGACTATGTCTGACTGCCCTCCAGCAACTGTTGGAATACCAGTTCATCCTGGCATCCAGAGGGCTAGGGTAGGACCAACCTACTAAATTTCTAGATGGCAAGTGGGGCACTGATGCAATCACAAATTTTCCAAATTTAAATCCCACAGGAGTCATGGGTTCTAGATTTTGCATGCATTCTGTAACTTAGCTCATTTGAGGAACCTTGGTGAAAAAAACGTTTTGCCCTACAATGCACCATTTTGACCAGTTACAGGTTACGGACATGAACATTTTTGTACTATATAAATCTTTTCTCTGATTATTTAATTATCTCAGAAGTTCCATCACTTTCATTAACCATTCTTCCATTGTAGGTAATCCGAAACTTTCCAACTTTGTGTACATAATAATTCTGCTGCAGTTACCATATACAAAAAATAAAACTCCATGACTTTTCCCAACTTTAGTAGATGATTCCTAAAAGAAAAATCTGTGGTTTCAGTTGTATATTAATTGTTAAAAATGTCTGAATTGGTATATGTATTTGGATCCAAAATTTTCTAGATTTCTTATTCATCCAGCAAAGATGATAAAATGTTATTTCTTTGCTGTTCAGATTTCCAACATAACGAAGTGCCTTTATACATTCTGAATGATTTCTGATGACATACCAATGGTACATTGTCTTATAAAAATGTTAAGATTATAACATAATGTAAATTTCAATCCTTTGAACCATATTTTCCCTTCATTGCATCTATAGTATATTACAACCAATATTTTAGCCCACTTTTATCATGTTTCTTTACTTGTTCTTCCATTTAAATTTCAATAAAAGTTTATACATTTTAACAATTACATGTTCATCATTTGTGCACAACTGTATTTCAAACTCAGTCTTAGAATATTCTTTAATAAGTTATTTTGTGTGTACTTTAAATCAGTGGTCGCCACTGGTGGGCCGCAAGAAAATTTTGGTGGGCTTCAGAAATCTCGCCCCAAGAGCACTCCCCCAAAGCAATTAATCCAGGCTGCGCAGAAACACAAGGCTGTGCCGCGCACATGGCCCGCAGGAACCCTCCCCGCCCACTCACTCCTTACCTGGCAAACTTGCCTGCTAAATTACTATTTTCCCAACCATCAGCTGTGAGATTTAGATTAGCTAGGAAGCAGGAAATGGTTGGATTTCTTGATTTCTAGCTAGTCTTTAGATCTTTGGCTCTGTTTTTAAGACAGCTGAACCTCCCTTAGGACTGAAGGTTCTATTATTGAGTGCAGACTCACAGCAAGCAAATTTTATGTGACAGACTGAGCTAGCCGATGGCAGATAGATAGATCACTGAATGATTCTGTGAACAACTCAATCTGCCTGCCTGCTTTGCCAGATTTTGGGTTAAAGTTGCTCTTTTTAATAAAAAAATTCAATATTTATATAAATATTTATATGGAACTTTGGTTATTTGGATTTTCTCCCACGTAGAATTGGAAGTATCTAGGTGACATTTCAATGAAGTCTCATTCATCATCTTCAGGCTTGTGTCTTCAGCTCTGTGCTTCTCGGAGTAATGTGAGCTTGCAGCTGCTTCTTCCTTTTAACTGCTAGTTGGGGTGTGACTTGATTAGGTGGGGGTTTGGCTGTGTTTTGATTGACTGGGGGTGTGTTCTCATTGGTTGGGAGTTTGGCTGTGTTCTGATTGGTTGGGGGATTGGCTGTGTTCTGATTGGCTGGGGGTGTGTTTTGTTCCGGTGGGGGCTTGGTTGTACTCAGGTTAGTCTTAATTGTTGTGGGGTTTAGCTGGTGAGCTGTGATCCTGTTGTTTGGCTTCACGTTCGTGGTCGTGCCACATCTTCATGGTGGACATCAGTTTGCTTCATGTATGGGTTGCGGGGGGTTAGCAGGTAGTGATGCAGCTGCGGTAACACCAGACCCACACCCACGAGGGCCACACAAGAAGCCACCACCACACTTCCACGTAGAAAGCAGACTCACACTCACACAGAAGATGAGACATGACCACGGACCAGAAGCCGCACCGCAGCTGCATCATTACCTGCTAAACACCCCCCCAACCCATTCATGAAGCGAACTGACGTCCACCATGAAGATGTGGCACGACCACGAACGCAAAGCCAAACAACAGGATCACAGTTCACCAGCTCAAACCCCCCAGCAACTAAGACTAACCTGAGTACAACCAAGCCCCACCGGAACAGAACACACCCCCAGCCAATCAGAACACAGCCAACCCCCCAACCAATGAGAACACACCCCTAGCCAATCAGAACACAGCCAAGCCCCCACCCAATCAAGTCACACCCCCACTAACAGTTAAAAAGAAGAAGCAGCTGTAAGCTCACATTAGTCTAAGCACAGAGCTGAAGACACAAGCCTGAAGATGATGAATGAGACTTCATCGAAACGTCGCCTAGATGCTTCCAATTCTACGCAGGAGAAAATCCAAATAACCAAAGAGGGCTCGCAACCTGGGAGTCCTCCTGGATGTACGGCTGTCGCTTGAACATCACATCGCGGCCGTCTCCAGGGGGGCGTTTCATCAGATCCGTCGGATCTACCGGTTGCGGCCCTTCCTGGATCGGGACGCCTTGCGCACGGTCACTCAGGCCCTTGTCACCTCTCGCCTGGACTATTGTAATGCCCTCTACATGGGGCTCCCTGCGGGGAGCATCCGGAGACTCCAGCTGGTGCAAAATGCAGCCGCGCGGGTGATCATGGGGGCGTCACGTAGCGCCCATGTGACGCCTCTCCTGCGCGAGCTGCATTGGTTACCGGTGGCTCTCCGGGTTCGCTTTAAGGTTCTAGTTTTGACCTTTAGGGCGACCCATGGCATGGGACCAGGTTACCTTCAGGACCGCATTCTGCCAACGTTCTCCAACAGGCCGGTGCGTTCCCACAGAGAGGGTCTGCTCCGGGTGCCGTCGGCCGCTATGTGTCGTCTGGCGGCGCCAAGGAGTAGGGCCTTCTCTGTGGGTGCCCCCGCCCTCTGGAATACTCTGCCACCGGAGCTCCGTACCGCACGGACCTGAGGGCCTTCAGGCGCGCGTTGAAGACCTGGCTCTTTGAGCAGGCCGGCCTGGGCTGAGATAATGGTTTTAATTTGGTCTCCATATTTAATTCTAAATTGGGTTTTAAGGGTGGGGGTGGGGTTTTGTTAGTTTTATCAAGCAGCCGATTGAAATTTAATATTTTTTAACTTTTGTATTCTCTGTGGGGTTTTTAGATGAGCTGTTCACCGCCCTGAGTCCCTCGGGAGAAGGGCGGTATATAAATGGAATAAATAAATAAATGGAATAAATAAATAAATAAATAATAAATAAAATAAATGTATATAGTTGCGCAAAATTATATATATTTGTAAATATGCACAAAAGATAGAAATGAATGAGATGGATGTCACAAAACTGTTAATGTCATGATATTTATTTTTTTGTTTTATTTTTAAAATATACAAAAAACCAATAAAGTTTATTTTAAAAAAATAGCAAATCTGTGTCTGGAGTGTTAGGAATCTGTACACCAATTAGTTGGGTTGGCAATATATAAACCAACAATGCATGTTTGTAGCTTTAAGATAAAATCACTGTATTGATTTATACTATATTCCGATTGGTTGATTATATTGCAAATTACCATAAGAGAGAGTTAGAGATCATAGCTTGCTCTCTCTGACATTCTGTTGCTATCTAAGATTCTCTGTTTGTGTTTATGCTGTGCTTATACTTAGGTATCTTTGTTTACTGTAAATAACAAAGGCAACCGGTAAGAAGACTTTTTAATTGGATATTCTTTGGACTGTTAAACATATATGACCTGGACCGTTTATTGGACTGTGCTATTTCTTAAAGTAAACTTTAACTCAATTTAGTGTATCTGTGTGTGGCTGAATAATTATTCATAACTACTCTCATAAACGTTTCCATGTGCATATCCTTGTTAGTCAAGGGTTATTCTGTACATATCATAACATTGAGAGCTGAGACTTCATATAAAGAAAACCCCAAAATTATTATTACTAAAACAGATAACCTAATTTTATATCTATATATTCCATTTCTTCTTCTTAAATAAAGATCATTGCAGACTCATTCTAGTCATTATTCTATTATTTTCAACCTATGTGTCTATCTTACCAAAATCAGTTTGAAACTAATGCTTCAAGAATATCATTCATTTATTGATACTCAAAAAAGATCAGTATAAACTTTAATCAGGGACCTGCTGAAGAAGCAAAATGAAGCCAATCCTGGGGGAACTTGTTCTTTTAATGCCTTTCTTTGGGACGTAACTGCTAAACCAGGTAGATTTTTTTAAAAATGTAGATAATTCAACTTAATTAAATCTGGTAGTTTTAGGAGATATTAGGTGGTCCCATCTGATAATCTAAAAAACAACATAGAGACAGATCATCATGGAGAAAATCTATCTACGTGATCATTAAGAGTCAACACTGACTTAATGGTACATCATTAATTGATCAATTTAATCAAGCAACCATCTTTAGTGCCAACAACAATTTAGAGACCATATTCAATCAAACTGCATCCTAGCCAGGGAGGGGAGATGAGACTCCCCTTGACCCAGCAGATGGTCTCCTCCTTTTTCACCACCCCTACAAGGTGGCTCCGGCCCCATTTGGGACCCTCCAACAGGAAGAGCATGAATCAAAGCCACGCACAATCACAGACTCCGACCCATCTTTGACGGAAGTACCACTGGAAGACCTCCTGTATGGATCCTTTTGTGGAATGTAAAAGAACTTTTTGTACTGAAGCTCTTGCCACACTCGGTGCATTTATGACTTCTCCCCCATGTGGATGGTTTCATGAGAAGTAAGGGTACTGGAATGAGCGAAACTCTTTCCACATTCCATACATTTATAGGGTTTCTCTCCCGTGTGGATCCTTTTATGCGAAGCAAGAGTTGTGCTCCTCATGAAGCTCTTTCCACATTCCAGACATTTATGTGGTTTTTCTCCTCTGTGAATACTTTTATGGGTTCGAAGGTTACTGGAGTGATTGAAGCTTTTTCCACACTCAATGCATTTATACGGTTTCTCTCCTGTGTGGATCCTTTTGTGAGAAGAAAGGCTATTGGAATGAGTGAAAGTCTTTCCACATTCCATACATTTATAGGGTTTCTCTCCCGTGTGGATTCTTTTATGGGAAGCAAGATCAGCGCTCCTCGTGAAGCTCTTTCCACACTCCAGGCATTTGTGTAATTTTTCTCCTCTGTGAATACTTTTATGGGTTCTAAGATTACTGGAGTGATTGAAGCTTTTTCCACACTCCATGCATTTATATGGTTTCTCTCCTGTGTGGATCCTTTTGTGGGAAGTAAGGCTATTGCATCGGTTGAAGCTCTTTCCACATTCCATGCACTGATAAGGCTTCTCCCTTTTGTGGATCATTTTGTGAGAAATAAGGCTACTGGAGTGACTGTAGCTCTTTCCACATTCTAAGCATTTAAACGGCTTCTCCCCTGTGTGAATTCTTTTATGGGAAATCAGTGTATCATTCCTTATGAAACTTTTTCCACACTCCATACACTGATACGGCTTCTCCCCAGTGTGGACCTTTTTATGATAGTCAAAGCTGCTGCACTTGTTAAAACTCTTTCCACATTCCATACATTTATATGGTTTCTCCCTTTTGTGGACAATTTCATGAGATATAAAGCTTTTGGAGTGACTGTAGCTCTTTCCACATTCCATGCATTTGTATGGTTTCTCTTTCGTGTGGATCCTTTTATGGGAAATAAGTATGTCATTCCTCGTGAAGCTCTTTCCACACTCCGTGCATTTATATGGTTTTTCCCCTGTATGAATTCTTACATGGGTGGTAAGTTTATCGTTCCTTGTGAAGCTCTTTCCACACACTATACATTTGTATGGATTCTCACCAGTGGGATTCTTTGGATGGGAAACAAGGTTACTGGTGTAGTTGAAGTTGTTTTCATAGTCCTTACATTCAAATGCTTTCCTCCCCATCTCATCTCTCCAATGAGGAGGGCAGTTCTGATTATATCTGTTCCCTTCCTGTCTCAATTCACATGGGTTACTGAAGTTTGATTGTTCTTCAAATATTTCATCACAGCCTAAATAATGTCCCATCCCCTCTCCATTAAGATCTTCTTGGGCCAGCAAATAATAGATTTCCAGAGATAAAGGAGGATTTTTTCCCCGTTGATCATTTAGCTGGATTCCGTCTTCACTTCTTGTTTGCCATTGATTCTTTTCTCCCACTTCAACTTTTAGAATCTGTATTGGTATCTCTTCTGATTCTTGATAAATCTCATTCTTCTGTTCACTGCCTGCTCGAGAGAGAAAGAAACAGTGAGAAAAAAATCCAGTTAAGCCATCTATTGAAATCATTCCTTTTTTCTAGTTTACGTCTAGGTAGTACATTTAGCTTAATTAAAAGAAGGACTAGGGGAGACATGATAGCAATATTCCAGTATTTGAGGGGCTGTCAGAAAGAAGAGGAGGTCAACCTCTTCTCCAAGGCACTTCAAGGCAGGACAAGAAGCAATGGATGGAAATTAATCAAGGAGAGAAGCAACCTAGAACGAAGGAGAAATTTCCTGATAGTTGGAACAATTAATCAGTGCAACGACTTGCCTCCAGAAGTTGTGGATGCTCCAATACTGGAGGTTTTTAAGAAGAAATTGAACAACCATTTTCTGAAATAGTATAGAGTCTCCTTCCTGAGCAAGGGGTTGGACTAGAACATCTGAGGTCCCTTCCTACTGTTATTCTGTATTTTGGCAATGGCAATTAAATTTATATACCGCTTTATAGTGCTTTACAGCCCTCTCAAAGCGGTTTACAGAATCAGCATATTGCCCCCAACAATTTGGGTCCTCGTTTACCCACCTCGGAAGGATGGAAGGCTGAGTCAACCTTGACCTTGGTGGGATTCAATCTGCCAAATTGCAGTAGGGGTAGCTTACAGTACTGCACTCTAACCACTGTGCCACCGAGGCTCCTCATTTTCTTAAGTATCCTACATTTCCTTTAAATGGAGAGATCCATAATAGTTTTAGTAAGCAAGAAACTATTTTTTTATTCACTGGTTCTATGCAATGCATGATTTTATGACATATGTCCCCTGACCAACTTTGCTTCAGTTAAATAATTCAAATAACTATCATCTTTCCAACAGAGCAACTTTTCTCTTCTCCAATCAATTTGGTCTCTTCTTTCTGTCTCCAATCCAGCTTTATGATATTGTTCAGGTTTTAAAATAAAATTACATGATTTTACATTCCGTCAGATGATACAGTTCTGTAAAAGCCATTTCCTATTGACTTTTTTCTTTAAATTCCATGTAATTTCAAATATGGTTTTTAATTTTTGTTCACAACCCTCAGAGTAGATTGGTATTTATTTTTTTGGGAGTAAACTCCCAGGATCCCTTTCCTACTGTCAGCAGAGATCCTTTTAAGCAGATGTGATATTTGGTTTTTGATTGTCAATGATTCATACAGTTGCCAATTTGATACATATTATCTAAACTTCCAGAAAGAATTTAACAACCAAGATGATCTACTGACATGATGGCGAACCTATGGTACGCGTGCCAGAAGTAGCATGCAGAGCCATTTCTGGTGGCATGTGTATGCGCCCCCGCCAGACAGCTGATTGTCGGGTATCTGCCGCCCATGCGCAGGGAGCGGGGGGATGCGGGGGGGCACGCGCGCATGCACAGGGGGCGGGGGGGTTGCATGCGCATTGCATTATGGGTGGAGGTGCACAAACTTTCGGCACGCGACGAGGAAAAGGTTAACCATCACTGATCTACTGGTTAGGGAAAAACATGGAAAAACAAAATACATTCCTTCTAACTAGTTGCCATATCCAACTATAGGTAATCCTCAACTTACAACCACAATTGAGCCCAATATTTCTGTTGCTAAGTGAGACATTTGAGTTCTGCCCCAGTTTACTATCTTCCTTGCCACACTTATTAAGTGAATCACTGCAGTTGTTAAGTTAGCAACATAGTTTAGCGAATCTGGCTTTTCCATTGATTTTGCTTGTCATGTCACATAAAGTGATCACATGACCCCAGAGACTGCAACTGAATATGAGTCAGTTGCCAATTGATAGTCATGTGAATTTTAATCACATGACTGTGGGGATGCTGCAATGGTCTTAAAGTGTGAAAAACTGTCATGTCACCTTTTTCAGTGCTATTATAGCAATAGCACTTAGATTTATATACTGCTTTGCAGTGCTTTTACAACCGACTCTAAGCGATTTACACAATTAGCATATTGCCCCCAAGAATCTGGGTCCTCATTTTACCCACCTCGGAAGGATGGGAGGCTGAGTCAACCTTGAGCCTGGTGAGATTTGAACTGCCAAATTGCAGGCAGCCAGCAGTCAGCAGAAGTAGCTTGCAGTACTGCACTCTAACCACTGGACCACCGTGGCTCATTATAACTATAAGAATAGTCATTAAATGAATTGTTTTAAGTTGAGGACAAATTACAAAGGGGGATTATTTACCCAGAGAAGCTATATTTCTAGACATCTCCAGCATGACCTCCCCATGCAGAGCTTTCTGATCAGAATCTAGTAGATCCCACTCTTCCTTGGTGAAACAAACGGACAACTCCTTGAAGGATATGGAACCCTGAAAGAGAAGCAAAAATTTCTTACTAATAGGAAAGCTGGGAAAAATATTTTTTTCTCACGATACCCACTAAGCAGTGATAATCATCAACCTTTTTCTGACTGTTTTCAGAATTTGAGGGAGTAAAAGGAAAGGTTTCCTTGTACATCCTCTCTTGACATCATCAGGGTCCGAAAGGCTGGTTAACTTCATTGCATGTCCTAGGATTCAGTACCCGGGAAGGCCCAGACCACAGATTGGTTCTGGATGCATCAGTTCCAGCTCTGTCTTCCATCCCTCAGAGCTGCTCCAGTTCTATCTTTGCATTGGAAGAGAGATGATCAAGAAAAGGATAAGCCCTCACAATGGACAAACGGATGCAAAAGTTGATGAAGTTAACAGAGGTGGCTAAATTAACTTGTTTTGATTAAAGAAAATAACACAATTCACTTTGTTTCTACTTGGAAACCGCTTTTGGACTTGTTCTTGAGGGAGGGGGGGAAATGAAACTTTGATTTTAAGTTTTGCTTATTAGAAAGAATTGTTGTTATATAAATGGCTAATCTATCTATCTGTATACACACACACACAAATATATATTAAAAGTTATATATGGATATGGATAGAGATAGTGATAGACAGACAGACAGACAGACACATACATGCATGTAAAAATTTGATGTTTTTTGTTACTACCTTATTCTACTGCACCCAAAGGAGTCAGAAGTCAATACTTTTCTCTTCCCCTACACTTTTTTCTCTTATTTATTTATTATTTATTAATAGGTTTTATATACCGCCCTTCTCCCGAAGGACTCAGGGCGGTGAACAGCCAACTAAAATACATATAGACAAATATAAATATTGTTAAAAAAGAATTAAATCCTAGGCTGCCCCAATAAAAATCTAAAGCCCCCAATTAAAATAAATTAAAACTTTGTACCTCATCCCAACTAATCTAAAACCCCATTTAAAATCCCATTTGAGTCAGCTCAGGCCGGCCTGCTCGAAGAGCCAGGTCTTCAGGTCATTGGTCGTTCGTAGTCCCGGGGGCATCCCGTTCCAAAGGGCGGGTGCCCCCACAGAGAAGGCCCTATTCCTCGGGGTCACCAGGCGGCACATAGAAGGCGTCGGGACCCGGAGGAGACCCTCTCTGTGGGAGCGCACCGGTCGGTGGGAGACTACTGGCAGAATGCGGTCTTGTAAGTATCCTGGTCCGATGCCATGGAGCGCTTTAAAGACCAAAACCAATACTTTAAAGCGAACCCGGAAGGCCACCGGCAACCAATGCAGCTCGCGCAGGAGGGGCGTTACGTGAGAGTATCTCGACGCCCCCATAACTACCCGCGCGGCCGCATTTTGTACCAGTTGAAGCCTCCGGGTGCTCCCCGCAGGGAGCCCCATGTAGAGGGCATTACAGTAGTCCAGACGGGAGGTGACCAGGGCATGAGTGACTGTGCGTAAGGCGTCCCGATCGAGAAAGGGTTGCATCTGGCGTATCAGGCGAACCTGATAAAAAGCCCCCCTGGAGACGGCCGTAATATGATCTTCCAAAGACAGCCGTACATCCAGGAGGACACCAAGATTGTGGGCCCCTTCTGTGGGGGTCAAGATCTCATCCCCAATAGCCAGCGACGGAGTCAGCTGACTATATTGGGCCGCCGGAAACCACAGCCACTCGGTATTGGAAGGGTTGAGTCGAAGCCTGTTCTCGCCCATCCAGTTCCGCACAGCCTCCAGGCAACGGGCCATAACCTCCACAGCATCTTCCCCTTTTCCTCCCTTATTTTCCCTTTTCTTCTTTTTGTGTATTTTGTTATTTTATATTTTGATAAATTAAATATTTCAAGATGTAAGAAAAGAACAAGCCACATTGACCTCCTGAGAGGGAAAGAATCCCATGTTGAAACGAAGGTTGAAATGGAGGTGGGGATAGCCTGGATACTTCTTGCCTTAACCATATTTGCACTTTTTGGGGAGCACGGGAAATTTTCCTCCTACCTGCCCTGGAAAGCCAACAGCTGCTTCTGTGTTATCGGAAAAAGGAGATGTTTCTCCTATCAACTGATATACATCTCTGTTTTCTATCCCTGAAAGATGGGAGGAAATAAAAAAAAAGAATGCTTTATACATTCAGGGAAAAACTAGAAATAAATGCTATTGTAGCACACAGGACCATGAGTTTATTTTAAAAGATTAGGAATTAAACCCTCTGGGTGCTCTTAAGAAGTTCAGTGCAGAAGGCATCCCTCCCTTACCTGGTGGCATGTCTCGATTCAGATCCTTTGGAGAAATTCCTCCAATGAAATTCTCCTGACAAGGATTTAACACATCATGTCTTGCCTTAGCATGCTCAGCCATCAATTCCTGAAGGGGTGCCTCTATCTGCAACTGTGGAGAAGAGCAAAGAAAGATGGTAGAAGTACCACATGTGGGAACACAGAACAACCTACTTTCAAAAATATTGTGGGTGGAAATATTAAAAAACCCAAATATTCCATACTAGCATTATTCCATCACTTGTAAACAACTAGATCTGCACCTCTCCTTGCTCCTTCTCCTCCGCTTGACTTAAGAGGAAGCCTTCAGCCAGAGCCACTGCCTGGGAACTGGTTTCGGCTCCACATTCCCGCACCCAATGTTCCATCTCCAGAGGCAGAATGGCCAGGTACTGCTCCAGGACTACCAAATCCAGCATCTGGGCTTTTGTATGTTTTTCTGGGTTCAGCCATTGATTGCAAAGACGGTAGAGGCGGCTGCAGTTTCCTCGGGGACCCTCAGCATCCTGATACTGGAGCTCCCTGAAGGATTGTCTCTTTGTGTGGAAAGTAACTGTTTTTTCACTCTGGATCCTCTGTGTTGCCTTTTTTTGGTCTATTGCACTGTTCTCCTGAAGAGGATGACAAAGTGCCAGTCCTTCCCAAGCAGGTTTTTCTGGGTTCATTTTCCTTGTGGGCTCAAGTGCACCCTCCAATGAGTGAAAGTCTTCAAAGCTTCTTTCGTCTTTCTGGAATGTCATAAAAACTCTGATGAGAAATTTAATGGTGTCATTCATTCGTCTTTACTTCTCTACTCTTTTTATCTCCATGCAAGGAAGACCTTCAGAGGATGAAGTTGCTTCTTATTCCCAACCTGCAATGGAAAATAATGCAAAGGAGCATCAGTCTTTTGAAGACTCACTTTTGAGGTTATGCCTAAGAGGTTGCTACAAAGTAGAGGGGTCAACCTATTCTCCAAAGCACCTGAAGGCAGGACAAGAAGCAATGGATGGGAACAAATCAAGGAGAGAAGCAACCTAGAACTAAGTAAAAATTTCACAACAGGTCAATTCATCAGAACACCTTATCTCCAGAAGTTGTGGGTATTCCAACACTGGAGGATTTTAAGAATCGGTTGGGTAAACATTTGTCTGAAATGGTATAGGGCAGGGATTCCCAACCCCGAATCCGTGGACCAGCTGGTTCACAGCATGCCAGAAACCAGTCATGCAAAGAAATGAACATCCATAGGATGTAGGCAGTACATGAAATCATGCGCCCTCCAGTCTGCGGAAAAACCTCTGTCCAGAGAACTGATCCCTGGACCACAAAAGATTGGGGACCACTGATATAGGGGCTTCTTGCCTGAGCAGCGGGTTGGACTAGAAGACCTCCAAGGTCCCTGCCCACACTGTTATTCATGTTGGGAATCTCCTGCCTTTCAAGCCTTCCCACAGAATCATTTCAGGAAGGAGGATATTTTTCACTCTGCTGAGAGAGGCTTCTTTGGGCAGATCCAGCAGAGCAACTCACCGGGATCAGCATCTTCCAGCTTGGACGGGCCCTCAGGTCGCTCCTCCGCCCCACACCCCACCTCCCCCGAGAGTCAGGGGACCTGAAGCTTTTGAGTTGGATCTCCCGGGATCTGCAGTGGGAGGCCCTGAAGCGACTCCAGATGGGAAGGGGCACAAGACGGAGTCACTCCAGATTCATGCGTGTGAGAGAGTGGCCGAGTGAAGAGATTTCCCCTCAGAAATCCGCCCCGCCCCTTTCCCAACTACGCACTCCGCACACACACGCGACAGTCGCCTTTCAAAGCTCTGAGAGAGGCGCTCCTGCTTCCGGCTCCGCCCATGCCCAGGACAGGCAGCCAAGCCGTCCAACCGCACACCCGTTAGGTGGACCGCCTCTTTCCGGAGGCGCATGCCTCCCGTGGCGGCGCCGGTATTGGCCCGAGGGGAGGAAGGTTGGCCAATGGGAGCGCCACGCGCTTGAAGGCTGCTGCGGTTGCTGTGCAGACTGGGCTGTCCGTTGCTCACGCGAAGTTATTGTTTTTTGACGCGATGTCTGCGCTCCCCTCAGACCAAGCGGCGGATTCAGTCCGTGCGGGAGGCGAGGCAGAGGCGTCTGCGGTTTTGCTGGGCTGCTGGAGGTTTTTCCCACTTCCCGTTATTGGGAGTCTTTCCCCGAAGTTTTTTTATCCTGGCTCTCGTTTCTGCTCTTGGCTGAGGGATTTGCGCTCCACGCAGCTCCCTCAGATCGAGCAGTTTTCTAAATCCGCTCAAAGGAGCCGGGGGTGGAAGGGAGGCGAGCAGGACCCAAAGACTCATTCGAAGGGTGACGCTAGAAATTGGGGAGCAGGAGAAAAGACTCCCCCAAGGAAAAACATAGGAGTCCAGATTTGAGAGGCAAAGCGTGTCAGAAGACAAGTCACTGTCAATGCTGAGGGGAGAAGAGTGCGACTGACTCCTTCTGGCAAGCAAAGTCAGAGGAGTAAAGTCACATTCCCTTAACAACCGGGTTACTAACGTATCAGCTGCACTGATTCACTTAACAACTGAGGCAAGAAAGGTCGTAAAATGGGACAAAATTAACTGAACCAATGTCTCACTTAACAACATAAATTTTGGGCTCAAGAATAGTCATAAGCCAAAGAAAGGAGTAATTGTATTAACTATGACTAATATTTATGTATATATCTAAATTTGTATTTTTGTTATGTATGTACCACATTCATTGTTTTTAAATGTTTTTCTTTTTGTTGTTCATTAATAAAATTTATTAAAAAATAATTTAAAAAAGGAATAGTCAGAAGCCAAGGACCACCTATAATTGGATATGGCAACTAGTTAGAAGGAATTTATTTTGTGTCTTCCGTGATATTCCCTAACCAGTAGATCGTTTTGGCTGTTAAATTCTTTTAAGTGGAAGTTTACATGATATGTATCAAACTGGCAACAGTATGAATCATTGACAGTCAAAAGCCAAATATCACATCTATTTAAAAGGATTGGTAAATCGAGGACTACCTGTGGCTGCCATTTATATTTCCTAAACTGCTCTTTTTATTTTTGAGAAATAGCTTGGAGAGGGGAGAAAAATGTAATCCAAATTCAAATTTTTTTACTACTGGTTCTGTGGGCATGGCTTGGTAGCCATGGCAGGGGAAGGATACTGTAAAATCTCCAGTCAGAGATGGTATTTGCTGGTTCTCCAAACCACTCAAAATTTCCACTATCGGTTCTCCATAACTGGTCACAACCTGCTGAATACCACCTCTGACACACACACACACTGTGATATAATGAACACTAGAAAGAAAAATATAATACGTCAGACTTTCTACAATAAAACATATTGTACAAAACAAGTACATATATGTTATAGTAACTAAAAGAAATTAAATAAATGGGCAGGGGAAATAACTTGGAAAAAGAGAAAAATAAGATTCATATATTTTTAGTATAACATTAATGTAGTCCTTCAATTTATTATTACATCCAGACTATACAGAAACATATTCTTCCATCGTTTCACTTTTGGAATAGGAAGACATTTAAAAAATTGATCACAACATATTTTAGTTCCAATTCTTAGAAGCAGGTCAATATTTGTTTCCTGTTTCCATCTATCTAAAATAATTTTCCTGGCTGAGTCACAAGACCTTCGTAAGATGGCACCTTCCATATTCAACATCACTTTTATATACTCGATTTTCTCCCAGAACTATATCAACATATAGAATCCAATCGATATTTAACAATGCTTTCAGATGAACTAAGTTTTAATGTTTGAAAAAGTATTTATTTTAATGTTTGAAAAGTATTTTAACATTTTAATGTTGCCTTCATAGTGGACCATTAGATCAGTTGTTAGGTGGAGAAAATAAAGGTCTGGTCACTGTCCATCTTTCCCCAAAGAGGGCAAAATCAGGCAAACCTGCCCTTATAGACTTCTAGAGCCATTTGCTCATATGCACTTCCCCCAGTGATGGAAGCCATAGAGTGCTACCAACAAAATCAAAGTTAACTTCTCTGGAATATGCCGAGGGAATCAACTTGTTTTCTTCTCAAACAATTTTGAAAAGGTTGTGACAATTGTCATGCTATTTTGCATTCACTTTCAAGCCATCTTTACTGTTTGCTGTTAGATTCTCCTTTGTATTCAGATCTGGCCTCAGAATAATAATGTAGCACTTGGGGATGAAGATACATCCTAACAGTCCAGTACTGGAGGCCAAGATGGAGAAGACCTGCACAGCCACCATGTACTTCCCTTTGGTACTCAGGTAGGCGGGTACAAAGGACACCCAGACGCTGCAGAACACCAGCATGCTGAAGGTGATCAGCTTGGCTTCATTGAAGGCCCCAGGCAAGTTCCTGGCCAGGAAAGCCACCACAAAGGAGATGGCAGCCAGGAAGCCCATATAGCCCAGGACAAGATAAAACATAGCGACCGAACCTTCGTTGCACTGCAGGACAATCTGCTCGGTCTGAGAATGTGTGTCAGACTCAGGGAATGGGGGAGAAACTCCCAGCCAGATGATGCAAATGACAACTTGGAGACCAGAGCAAGAAAGGACAATGGAGTTGGCCAGAGTCTTTCCCAGCCATCTCCTCACAAAGTTCCCAGGCTTTGTGGCCAGGAAGGCCAGCACAACCATGATAGTTTTAGCCAAGACAGAAGAGACAGCAGTGGAAAAGATGATGCTGAAGGAGGTTTGTCGGAGAAGGCAGGTGATTGGCTTTGGAGGACCAATGAAGAGGAGGGAAGTCAAGAAGGACAGGAGGAGAGAGACCAGGAGGAAGTAGGAGAGGTCCCGGTTGTTGGCCTTGACTATTGGAGTTTCTAAGAATTTGATGAAGATTGCTAAGACAAAGACAGTGACCAAAGATAAGAAGATGGCAAAGGAAGCTAGAATCATTCCCAGGTCTTCTTTGTATGACAAGAAGGTTATATTTTTGGGGACGCATTTATTTTGGCCTTTATTCGGATGGTGATTTTTTGGACATCTTGTGCATTTCTCTGCATCTGGGGAGAAGACAGGCAAGACCTCAAATATTAATGTTATATGATCATAATAAAGCTCTCCTTTTTGCATACTGTCTACAAATAATAAATTATGGCTACAATAAAATCCCAGATCTGTAAAGGGGAAAAAAAGTGTTGAAAGTTCTCTAGTAAAAATGAAGGAAACCAGCCAAGATTAACAAAAAGGATATGCTTGGTGATGGCTGGAGTGGAAATAAGCTGGCTGGAGTGAAAAGGAAGGTCCCAAAAAGGTGAAGAGCTTCCTAAGATCTATATCACCAGACAACTTAACCCTCAACATTATTCAAATCCAGATCCTAACAGTTGAGAACTCCATTGTCTCAAGCATACTCCTTTCTCAAAGATTTGTCTGGTGTACTAATGGGGATCCTTTCTTGAGAATCTGGATGCACAGGGTAGATATTTATTTCTTGACCTTGTTGTTGAATCAGATTCAGCCAGTGGGATCAATTAGATGAGATTTGGTTGAGAAATTTAACACGGATACGTTTTGAGAGTGCTGTAGATAGTACGAACGACATCTGAGAAAAGGGGGCATACAGTCAAAGTGATTTGTGGGTGGGTGATTTATGCCCATTATCTTGATCTTTTGCCTCCTTCTCACCCATGGAGACCCCCTAATTCTAATGATTTTCAACATATGTTGAGTGCAATTCAATCCAGCCTACCATCAGTGATTCATATAGTCTCAATAAAGCCATACATGTTTCGTGAGGTGAGGATGAGGTGACAGATGTTAATTTTTATAGAATGCTTTCTCTACATTGGTATAAATAGACTTAGCACTTAGACTTATATACTGCTTCGCAGTGCTTTACAGCCTTCTCTAAGCGGTTTACAGAGTTGGCATATTGCCCCCCACAATCTGGGTCCTCATTTTACTGACCTCAGTAGGATCGGTGGCTGAGTCAACCTTGAGCCTGGTGAGATTTGAACTACCAAATTGCAGTCAGCTGGCAGTCAGCAGAAGTAGCCTGCAATACTGCACTCCAACCACTGTGTCACTGTGGCTCTTCTACAGATATTTTGAAAGCAAGGCAATCTATAGATTTACAGTGGTTGTTCAGCTCCAGATAAGTGAATGGTGGCCTTGATGTGTTTGCGTTATTTATTACCTATTATTTAAATGGCAGATTTTTTTTCACACAATGGGCACATCCTGAGGAATTGGCTCTATGGACTCCTGTTCAGGGACAGTTTTTTCATCGGTTCTTCAAGCAAATACTTTTCTTTTGTATTCATGGAAGGCATAATGTAATCTCTCAACAGAGAAGCAGAGTTGGGCCAGTCTTCAACAAACAGGCTCCTACAGACAGAGGTTACTTAATCAGCTTTTCTACCAAATGTTGCCATGTGTACCAGATCAGGTCTAGGACAATTCATTGCAGCCAACTTGCCATGGCCAACTTGCCATGGCCAACATGCCAAGGCCAACTTATTGTGGGACAATTCAATGCTGTATTAATCATTTCATTCAGTTATTTTTATTATTGGTGAACATGCGGCCGCGTGGGTGATCATGGGGGCATCATGTAGCACCCATGTGACGCCTCTCCTGCGCGAGCTGCATTGGCTGCCAGTGGCTCTCCGGGTTCGCTTCAAGGTTCTAGTTTTGACCTTTAAGGCGATCCATGGCATTGGGCCAGGTTATCTGCAGGACTGCATTCTACCGGTGATCTCCAGCAGGCCGGTGCGTTCTCACAGGGAGGGCCTTCTCCGGGTGCCGTTGGCCGCTATGTGTCGTCTGGCGGCCCCGAGGAGTAGGGCCTTCTCTGTGGGGGCCCCTGCCCTCTGGAATACTCTGCCACCTGAACTTCGTACCAGCACGGACCTGAGGGCCTTCAGGCGCGCGTTGAAGACCTGGCTCTTTGAGCAGGCTGGCCTGGGCTGAGGTAGTTTTAAATTGTCTCCGAATTTTTGATTTTAATTGGGTTTTAAAGTTAGGGGGTGGGTCTTATTAATATAATCAGCCATTATTTAATTGCTTTTTAATTTTTGTATTGTTTTTCGGGGTTTGGATTTGGCTGTACACCGCCCTGAGTCCCTAGGGAGAAGGGCGGTATAGAAATCCTACAAATAAATAAATAAATGTTTTCTGAGGTAGTTTTAATTGTCTCCTTAATTTGGTTTTAACTTGGGTTTTAAATTTTTTGGGGAGGGTTGTTTTAGTCTAACAGCCATTATTTAATTTCTTTTTAATTTTTGTATTGTTCTGGGTTTGATTCGGCTGTACACCGCCCTGAGTCCCTAGGGAGAAGGGCGGTATATAAATGTTATAAATAAATAAATAAATAAATAAATGTTTTCATCCATTACATTCATTATTGTAATTCTTGGTTTTTTTGGATTGACTTTTTAATTTTATTATTGGCTACGGTTCTATCAAAAATAATTTTTGCATGTGTTGAATTGTCTCATAGCAAGTTGTTCTGTGGTGAATTGTCCCATTCCATACCAGACCCGGGCTGCATAAATGCAGACAACAACTCAATATTAAAAATGATATACAAAAATGAACTCTTGCTTCTGTCTCATATTTATTGAGGTTTTCGATCTAGATCTGTTAGTTTTCTTCTCTTTATCTAATAACTGGGTTTTTGCCATCACCCATGAGACACTTTGTTCAAGGCTCACACGTTTGCTTCCAAATATCCCTGAATGGAAATACTTCATGGACTGTTCTTCTCATCTTTCAAGAACTGCCTCTCTCCTTGATGTCTCTTACCTTCCTGAGTGGAGATGGTTCCTTCAGCGCACGAGATACATCCGTAGCAACAAAGAGGCTTTCCTTCCAAGACCACCTTGGCTTCACCAGGGTGACAGTTTGTGGTGCACCTGGAGCGAGGAAGGGACTGATCGAAAAAAGAAACCATCAAAATGGTTGGGTATTGCCACCGCCATGAGACATTCGTCTGTTTAATTGGTCGGCTCATCCCTACCCCATTTCTCTTTCTGTCAAGGAAGGGGTTTACATTGGCTTTTTGTTTTTTTAGGATATGCGCAACCAAGAGATGGTCCAGTACTTTTGCTGGAAGTCTTCAAAGAAAGCCTGGATAATCACCTATCAAAGATGATTTAGCGAATCCCGTGCTGAGCAGGGGTTTGGAAAAAATGATTTCTCAATCCAGCATTAAGTTCAGTGATCAAAGAAGGGGTGGGGCTGGGAAAGCAGAATAAATATTATAGAGTTGGAAGAGACCTTGGAGGTCTTCTAGTCCAACCTCCTGCTCAAGCAGGAAACCCTATACCATTTCAGACAAATGGTTGTCCAATCTCTTGTTAAAGACAACAGTGTTGGAGCGTATACAACTTCTGGCAAGTTATTCCACTGATTAATTGTTCTAGCTGTCAGGAAATTTCTCCTTAGTTCTAGGTTGCTTCTCTCTTTGATTTGAGTTTCCATGCATTGCTTCTTTTCCTGTATTGTCCTATATATTGCCTGATATGCAGAAGGATGCTTAGCCATCACATGGAAATCAGTGGGGCATCTTGAAGGAGGCTGGAAGGAGATTCTGGGGCAATCAAAGGGGTATCAACTTCAATAGGACCATTGTTAATTTGTGAAATTTTCTCCTAAAGGCCTATTGGTGGACACAGGTTGATGAGACATATCTCAATATCTATGTCTCAATTCATCTATTACATGAAACCAAGTATTCTTTAATTATTGTTATTGAATTAATCCCAGTTAGCTAATTGTGTAGAGTTCTCAGGGTGGGGCAGAGGTTGATATATTTTAATAGAATTGAAAAGGAGGAAGTTCAAACCTATCCAAGGAAATTTCTGGAGAAAAGTTGGAATCTAAGCCAAATAATGTCTAACGGTAAAAGTCCACCTCGCACATATGTGCTAGTCATTTCTGGCTCTAGGGGGCAGTGCTCAAAGGAAGAGCCAGCACTATCCGAAGACGTCTCCATGGTCATGACTAAACCCTGAAGAAGCATAGAACGCTGTTACCTTCCCATCAAAGTGGTCCCTTTCTTTCTACTTGCATTTTTACATGCTTTCGAACTGCTAGGTTGGCAGAAGCTGGGACAAGTAACGGGAGCTCACTCTGTTACGCAATGCTAGGGATTCGAACCACCAAACTGCCAACCTTTCTGATTGACAAGCTCAGCATCTTAGCCACTGAACCATCACGTCCCTTAAATAATGTTTACCTTGGTTCATAAACACAATAATTGGGTTTGTCAATAAATTAACCAGAATCAAATCAACCATTTTATGGCTGTGAAGTGTGAATTCAACATACTGTGTATCTCTTCCAGGATTAAATTTTATAGGATTCAAAGTTCTACATCCTGATCTTCCTAACTTTGCTGTTTTAACTACAACTCAGCCAAGACAAACAGTTTTGTTCTTAAGCTGCTGACAGCAATCATCCAATCACAGCCTGCTTTATAAAGCAAAACGGAAGGAAGAAGATCCAACCAGCATCTGAATCTGGATAAACCACATAGACTTCTTGACCAAAGTGTCAGTCTTGGAAGCCATATTTTATTTGGGAGCTTCGAGGGTGCCACATTCAGTGCCTTGGAATTTGGAAGGGGGGAATTTCATAGTGAGGTAGAAGACTAGACACAACAACGTTCTTTCTCAGAGAGTCAAGGACATGTTGCCCTGCCCCTGGAGGGGAGTGACTGGAGGGATGTCTGCAGTTGGGACAAGGATTTGATTGGGCCATGGGATGGGCTGATGGGTGCAAGGGATGGATCTTTGAATTTCTATTGGGAAGGGAAAACCTGGAACTCTCAGATTCGGATTTTTCCAGAGGTATACCAATATGACAACTCTAATAAAATGGAACTTTAAGGAAATATTTGTCTTGGAATTTATTAGTTTGGAGTTGGTTAGTTGGAACGATGACACAAAATTTCCCATTCTGTGATCCATTGCCCCCCCTCTTTTTTTTTTAATCCAAGGAGCCAAACAAAATCTTTGAGAAAGAAAAAGATCCCAAGCAACCCTTCAACCGAGCTCCAGCAACTCACTATCCACTTCACAACTAGTTGGAAGAATGAAAAAGAGATTGGAGGGCATTAGATGAGCAGCCTCAACTAACCTGGTTAAACCGCTGGGACCAATTTATGGCCTCCTGGTCAAGGCTGAATTCCAGGTCTTTGGACCTCTCTGGTCTATCTAACCTCCCAAACTTCACAGCCCCAAAGGTATTATTAGGAAAGAGCACCCAGTTCATGGCATCAAATCTAGCAGCAAGGTCCCCCTTCTCATCCAGATACACTCCATCCATGCAAGTATTGTAGAAGTGGGAATCTCCCAGGAAAGGATGAAGCTACAATGGCAGAAAAAACAACAATAATATGGAGGAAGAGGATGTTCTACAGGTAGAGTTGAATTCCACTACCAAGCTCTCTATAGCGATGGGAGTCGTCAGAAAGTTAGAAGGCAAATTTTAGCCACTCCTTGCCTCTAAGATAGCAGGATAACAGAGTTGGAAGGGACCTTGGAGGTCTTCTAGTCCAACCCCCTGCTCAGGCAGGAAACCCTATACTATTGTCCAATTTTGTCTTTAAAACTTCTACTGTTGGAACACCCCAGTGGTGAGATTCAAATTTTTTTACTATAGGATCTGTGGCCATGGCTTGGTAGGCATTGCAAGGGAAGGATATTGTAAAATCTCCAGTTAGAGGTGGTATTTGCCGGTTCTCCAAACTACTCAAAATTTCTGCTACCAGTTCTCCAGAACTGGTCAGAAACTGTTGAATACCACCTCTGGAGCACCCACAACTTCCAGTTAAGGGGCTGTTCCACTGATTAATTGTTCTAACTGCAGGAAATTTCTCCTCAGTTCTAGGTTGCTTCTCTCTTTGATTACTTTCCATCCATTGCTTCTTGTCCTGCCTTCAGGTGCTTTGGAGAATAGCTTGACTCCCTCTTCTTTGTGGCAGCCCCTGAGATGTTGGAATACTGCTACTGATGTTTTAGATGCTGCCCAAAGTTGTTTTGCAGACAGAAATGGGTGGCATATGACTCTGATATTTTTTAAATAAAATATTAATTTAACCAATCCTGCTTTATCTTGCTTGCTATGAAAATAATGTGTATTTCTATTTGCACCTAATAATCTTTGTAAACTGTCACCATTTTATTCAAAGAGGAAAATATGTTTTTATTTGGATGTCATGCATGTGAATAAATTTTTTTGAAACTTTGACTTTCATTTTGTCAATCAGAAAGATTTGTGGTTATAGAAATGGCTAATTATATATTAATGTGTAAAATCAAAAAAATGAAATTGGAGTGTTTTTATCTTGTACTGTGCTAAGAAGAGTTGGAAGTCAATGCCTTTTTTTCTTCTTCTCTTTCCCCTTGTATCTCACATCCCATTTTCCCTGCTCCGCTTCCTTCCCTTAATTTCTCATTTTTTCCTTCTCTTTTCTATATTTTATATAATAAAACAAAACCTTAATAAAAATCAAATTTAAAAAATGAATTTGATTTAAAACAATAACAATTCAATGATGTAGTAGAATCAAGTCATTGATACCGTGCCATGGAACTGCAGGTCAGGAATCCAAAAAATGGGATGGAGTGGAGGATTTCCTACCCCAGTAACCTCATAAAATGGAAGAAGACAATTAAAATCTTAACTTCCTCACACAATCTAAAATGTCTTTGAAATCTGAAATCATACCTTTAGGATTTCTAAAGGAAACCAAATACCTGCCATGCCTGAAGCACCAGTCTGTGATCTCTTTTCTTCTTTGCTTTTTGCTTGGACCTGGATAAGTAGGCATCGTGTAAAGCCCGAGCGACTGCCCAGGCGAGGTTGTAAATACCGTAGCCATCCAGAGAGAAGGTTTTTTCCACCACCTCTTCCTCCAGGTTCTCTAATACTTCATTCTCCTGGCACCTCACCCTTCCTTTCACAGAAAAGAGGTGTCTGGAATACGAACAGTTGAACACCATTTTGCCAAAGTTTTGCATCGGGCCAAAAAATGTTTCTGAAACTTGCGGTCTTTTTTCGGTATGGATTAAGAAAGAGAAAAAACCCCGGAGGTGCCGAGGAGACAGTATGTGTTCAGATAAATTCAGAGTGAGGTCCCACATTGCTGTGGTGATCCAAACTTTTGCCAGGATGGGTTTGACGTGTCTTTCAATGTAGGATTGTAAGGCATTTATCAAGGAGTACAAGTGACGGCATTCCCCATAATATATGAAAACACTGACATTGTTCCACAAGTGAAATGGTTCATTGAACAATAGCCTCATTTTCCAGGGCAATATTGGGATGTTCACCGAGAAGGCTACACAAATTGTGTTTCTGGTTAATATGGGCCTCAAAGTTCGGAGGAATCTTTTTCCATTGTCAGTGTCTGGTGCTAGAAGACCAACCCAGTTCCATCCGAAATGGTGGAGCACTTTGGCAATTCCCCAATACAAGCATTCTTCTTTGGGGACCATGCGGTAGATGAATGGGAAATTGGTTTTATCATTCAGAGTTTCAGACACAAAACCATAACTGATCTAGTAAGAAAAAGAAGTATGGGGAAAAGATTTTCACGGCATTGTTTGAAGGATATGGTCTTAGTAGTTTGAGCAATCATTTCTCCCAAGATGCTGGAGTAGTTGGTTTCTGCACTAGGCAGAATGATGAAATAGACGGTATCAAGATCCAATTCACCTATTACTACAATTAGTACCAACCTGCCTTCAATCAAGGACTTGTATATTGCATGAGTCAAAAAGAAGGCTGTGAAAATATTTACAGACCCCTCACATCCCGGTCATAAACTGTTTCAACTCCTACCCTCAAAACGACTTTATAGAGCACTGCATATTGGAACAACTAGACACAAGAACGGTTTTTTCCTAAATGCCACCACTCTGCTAAACAAATAATTCCCTCAACACTGTTCAACTATTTACAAAGTCTGCACTACTATTACTGTTAATCTTCTCATCATTTCTTATCACCCATCCCCTCCCACTTGTGACTGTATGATTGTAACCTTGTCGCTTGTATCCTTACAATTTATATTGCTTCCTAATATAATTTGATTGCTTATTGTACCATATGACTATTATTAAGTGTTGTACCTTATGATTCTTGACTCTTGACAAACGTATCTTTTCTTTTATATATATTGAGAGTATTTGCACCAAGACAAATTCCTTGTGTGTCCAATCACACTCGGCCAATAAAGGAATTCTATTCTAATTCTATTCTACTACACCAAGTTACTAATTTATATTAAGGACTGAAATCTTGCAAGCTCCTACTAAAGTAAATTAAGAGAATAGTCCTGAAGCTCAGCTATCACAAGTCACTTAAAATATTTACATAAGTGTTTTCAAACTGAAAGGGAAGAAATGTTTTACTGTACCGGTTGCTGTACAAATTGTACAAATATAGCTGTAGTTTAGATAAAGCTGATTTCTAAACCTGGAGGCTAAAACATATGAAGAACAGCTGCAGGAACTGGGCATGGTTAGTCTAATGAGAAGAAAAACTAGGGATGAAATTATATCAATGTTCCAACCATTTATTTATATATTTTCACATTACATACATAAGTGCTTAGTGAACAGCATATTGTCTGGATCAATTTATTTAGATACAATAATACTTTCCCCACTCCTAATTTCTACCTCTACTATACAACCATTTATAAAACAAGTCCCATGTTCTAAAATACTCTGTATCTTCTTTTTTTTAATTTTTACTGTCAACCTGTCCATTTCTGCACAATCTATTTTTTTTATTACATCATCCTCTGTAGGTGTTTCCTCACTTTTCCAGTAAAAATGTGCAGATACAATTCTTGCTGCTGTCAAAACACATAATATTGAGTATAGGTTCTCTTTATCATACTTTTCAGATATTATGCCTAGCAAAAATATTATCATATGTGGTAGACATGTGTAAAAGCAAATAAATATTGGACAAAAATGCATACATGTTTGGAAAAATGTTAAAACAACATATAGATTATAAGGAATGTTCCAATATCTAAGGGGCTGCCACAAAGAAAAGGGAATCAACCTATTCTCCATAGCATTTGAAGGCAGGACAAGAAGCAATGGATGGAAACTAATCAAGGAGAGAAGCAACCTAGATAGGAAAAATTTCCTGACAGTGAGAACAATTAACCAGTGGAATGACTTATCTTCAGAAGTTGTGAACGCTCCAACACTGGAAGTTTTTCAGAAGAGATTGGACAACCATTTGTCTGAAATGGTCTAGGGTTCCCTGCCTGAGTAGGGGGTTGGACTAGAAGACCTCCAAAGTCCCATCCAACTCTGTTATTCTGATAACTGGCACCTCTTTAGAAACTATGAAAGACAATGTAGGACAAGAACATTCTAATGTTCATTCTGTGCATTCTGCTTATCATTGCATATCAAACTCACACTCAGGGATGACTCCCGCCCTGGTCAGCACTTCTTCACTCTCCTACCATCGGGTAGGAGATATAGAAGTATAGCTAGCTGCACCAACAGGCTGAAGAACAGTTTCTACCCGTGGGCTGTCAGACTCCTGAATGGAAAATAACTTCATGTCAATATAGTATAATAGACTTGCAGGGCCAGTGCATTGTGCAACAAGGTCACATAGTATAATAAGATTGTGTGTGTGTTAGTAGGATTCACTAGGTTAGGGACTTCTGTCTTCACTATGAGTTGTGTTGGGGGTGTTCAAGAAAGGAAGCTCAGCCAATCTCATTGTACACATGTACTCTGACAATAAAGGTTGATTGATTGATGATTGATCAGATTTCCAGTTTTTAAAAAAAGACAAAGATTTTCACTGTCACCTTACAAACTATGAACTGGAAGAGTTCGCTAATGGTACGAGGAGTTCCACAATGGGACAGATTGCCTTGTGAGCTGGTAGACTTTCCTTTGCTGGAGCTATTTTCACAGAGACTAGGTGTAATATTTTGGGAATGCCAAAAGTGAACTTTTGTGTAGGGCAGAGGCTGGGAAAGAAGATCTCCAAGACCCCTTTTAAAACTTTCCATTCTCTGTTTCTAAAGTTCAAACTGATAACTTCTCGAGATCTGTCCCAGGAATGAAAATTAGGAAATGAGCATCCTTTTGTAGTAGCTACTGAGATCCTATGGATGGCACTAGGTGGCAGCAGCAAACTGCAGTGTCTAAAAACCTATATAGAGCCTCTTGGCTACTTGCATGATCTCATCCTCTGTCTGTTGGGAGGGAAGTCCCAGACTTTCCAGACTTATAGGTGATCTCATTTTACTAACATCATCATTAGTATTAAGGATTGGTTGGGAGGTTGTACCAATGTGGATGGGAGGTTTCACCCATGTGGTATCTATTCTCCAATCCAAATACTGTATCTATGCTACTCTTCCTTGCTTGTAAAAAGCAATTCCATCAACAGGCACATTAACTTACAACCAGCCTACAAAGCCCTCAGAATCCAAATCAACCTCACAGCCAACCAGAGACAGCACCAACCTCAACCAACCCAGGCAACACCCCTCCCCCAACAGCAGTTCATCTCCCAATGTTCCTGATGTGAGATAATCTCCTTATCACAAGACCCATCGCAAGACTCACTGATGACTCACAGCTGACCCATCACAAAACCTGTCACAATAGAATAGAGTAGAGTAGAATATGGAATGGACTAGAATAGAACAGAACAGAACAGAACAGAACAGAACAGAATAGAATTCTTTATTGGCCAAGTGTGATTGGACACACAAGGAATTTGTCTTTGGTGCATATGCTCTCAGTGTACATAAAGGAAAAAATACATTCATCAAGAATCATAAGATACAACACTTAGTGATAGTCATAGGTTACTAATAAGCAATCAAATCATACTAGGAAACAAATAAAACAATATAAATTGTAAAGATACAAGCAACATGGTTATAGTCATGTGGGAAGAGATAGGTAATAGGAAGGATGAGAGGAATAATAGTAATACAGTCTTAATAAATAAGTTGACAGTATTATGGGAATTAGTTGTTTAGCAGAGTGATGGTGTTGAGGAAAAAACTGTCCTTGTGTCTAGTTGTTCTGGTGTGCAGTGCCCTATAGCGTCGTTTTGAGGGTAGGAGTTGAAACAGTTTATGTCCAGGATGTGAGGGGCCTGTAGATATTTTCACAGCCCTCTTTTTGACTCGTGCAAAAAGGTCCTCCATGGAAGGCAGGCTGGTAGCAATTGTTTTTTTTTTCTGCAGTTCTAATTATCTGTTGAAGTCTGTGTCTGTGTTGTTGGGTTGCAGAGTCAAACCAGACTGCTAAACCAGCCAAACAAGACAAAAACGAACAGCCAAACAAGACCCTCACTTGACACACTCACACCTGACATCCCCTAAATTCTGCTAAAGATGTTACTTAGCCTGATAACAAAAATATTTGGGAACCAATCCACAAGCTCAGAAAACCTCATTCTCACCTTACGCCTGAGATACAGATATTCTCCACTATTGCAAAATTTAATACCCATTGCCCTGTCAGATTTAAAAATATCCTTCAACCTGCTGTTTCAATAGTCATGGCATATTCCTGGGCAGGACACATCCAGGTTTGGCTTTTCTCCCCATACCCATTCGTACCTGTGGCATCTTGTAGAGGTTCAACATGGTGGAAATCTGCTCGGAAATGTTGGACTCGGTCCCTTCAATCACAGCCAGCAGCCTCTTCTCTCTTCCGCAAATGTAGTTAGGGACATTTGCCTGTCCGGTGGAGAGCAAGTCCATCAGGGCATCGGCGGTCAGTCCTGGTTCATAATAGTTCTCGTAGATGTCATAGCCCAGGGTGATATTGGGCAAAACGTGGGGGTTCTGGTTGATCTCACGGATGGCAAAAAGAAAGGACAGAAGGTACCAGTGTGCATTATGACCTTTGCTTCAAAACAAAACAAAACCCACAACCGCCTTTAATTATTCATTCAGTACTTTAACAATTCATGCATTCGGGCACAGGTTGGATTCGAGACCCTTTCTAACTCTATCCTTGCTATTCTTACTAGAAGTAATGATCATAATACTAAAACATATGAAGAACTGTTGTAGGGACCTGGTATGACTAGTCTAGAGAAAAGAAGGACTAACATGGTAGAATTATTCCAGTATTTCAGGGGCTGTCACAAAAAGGAGGCTGCCACAAAACTTATTTTCCAAAGCACCTGAAGGGAAAACATGAAGCAATGGATGGAAACTTATCAAGGAGAGAAGCAACCTGGAATTAAGGAGAAACTTCCACACAGTGAGGACAATTAACCAGTGGAACAGCTTCCTTTCAGAAGTTGTGGGTGATTCATCACTATAGGATTTTAAGAAGGGACCGGACAACTATTTCTCTGAAATGATATAGATCTCCTGCTTGAGCAGGGAGTTGGACTAGAAAACTTCCATGATCACTTCCAGCTCTATTCTGATTGAGTGATTAAATAATGCGGTCTCAGCCCCCCACCCCCCCTTTTGTTTTGGAGAAGAAAATCGGTAAATTAAATGAAGAATTTTCCTTGAGTGAGTGTTCACGGTGGTGGGGAAATTGGGTGCATCTGACAACAGGTTCCATGCCAAATAGTACAAAATCCACCCCCGAGATCTACTTACAAAACTGGTTGGCTAAAGAGAGGCTCCTTGAAGGTTGCTACCGCTGTCCAGATTGACGTCAGGGAAACAATGCCACCAATATAGAGGTCTCCTGGGCGGTAAAAATTGTATACCCCATTCTGATCCTTGGTGAAGTCAAGGGGGCATTTTCTCCCACCAGCTGCTCTAGGCAATAGAAGCAGAAGTAGCAGCAGGAGGAACAGCTTAGCTCGTATGGCAGCCCTCAGAAGCATTTCAGAGAGCACTGTTGGACTAGAAGACCCCCAAAGTCCTTTCCAACTCGGTGGATCTGTTCTGCCTTCAAAAGAGAGAGAGAGAGCATCCAACCACAACTTCCCAGGATGGTAGGGAGTTAATTCTGCACCTCAAGAGGGTGCATGTCACTCTGAACACATTGGCTCCAGAGGAAGCATTAATTTGGCATGTGATTTTCCGGGCAAGATTTATCAAATGTTGCAGCTGGTTGCTTGCTACATTCGGGGAATCAGGGATGATGAAACTCCCTCGAGGGTTAGAGAAAAAGAAGACTATGATTTCCACAATTACAATGTAGAGAACATCTATTACAGTGGTGAGATTCAATTTTTTTACTACCGGTTCTATGGATGTGGCTTGGTGGGCGTGGATTCTTGGTAGGTGTGACTTGGTGGGCATGGCAGGGGAAGGATATTGCAAAATCCCATTCCCTCCCAACCCCACTAACCTGATTTCCAGCTCTGTTCTCCTGTGCAGGGCAACAAAAGAAGACCCAGCCGATCAGCTGGGATCAATGGGAGGCAGAGAATAGATGGGAGCGGGGCCAGTCAGAGGTGGTATTCCAAATTACTCAAAATTTCTGCTACCGGTTCTCCAAACTACTCAAAATTTCTGTTACTGGTTCTCCAGAACTGGTCAGAACCTGCTGAATACCACTCTGATCTATTAAGCCAGTTTGATCTAGTGGTTAAGGCACCAGGTTAGAAAGCTAGGAGGCTGTAGGTTCAAATCCTGCCTTAGGGATGAATGCCAGCTGCGTGACTTTGGAACAGTCTCTCTCTCTCTCTCTCTCTCTCTCAGCCCAATCCACCTCACAGGGTTGTTGTGGGAAAAACAGGTGGCGGGAGAGTGTATGTTGTGTATATTCGCTGCCTGAATTATTTGTAAAAGTAATAAATGTGTAATACAAATCAATCAATCAATATTGTGGCTTCAAAAGCAGTTCCAGGAGGGAAGAAAACCGTCTGAAACCTCACACATTTGACCTGCGTCCCTTGAGGCAAATCTGATCTCCTCTATGCCAAAGTTTCTCGATATTTTTGGTAAAGCAGGAATCCAGATGAATGAGCCTTAATGGTACAGTGGTTAAAGTGAAGTACTGCAGGCTACTTCTGCTGACTGCCGGTTGCCTGCAATTTTGCAGTTTGAATCCCACCAGGCTCAAGGTTGACTCAGCCTCCCATCCTTCCGAGGTGGGCAAAATGAGGACCCAAATTGTTAAGGGCAATAGGCTGACTCTCTCGTTTAGAGAGGGCTGTAAAGCAGAGGTTGTATTCAGCAGGTTCTGACCAGTTCTGGAGAACCGGTAGCAGAAATTTTGAGTAGTTCGGAGAACCGGCAAATGCCACCTCTGACTGGAGATTTTACAGTATCCTTCCCCTGCCACACTCACCAAGCCATGCCCACAAAACCGGTAGTAAAAAAATTTGAATCCCACCACTGCTGTAAAGCACTGTAAAGTGATATATAAGTGCTACTGTGATAGGTAATTGGGAATTGAGATAGTTAAGTTAGAATTGGAAGCTGTCCCCTTAAGGGAATGCCTCATGGTAAATGTAGTTAGTGCATCATGGGAAATGTAGTTCATGTCATGTGCTTGCATCTGTAATCCTGATTGGTCACTAACTGACCCTTCATTGGGTTGGGGGAGTTTCCTTTCTCCTGCTTGGATCCCAGCAGTGTGCTGGTGTCTCACCCTTTGCTCCAGCGTTATGGGACTATGCTTTTACACTATGAAGTCAGCTATGCAAAGAATTGGACATTAAGATGAATCTCGACATAACTGTGAGTTATATTTGAGGATGCCTTGTGAAACAATAAAGAAACTTTGTATGGAAGCCTTTGTAGAGTTTAATCTGACTGTCTTTATGTTCAGCCAATAATTAAAAGACAGAACAGCTACTGCTATTACTATCCCTCAAGTTGATCTAGATTTTGGTGCCTTGTGCTCTTCAGAATCTTATTTAATGCTCGCATTTCTCCTGATGCTTAGTTTCTCCCCAGTTTGGAGAAATCTGTTGGTGCTTTGGAGAATAAGTCAATCTTCTCTTCCTTATCAATGCCTCTCAAGTCCTAGAAGACAGTTATCATATCCCCTTGTATTTCTACTGTATTTAAATGCTGTTTTGTTTCTTGATTCATGGTCCAAGACAAGCTAATAAGATCTTAAGTGTGGCTGAAACTGACTCAACGTAAATTCACTGAGCACATGATACAAAATTTGCAGGGGTACTTACCAACTATGAAACCTCTGGTTCAGAAAATAGTTTGGTTCAAAACTAAAAATTCCTTGTACTACCAATGTTGATGTAGACAGAGGCTGGGGCAGTACCTTCCACAAATTGTCTGAGGCTGGCTGGGAGATGTCCAGCCCAAGTCCATTGACCCAGTGGGTCTTGGAATTGTACCATGGATCCCAAATTGTTACAAAGAAATCTTACCAGAATTGTTCCCAAGCTGCAAATAAAATACCCAGGCAGTTGCTTGAAAGAAAAATGAGGTTTATTTCTAAGAATGCAACACCTGGAGTCAGTTGTCAGAGGTGGCTTTGCCAAGTCTTCCCTGAAAGCAGGGGTGGAATGCTACCAGTTCAGACTGGTTCTGTTGTGGTTAGCTAGCAGCAGGTGCAGAAGGCTGAGGAGAGTGAGGACTCAGATGAGGGGCCAGGACCATTAGGGAGTGGACTGCTGCCTTCAGAGATTGTGGGGGCTGGCAGCAATGAGGAGAAAGTTCCCGAGGAGCCTGTGCCAAGTGTGCCAAGTGCGCATGCGCGCAGAATTGCTCATAAGAAAGAGCAGCTACAACAGTGTGGGTGACTCAGGAGTAAGGCTGCAAGATAATGGCCCTCCTTCAAGAAGATAAAAGCCAACTGTGAAACGAACATATTTTGCAGAAGGCAAATACGTTTTGACACTCCAGTCTCGTGGACATTCCAGTATCCTGAATTTGTATTTGACGACTCTTGTATTGCAAATTATTTCTTGTCTGTTATCTTTTGGCAAGTCTTACACAGTTTGGCAAGGCTTGTGTTTATCACAGCTAATTATTTTGCAGAAGCATTACAAGGTTTCTGTTCCCTTTGAATTGTGTTTGATTTGTTCGAAAAGGGCGTGGGTCAGAACAGGTTCTATAGAACCAGTTACGATTCTGCGCAGTTCAGAGAACAAGCAAACCATGCCCTGGCTGGCCCCTCCCATTTCTGCCCATCCTGCCCCTCTCCACCCAGTTAGTCCTTATCATACATGCGTGACATCACATGCGTGCCCAACATTGCTGACTGCGTTCTCCCCCATCCAGTCACTCCTTAAGGTATCTTTTTTCCCCTCCCAACGATCAGCTGTTCCAAAGATCAGCTGTGCCGGGATTCCCCTCGCTGTCTTACTGCTTCACCCAGGAGGCTTCCCTGAGGCCCAGGAGATCCAAAAATAGGAGGGGGATTTGCTGCAAAAAAGAGAGACCACGCCCATCCAGTCACATGATCATGCCCACCTGGCCACGCCCCCAGAACTGGTTGTTAAAAAAATTGAATCCCACCCCTGCCTGAAAGCCCTTTCTATGGATAAACCTTGTTTTTGTTTCATGCAGATGAGCAAAGGAATTCTGAGAAAGTATTGAAAGCATGGCTCACTGGTTTAAAATGCTGAGTTTGTTAGCTGGAAATCTGACAGTCTGGGTTCGAGACTTGAGTGCTATGTGAGAGTGACCTCCCATTACTTGCTCCAGCTCCTGCTCACCTAGCAGTTTAAGAGCAGGCAAATGTAAGTAGATAAATAGGTACCACTTTGGTGTGAAGGTACCAGTAATAGCATTCCATGTGCCTCGGTATATAGTCATGCTGGCCACATGACCACAGAAATGTCCTCAGATAACACTGGCTACCTCGGCTAAGAAACAGAGATGAGCATCTCCCTCAGAGTTGGATGCAACTGGACCAAGGAAACCTTTACTTTTACTTTACTTTTAGTTGGTATTTGGAGAGGGAATGTTTTGCACACAGCCGAGTTACAGTCTCTGCTTGTTTAGCACTTGTTTAGCTTGTTTAGTAATTGAAATACTTATCTCTTGCTGGAAAGGATTTTTTCTTATTTAACAAAAAAAAATCTAAGCTCATTCTGATTACTTTGGTGTTTCCTGCCGGATCTTGGTTCTTGTGTTCAGACCATTCTAATTGTGATTTTTAACTTTTTGTCCTGACTGAGTGCCAAGACTGTGTGGCAGGACAACATGATTTCATCCCAAAAGGCATTAGAGAGTTAAATTTCAGCTGATAAGCAGAGTAGCAAGGATAGGTCACCATCCCCATCCCACCTCCGACGCCCCAAAATCTAGAGCTGACTTTAGGATAAAGGATTGACAAATGTTTGGCTGATTCGACTGGATGAAATGTTGTGATTTAATTTTTTCTAGTTCAATATTGTCCCTTGGAGAGAGCTTGTTATAATCATCATGTTATAATAAGCCACCCAGAGTTACCTTAAGGTAAGATGGGCAGCCTATACGTTTTATAAATAAATACATAACAAATTATCATTAAATAGTTCGGGTGCTGGATTAGAAACTGTGGGCCATGAGTTCTAGTTCTCCTTAGGCATGGGTGCTAACACCAGGAGTGCTTTTTATCAAATTCGTCTTATCTACCAATTGCGACCCTTTCTGGATCTGGACGCACTTCGCACAGTCACCTCTGCCCTCGTCATCTCCCGCTTGGACTACTGTAATGCTCTCTACATGGGGCTCCCCTTGAAAAGTCTCCGAAGGTTACAGTTAGTTCAGAATGCAGCTGCACGGATGATCTTGGGCGCCCCTCGGGACGCCCACATAACACCTCTTCTCCGCTGGCTGCACTGGCTTCCTGTGGCCTTCCGGATTCGTTTCAAGGTGATACTTACAGTTTTCAAAGTGCTCCATGGCTCGGGACCTGGATACTTACGGGATCGCCTGCTGCCACCAACAACCTCCCGCCGCCCAGTACGCTCCCACAGAGTTGCCTTGCTCGGGGTACCACCACTGGATCGCTGTCGTCTAGCAGCCCCGAGACTACGCGCTTTCTCTGTGGGAGCCCCATCCCTCTGGAATTGTCTCCCCCCGGATATACGAGCCATGTCAGACATCCTAACCTTCCGGCGCGCAGTTAAGACCTTGCTGTTCAAACAAGCCGGTCTAGCCAAATAAGATCATTGGGATTTATATTTTGGAAACTTTTAGGGGTGATTCTTGGCCATCTTGATTATTTACCTGTTTTCGCTTCTGTTTTCTGTATTATCTTGTTTGTTGAGTGTACACCGCCTTGAGTCCCTTTTTGGGAGAGGGAGCGGTATAGAAGTACGAATAAATAAATAAATAAATAAATAAATAAATAAATAAATAAATGGGTGACTTTCGGCCTATTATTCTCTCTTGGCCAACCCACTAAATAGGAGGAGGTACTCACCTTGAGTTCTGATGTCTTTGAGTTTGCCTTGACACTGATGGTCAGCTGAGCCACATAATTACAACCAACTTTTATCACAAGTTAGTTTAGTTTTAGCTTAGTTTAGTTTACTTTATTGTCATTGCACCTCATACAACAAAATCAAACACTATCTTCAGTGCACATCATGACCATGAAAATAAACACAAACACACATCCTTCTCACTCCACACATTGAATTGAAAATCCCCAACACCAACACTTCATTATACAGCAGAATTCAAAAGAGCTACTGCCCTGGGATAGAAGCTGTTTTTCAGCCTATTTGTCCTTGTTTTTATTAATCTGTACCATCTGCCAGATGGTAATAGTTCAAAAAAAGGGTTGCCAGGATGAGATGGATCTTTGAGGATGTTTTGAACTTTCTTAAGGCAGCGGGAGCTATAAAGCTCTTCCGAAGAGGGGAGAGGGCAATAAATGATCAACTGGGCAATGACGTTAACCCCCTGGAGTGCTGTCCTATCTGCCCCTGTGCAATTGGCAAACCATACACAGGTGCAACAAGTTAAAATGCTCTCTATGGTGCAGCAGTAGAAGGTCACCAGCAGTTTTTAATTGTTGTCTCCTGAGAAGTCTCAGGTAGTATAATCTCTGCTGGGCCCTTTTGACCAGAGCTGCAATGTGAGCACCCCAGGTCAGGTCCTCTTTTATGGTAACACCCAGAAACTTAAAACTGGCTACTTGTTCCACTAGGTCTCCATTGATAAGCAAGAGCTGGATGTCTGATCTGTTCCTTCTATAGTCCACTTGGTCTTATTTGTGTTACTTTCTCTTCTGAGAAAAACTTACCCTGGATCAATCACAGATGGTTCAAACTCCCTTCTAAATCAGAGAATCTCAGTTTGGATGGAACTCCTAAAAGCCTATGGGCCTGGGCTTCAACTCCCAATGCAACCATGGCTTTGTCATTAGGTGGGGAATATTAATGGAGATCTAGGGAAGGAAACCTGTTATTTTGTACTTTGTAACTCTGGAATGCTGTCCAAATTCCTGTCCTGTCCTGCATGAGTAAAAGGCGCATTTAAAAAGAAAGAACGAAGCACTGAGAATGAAACATTATATAAAACAATTCTAGAGACTAGTCCTTAAAAGAATGAAAACCAAAAGAGATCTTTATTCAGGAAATTACATGATGACAGCAAAGCTGAGATTGCCCATCTGTGGCTTAAAACCAGCATGGTATTTTTGTCATTCCAACAGATGAAAAAGCCAGAAGACTAAATAAAAAAGAATGGAAAGTTTTGACAGCCCTTGTAATTAATGTTCGATGACAGATATTTAACAGATTAACAGAATTGGAAAGGACCTTGTAGGTCATCTAATCCAACCCCGCCCAAGCAGGAAACCCTACACCATTTCAGACAAATGGCAGTCCAATCTCTTCTTGAAAGCCTCCAGTGATGATGCTCCCACAACTTCCGAGGGCAAACTGTTCCATTGGTTGAATGTTCTTACTGTCAGAAAGCTTCTCCTTATTTCCAGGTTGAATCTCTCATTGTTCAGCTTCCATCCATTTTTCCTTGTCTGGCCTTCAGGTGCCTGGAAAATAGGCGGACCCCTTCCTCTCTGTGGCAGTCCCTCAAATATTGGAAGACTGCTATCATGTGTCCCCTGGTCCTTCTCTTCACTAGACTAGCCATGCCCAGTTCCTGCAACTGTTCATCGTATGTTTTAGTCTCTAGTCCCCTAATCATCCTGGTTGCTCTTCTCTGAGTCTCAACACCTTTTTTATAACATGGTGACTAAAACTGGATGCAGTACTCTAGGTGTGGTCTTATTAAGGCTTTATAGAGTGGTATTAGTACCTCACTTGATCTTGATTGTATCCCTCTGTTAATGCAATTTAGGATTGCAATAGCTTTTTTGGCTGCCGCCGCACACTGATTCATATTTAACTGGTTGTCCACTAAGACTCCGAGATCTCTCTCACAGTTAGTGCTATTGAGCCTGGTTTCACCCAATCTATATGTGTACTTTGGGTTTTTCTTGCCTAAGTGTAAGACTTTACTTTTCTCTACATTGAATTTCATTTTGTTAGATAGGGCCCAGTGTTCTAGTCTGTCAAAAACCATCTGGATCTTGAGCCTATTATCTAGAGCAGGGGTCTTCAAACTTGACAGCTTCAAGACTTGTGGACTTCAACTCCCAGAATTCCTCCTCCAGTCATGTTAGCTCAGGAATTCTGGGAGTTGAAGTCCACAAGTGTTCTGACTGAACCGGGTTCCCAAAGAGCAAACACAGACAAGGGCAGCAGCCCCCACCTTTTAAGGTTTAATAACGAATGCTGTTCCTTTACAGATAAATGGCTGCTTTCCACTAATTAGCTCCAACAAGAAAGATCCTTGCCAAGGTGTTCGTCAATGCTGCCAAAAACCCAGAGATAAGAAATAATTTACAAACACAAACCAAGAAGTCTACAAGTTGAGCTTCAGAGCTTCTTTACTGTCTGCAAAGAACACTTTTCCAAACCTGGCTTTTATTCTCTTGAGGGAGGGGCCATTACCTTGCAGCCTTACTCCCAAGTTGCCTGTGCTGCTGTAATTGTTCTTTCCTCTGAGCAATCCTTCATGCATGTGCACTTGTCACAGGCTTCTCGGAAACCTCCTCATCACTGCTGCCAGCCTCCACAATCTCTGAAGGCAGCAGTCCACTCCCTGATGGTCCTTGCTCTCCTCAGCCACCTGCACCTGCTGCCGGCTAACCACAACAACAAGTCTTAAAATTACCAAGTTAGAAAACACTTGATCTAGGGCGTAAATACAGCTAAATAGGTGTAAACAGAGCTACAAAAAGAGCAAAATCAAAGGTCAGAGACAATGTTACATCACTATGTTAGGTGCTTCTAGTGGCCAATAATCTGAGAAGGGTTCCAAGGTGTATATTTTAAGAAAGACTAGATTCAGGGCTCTATATAACAAATGCTCAACATTGCTCAGGAATTCTGTCATATTTATTCTCCATTCTCTTCAGAATCATGATTCCACCTTCTCTTCCATTCATTCCTTAACATTTTATTTCCCCACAGTAATAAATATAGCTCAAGGACCACAGAGTCCAAAATTTTCGACAATTTGTTTACACCGTTCTAGTCTGTTTCTTTTTATGCGTTTCCCTTGAGTGAATTTTTCTATGCTCATAAAGGGATTGGTGTTGAGTAAAACCCTTTCCACACACTGGGCAGATATATGACTTTTTCCCAGTATGGATTCTTTGATGGGAAGTGAGAGAACTTGACACAGTGAAACATCTTCCGCACTCCGCACATTTATAGGGTTTCTCCCCAGTGTGGATTCGGTTATGTTCAGTAAAATGATGTTTTTCACTAAAGGTCTTTCCACATTCCTTGCACGCAAACGGTTTCTCCCCGGTGTGGATCCTTTTGTGGGAGGGGAGGTGTTTTGCAGAACGGAAGGTCTTTCCACACTCCGTGCATTTATAGGGTTTCTCCCCGGTGTGGATTCTGTTATGTACAATATATTGACATTTTTGTCTAAAACTCTTCGCACAGTTCTTGCATTCATAGGGTTTCTCGCCAGTGTGGATCATTTTGTGGGCAGCAAGAGAACTGGAAGCTCTGAAACTCTTTCCACACTCAGGGCACTTATATGGTTTTTCCCCGGTGTGGATCCTTTTATGGGAAGTGAGGCAACTTGAATTAGTGAAGCGTTTCCCACAGTCTGTGCATTTATACGGTTTCTCTCCGGTGTGGTTTCGGTTATGTACGGTATATTGATATTTTTGACTGAAGGTCTTTCCGCACTTGGGACATTCATAGGGTTTCTCGCCTGTGTGAATCTTATTATGGGATGTGAGGCTTTGTGCAAAACGGAAGCTCTTTCCACATTCTTTGCATTCGTAGGGTTTTTCTCCTGTGTGAATTCTTTTATGGGAAGTAAGGTAGCTCGAGTCCCTGAAGCTTTTCCCACACTCCAGGCATTTATATGGTTTCTCTCCTTGTATTCTCTGACGCAAAGTAACTGAAAAGGTTCTTCTGGGACGTTTTCCACGTTCGTTTTGTTTCCCTGCAGTGTGGCTTCTGCAGCAGTCGCATAATCCGGATTCATCTGCGGGTATTTTTCCACACTCCAGCCAACCTTCTTTTTCTGGGTGATCCACTTTATCCAAGAAGTCACTGATAGCTACATGTGATAAAGTAGAATGTGTTCCCAGCACCCCCTTTAACTGTTTTTCCTCAGAATTTTGCTTTCCAAAAAACGTCTCTGCAATTTTCATCTTATCTTTTGGCAATTGTGCTACTGCTTCATGCCCAGAACTGAGCATCTCCCATTCATCCTCTGCTCGGAACAGGGGGAAAAGAAAGAAAGAAAGAAAAAAGAGAGAGAGAGAGAGAGAGAGAAAGAAAGAAAGAAAGAAAGAAAGAAAGAAAGAAAGAAAGAAAGAAAGAAAGAAAGAAAGAAAGAAAGAAAGAAAGAAAGAAAGAAAGAAAGAAAGAAAGAAAGAAAGAAAGAAAGAAAGAAAAGTTAACACAAACTGAGGAGCAAATGGGATCAATTATCATTGTTGCATCTTTTCTGAACATTACTAAAACTAAGCCTCCCCCCTCCCCCCCCGCCTGCTCAGGTCTTCTTCATTTTAGCTCTTTTTGTCATTCTGTTCTGACCAAGGCTTCCAAGTCCGTAATTAAGCACATGCTTTGTTAAAACAACTCTGGTTTTATTTCAACGCTGGGGATTATGTTCATTCCCAGCCTGTAATGAGTCCCAAACAGTCCCTCGAGATAAGCACCCACCTTTCTCTCCTTTGAATTGCTGCCAAAAACTAAAGTGCCAAATGAACTATAAAAAACCAACCGAAATACAAAGTCCACACAGAGCTTCAAGGTTTAATCTGAACAGAGCAAACAACTTTGCTTCCTGCAAAGGTTTCTTCACCTTTGCCTGTCCTTTATACCTTATGGGAGGGGCAATCACCTCCAAGCCTTACTCCTGAGTCACCCCTTTTGTCTCAGCTGCTCTTGCCTTCTGTGCGCACATGCATTGGGAACAGGCTTCCCTTGTTCCTCTGCCTCACTGCTGCCAGATTCTGGAGGCTCCAGAGTCAGCACCCCACTCCCAGATGGTCCTGGCCCCATCTCTGCATCGGACCCTCATCCGAGTCCTCTCCAGACTCCCGGACTGGTCCTCGTTCTTCCCCACTGTCCGATTCCACTGCCATCTGCACAGACTGCCGGCGAACCACAACAGATTCTTCTGCCTGTGTCTATCAAGGTATGTTCAAAACACAGTGCCATGCCTGGTATGTAAGATCTGACATTGGGGGACTCTCGTGTCCTCCATGTTGCAGAAGGAAAACCTGAGGCTTTTGGATAAGATCGTTTAAAGGGGTCCTTGGTGCCCTCTGAGCTTGGTTGTTTTATTTGCAGACATTACCCAGATTGTTGGGGGAAATAGGCTGACTCTGTAAACTGCTTAGAGAGGACTGTAAACGCACTGTGAAGTGGTATATAAGTCTATTGCTATTGTGTTGTGGTTCGCCAGCAGCAGGTGAGGACGGCTGAGGTCTCGGAGAGCGAGGACTCAGATGAGGGGCCTGCGTGTGATGCAGGGATGAGGCCAGGACTATCAGGGAGTGGGGTCCTGCCTTTGGAGATTGTGGAGGCTGGGAGCAGTGATGAAGAAATCCCCAAGGAGCCTGTGCCAAGTGCTGCCCCAAAGGTACTTTTTCAAGAGGCAATTGGACTTTCTGGTTTTTATTTGAAGATATTTCGCTTCTCAACCAAGAAGCTTCTTCAGCTCTGACTGGATAGTGGGGAATGGAAGGATTTATACTCCTCATAGACAGATGTTCATTTGCATTCTTTTTTGCATTCCCCACCAGATTGATTGATGGGTAGATAGATAGAGATAAAACTTCAGTTCTGACTCAGTGGTAGAGAATGGAAGGATTTGGAAGGAATGGGATGGAAAATGGAAAGTTAAAATAGAATAGATAGAAGATGGATGGATGGGTAGATAGATAGATGATAGATACATAGATGATAGATAGATAAGATAGATAGATAGATAGATAGATAGATAGATAGATAGATAGATAGATATAGAACCTTCTTCAGTTCTGACTGAATGGTAGAGAATAGAAGGATTTGGAAGAAATGGGATGGAAAATAGATAGAATAGATAGAAGATGGATGGGTGGGTGGGTGGGTGGGTGGATGGATGGATGGATGGATGATGGATGGATGGATGGATGGATGGATAGATAGATAGATAGATAGATAGATAGATAGATAGATAGATAGATAGATAGATAGATAGATAGATAGATAGATATAGAAGCTTCTTCAGTTCTGACTGAATGGTATAGAATGGAAGGATTTGGAAGGAATAGGATGGAAGATAGATAGATAGATAATAGATAGATAGATAGATAGATAGATAGATAGATAGATAGATAGATAGATAGATAGGAAATTGATTGATGGGTAGATAGATAGAAATAAAACTTCTTCAGTTCTGACTCAATGTAGAGAATGGAAGGATTTGGAAGGAATGGGATGGAAGATAAATCTTTCCATGCTCCACCATTTGGTCATAACTGAAGAACCTTCTTGGCTGAGAAGCAAAATGTCTTCAAGGAAAACCAAAGGAAGTCCAGTTGCCTTTCGAAAAAAGCACCTTTGGAACACCTGGTTTGAAACTTTTCAATGTGACGGCATTTAATCACAAAACTCTCTGACTGGGGAGCAGCCAACCTACTTACCCAGTGAGGCTACATTCCTATAATTTTCCATCATGACTTCCCAATGGAGGGCTTTTTGGTCCGGATCCAGCTCAGACCACTCCTCCTCAGAGAAATGCACAGCCACCTCCTTGAAGGACACAAGACCCTCCTGAACGGGGAAACAAAGAAACCAAATAGGCTCAAGGAGGTTTTCCCAAAGCAAAGATATACACTAGGTTAAATGGCGGTGCTTGGTAGGATTCCAAGATTTAGATGAAAAAATAGATAGGCTTTGAATGAAGAAATAATTGAGGCAAGTTTAATCAACTTGATTGGGTGATAAGACTTTTGGTACCTTTCAGTGAAAGCAATCCTAGTTTCCTTATGGATTTCTTTCTCTCTCTCTCTCTCATCTCTCTCGCTCATCTATCTCTTTCTATCTATCTATCCTCTATGGCTGTCTGTCTATCTATTATCTCTCTCTACCATCTATCTTTCTATTTATCCTCTATAATTTCCCTCTATATCTCTATCATCTCTCTATCTATCCTCTATCTATTCTTTGTCTGTCTATCTGTCTGTCTGTCTGTCTTTCAGTCCGTCCGTCCATCCATCCATCCATCCATCCATCTAATCTCTGTCTACTATCTATCTTTCTATTTATTCTCTATCATCTCTCTCCCTCCCTCCCTCTCTAAATATCTATCATCTATATCTATCTCTTTATCATCTATATAATTATCTATATCTATCTATCTATCTATCTATCTATCTATCTATCTATCTATCTATCTATCTATCTATCTATCTATCTATAAATATATATATATACACATATACATATATACTTAGTGTTACAACACCCTGTTAAGCCCCAATTAAGGGAGAAAGCATACTGCTTTCTTTTCTGTCTTTCGGCTCATCACCAGAGACCATACCGACAGAAAGCTATTTGTTTCGTTGTCTTTAAATAGCTTTCTGTCGGTATGGTCTCTGGTGATGAGCCGAAAGACAGAAAAGAAAGCAGTATGCTTTCTCCCTTAATTGGGGCTTAACAGGGTGTTGTAACACTAAGTATATACTTATTCCCCTGCCTCTGCTGATAAGGAGAGAGCCAGTGGTGTAGTGGCAATTACAACTGCCTCACATGTAATACTTCCCTGGTTCGAATCCCAGTAAGGGTATGGCTAGCTGAAGAGAGCTAACTAGCTCGAAATAGATCTATACTAGTCTCCCTTATTTATTATTTAAAAATTATCAGCTCAAAAACCTTACACATATACATATATATATATATATATACAATCTCTCATTCTTTCTTTCCTTCCTCCCTTCCTTCCATCCATCTATCATCCTTGGATTGAAATAATTTTTAGAAAGCAGGATAGCATAATTACATTTTAATGTATGCCAATTAGTGTATATTCAAAGTGGCAATAAAGTATAGTATAGTAACTATACTAGTACTATACTATACTTTATTGCCACTTTGAGTATAGTATAGTATTAGTATTAGTATTCCATTCCATTCTATTCTACTTTTTCTAAAGCATGGAAGGAGAGAGTGCTCTGTATACCACTATGGCTTCCTGAAGGAAAGGGAGAAGATAAATCTAATGAATGAATTTGCTCCTCTTACTTGAGTTGGAGGTTCAACCACTGTTTCAGCAGTACCATAAAGAGCAGACAACTCCACTTGAGTCTTCCCTGTGAGGTAAAAACAGAATTTTAAAAAGCGTAATTGATAAAACAAGAAGACATGTTTTACAGAAGAGGAGAGAACTTGGAACTTTCTGGAGAATGAAGGACCTTCGATTACCTCCCAAAATATCTTGACTTGGATCTTCCAGAGAAATGCTCCTCAAGAACAGCTCCTGAGCGGATTTTGATGGATTCCTGCTTCCCTCAGGATCTCTGATGTCCATTATGAAGGACTTGAAATAGGAGACAGGAAAAAAGAAGAATTAGTGGACATCGTACAACATGAAGTGGATTCTTGAAAGCCTCCAAAGTTCAACAATCAGGGTGGAAAGTAAGCAAGAAATGCCTATTTTCTAAAATAAATAACGAAACAATATCCTACAAGAATTATGGAAACATCTCCATTATGAGTGCCAGAAATCTCTGGTAGGGAAGGATGAAAAAGTCAACCATATTTTTTTTTCCTGTCAACTCGTAAAGCATTCCTATGCTTGTTTTAGAGTTGCCATAAACAAAGGGGGGGGGGAGGAAATCTGAAGGAGCAATGCAGCAGTTTAAAACCAGAAATACATTCCAACACTTATTTTACAAAGATTGTAGCTAAGCTACCAGATCTTCTGATTGTAAATTTTGTATGCCAGAGTTGGCTTCATACAGATTAATGCCGGACATGTTGCTCCTAATAAATCTTTTGGTTTTAAGGCTCATGATTTAATTAGGGCAATCTCCGGAATCCTGACAATTCCATTCTGGGCTCCCAAAGGGAAGGTCTCTCACCTGCTCCTTCTGCTCCTCCACCTGGCTCAGGAAAAGGCCTTCCACCAAGGCCACTGCCTGGGAGCTAGTCTCTACTCCACACTCTCGTACCCAGTTCTCCATCTTCAGGGGCAGAAGAGCCAGGAACTGCTCCAAAACAACCAGGTCCAGCATCTGGGCTTTGGTATGCTTATCTGCTTTGAACCATCGACTACAAAAGTCATGGAGTTGGCTGCAAAGTCCTCGGGGATCCTCAGAAGCCTGGTATTGGATGCTCCTGAAGTTCCAGGACTGAACTTCTGAAGGGACAATTGTTTCCTTCTCCAGGACCTTCTGCCCAGTTCTAGGCCAGACCTCCTTGCAGTTCCCAAGCTGAACAACAGAACAACCTCTTCCAGTTCCCTCACTCACTGAAGGTTGCGTCTCCATTCTCTCTTTCTCTCTCTCCTGTAAGGCAACGCCAAATGGGTCCAAGGAATCTTGTGGCTGGCTCTCCAAACAACTTTTCATTCAAAGCACTGTTTCTGCTGCAGCAGCTATGTTGATCTTCAGCCAATAGACAATTTTATCTCTACATGAAGAGAACAAGTTGTACATCTAAGATGGAAAAGAAAATAAATTCAGAACGGAACGGAACAGAACAACAGAGTTGGAAGCGATCTTGGAGGTCTTCTAATCCAATCCCTTGCTCAAGCAGGGGACGCTATACCATTTCAGACTAATGCTTGTCCAATTTCTTCTTAAAAATTTCCAGTGTTGGATCAGCCATAACTTCTGGAGGCAAATCATTCTAAAGATTAGTTGTTCTGTTAGAAAGCTGAAGGCGAGATAAGGTAGGATGGATTAGAAATACCATGTAATAAACGTTTTAGTAATGATCTAACAATTATTCTATTAGTCTCTAGCCGTCCCTATTCCTAAGTCTTGGCTAATGAACGCTCTAGGAATTACCTAATACACACTCTATTTGCTCCCGGCCATCTCTATTCCTAACTTCTAGCTGAACTCTGCAAAATGTCTATATTAGAATAGAATTAACAGAGTTGGAAGGGACTTTGGAGGTCTTCTAGTCCAACCTCCTGCCTAGGCAGGAAACCCTACACCACTTCAGACAAATTGTTATCCAACATTTTTTTACAAACTTCCCGTGTTGGAGCATTCACCACTTCTGGAGGCAAGTTGTTCCACTGATTAATTGTTCTAACTGTCAGGAAATTTCTCCTTAGTTCTAAGTTGCTTCTCTCCTTGATTAGTTTCCTCCCATTGCTTCTTGTCCTGCCTTTCAGGTGCTTTGGAGAATAGCTTGACTCCCTCTTCTTTGGGGCAGCCCCTGAGATATTGGAAGACTGTATCATGTCTCCCCTAGTCCTTCTTTTCATTAGACTAGACATACCCAGTTCCTGCAAGCGTTCTTCATATGTTTTAGCCTCCAGTCCCCTCATCAACTTTGATGCTCTTCTCTGCATTCTTTCTAGAGTCTCAACATCTCTCTTACATCGTGGCAACCAAAACTGGATGCAGTATCCCAAGTGTGGCCTTACCAAGGCATTATAAAGTGGTATTAACCCTTCATGTGATCTTGATTCTATCCCTCTGTTTATGCAGCCTAGAACTTTGTTGGCTTTTTTGGCAGCTGCTGCACATGGCTGGCTCACATTTAAATGGTTGTCCGAGATTCCTCTCACCGTCAGTACTATTGAGCAAGGTACCACATATACTGTACCTGTGCATTTGATTTTTCTTGTCTAACTCTTTGTTATTTTTAGCAGCTTTCTAATCACCCAGAATTGCTACAAGCTTTACAGGTGCGTATTCCCTGTGATTAAGTGTTCTCCGAAGAGACCATCAGGTAAAGACAGACTTCTACCATTACAGGCATCCTGGTTTCCTTTCAAGCATATGCCATAATCTTGATTTGTTTTGGCAGGCAGCCCGTCAGCACTGTGAATTGTGTATGGGGGTGTGTGTGCACGAAGGGAGGCTCAATCTCATTGTACACATGTTGTACTCTGACAATAAAGGTAATAATAATATTCTCACTTCCAAGAATTAGATCAAGATCCCAAGAATTAGAAAGTGGTGGACTGAACCCCTGAGCAACATTAAACCCCATGGAAGGGAAATATTTTTCTGACTGGATATGGGATTGCAATAACATTGAGCATCCCATTGAGTGCTTGCGACACGCGGTTGAAAAATATTTTATTTCCATCAAGGATTCAGAATGCTGAATAGATGTATCTGGAGCTTTTTCTATTTCTTTCTCCTTATTTTTATTTTCACAAGGAGGGGATTGCTTTTTTAAAAACTAGACCTATATTCACCTCCAAGCAGGGTTCACGCAACAGGTCAAACCCCAAACAAATTAGCAACCCATGAAACTCCAAATGAAAGGCAAGGACATGACCCTGGCTTTAAAGGTAAAGATAAAGGTTCATTTGAAGGGGGGGCCTTCAGAGTATATGCAGAGTTCCCTCCCCTTGTTAAAAAAATATACCTCTGAAATAAATAGAGAAAGGTAAAGGTTTCCCTCGCACATACGTGCTAGTCATTTCTGGCTCTAGGGGGAGATGCTCATCTCCGTTACAAAGCCAAAGAGCCAGCGCTGTCCAAAGATGTCTCCGTGGTCATGTGACCGGCATGACTAAATGCCAAAGGCGCACAGAACACTGTCACCTCCCCACTAAAGTGGTCCCTATTTTTCTACTTGCATTTTTACATGCTTTCGAACTGCTAGGTTGGCAGAAGCTGGGACCAGTAAAGGGAGCTCATTCCATTACACAGCGCTAGGGATTCGAACAGCCGAACTGCCGACCTTTCTGATCAACAAGCTCAGTGTCTTAGCCACTGAGCCACCGCGTCCCTCTTTTAGGATGCCTCCCTGGCTTTATGATGCTCCATTTCCCTTTTTCAGGGTTGTCCTTCGGAGAGCCAAGTCGTATCTTACACATAGGAAGGTTCATCCAACACCACCTGAGCTTTAACGAGTCAGCCAATGGTAGGAGCCAAGTGCAACCCCCTCAAACATGGTCTGGAGATGCTGTCCTACTTCACTCCCCCTCTTAAATCGAATTTTCCCCTGAATGTGATCACTCTGCTAAACAACTAACGCCCATAACGCTGTCAAACTATTTAGTAAAACTGTATTACTATTATTCTTCTCATCCTTCCTATTACCCATCTCTTCCAACTTATGCCTGTAATCGTGTTGCTTGTATCTTTACAATTTATATTGTTTTTTATTGTTCCCTAGTATGATTTGATTGCTTATTAGTAACCTATTACTAAGTGTGGTATCTTATGATTATTGATGAATGCATTTTATTTTTTCTCTATGTACACTGAGAGCATATGCACCAAAGACAAATTTCTTGTGTGTCCAATCATACTTGGCCAATGAAGAATTCTATTCTATTCTATTCTATTCTATTCTATTCTATTCTATTCTATTCTATTCTATTCCATCCCTTTCCTTACCTTCCATTCTATCCTATCCTATCCTATCCCATTCCATTATTCTATTCTATTCTATTCTATTCTATTCTATTCTATTCTATTCTATTCTATTCTATTCTATTCTATTCTATTCTATTCTATTCCATTCCATTCCATTCCACTCCACTCCATTAAGACAGGCTGAATTGTGAAGGATTTGGCTCTCTTTGAGCCTCATGCAGCACCTGGTGCGAATCTGGTCCCCTCTGCGGTATCTCCTGCCTGAGATTTGCATGGCAGATCCTCCCTCTCCCTTCGCTCTCGCTGTTCCCAGAAAACAGGGCGGGAAGGACTCACCCAGCCCCCACCTTCCCCCCCCCCCAATCCTGGCATTCTTCTCGGCAACACAGCTGGTTCTCTGCTTCTCTCCCCCCCGCCTGTTGTTTGCACGGAAAGGGGCAAATGGGGAACATGAACTTTGGGCTCTCCCACTCCCAGCTGGGGAATATGGACTTTGGGCTCTCCCGTTCCTGGGGGTTCAGAAGACTGAACTAGGGATGAGGACTTGGCATGTGTCTCTCCTTCCTCCAGGGTGAGGACCCCTCCCTCCCCGCCTCCCTTTGCATGGGAAAAGACGCCCCCTTCCTTCTCCTCCCTTAGGGCCACATCTGGATGTCTCCCCTGCAAGACACCCCCCCCCCTGCAGCATTTTCTTTTACCTGCAGCAAAACTCAAAGGGTGACGGGGAGAGAGAGTGCAGCATCCTAGAGTGGCAAAGCTTTGTGATGTCATTCCCTTCTCTCCTCCTCCTCTGGAAAACCAGCTGTGGTCTTCCAGCCCTCTAGCCGCCCAATGGTGAAGCGCACTGTGTTCCCTTGGCTTGGCAGAGGGAGCCCCCTGATGGATTCCGTGTGCAATGCAGGTGCTCAGGAGGCAAAGAGGGGAGAAAGGCTGTGTTTTCCATGCAGGGCAGAAGGGAGGCAGCAATCAGAGAACTCTTCAAAGTGTCTTTTTAAAACTGTTTTCTCTACAAGAGAAAGTTTCCGTTAGGAAAGTGATTATAATGATATATTATCCATTCCATTACATACTATATATCATATACATGTTATAATTATACTATACCTTACATAATATTATAATTATACTATATCATACATTATATTTATAACTAGCTCAGTACTCGTGCTTCGCTATGAAACTATGTGGTCAGGCTTAGTTTTTGGGGAGGAAAATAAGGGGAAAAAAATTCTGCCTCTGCCTACCAGCATCCACCGGTATTCATTTAGCTAGCGTCCTGTCAGCGTGTGAGAGAGTTGAGGGCTATTTGGAAAGTGAAACAGTATTTGCTGTGTGAGCAAGGAGACAGCAAGGAGCCTGGGTGTGGCTTAGCTCAACTGTTCTGCAGTAAAGCTGATTGGTGCTGTGAAATTGAAACTGAAACTCCTCTCCCCTACTTGTGTTTTTGCATTTGGAACAGATTTCTTTTCAGGCGAGGAAGGGGCGTAGAACTCCTTAGCATCAGAGCGTGTTAATAATAATATATATGAAATACTAATGCTCTGATGGTCCTTTCGAAAAATCCTTTCTTAGTGAGCACCTAGAAGCCAAGAGGAACATACGTGCCAAATTTCAAGTTTGTAGGCTTTATGGTTCTGGAGATTTTGTGATGATGCGTGAGTGGTGTTTCGCTTTTATATATACAGATTACTATATACTATACTTTCTATTTTATTCCCTATTATCTACTCTACTCTATTCCCTATTCTCTACTCTATTCTATTTTCTATTCCCTATTCTATTTTATTCCCTATTCTTGTCTCTGCTCTGTTCTATTGCCTATTCTCTTCTCTACTATATTCTATTCCCTAGTCTCTTCTCTATTCCCTATTCTCTACTCTATTTTCTATTTCCTCTTCTCTTCTCTATTCTATTCCCTATTCTCTACTCTGTTCTATTCTCTACTATTCCCAATTCTATTCCCTATTCTCTTCTCTACTCTATTTTCTGTTCCCTATTCTATTTTATTCCCTATTCTCTTCTCTACTCTATTCTATTCCCTATTTTCTTTTCTGTTCCTTATTCTCTATTCTATTTTCTATCCTCTATACTCTCAATTGCGGCATGGAAGGTCCATCTTTACCCACCCCCTTCTCAAGCTGCCACCCACTAATTCCTCCGCGACGGTCACCTTTGGGGCGCCCTCTCCCCTTTTGTATCCCAGCCTGAAAACAGAACGCACCCGCGGGCGCCCTCTTGACGCAGCCTCCCGCTTCCCCGGCTCAGCAGGAAAGAGCCCTCCCCCCCCTCCGAACCTCAACAAGAAACCAGGACGGGGGAAAAAAAAACACGGAAGTGGCCGAGGGCCTCTCTAGGAGGGAGACCCGCTCGGTGTTTCCGCAAGTCCCCTCCCATCCCAAACCCCTCCACCCCGGCTGGCGGAAAAAGCCTTTGGCGGGGAGGAAGGCGCATGCGCGCGGCTGCAGCTGAGCAGCTGGGCTGGGCTGGGTGGGAAGACGCTGGCGGATCCTTCCCCTGCGCGCCTCGCTTGGGGATCGGAGCTCGGGCGAAGGGCAGAGCCGCCTTTTCCCCTGCGGGTGCCGGTGCAAGCAAATTCCCTGCCTGCTTGGGAGTCTCCGCCTGCAGTTCCCTAGCTGGGCATTCCGGGCGGGGCAGCAAGGAAAAGCTGGGCTGCCGAGTTCCCTCCACCGGAGAGTCTCTTGGCTGCAGCCCCGGACAGCTCTCTCCGGTCTTTAAGCTTTGCCTTGGATGAGAAAACGCTTCCAAAACGGCGGGGATATATTGTGGAGGAGCATCTTTGGAAAGGGGGGAAAAAACAAGGTGGGGTTGTGTGTGCGTGTGTGACGGTTTGACGTGCTTCCTACTCCATTTAGGAATGGAATATAGAGATTAGGATGGAATGGAGTAGAATAGGAATTAGGAATAGAATAGAATTAGGATTAATATTAGGTTAGAATCAGGGATTGGAATAGAATAGGAATAGGTGACTAGTAGGCTGCTTTTCTAAGGTTGCAAATTAGAGTTTATACTGATTAGGATTAAGAGTAGAATAGAATAGGAATGGACTGGAATAGGGAATGGAATGGAATATAGAGATTAGAATGGAATATGAATTAGGAATGGAATATAATAGGATTATGATTAATATTAGATTAGAATTAGGAATTGGAATATGGAATGGAATGGAATATAGAGATTAGGATGGGATGGAGTAGAATACGAATTAGGAATAGAATAGAATTATGATTAATATTTAGATTAGAATTAGGAATTGGAATACAATATAATATAATAGAATTGGAATGGAATGGAATATAGAGATTAGGATGAAATGGAATAGACTAGAATACAAATTAGAGTTTATACTGATTAGGATTAAGAGTAGAATAGAATAGGAATGGACTGGAATAGGGAATGGAATGGAATGGAATATAGAGATTAGAATGGAATATGAATTAGGAATGGAATATAAAAGATTATGATTAATATTAGATTAGATTAGAATTAGGAATTGGAATATGGAATGGAATGGAATATAGAGATTAGGATGGGATGGAGTAGAATACGAATTAGGAATAGAATAGAATTATGATTAATATTTAGATTAGAATTAGGAATTGGAATACTATATAATATAATAGAATTGGAATGGAATGGAATATAGAGATTAGGATGAAATGGAATAGACTAGAATACGAATTAGGAATGGAATAGAATTATGATTAATATTAGATTAGAATTAGGAATAAAATAGAATAGAATAGGAATTGACTAGAATAGGGAATGGAATATAGAGATTAGGATGGAATGGAATAAAATAAAATATGAATTAGGGACTAGAATAGAATTATGATTAATATTGGATTAGAATTAAGAATTGGAATTGGAATAAAATAGAACAGAACAGGAATTGACTGGAATAGGAAATGGAATGGAATATAGAGATTAGGATGGAGTAGAATAGAATATGAATTAGGAATAGAATAGAATTATGATTAATATTGGCTTAGAATTAAGAATTGGAATTGGAATAAAATAGAACAGAACAGGAATTGACTGGAATAGGGAATGGAATGGAATACAGAGATTAGGATGGAATAGAATAGAATATGAATTAGGAATAGAATAGAATTATGATTAATATTAGTGTCAACTAAAAATACTTCTTTGGTCTTTTTAGTTGTCAGCAGAAAGGGAGGGGGGGAAAGCAGTGCATCCCTTAAATGGTTGACATAATCGCTTTGGCAACCAAAGTCTCTGGCATGCAAAATTATTACTGGAGAGCATGATTGATGAATCTTGGCTATGGATGTGTCTCATTGGAGAATATACATCCAGGGGGGTGGGGGGGGGAAGACCAGGATCAAGGGTGAAATTAATGATGTGTCAGAGTTGGCTGCAACCGGGAAACGCCGACATGTCAACTCCTAATCAATCTTTTTTACTCTGAGAGATGTGGCTAGAGACTTATGATTTGAATGGGGGTACACGTCGGAGACCTGACAATTAGATTAGATTAGAATTAGAAATTGGAATTGAAATAGAATAGAATAGGAATTGACTGGAATTGGGAATGGAATGGAATATAGAGATTAGGATGGAGTGGAATACAGTAGAATACGAATTAGGAATAGAATAGAATTATGATTAATATTAGAATTAGGAATTGGAATAGAACAGAACAGAACAAAGAATGGATTGGAATAGGAAATGGAACGGAAAATAGAGATTAGAATGGAATGGAATAGAATAAGAATAGAATAAGGATTAATATTAGATTAGAATTAGGAATTAGAATAGAATAGGGAATGGAATAAATAATTCTTTATTGCCAAGTATGATTGGACACACAAAGAATTTGTCTCTGGTGCATAAGCTCTCAAGGGAAAAATGATCATAATCATAAAATTCAATCATAAATCATAAGATACAACACTCAGTGATAGTCATAGGATACTAAATAAAAGCAATTAACATAAATCATAATAGGATATTAAATAAAAGCAATCAACATAAGTCATACAAAACACAAGGTTATAGTCATAAGATAGCTAAAGGAATAGGTAATAGGAAAGATGAGAAGGATGATAGTAATACAGCCCTACTATGTGGTTTGACAGTCTAGCCTTTGGGCATAGATGCTGTTGTGGGAATTAGTTGTTTAGCAGAGGAAAAGCATGGGGGGAAAACTTTGTGTATGGTTGGTTTGGTTTGCAATGCCCTATAGTGTCCTCTTGAAGGAAGGAGTTGAAGCAATTTATGTCCAGGATTTGAGGGGTCTGTAGATATTTTCACAACCCTCTTTCTGACTCGTGCCATATACAGATCCTCAACGGAAGGCAGGCTGAAGTATGGAAACAGAAGCTTTAATGAGAATAAAGGTAAAGGTTCCCCTTGCACATAAGTGTTAGTCGTTTCCGGCTCTAGGGGGCGGTGCTCATCTCTGTTACAAAGCCAAAGAACCAGCGCTGTCCAAAGACATCTCCGTGGTCTTGTGACTGGCATGACTAAACGCTGAAGGCACATGGAATGCTGTTACCTCCCCACCAAAGTGGTCCCTATTTTTCTACTTGCATTTTTTACATGTTTTCGAACTGCTAGATTGGCAAAAGTTGAGACAAGTAATGGGAGCTCCCTCCGTTACGCGGCGCTAGGGATTCAAACAGCCGAACCGCCGACCTTTCTGATTGACAAGCTCAGCGTCTTAGCCACTGAGCCACTGCCTCCCTGTATTAATGAGAACAGTAATCATTTATTTCATTTCTATACTTCAGAATTCGCAAGAACACTTGTGCTGTTTTCTCTGGTGCTATTTTGAGTCTGGAAGCCTCTGAGTTAAATGGCTGCTGAATGGCTCGGAGGAAAAGGGGAATATCCCTCCTTAGAGATGCTGTTTGGGGCAATCCCTCAGGAAGATTCATCTCCGAAGAGACCATCAGGTAAAGGCTCTTTAGAATAGCAATAGCACTTAGATTTATACACCGCTTCACAGTCCTCTCTAAATGGATAGGAATTGGACAATAATCACCTACTAAGTCCTGGATGGTGTTGTGGCCCTCCGGTGGCTCACAGAGCTGGCAGCAGAGTCAGATAGTACCAAGGAAGTTGTGGAGGAACCTGGGCCAGTTGTGGAAGCTGAGGAAGGCTCGGACGAGGGCTCTGCATCAGAGGCAGAGATGGGGCCAGGGCAGGCTGGCAGTTATTAGCTGCCTTCGGGCTCGGACATTAGTGAGGCAGTGGAGCTTCTGGAACCGGTTCCCAGCCTGTGCATTTGCAGAACTACCAAAAAGAAGGAACAATTAAGAACTCAGGGTCGACGTGGGAGTAAGGCCACAGGTAGACGATGAATGGCCCCTCCCATCAGGTTTAAAAGAGGAAGAAAAGGGCAGGGGGCTTTTGCAGGAAACAACTCGCTCCCTCATTCGTTTGTTCCAGTCGCGTGAAGATTTACATGTGTAATCCAGCCCTTCCCTGTCAGCACTTTGTGTGGAAATATTTACCGGGCAGCTTTCCAAGATAGATAAGGTCTGAGCTAATTAGTATACCTTTGCAAGACTGTTTGCCAAGCCGTTGGCTGAACGTGAATGCACTAAATTCACATTTAATAAATGAGGTTTTGCCGGAACTCAGAGTTGGCTTAGTGCTTTTTGGGGAAGCCTAGGACAGAACAGGTAGTTTTCTTTCAACATGAAGTGTTTCTCCTCCTGCTTCAAGATGGGTTCCTTCTTTCTCGCTTCTTATGCAGCCAACTGCCTCATTCTTCCCTGGTCATCTCCAGCATGAGCAGAGCTTCTGTCATTTCAAGGACCTTACTGTTGTGGCCCGTCAGCTACCAGCAGAGCTAGCAAAGGAGTCAGATGAAGTTGAGGGGGAGTCTGGGCCAGCTTCAGAGCCTTTGGAAGGCTCTGATAAGGAAACAGAGGCAGAGAGCCAGGGCCTTCCGTCCTCCCCCAGGTGGAGAGGCAGTTGTCTTTGGGGCCCGAGCTGAGTGAGGGGAAGGAACAGCTGCACCTACACGCAGAGAGGAAAGGAGAGGAGAGCAAAGGAAAACAATTGCGTTTTGACAACTTTGGGCTACCAAGGTGATTATCTAGGCACTTAAGGAATGCACTGTTTTCCCCCATTCCCTTTTTTTCTGGCAACTAAAAAGACCAAAGGATTATTTATTTATTTATTTTATTTATTTATTATTAGATTTTTATACCGCCCCCTCTCCCAAAAAAGGGACTCGGGGCGGTGTACAGCCAGATAAAATAGAACAGGATATAAAGTTATAAAGTTAAAAGCAATTTAAAATGATTAAATTAATGGCCGAATTAAAATTATCAAAATGTAAAAACAGATAAAAATTTAAAATACCAAATTTAAAACCCCACGATTATTACTGGGCCAGGCCGGCCTGTTGGAAAAAGAGGGTCTTTACTGCGCACCGGAAGGTCTGAATGTCGTATCTCCGGGGGCAAGTCGTTCCAAAGGGAGGGAGCCCCCGCAGAGAAGGCCCGCACCCTCAGGTATCTTTTTAGTTGACAGTAGGATTGCCATCATGATCGTCAATGTCTGGTGATGGATATAGCACAAGAAGAAGAAGAGTGTTTTTGTAACAAGTAGTTCCTCTGATTTTTCTCTCAGAAACCAGAGCAACATTGATGGCATCTCCTGGAATATCGGTTGTCCGTGGGGGAACACTTGTTTTTCCAAGGAAGGTAGGAAGATCTTTCTCTCCTCAAACTGCTATCATCCAGCCCTGTCCAAAATGATCCAGCCCTATCCAAAATGGGGGGAGGTTTTTTTTTTTTTCATAAGCAGCTTCCTGATACTTTGATAGGAAGTCACACAGTGCTACAGGTAATTCAAGAGGAATCTTCTTAACAATACGAAACCACCTTTGTCTCTGCCTTGGATGCTGAGTGGAATGTACTTGGTAATACAATTATGGTTTGAACTCTGCAGTATATGACCATGCAATATTATTGATTAGCAATCCCAGGTTAAAAATTATCTAAATAACGTTGCACACACACGTGGATATTAAAACTAGGAAAAGAAATTAGGATGATAAGTTGAGTGAGGCTGGCTTACTGTATTAAAATTCTTAATTGATAGTAGTTTAAGATGATCTGCTTAAGTTACGGGTGTCAAACTCGATTTCATTGAGGGCCATATCAGGGTTGTGTTTGCATTCGTGGGTGGGTGGGCATGGCCAGTATGATGTCACTCGGCGCCTGTGGTGACCTGGGTGCTCTGCCACAAAAATGGGCTCCTGGGCCCCGTTATCGGCCGCAACGGTCTACTGCAGCCCTTTGCCAGTGAAAAGAGTTTGGGATGGGGCATGTGTGGCCCTCCTGAGTTCTGTTTTCGCTGGCAGAGACACTGCAGACCAGTTCTTTGCTGTTTCCAGGACAGCTCAGTGGGCCATATCTAACCACCCTGTGGGCTTCAGTTTGACACCCCTGGCTTAAGAGAAAGCACAAGGTTCCCCTTAAGTTTATATTATGTAGCCAATATTTACAATATGTCCACTCTTGTTATAGTCATCCTTCAAATCTATACAGTGGAACCTCGAGTTGTGACTGTAATCCATTCCCAGACTCTGGTCGCAACCGGATTTGGTCATGTCCGCAAACACAACTGACTGTTTATGTGTGCAGTAAAAAAAATGGCGCCAAAGGGGAATCGGTGTGGAAAGGGAATCTTTCCACGCCGACTTTGTTCACCACCCAATTTTTGAATCGTGACCCGATTCAAAAATCGGGTGGATTTTTTGTTCACCACCTGATTTGGTCGTGAACAGGTACGTTTGCAATCTGAGGTTCCACTGTACTTCCTTCAGTTAGCCTTTGAATTTTAAAAATGCAATAAGATCCATTTTTATTCTCAAGAAGTCCTGTGAAGTATATTTAATTTTATTCTTAGACTCCCTGGTAATAAGGTAATTTGTTCATGTTTCACCGGTGTCCTTGGACATTAATAGAAGGGCACAACAAGTTGCATTGCTATTGCACGTGACATAATTGAGAATTGGCCAAATTCACAAAAGATTATCCCCCAGGTATATTTTCAATCAGAGGCTCAGAACTCAGGGCAGTTGCTTATCTATTCTAGTTGGGAATCAGGTTTGTTCTTTTAAGAAAAAAAGTTCATGGATACATTATTCAACTGTTTCTTAAGAAGGATGTTTGTAGAATATGTGTGGTTTCTGTTTCAGAATTCTGTTTCCTTTGAGGATGTAGCTGTGTTTTTCTCTGTGGAGGAGTGGACCTTGCTGGATTGTGAGCAAAAGACTCTATATCAAGAAGTTATGCTGGAAAATGCAAAGAATGTGGCCTCCTTAAGTAAGGAATTGTTGTTTCTCTAGGCTGAAATTGTGGTAGAAAGTACTGTATTTTTCACAGTATAAGACATATTTCCTCCCCCCCAAAAAATGTGGGTGGAAATGTCTGTGCATCTTATAGAGCAAATATTTGCAATGGGGGGAGAGGGAGGGGGATCACCACCGCCTGTCACCGTTGCCACCATTTGCCGCCACCGGGAAACACTGGAGCCTTCACTGTCAAGCAGTTGATTGGCAATTGGATCAGCCTCCTGGAATACCGCCGATCAGCTGTTCTAGGTGGCAGGGATTGTCGCCACTGTCTATCACCGCTGCTGCCTATTGCCACTGATCGCCGCCATTTGCTACAGCCGCCATTTAAGCAGCAAACGGTGGTGGCAAATGGTGATGGTAATTGGCGGTAAACGGCAGTGGTGATAGGTAGTGGCAGCAATCAGCAATTGGCAGTGAACGACGGTGGCAATACGCGGGGTTGGCGATAGGTGGCGGTGGCGATCGCTGCTGATGAGAACAGCTGATCGTCAGTATTCCAGGAGGCAATTCCAACCACCAATCAGCTGCTTGGCAGTGAAGGCTCCAGTGTTTACCTGGCAGCGGTAAACCTAGGTGTGTCTTATGGTCTGGTGCGTCTTATAGTCCGAAAAATATGGTAATTGTTTTGTCAGGAAGTTTCTCCTTAGTTCTAGGTTGTTTCTCTTTTTGATTAGTTTCCATCTATGGCTTCTTGTCGTGCCCTTAGGTGCTTTGGGGAATAGCTTGACTCCCTCTTCTTTGTGGAAGAAAGAATTATTATTGAGAATTATGAGAATTATTGGAACACTGCTATCATGTCACCCCTGGTCCTTCTTTTCATTAAACTAGACATACCCAATTCCAGCAACCGTTCTTTATATGTTTTAGTCTCCAGTCCCCTAATCATCTTTGTTGCTCTTCTTCGCACTCTTTTTTAGAGTCTCAACAACTTTTTTACACATGGCGAACAAAACTGGATGCAGTATTCCAAGTGTGGCCTTACCAAGGCATAACACTTTACGTGATCTTGATTCTATCCCTCTGTTTATGCAGCCTGGAAATGTGTTGGATTTTTTGGCAGCTGTAGCACACTGCTGGCTCATGTTTAAATGATTGTCCACTAGGATTCCATGATCCACCTCACAGTTACTATTATTAAGCAAGGTACCACCTATACTGTACCTGTGCATTTGATTTTTCTTGTCTAAATGTAAAACCTTACTTTTTTCACCACTGAATTTCATTTTGTTAGATAGGGCCCAATGTTCAAATCTGTCGAGATCCTTCTGCATCTTAACCCTATCTTCTAGTAGAGCTGATGTTGCTTAGGGGTAAGGTAGGCAGGATTCAGTTCTGCATTCTGCATCATGGAGGAGAAGAAGGAAGCCTGTGATAGTTCTCATATCAGTCTGATACCAAGCACAGCCCCATGTTATGAACACACCCTGACAGAAGCAGGTAGAGGAATCACAAAAAGAGCTAAAAGGAAGAAGGGCTGGAGGGAAGATTTGATAGCTGCAACAAGGATGCCATTTGCATCTCACTTTGTGTCAATTTTTCCTTTCTTCTCTTTGAAGCAGGTGATGGATGGGAGATGGAGAGTTCCGGCCAAGAGGCAGCAGCACCTTTCCCAAAAGACAAAAAGGAAGTTGCAGAAAAGTTTTCTGGAAAGCCAAGTCCTGTGGAAAAACAGTTCAAGGGCGAGCCAGGGAAATGCTCTACTTTACCATGTGCGGATATCAACGTCTTCTCAGCCAAAGATGTTCACCCAAAAAAAGAAATGTGTCCAAGGTGTGGAAAGGTAGCCACAGATGTATCAGGATTATGCGATCGTTGCAGAAGCCACATCGTGGCGAAACAGAACGAAAGCGGAAAACGCTCCAGAAAGACCTTCCTCCTTACTTTATGTCAGAGAATACAAGGAGAAAAACCGTACAAATGTCTGGTGTGCGGAAAGTGCTTCAAAGATTTAAGTCATTTTACTTCTCATTATAGGGTCCACACGGGAGAGAGACCGTACAAATGCACAGTGTGTGGAAAGTGTTTCAAAAATCCAAGTCATCTTATTTGCCATAATAGGATTCACACGGGAGAGAAACCGTATAAGTGCACCGAGTGTGGCAAAGGCTTCACCGAGTCCCGTTCCCTCACGTGCCATAAAAGAATCCACACGGGGGAGAAACCGTACGGATGTAAAGAATGCGGAAAGAGTTTCAATCAAAAACATAGCTATACCGTACATCACCGAATCCACACGGGGGAAAAACCCTACGTTTGCTTGGAGTGTGGAAAATGCTTCACCGAATCAAGTTCCCTCACTTGCCATAAAAGAATCCACACCGGGGAAAAGCCCTATAAATGCACAGAGTGTGGGAAATGCTTCAGTGAGTCGGGGTCCCTTGCATCTCATAAAACAATCCACACAGGGGTGAAACCATATGAATGCCAGGAGTGTGGGAAGGGCTTCAGAGCTTCGGTGTTACTTGCCTCCCATATAAGAATCCACACCGGGGAGAAACCCTATAAATGTACAGAGTGTCCCAAGAGCTTCCGTTCTGCAAAACACCTTGGTTTCCATAAAAGAAAGCACACAGGGGAGAAACCGTATAAATGCCAGGAGTGTGGAAAATGCTTCACTGAATCAGGGTCCCTGACTTACCACAAACGCATCCACACCGGGGAAAAGCCCTATAAATGCCAGGAGTGTGGAAAGAGCTTCAGAGCTTCAAGTTTTCTTACCTCCCATAGAAGGATCCACACTGGGGAGAAACCATATAAATGCAAGAACTGTGCGATGAGCTTCAGTCAAAATTACCAGTATGCTATACATAACAGAATCCACACAGAAGAGAAACCATATAAATGCACGGAGTGCGGAAAGGGCTTCCACAAGAACAGTCACCTTACATACCACAAAAGGATCCACACCGGGGAGAAACCATACAAATGCAAAGAATGTGGAAAGAGCTTCATCCAGAAATATCAATACACCGAACATAGCAGAATCCATACTGGGGAGAAACCATATAAATGCACGGAGTGTGGAAAGAGTTTTAGAGCTTCCAGTTTTCTTACTTCCCATAAAAAGTTCCATGCTGAAGAAAAACCATACAAATGTGTGGAATGCGGAAAGCCCTTCACTAATTCAGGGTCCCTTGCTATCCATATGAGGATTCACACTGGCGAGAAACCATATCAATGTAAGGAATGTGGAAAGAGTTTTAGTCAAAAACATCATTATACTAGACATAGCAGAATCCACACTGGGGAGAAACCGTATAAGTGCATGCAGTGTGGGAAATGCTTCACTGAATCTCGTTCTCTTACTTGCCATCAAAGGATTCACACTGGCGAGAAACCATATGAATGCGCCGATTGTGGACGACGGTTTACTGAATCCCGTTCTCTCACTTCCCATAGAAGGATCCACACTGGGGAAAAACCATATAAATGCCTGGAGTGTGGAAAGAGCTTTAGAGCTTCAAGTTCTCTCACCTCCCATAAAAGGATCCACACTGGGGAAAAACCCTATAAATGTAAAAACTGTTCAAAGAGCTTCAGGCAAAAATATAATTATACTATACATAACAGAATCCATACTGGTGAGAAGCCTTATAAATGCATGGAGTGTGGAAAGAGCTTCCATTCTCAAAAACTTCTCCCTTCCCATAAACGGATCCATGCACGGGAAAAAACATATCAGGGCAAGAAATTTGACAAAAGCATCAGTCAAAAACACCATTATCCTGAACATAGCACAAGCCAGCCTGGGGAGAAACCATATCAATGCATGGAGTGTGGGAAATGTTTCCCTGAGTCGGCGTCCCTTATTTCCCACCAAAAGATCCACACGCGTGAAAAATCATATAATTGTATGGGGAATGTTATTTACTCAACATCGGTGCCTGTATGAGCATGGAAAAAGTCATTCAAGAGAAACCCATAAAAACAGACTAGAACTACATACATGGATTGTGTGTCAAAAAATTTGTAGACTATAATCTTCTTATGCCATATTCATCATCGGACGTTGGCTATCATGTTGCTGGGGTTTTTTTACCACAATGAAATGTTAAGAGAGTGGAATACAAGGAACGACGATGCTAAAGAGAATGGAGAAGAATAACTACAACTGATTACTTCAGTGATGTTAAGCATTTGTCCTCACAGAACCTTGAATCTAGTCTTTTTTGGACAATCTACTATGACGCTCTTCGCTGTTTGTATCTCTCAATCAACTGCCGCTAGAAGCACCTGGCAGAGTGATAGTAGAGCAACTTTGGAGTTCATTCTCTTGCATCTCTCTTGTTATTCCTCTGATTGATCAGACTGTTAATTGCAAGGGCTGTCAACACTTTTTATATTCTATTAACTCTGCTGGTTTCCACAGTGTAATGGGATTAAAAACATGCTGGTTCTAAGGCACAGATAAGCAATCTTAGCTTTGTCATGATAATATCTTAAATAAAAATGTACCTTTGGGTTTTCTCTCTTTCACAGATTAGTCTGAAGAATTGTTTTATAAAGTGCCAGTGTCCAAACTTCATTCTTGTCAAAGTGTTTGCAGCGTGACTACTATTGTGAGACAACCCAGGAGCACAACACAGCATGCAAAGGCTTTTGTCTTTTAACAGTGGTTTATATACAAGACTGCTATATACATACATATACGTGGTAGGCAAATACCTGGCAAGCAATCAGTCTTCATTACTCTGCACGGAGAACTACAATAGAGATAGAACATGAGGAGAAGAGAGATACACCCTCTCATGGCCTCCCTTATATATACAGCTTCTTAAAGTGGCAATAACCCTGCTGACCCATCAGTCTTAAAGCGGCAATAACTCTTCTAACTCATACTCTTTGCATCAGCATTTACAGCAGCTGTCAGGATTCCAGCAGTTATCCCAATTAAATCATGGCAGCTGGTCAGTTATTAAATTGTCAATACCTTAACACTCTTCCCATTTAAAACTAAACAGCTGATAATCCAAATGCTTTAACATATTCCTTTGTTAATATATCAGCTATACTATGGTCAGTAGAACTGCTGTAATCTTTATCAGTTTCTCCTTTACAGCCTCCCTAACATTACAGTGTTTGATATCTACATGTTTATTCCTGCTTCCAATGTGAATTCTTGCTGCCAATTTTATACATGCCGCATTTACAGCAGCCTTACAACAACTGGTCAGCTATTAAATTGTCAATATCTTAACGATTATTTCTCTCTCTAAGTGCACTTTTAATCAGTGGTGGGCTGCTGCTGGTTCACACCGGTTTTAGCGAACCGGTACAAACAATGATCAGTTGGTTTCACCCACCCACCCTCGCCCTATCCTGTCTTACATCTTTTGATTCGCTCAGCAAAGTGGATTACTGTGCCTCAGCTGTTCTACTCACCGGGGAAGGCTAGTAGGTGAGCTGGAGAGGTTCAAATTGCTGATTATTGAAAGCTCTTCACGCACTCAAAGCGTGCACTCACAGAACCGGTTGTTAAACCGGTTGCAGCCCACCACTGCTTTTTAATACATGCAATGGGATAGGACAGGAATCCTGGCAGTGTTCCAGAATTACAAAGTGGAAGATAAAAGGTTTTCTTCCCTAGTTCCCAATAACGTTCTCCACCTAATCATAGGGCTGTGGTTGCCTGTTGAATGTGTGTTGAATGCCAGTCCTATAACTCCTTAGGAATCCTGTGCAGTGCAGAAATTATTTTGATTTAGAGGAAAGTTTAAATCATTATTGATTGATCCAATGAGTTAGAAGAGAAAGCATCTCAGTCATGAAGGATGGACGATTACATGGGTCAACTGGCCATGGGTGCCAAGACAAACCCTTTCTTTAAAAAGGACATCAGAACTCAAAATTGAATATCCCCTTCTATTTTTCCCCAGAATCACCACTCTGTGAGATCGGTGGTATTCTACTGGTTCGGCCCGGTTCTGCCAAGCCTGTAGTGCCGATTGTTCTCTCCGCCACTCTGCTATTGGGCCCACCTGCCTGCCTGGGCTCCCATACTCACCTTTATCCTGTGCTTTGGAAGCACGGCTGCTTTCTATGCCTGGGGCGTTCTTTTGTAATTCAACCAATAGTGCAAGATAAGAACACTTTCCTTGAGGAGGTGGTTCCCCAGGAAGTTGAGGAGAAGACTAGGAAGTTACAAGCTCACCCTGAGTGTCATCTTTCTAGGAAGAAGCAAGCAGAAACTTGAATCCTCTGCAGAGATGGCATTCAGCGGGTTCTGACTAGTTCTGGAGAACCAGTAGCGGAAATTTTGAGTAGTTAGGAGAATCGTCAAATACCACCTCTGACTGCCCACCCCCCATCTATTCTCTGCCTCCCAAGTCCCAGCTGATCGGCTGGGTCTTCTTTGGTTGCCCTGCACAGGAGAATGGAGCTGGAAAGCAGGTTAGTGGAGTGGGGAGGGAATGGGGATTTTGCAGTAACCTTCCCCCAGGAGTGAGGAGAGAATGGAAATTTTACAGTATCTTTCCCCTGGAATGTGGTGGGAATGGAGATTTTACAGTATCCTTCCCCTGCAATACCCACCAAGCCACGCCCACCAAGCCACGCCCACAGAACCAGTAGTATTTTTTTTAATCCCACCACTGTCCCAGTTCCGTGCACCTTTTTCAAAAATGATCACCTTGAATCAGTTCCTCTGATCTCCCTTCAGAGTTCCTTTCCTTTAAAACAGAGGTCCCCATCCCCCGATCCATGAATTGGCACTGGTCCACGGCATGCCAGAAACATACACAAAATAGTTTCCCAAGATCCAAAATCACACGGACAACATCTCTATACTGTGCATCAAAATATACACAAGATAATTCATCAAAATCATCTGCTGGACATCATCAAAGACCTCTGAATGAACATTGTGGGGTGTTCTGCTTAACCTTGGAGGTGAGGGCACCATGTATCCCCGAGAGAATCTTAAGGTTGCAAGCGTTGTGGGAATCTGTCTTTTGACCTATGTCCCTCAATTCAGGTGGGGACAGGACAGTAAACAGGTCTCCTTTTGATGGTCTCATATAGTGGACTAATCAATTTATTTATTTATTTATTTATTTATTTATTTATTCAATTTATATACCGCCCTTCTCCCGATGCACTCAGGGAGTCTGGACAAGATAGTCTCTTAATATAACATAGGACAGTGGTGGCTAACCTTTTGGGACTTCTGTGTCAAAAATTGTGCGCATGCTCACATGTGATTTCCCCTTCCCCCCCCGCCATGCCACCCCCTTACCTGCACTGCACCTCCCAACTGGTTTTTGGCCTGTTTGGGCCTTTTTTTGGCCTTTCAGAGGCTCAAAGGAAGCCTCTGCAGCCTTTGTAGGATGAAAAAATGGGCCCGTTTTGTCACTTCTGGTATTTCAGAACCTGCTGAATACCACCTGTGATTCAAGTCTCTGCCATCACATGACTGGCCACCAAATGGAGCTCCAGATACTTCTTTTTTTAATATCCTCAGCCTCCTTGAGGTTCCTCAGACAAGAATTGCCTTGACATAGAATAGAATGGAATGGAATAGGGAATAGGGAATAAGTAGCATAGAATAGAATAGAATAATAGAATAGAATAGGAAAGAATAGAATAGAGAATATAGAATAGAACAACAGAATAGGGAATAGAATAGAATAGGGAATAGAATAGAATAGAATAACAGAGTTGGAAGGGACCTTGGAGGTCTTCTAGTCTAACCCCTTACTTAGGCAGGAAACCCTACACCATTTCAGACAAATGGTTACCCAACATCTTTTTTTAAAACGCCCAGTGTTGGAGCATTCACAGCTTCTAAATAAGGGGTTTTAGATTTTTTGGTAATAAATTATGGGGTACGAAAGTTTTAACTTATTTTAATCGGGGAGTTTAGATTTTTATTTGGGCAGCCCATAATTTAATTCTTTTTAATCGTATTTATATCTGTTTTGTATGCATTTTAGTTGGCTGTTCAACGCCCTGAGTCCTTCGGGAGAAGGGCGGTATATAAAATTATGAAATAAATAAAATAAATAAATAATAAATTCTGGAGGCAAGTTGTTCCACTGATTAATTGCTCTAACTATCAGGAAATTTCTCCTTAGTTCTAGGTTGCTTCTCTATCTAACCCTTGTTGTTTTGGCAGACATTCATTCAGGGAAAGTTCACAACACACCAGAGACCCACATCTGACTTCTGTTAACTTCAGACTAGCTTTTCTCCACCTGCTCCCGGAGGCCAGGCGTCATATAATTGTGAAAATTGTGGTTCCTTCTTTCCTTCAAATCCTAAGGGATTTTTGTCCAATCATTTATCCCTGAAACCCTTGAATGTTGAGAGCAGCCTGCTGCCTCATCATCTTGAATTCTTGCTCCATGCACACTGGGCCAATGTGGCTAAGGCAGAGATTTGGAGAAGACACTTAGATCATGGCTTGTTGCTTGTAAAGCTGTAGCTGCTCTCTAACTTTTTGGGAGAGAGAGAGAGCTCCCTTTCCAGAAAGGCTACCAAGTTTTGCCATGAGAGCAAAACTGCTCCTCCTGCTGTGGCTTCTGCTTCTGCTGCCCACCAGAACCAATGGGAGAAAATGCCCGCTTGACTTCACCAAGGATCGGGATACCGTCTACAATTATTACCACCCAGGAGATCTCTTGCTGGGAGGGATTGTGCCTCTAAGAGCAGGTCACCTTCTTCCAGCAACCTTTCGGGAACCTCTCTTTAACCAGCCAACTTTGTAAGTAGGTTTCTAGAGCTGAATTTGTCCTCTTTTTTTTTTGCATGGAAGTTTGCAAGGATATCTAATGTTCTTCTCCGTCCAGAATCACCCTCAGGGAAATATTTTCTATTTTGCCGCTTCTGGACAGAAGAATCCGAGACCAAATTCTTAGCAATAGTAGTAGCAGTAGTAAGGAGAATAGAATAGAGTAGAGTAGAATAGAATAGAATAGAATAGAATAGAATAGAATAGAATAGAATAGAATAGAATAGAATAGAATACTTTATTGGCCAAGTGTGATTGGACACACAAGGAATTTGTCTTGGTGCAAATTCTCTCAGTGTACATGAAAGATACAATCGTCAAGAGTCAAGAATCATCAGGTACAACACTTAGTAATAGTCATAGGGTGCAATAAGCAATCAAATCATAGTAGGAAACAGACAATGAAAATCATAAACAAGCAACAAAGTTACAGTCATATAGTCACAAGTGGGATGGGATGGGTGATAAGGAGTGATGAGAAGGTTAATGGTAACAGTAATGCAGACTTTGTAAATAGTTGGACAGTATTGAGGGAATTATTTGTTTAGCAGAGTGATGGCATTTGGGGAAAAACTGTTCTTGTGTCTAGTTGCTCTGGTGTGAAGTGCTCTACAGCATCATTTTAAGGGAAGGAGTTGAAACAAGTTTATGTTCAGGATGTGAGGGGTCTGTAAATATATTCACAGCCCTTCATCAAAGTTATTAATCTCACTTCCTGTTCATCTATAAGAGCCAATAAAACACTGGATGAATATTTAGAACAGAATAGAATAACAGGGTTGGAAGGGACCTTGTAGGTCATCTAGTCCAACCCCCTGCTCAAGCAGGAGACCCTACACCAATTATAACAGATGGCAGTCCAGTCTCTTCTTGAAAACTTCCAGTAATGAAGCTCCCACCACTTTTTTTCTTTTTGAAATATTTCTTATTGTTTTATATTATACATTTCCTTTCTATGTTGAGCAGTGTGCTTTCTAGGTGTCCAAGGTGTTAGCATGCAAACATAATCATCGTCATTATGATCATATATATGAAAGCAAATATGTGGTAACATATAAACTAATATGCAATAACATCAATCATGTTATAACATATATCATCTTCCATTATACTATCGATTATATAACTGTCAGAAATATTTACTCATCTGTTTTTCTTTCTCCTATAAACCATATTTCATTTAATTCCACTCCTCTAACCTCAATATCTATCATTTAACCTTTTATAGAATAGTTCCCATGTTATCAAATAGTCCGAATCTTCTTTTCCTTTAATTTTTAGGGTTAGCCTATCCATCTCTGCACATTCCAGAATTTTTAAAATTATAATATCGTCTGCAGGGATTGGTTGATTGTTCTCACTGTCAGAAAATTCATCCTTATTTCTAGGTTGAATCTCTCCATGATCAGTTTCCATTCATTATTCTAGCCTTCAGGTGCTTTTGAAAATAGCTTGACCCTTTCCTCTCTGCGGCAGCCCCTCAAATATTAGAATATTGAAATCATGTCACTTCTGGTCCTTCTCTTCACTAGACAAGCTATGCCCAGTTCCTGTAACCGTTCTTCATATGTTTTAGTTTCCAGTCCCCTAATCATCCTTGTTTGCTGTTCTCTGCACTCTTTCTACAATCTCAACATCTTTTTATAGTGTGGTAACCAAAACTGAATGCAGTATTCTAGGTGAGGTCTTACTAAGGCTTTATAGAGTTGGAATTAATACCTCATTTTATCTTGATTGAATCCCTCTGTTAAGGCAATTTAGGATTGCATTAAAAATGTGTTGTTTTGTGGTTATATGTAGGAAAGACTATATCATTCATACTGGTTCCTTCTCTCCTTTCTTTTTGCCATTCATGAGATGAACCAAAAATTTCCAAGTTTTACCCAAGTTTTGGGTTATGACATTTACGAGGAAGATTATGAAGCAAGAACGACTGCTGACACCCTGGCAGAATGCACAGAATGAACACTGGAATATTCTTGTCCTACACTGTTCATTCTTTCATAGTTTTTAAAGAGGTGCCAGTTATCAGAATAACAGAGTTGGAAGGGATCTTGGAGGTCTTCTAGTCCAACCCCCTACTCAGGCAGGAAACCCTAGACCATTTCAGACAAATGGTTGTCCAATCTCTTCTTAAAAACTTCCAACATTGGAGCATTTACAATTTCTGGTGACAAGTCGCTCCACTGATTAATTGTTCTCATGGTAAGAAATTTCTCCATTCCAGGTTGCTACTCTCCTTGATTAGTTTCCACCCATTGCTTCTTGCCCTGCCTTCAGGTGCTATGGAGAATAGGTACTAGTGGTCATCTTTAAAGCGCTCCATAGCTTGGGACTTGGGTACTTACGGGACTGCCTCCCGTCGGCCAGTGCGCTCCCATAGAGCGGGCCTCCTCGGGGTGCCGCTGGCTGGACGGTGCCAGCTGGCAGCCCCGAGGGTGCGGGTCTTCTCTGTGGGAGCACCCTCCCTCTGGAACGAACTACCCCTAGAGATGAGGACTATCCCTGACCTATTAACCTTCTGGCGTGCGCTGAAGACCCACCTATTCCATCAAGCCGGTCTGGCCTAGAGTTACTGGTAGGGCTTTTAATTGATTTTAAATGGTTTTTAGCTTTTTAACTCCTTTGATTGTTTTATTCTCCAGCCATTTATTTAATCTTTTTAACTTCATTTTAAATATTGTGTTTATGACTGTATTTTTATTCGGCTGTACACCGGCCAAAGTCCCGTTGGGAGAGGGGGCGGTATAGAAAATTTATAAATAAATAAATAAATAGGTTGATCCCAGGGGTGTTACTACCGGTTCGGTGACTACGTTTTGCGTGCGTGTGTAGAAAAACCATCAGCTGTGCCGCCCAGACAGTTGAAAAGCGCTGTGCCCAGGTGTGCAGCGTTTAAAAAGCCTCTTTTTTCCTGCTTTTGCAACCTCAGCTGTGCCAAGCAAAGCAGCTGAGGTGAAAAAGCAGGAAATCAAGGACAGGTAAGAGCCCAGGCGGGCGGATGGACTAAACAGGTTCGGTGTCTGCTGCTCTTCACAGCTACCAGTTCTGCAGAGCCAGGCAAAACCGGTAGCATTCCATCCCTGGTTGACCCCCTACTCTTTGTGGTAGCCCCTTAGATATTGGGACATGGCTATCATGTAACTCCTAGTCCTTCTTTTCTCTAGACTAGCCCTACCCGGTTCCTGCAATAGTTCTTCATATGTTTTACTATTATAATCATTACTTCTAGTAAGGATAGCAAGGATAGAGTTAGAAAGGGTCTCGAATCCAACCTGTGCCCGAATGCATGAATTGTTAAAGTACTGAATGAATAATTAAAGGCGGTTGTGGGTTTTGTTTTGTTTTGAAGCAAAGGTTATAATGCACACTGGTACCTTCTGTCCTTTCTTTTTGCCATCCGTGAGATCAACCAGAACCCCCACGTTTTGCCCAATATCACCCTGGGCTATGACATCTACGAGAACTATTATGAACCAGGACTGACCGCCGATGCCCTGATGGACTTGCTCTCCACCGGACAGGCAAATGTCCCAAACTACATTTGCGGAAGAGAGAAGAGGCTGCTGGCTGTGATTGAAGGGACCGAGTCCAACATTTCCGAGCAGATTTCCACCATGTCAAGCCTCTACAAGATGCCACAGGTATGAATGAGGATTGGGAAGAAATGGCAAGTCTTGATATGTCCTGCCCAGGAAAATGTCATGACCAGAGGTGGTATTCAGCCAGTTCGGACTGATTCTGGTGTAGCGGTAGCAGAAATTTTGAATAGTTCAGAGAACCAGCAAATACCACCTCTGGCTGGGCCTGCCCGCCCACCTGCTCTTGCCGTTACCTCTCCTATATTCCCTTGTTTTTTTAGCTCAGCTGATTTGCACGGCAAAGGTGCCGCACCTCAGCTTAGCTAAAAAACAGCACAGCTCACCAGCGTTGATACAGAGGTCAGTCTTTGAGCCCTGCACATGTGCACAAAGCACCCTCTCAGGTAGGAAAAAATTTGGAAACCCCCACTGGTCATGACCATCCAGATGTCTTCATCAGGAAGTTGTCTTTGGCAGTTAAGATCTGGCCATCAAAATATTAGGGCACTTAACTCATTGAGAGCATGTGAACTGAAGTTCCCCCTACTTTTCTACACATCATGTATGTCTCTCCCTTTGTTTGTGTGCCTATGCGTTGGTACATTTTGTAAGATCGCAAAATGTACCTGAGTTACCAGAATGCCAAAGAGAGAGACCCAAGAAGAGGCTTGGAAAAAAATATCAGCTTTTATTTGTACGAAGACACAACATACAGACAAAGAGCATGCAGTGAAGGGCCCCTTGGGGAAGATATGGCGTCCTTTTATATCTTCAAAGACATCAGCTTAGTATATAAAATCATACATTGCAATGTTCTATCTGCCAATGAATACTTCAGCTTCAACTGGTAGAAGCAAACAGCAGGGCAATTCTAATTCTTACAGGAGCAAAGCAGTTCTTACAGAAGTGAAATAGCAAGTTATTATTATGTCCCACTAATTCTACTTATTCTACTATATTATGTTCCTTCAGTTTACATTAATGATGTTCATCGAAAGATCAAATTCTCCAAGTTTTGGTATCAAAAGACCCCTCACATCCTGGACATAAATTGCTATAGAGCACTGCACATCAGAACAACTAGATACAAGAACAGTTTTTTTCCAAACGCCATCACTCTGCTAAACAAATAATTCCGTCAACCCTCCCAAACTGTTTACTAAGTCTGCATTACTATTACTATTACTCCTCTCTTCCTTTCACCCATCTCCCCCCACTTATGACTGTACAACTGTAACCTTGTTGCTTGTATGACTGTAACCTTGTGCCTGTATCCTAAAGATTTTTATTGACTGTTTCCTAGTATGATTTGATTGCTTATTTGTACCCTATGATTACCATTAAGTGTTGTACCTTATGATTCTTGATGAATGTATCTTTTCTTTTTATATAGACTGACACCATGTACACCAAGACAAATTCCTTGTGTGTCCAATCACACTTGGCCAATAAAAAATTCTGTTCTGTTCTGTTCTGTTCTACTCTACTCTACTCTACTCTACTCTACTCTACTCTACTCTCTACTCTACTCTACTCTACTCTACTCTACTCTCTACTCTACTCTACTCTACTCTACTCTACTCTACTCTACTCTACTCTACTCTACTCTATTCTAAAACATTTCCATTGTTTTTTTTATAAGGTCAGTTATGGTTTTGTGTCTGAAACTCTGGATGACAAAACCCGGTTCCCATTCATCTACCGAATGGTCCCCAAAGAAGATTACTTGTATTGGGGAATTGCCAAACTGCTCCAGCATTTCAGATGGAACTGGGTTGGTCTCCTTGCACCGGATACTGACAACGGCAAAAGATTCCTGCAGACTTTGAACCCCATATTAACCAGAAACACAATTTGTGTTGCCTTCTCAGTGACCATCCCAACCGTGTTCTGGAAAATGAGGCTCCTGCACAACGAACCATTTCACTTGTGGAACCACGTCAGCGTTTTAATATACTACGGAGAAGATCGCCATTTCTACAGCTCTATACACCTAATTCAAGGCTACGTTCAAAGGCACATCAAACCTCTCCTGGCGAAAGTTTGGATCACCACAGCCATGTGGGACCTCTTCATGAATTTATCTCATGAAGTACTGTCTCCCCAACATCTCCAGGGTTTCTTCTCTTTCTTAATCCAAGTTGGAAAAAGACCGCAGTATGTTTATGAAACATTTTTCATCCCTATGCAACGGTTTGGCACGAAGGCCTTCAGCTGTTCGTATTCCAAACACTTCTTTTCTGTGAAAGGAAGGATGAGGTGCCAGGAGAATGAGGACCTGGAGACCTTGCAGGAAGAGGTGGTAGAGAAAACCGTCTCTCTGGATGGCTACGGTATTTACAACCTCGCCCGGGCAGTTGCTCAGGCTTCACACACTGCCTACTTATCCAGATCCAAGCAGAAAGCGAGGAAAGAAAAAGATCCGAGGCTGATGCTTCAGACATGGCAGGTATTTGGTTTCCTTCAAAAATCCTGAAGGTGAACTTTCAGGCTGTATTTGTAGATGGTGTGGTGACTTTAAGATTTCAATTGTCTTCCATTTTGTGAGGTTTCTGAGGCAGGGAAGCTCCCACTCCACCTCCTTTGTCGTGACTTCTGGACTCGAGCTATATGGATGTTGCTAAGTCTACTTGGAGAATTTAGTGTCAACTTTGGAAGCCATATTAGCACCAGACGCTTCCACCCTGCCACATTCTTGAGCCTGGGGAAATGGGAGGGCGGGGGGAATTTGTTGGAGTGTATGTGGTTAGACATAACAGCATTCTTCTTCTAAGTCAAGGTCATGTTATTTCTGCACCTGGGTGAGAGGACATCTCAAGTTGGGACGGATGGTGATTGGGGCATGTGATGCCATGAGGAGTGCAGGGGATGGATTTGTAGTTTTTATTTATTGCAAGGAAACCTGGAACTTTCAGATTCAGAATTTCCCAGATGTGCCAGTTTACTACTCTAACGAAAAGAACCTTGGAGAGGATGTCTGTCTCGGAGTTATTCGTTGGAGTGGAGATTTTCTGGAACGCTGACATTTAGTTTTTCTTTTCTCACATTATTCTTTTGTTTGCCCTTGTAGCTTCATCCTTTCCTGGGAGATTCCCAATTCTACAATACTTGCATGGAGGGAGTGTATCTGGATGGGAAAGGGGACCTCGCTGCCAAGTTTGATAGTGTGAACTGGGTGCCCTTCCCTAATAAGTCCTTTGGGGCAGTGAAGTTTGGGAGGATAGACAGACCATGGAGGTCCAAAGATCTGGAATTTGTCCTTGACCAGGAGGCCACAAACTGGTCCCAGAGGTTTAACCAGGTGAGCTGAGAGACTTTATGTAATGCTTTTCAATCTCTCTTTCTGTGATGACCCGCGGTGTAGCACAAAAGCAACAAAGTCACAACAATAGGTAAAATCCCTTTAATACCTCCAACTTGGCCCCCAATGTCCAGTTATCTTCGGCCGGAGAAAAGAAAACTTTCCCAAGAACAGTTTTTAAAGGGAAGAAATTCAGTCCGAATCCAAAGTACATATAAATTATAAATAAAAACCAACACAAACCACGCTGCAGCAATTAGCGAGACAAGGCAGGATAAGGAATTGCAGACTTCAAAAGATAACAAAACACACACAGAATGCTAGAACCCAGATAAGCCTCGACAAACCAATATAATTCGCACTTTGCTTCCAGCAAGGTGCTGTGCACAAACACCCTTTTTAAATCCTGTTTTCCCAGCTGCAGCTAATGAAGGGAATCAGGGCCCTTTTTTCCTCCATAACCCCCGTAACCCACGTTGCTCCCTTCTCCGTTCCTCCCTTCATGCCCTAGGATGAAGAGGAGGTGGCCCTGGGTCTTCCTCTGAATGCCCAGGCGGACTGTGCCCTTCCCCAATTTCCTCCACAGCCACCGGAGCCACACTCCCATTCCCTGTCAGCTGCTTGACCTTCCCCCCAGAATCAGACTCCAACAAGGGCACAACAAGGAGGCTGGCGGCCCCGAGGGTGTGGGCCTTCTCTGTGGGGGCACCCTCCCTCTGGAATGAATTACCTCTGGAGATGCAAGCCATTACTGACCTGCAAACCTTCCGGCGCGCACTAAAAACCCATCTCTTCCAACAGGCCGGTCTGGCCTAATACCAATTATTAGGGTTTTAAAATTTTTTTAAAAAATTTCTGGTAATTTTAACTTTTCTATCTTGTTTTTCCTGTTTTTCTCAGCCATTAATTTAATTCTTTTAAACCTTTTTAAAATTCTATTTATTGTGGGTTTTTTTTATCTTGGCTGTACACCGCCCCGAGTCCCATTGCGGGAGAGGAGGCGGTATAAAAATTTAAATTAATAAATAATAAATAAATAAATGACACTTTCATTATTCCAATCCAACCCGAAAGCCATCACTCTGCTAAACAAATAATTCCCTCAACACTGTTCAACTATTTACAAAGTGTACACTACTATTACTGTTAATCTTCTCATCACTCCTTATCACCCATCCCCTCCCACTTGTGACTATAACTTTGTTGCTTGTATCCTCTGTTTCCTAGTATGATTTGATGTTGATTGTACCCTATGACTATCATTAAGTGTTGTACATTATGATTTTTGATTCTTAACGAATGTTCCTTCTTTATGTATACTGAGAGTATTTACACCAAGACAAATTCCTTGTGTGTCCAATCACACTTGGCCAATAAAGTATTCTATTCTATTCTATTCTATTCTATTCTATTCTATTCTATTCTATTCTATTCTATTCTATTCTATTCCAACCAATTGGGAAATATTTGGGAAGCGGGTGGAGCTGGGATGAAGGATTGTGTGGGATCACTGTTTCCGATGAAATTGCTAGGCTTCTTGGAACACCGAGTTGGACTCCATGGTCAAGAGGTCTACTTGAGAATTAGACAGATTCAGATGCTACTTGGTTCTTTCTTCCTTACTTATGTTCTCACGAGTTGTGATTGACGATTGCTTTCCATGGCTCACGAAGGAAATTTTCTTCCCCTTGTTGGCTGACTTGCAGTCAAAACAGTGATGACGATAAAGTTATCCATTCAGTGGCATCCAACTCTTGGCAATTCTATAGGCCACATCTCGTGATCTTGTACTACTTATTTGAGTTTTTCTATGTTCAATGTCAGCTTTAATGGTGACCAGTCACCTTGTTCTTTGACGGCCTGGTTTCCTTTTACTGCTAATTCTTCTGAACATAATTTCTTTCTCTTGTGAATTGCCCCACATGACAAACTAAGGGAGAGAAAGTTTCATGATTTTGCCTTCTAGGGACATGTTTGTCAGTACTTGTTTGTTAGTCAAAACAGTAAAACTAGGTTAAATGTCCAAGGGTCAGGAATTAGAGTGGAGAGTGCTACTGACAATCTTGGAAGACAGTAGTGGGATTCAAATGTTTTTACTATCGGTTCTGTGGGCATGGCTTGGTGGGCGTGACAGGGGAAGGAGACTGTAAAATCTCCAGTCAGAGGTGGTATTTGCTGGTTCTCTGAACTACTCAAAATTTCTGCTACCGGTTCTCCAGAATTGGTCAGAACCTGCTGAATACCACCTCTGCTGGAAGGGATATGCTGAATTAATATTTCACATGCCATAAAAAGGTTGATTGGCACTTATTGATATAATTATTGTAGTTGATGAATCAGTGTGCTTATTATTTGGTTTTTTTTATTCCATTTTCCTTCAGATATTACTCTTAATGGGGAAAATTTGAACTACCGTCTCCAGGCTTTGCAAATGTATTAACCACAGGGAAAAATCTTGCCGTGGTTAATTCAATTACCATGCGTAAAGAATTCCTGGTTTCATGTAATGAGCTAATTCCAATCACAGCCATAGCTCCTGAAAGTTGTGTCAGTAATACCTTTTCCCTTTGAAAGCCACCTAAATTTTGCCATCAACACACACACCAACGTGCCTATCGTCCCTGTCCTATTGTTTCATATATATATATATATATATATATATATATATATATATATATATATATATATATATATATATATATATATATATATATATATATATATATATATATAAGAGCTAACTAGCTCGAAATAGATCTATACTAGTCTCCCTTATTTATTATTTAAAAATTATCAGCTCAAAAACCTTACACACATGTAAACTAAAGACAACGAAACAAATAGCTTTCTGTCGGTATGGTCTCTGGTGATGAGCCGAAAGACAGAAAAGAAAGCAGTATGCTTTGTCCCTTAATTGGGGCTTAACAGGGTGTTGTAACACAAAGTATATACTTATTCCCCTGCCTCTGCTGATAAGGAGAGAGCCAGTGGTGTAGTGGCAATTACAACTGCCTCACATGTAATACTTCCCTGGTTCGAATCCCAGTAAGGGTATGGCTAGCTGAAGAGAGCTAATCAGCTCGAAATAGATCTATACTAGTCTCCCTTATTTATTATTTAAAAATTATCAGCTCAAAAACCTTACACACATGTAAACTAAAGACAACGAAACAAATAGCTTTCTGTCGGTATGGTCTCTGGTGATGAGCCGAAAGACAGAAAAGAAAGCAGTATGCTTTCTCCCTTAATTGGGGCTTAACAGGGTGTTGTAACACAAAGTATATATATATATAACGTGCCTATCGTCCCTGTCCTATTGTTTCATATATATATATATATATATATATATATATATATATATATATATACTTTGTATTACAACACCCTGTTAAGCCCCAATTAAGGGAGAAAGCATACTGCTTTCTTTTCTGTCTTTCGGCTCATCACCAGAGACCATACCGACAGAAAGCTATTTGTTTCGTTGCCTTTTGTTTACATGTGTGTAAGGTTTTTAAGCTGATAATTTTTAAATAATAAATAAGGGAGACTAGTATAGATCTATTTCGAGCTAGTTAGCTCTCTTCAGCTAGCCATACCCTTACTGGGATTCGAACCAGGGAAGTATTACATGTGAGGCAGTTGTAATTGCCTCTACACCACTGGCTCTCTCCTTATCAGCTCAGGCAGGGGAATAAGTATATACTTTGTATTACAACACGAAACAACTTTCTCCCTTAATTGGGGCTTAACAGGGTGTTGTAATACAAAGTATATACTTATTCCCCTGCCTGAGCTGATAAGGAGAGAGCCAGTGGTGTAGAGGCAATTACAACTGCCTCACATGTAATACTTCCCTGGTTCGAATCCCAGTAAGGGTATGGCTAGCTGAAGAGAGCTAACTAGCTCGAAATAGATCTATACTAGTCTCCCTTATTTATTATTTAAAAATTATCAGCTTAAAAACCTTACACACATGTAAACAAAAGGCAACGAAACAAATAGCTTTCTGTCGGTATGGTCTCTGGTGATGAGCCGAAAGACAGAAAAGAAAGCAGTATGCTTTGTCCCTTAATTGGGGCTTAACAGGGTGTTGTAACACAAAGTATACTTATTCCCCTGCCTCTGCTGATAAGGAGAGAGCCAGTGGTGTAGTGGCAATTACAACTGCCTCACATGTAATACTTCCCTGGTTCGAATCCCAGTAAGGGTATGGCTAGCTGAAGAGAGCTAATCAGCTCGAAATAGATCTATACTAGTCTCCCTTATTTATTATTTAAAAATTATCAGCTCAAAAACCTTACACACATGTAAACTAAAGACAACGAAACAAATAGCTTTCTGTCGGTATGGTCTCTGGTGATGAGCCGAAAGACAGAAAAGAAAGCAGTATGCTTTCTCCCTTAATTGGGGCTTAACAGGGTGTTGTAACACAAAGTATATATATATATAACGTGCCTATCGTCCCTGTCCTATTGTTTCATATATATATATATATATATATATATATATATATATATATATATATATACTTTGTATTACAACACCCTGTTAAGCCCCAATTAAGGGAGAAAGCATACTGCTTTCTTTTCTGTCTTTCGGCTCATCACCAGAGACCATACCGACAGAAAGCTATTTGTTTCGTTGCCTTTTGTTTACATGTGTGTAAGGTTTTTAAGCTGATAATTTTTAAATAATAAATAAGGGAGACTAGTATAGATCTATTTCGAGCTAGTTAGCTCTCTTCAGCTAGCCATACCCTTACTGGGATTCGAACCAGGGAAGTATTACATGTGAGGCAGTTGTAATTGCCTCTACACCACTGGCTCTCTCCTTATCAGCTCAGGCAGGGGAATAAGTATATACTTTGTATTACAACACGAAACAACTTTCTCCCTTAATTGGGGCTTAACAGGGTGTTGTAATACAAAGTATATACTTATTCCCCTGCCTGAGCTGATAAGGAGAGAGCCAGTGGTGTAGAGGCAATTACAACTGCCTCACATGTAATACTTCCCTGGTTCGAATCCCAGTAAGGGTATGGCTAGCTGAAGAGAGCTAACTAGCTCGAAATAGATCTATACTAGTCTCCCTTATTTATTATTTAAAAATTATCAGCTTAAAAACCTTACACACATGTAAACAAAAGGCAACGAAACAAATAGCTTTCTGTCGGTATGGTCTCTGGTGATGAGCCGAAAGACAGAAAAGAAAGCAGTATGCTTTCTCCCTTAATTGGGGCTTAACAGGGTGTTGTAATACAAAGTATATACTTATTCCCCTGCCTGAGCTGATAAGGAGAGAGCCAGTGGTGTAGAGGCAATTACAACTGCCTCACATGTAATACTTCCCTGGTTCGAATCCCAGTAAGGGTATGGCTAGCTGAAGAGAGCTAACTAGCTCGAAATAGATCTATACTAGTCTCCCTTATTTATTATTTAAAATTATCAGCTTAAAAACCTTACACATACATATATATATATATATATATATATATATATATATATATATATATTTCTTATATGTATCCATGTATTCATAACTATGTTTTTACTTATACCTATTATCTTCTATGCAATTGACAAATAAATAAAAAAATAAAATAAAATAAATCTTCTGGGGGAACATTTGCCCACAGATTAACCATGGTCCACCTTAAGATTGCAATTCCTTTGATTTTTCCTGAGTCTATTTTGTATTTCTTTTCAGAAATCCCCCCTGGTTCTCCTAGGACTGTAGTGGCGAACTTATGGCAGAGCCCTCTCTGTGGGCATGTGCATCGTTGCCCCAGATCAGCTCCACCGTGCATGCATGTGTGCCTCCCACTGGCCAGCTGACCTTCAGGTCTCTGCCGTGTATGCCGCATGCGCGGGGGCGAATATGCAGAGGGCATGTGTGTGAATGTGGGATGCACACACATGCATAGGGAGAGTGTTGCATTCAGTGCCGAAAAGGTTCGCCATTACTGTCCTAGGATGCCTGAACAACCACCTCCACATCAGGCATTGGGTTCATGACTGTATTTTGTCCCATCTAGCTCTGCCCCTCTTTTGTCATTGAACCCCACAGCCAGAAGTGAGACGTCAACTATTCCACACCCATCCTCAGTGTAGAATTCTCTGAATCATCTTTGACAGGTGACTCTCCAGCCTGTCTTTGAAGTAAAAGAGAGTTCGTGTTACGTCTGGAAAAAGAAGAGCAATAGCACTGAGACTTATATACCACTTCATAGTGCTTATGATGACCCGGGGCATGGCACAAAGGCAACACAGTCAGATATTCAGTAGGAGTCCCTTATTAGCTCCAACTTTGCCCCCAATATCCTGGTTATCTTCCGGCTGGAAAAAAACTCTTCTAGGAACAGCCTTTGACTTCAGAGAATCAAGTCCAACAAAAACTGCAACTATAAGTCCAAACAAGGCAAAATGAGGTAATTAGTCCGGCAGGGAAGGAGAAGGAATTCCAGACATGAAGACATGGAAATAACTCAACCCAATTGGGAGGATGCCAGGAACGCAGATAACCAAAGTTAAATTCACGTTTGTTCCCAGCAGACGCCGCACTCAGCATGCATCTCTTTTAAACTCCCTTCCCAGCTGTGGCTAATGAAGGGAATCAGGGCCCTTTCCTCCCCTGTAAGCCACGTAACCCACCTTGCTCTCTTTTCCGTTCTTCCCTGCGTGCCCTAGGATGAAGAGAGGGTGGGCCTCGGTCTTCCTCTGAACTCCCTCACCCTTGTTCTACCTCTTTCCTGCTCTGTCCAGCTGGATTTTGCCCTTCCTCAGTTTCCTCCACAGCCAATGGAGCCACACTCCTACTCCCTGTGAGCTGTTTGTCTTCCTCTTCAGATTCAGACTCCAACAGGGGCATGACAGTGCTTTACAGCCCTCTCTAAGTGGTTTACAGAGTCAGCATATTGCCCCCAATAATCTGTATCCTCATTTTACTGATCTTGGAAGGATGGAAAGCTAAGTCAATGTTGAGCCTGTCAGGATTGAACTGCTGGCAGTGGACAGAGTCAGCCTGTAATACTGCATTCTAACCATTGCACCATGACTTGGAAAAGAGCCCATCTTTTCCAAATAGCTGGTAAAAGCTCCCACCATTGACAAATACACCCAGGGGAGAGGTGGGAAACAGTAACACAGGTGACTGTAAATTATGTATGCCAGCATTGGCTTGCTGTCAGGGTTCCAGTGATTGCCCTAATTAAATCATTAGCCTCGAGCCAAGCTTCAAAAAATTTCAAAAGATTTATTAGGAGCAACATGTTGGCATTAACCTAAATGAAGCCAACTCTGGCATATGTAATTTATAGTCACCTGTGACCCTGTTTTCTCCCTCCCCTTTGGATGTATCATAAATCAGATTCTCCAATGAAGCATGTTCACGGGCTGGATGTCATCAATTACATTCTCCAATGAAGGCTTTTCACGGGCAGAAGACTGTAAGCAGAAGATCCGGTAGTCTAGCCACAATCTTTGTAGATAAGGGTGGAATGTACTTCTGGCTTTAAGCTGCCATAATGCTCCTCCAGATTTCTCCCACACCCCTTTCTTTATGGCAACTCGAAAACAGGCATAGGAATGTTTTATGAGTTGACATCGTTCCTTCCCAAAAAGAGAAATAGAACAGAGAGAAGCAGGAAATGATTAAAGTCTCATGAGTATGGTGCTATTTAATCTTCTATGATTAATATTCCTTCTATTTGGGTCAGTCTCTGCCTCGCTCCAGGTGTACCGAAAGCTGTCATCCTGGCCAAGCCAAGGTGGTCCTGGAAGGAAGGCCTCTTTGCTGCTACAGATGTGTCATGTGTGCAAAAGGCACCATCTCCACTCAGGAAGGTAAGGAACTGTTATGATATGTACAGAATAATCCTTGAGTAACAAGGATATGCACATGGAAACGTTTATGAGAGTAGTTATGAATAATTATTCAGCCATACACAGATACACTAAATTGAGTTAATGTTTACTTTAAGAAATAGCAGAGTCCAATAAATGGTCCAGGTCATATACGTTTTACAGTGGTGGGATTCAATTTTTTTTACTACCAGTTCTGTGGGCGTGGCTTGGTGGGCGTGGCAAGGGAAGGATACTGTAAAATCCCCAGTCAGAGGTGGTATTTGCCGGTTCTCCGAACTACTCAAAATTTCCGCTACCGGTTCTCCAGAACTGGTCAGAACCTGCTGAATACCACCTCTGACGTTTTACAGTCCAAATAATATCTAATTACAAGGTCTTCTTATCAGTTGTCTTTGTCATTTACAGTAAACAAAGATATCAAAGTATAAGCACAGCATAAATACAACAGAGAACCTTAGATAGCAACAGAATGTCAGAGAGACAGAATGTCGGAGAGAGAGCAAGCTATGATCTCTAACTCTGTCTTATGGTAATTCGCAATATAATCAACCAATCGGAATATAGTATAAATCAATATAGTGATATTGTCTTAAAGCTACAAACATACATTGTTGGTTTATACTGTATATTGCCAACCCAACTAATTGGTGGACAGATTCCTAAGAGGAACCCTTAGGGAAAAGGTAAGGCAATGAAGAATGGGTGGAGAGTCATTAAAGCATTTCCATTTGGAGATTTGGAGGCAAGCTTGCCTACAATGTGCAAGTAGCAGTGGTAGGATTCAACTTTTTTTTACCACTGGTTCTGTGGGTGTGGCTTGGCGGGTGCGCAGGCGCCAGATGTGCGCTTTGCGTGCCCGCAGAGGGTTTGATACTGGCCTTCTCCTGCAATCCTGCACTCTCTCTGTGGGTTCAACAGCTGACGCGTGGCGATCCTTTGTGCCGCGCGAAGCAGCTGGGCTTCAAAACCAGGAAATAAAGATCAGTATAGAGTCGTGATGGTGAACCTATGGAACGCGTGCCGGAAGTGGCACGCAGAGCCATTTCTACCGGCATGGGGGAGAGGTCGCCCAGAAGAGCCCCACTGCGTATGCGCAAGCACCGCCTGCCCGACGTCTGATTGTTGGGTATCTGGTGTGCGCATGCGCAGGGGGAAGGGGGCATGGGAGATTCACGTGCATGCCTAGAGACGTGCAGTGCATGCAGGGGGTCTCACGCATGCGCAGAGATGCTTGGCACATGGGGGATTGTGCGCACATACGCAGAGATGTGTGGCACACGGAGGTCACGTGTGCATGAGTAAGGGGCAGGGAGGCCGTGCGCATTGCCTTCTGGGTGCTGACACGCGAGCACGCGAGTGCAACCATGCATGCAATTTTTGGCACAGGAGCCCAAAATGGTTAGCCACCACTGGTATAGAGCCAGGGTGGGCAGGCAGGGCCATCAGCTGATCATCGGAGCGAACCGGTTCATCACAGATGATCCTCGGAGGATTTCTCCTTTGACAGACTCGGATTTGGAAGCCCAGAATCCTAGCAATAACTCATAACCGTATTCAAAAAGACTGTTTTATTATAATCGTGTAAAATTAAGAGTTCTCCCTGCCTGTCTTCTCCCCAGATGCAGAGAAGTGCACAAGATGTCTAGAAGATCAGCATCCAAATAAAGACCAAACCAAATGCATCCCCAAGAAAGTGACCTTCTTGTCCTACACAGAAGACTTGGGGATAATCCTGGCTTCCTTTAGCTTCATCTTGTCTTTGGTCACTGCCTTCGTCTTAGCAATCTTCCTCAAATTCTTAGAAACTCCCATAGTCAAGGCCAACAACCGGGACCTTTCCTACATCCTCCTGGTCTCTCTTCTGCTGTCCTTCTTGACTTCCCTCCTCTTCATTGGTCGTCCAAGGGCAGCCACCTGCTTTTTCAGGCAAACATCCTTCAGCATTATCTTCTCTATTGCAGTGTCTTCCATCTTAGCCAAAACGATTACAGTAGTGCTGGCCTTCCTAGCCACTAGACCTGGGAATTCTGTCAGAAGATGGTTGGGAAAGACTTTAGCCAATTCTATTGTCCTTTCTGGCTCTGGTCTCCAAGCTATCATCTGTACCATCTGGCTGGCAGTTTGTCCCCCATTCCCTGAGTCTGACCTGCACTCCCAGCCAGAAGAGATTGTTCTGAAGTGCAATGAAGGCTCAGTCATCATGTTTTACGGTGCCCTCTCATACATGGGCTTCTTGGCTGCCATCTGTTTCATGGTGGCTTTCCTGGCCAGGAATCTTCCTGGGGCCTTCAATGAAGCCAAGCTGATCACCTTCAGCATGCTGGTCTTCTGCAGCGTTTGGGTGTCCTTTGTCCCCACCTATCTGAGTACCAAAGGGAAATATATGGTGGCCGTGCAGGTCTTCTCCATCCTGGCCTCCAGTGCTGGATTGCTGGGCTGCATCTTCATTCCCAAATGCCACATTATCTTGCTACGACCCGACCTGAATACAAAGGAGCAGCTAACAGCAAAAAGTAGAGATGGTTTGAGAGTGAATGCAAAGTAATCCTAATTGCCATGACCCTCTCAGATGCTGCTACATCATAGCTTGGATTGAAATGCAGGGGAACTTAGTGTATTCATTTGAAGACTTCCATACTTTTCCACTATTGTTGAAGATGTTGAAAATGCTAGACTCTTAGGAAGAAAAGCAAGATCTGTATTTCCTAACTGTCCTCCAAAGGACTGGTCCAAAGATAACCTAGAAGACAACACAGACTTAAAGACTTCTTGAAACATTAAAATACTCTGGCTGGCAAAGTTATTTGGTTGGGAAATGTTTCTGGTTGATTGGATTTCTCAATGAATGTTAAAAAAAATAGATATTTAATATTTTTATGTTTTGGGATTTTAGTTTAGTAATTAAATATGTGAAGGTGACATCTAATGGTCCTTCTTAAGTGTGGAGGTTGGCATCCTGCTTTTCCCATAGAAGAAGGCAGATTGGATATGCCTATTTCTGGACTTCCTGTCCAAGAATGATGGATTCAAGCATAAGAAGATGTCTTCCAGTTGAATATGACAACAGAAATTCCTAAGAGAAGGAGCAGCTGGGTGGCACCACCAGTGAATCTGAAATGTGCATATGGTAGATCAGTGGTCCCCAACCTTCCGGCTCTGCAGATCAGTGGTGGCAGTGGGGTGGGAGATTATGGTTCTGTGCAAATGATGGTGTCAGGGTTCCAATGGACGCCCTAATTCATTCATGAGCCCCGAGCCAAGTTTCAAAAGAAATCCAATTATTTATTAGGAGCAACATGTCGGCACTTTCCCAAGTGCAGCCAGCTCTGCCCCATGGAATTTACTGCCCACTTATGACCCTGTTTCCCCCCTCCTCCCAGGGTGTGTCATAAATCACATTCTCCAATGGAGCACTTTCACGGGCTGTACAAAAAATGCCTCTCTGGCTTACTCTAGTAACCTGGGATACAATCTGGAGAAAGGTATGCGTGGAATGTGCTTCTGGTCATAGCAACTGAGTTTCTCCCCGCTCCTGCCTATGGCAACTCAAGAGCAGCCCAGGAATGCTTTACGAGTTGACAGATGGGGAGGGGCACATGTGCGCTACTGCTTGTGCAAATGAAGTTGCACATGTTCGTCCACTCACTCACCGCTTGCCCAGCCTGGTTCCCAATAGGCCGTGGCTGCAGTATCAGGTTGTGGCCCGGGCAGTGATGGGATTCAGCCAATTCACACCACTTTGGGGGAACCGGTTGTTAACTTTCTGAGCAGTTTGGCAAACTGGTTGTTGGAAGAAATCATGAGGGCGGAGAACCGGCTGTTAAATTATTTGAATCCCACCACTGGGCCCGGGGGGTTGTGGTAAACAACTAGCTTTCACTATGGATGGATTCAATGATTGTGTAATAGGTACACTGCTGGAAGACTTGAAGGACCAAGCTGGGGACAGGTTGTTATGGAGAAAATCAGTGGTGGTATTCTACCAGTTCAGCCCAGTTCTGCCATACTGGTAGCGCCGAAAATTGGCGGAGGCCAAACCGGTTCTGTCTGAGGAGCTGCTAGGGCTGCTGTTGGGCCCGCCCGCCCACCTGGGCTCCCATACTGACCTTTATTCCCTGCTTTTGAAGTGTAGCTGTTTTGTGTGGCACAGCCGATTGCCACGCAGCAGCTGCTGAAGTGACCGGGAGAGTGCAGACTTGCAGGAGGTTAGTTGGAACATCTCTGCACCTGTGTAAAGTGTGTGTGTTAATACAAGTTAGGATTGCATTGACTTTTTTGGCTGCTGCCGCACACGGCTGGCTCATCTTTAGCTGGTTGTCCACTAAGACTCCAAAATCCCTCACAGTTATTGCTATTAAGCCTGGTTTCACCCAGTTTTTTATTTAAGTATTAAATGCACGAAATAATAAATAACCTTTTGGTATACTATATATATATATTTTGAGGTAATTAGGGCAAAGAAGTGGTGTCGAGTTGGCCACACCCATCCAGTCACATGGCCACCTAGCTACGCCCACCCAGTCACATGGCTACCCAATCACATGACCATCTAGCCATGACCACCCAGCCACGTCCACCCAGCCAGTCATTAGGGCAGAGAGCCCCTTGCTAAAAAATGTGAAGCCCACCCCTGTATAGATCGATGATAGGTAGACAGACAGACAAACAGACAGACAGACAGACTACGAATACATGAAGGTAAATATGATATAGTTGGAATAACCGAAACTTGGTGGGATGAAACCCATGACTGGAACATACTGGTAGAAGGATACAAACTATTAAAAAAAAAACAGACCCCATAAAAGAGGAGGTGGAGTTGCACTGTATGTAAAGGACCACTTTATTGCTACAGAAATGCACGAAACCAAAGATGAAAACCTCCTAGAATGCATATGGGTCAATATAAAAGAAAAAAAGAATGACATGACCATAGGTGTATATTATAGGCCACCCAATCAAGCAGAAAATATAGATGTCCTTTTTGCCAGCCAACTAACAAACATATGCAGGAAACACACAACAATAGTGATGTGATGTTCCGGGTTTTGGATCACAGCCATCCGCTCAGGATATCACATCACGGAACTCAGGAGGTTACACCACAAAACCTTAGGATGTCACAACACAGCCAACGACCCAGGAGATTATAGCACAAGACCCATAATAGAATAAAATAATAGAACTCAGAAGGTCATCACACAGCCCATTATCCAGGTTGTTACAACACAGGAGGCTGATAGACACACAGCCAATATCTCAGCCACACATGTATGAAAAAGCCAGCCAATCGGCAAACATCAACTCCATCAACCAATCAAGAAATGACAACACAGCCAACCTCCCCACCAGTATATATAGGGAGATGGCAGTTCTGATCACGCTTTGCTTGCACAAGCACGAAGCCGAAAGCACCAGCCTGAAGATAGCGAGTGGGACCTCGTTGAAACATTGCCAAGATACTCTCAGTCTTACACGGGAAAAGACCCGAACATGCCAAGACCTGCATACCTGTACCCATGAAAATCTACGAAAACAAATAGATATAGATAATTATATAGATAGATGATAGATATAGATAATTATATAGATGATAGAGATATAGATATAGATGATGATAGATAGATAGATATAGAGGGAGATGATAAATAAAAAAAATAGATGGTAGAGAGAGAGTGACAGACAGATAGATGATAGATAATATAGATGATAGGTCGACAGTTAGGTAGTAGATAGACAGACAGATAGGTAAGTATAGCTATTGGGGGAGAGACTTTGCCCCCCACAGAGAGGGCTCGCAATCTGGGAGTCCTCCTGGATGCACGGCTGTCCTTAGAACATCATATTGCAGCCGTCTCCAGGGGGGCGTTTTATCAGGTTCGCCTGATTTACCGATTGCGGCCCTTCCTGGATCGGGACGCCCTGCGCACAGTCACTCATGCCCTTGTCACCTCTCGCCTGGATTACTGTAATGCTCTCTACATGGGGCTCCCTGTGGGGAGCACCCGGAGACTCCAACTGGTGCAAAATGCGGCCGCGCGGGTGATTATGGGGGCGTCGCGTAGCTCCCATGTGACGCCTCTCCTGCACGAGCTGCATTGGTTGCCGGTAGCTTTCCGGGTTCGCTTTAAGGTTCTAGTTTTGACCTTTAAGGCGATCCATGGCATTGGGCCAGGTTACCTGCAGGACCGCATTCTGCCGGTGATCTCCAGCAGACCGGTGCGTTCCCACAGGGAGGGCCTTCTCCGGGTGCTGTCGGCCTCTATGTGTCGTCTGGCGGCTCCCAGGAGTAGGGCCTTCTCTGTGGGGGCCCCTGCCCTCTGGAATACTCTGCCACCTGAGATACGCACCAGCACGGACCTGAGGGCCTTCAGGCGCGCGTTAAAAACCTGGCTCTTTGAGCAGGCTGGCCTGGGCTGACATAGTTTTTAATTGTCTCCTTTAATTTGGTTTTAACCTGGGTTTTAACATTTCTGGGGGAGGGTTGTTTTAGCTTAAACAGCCTATTATTTAATTGTTTTTTAACTTTTGTATTGATTGGGGTTGATTTGGCTGTACACCGCCCTGAGTCCCTAGGGAGAAGGGCGGTATATAAATGTTATAATAAATAAATAAATAATTAGATACATAAATAGATAATTAGATAGATATAGATGATAGAAAGATAGATATAAGATATATGATAGATATAGATAATTAAATTATATAGATAGATGATAGATAGATAGATAGATAGATAGATAGATAGATAGATAGATAGATAGATAGATAGATAGATAGATAGATAGATAGATATAACGGGAGATGATAGAGGATAAATAGATGGTAGAGAGAGAGAGACAGACAAGACAGACAGACAGATGATAGATATGTCGGTAGGTAGGGGAGGGAGGGAGAGAGAGAGATTTATCCCTTTCCTTCCCCACCTCCCACCTCCTTTTCCTGCCCTCTTGGATCTGCCGATCGTCCTGCGGGGTCGGACTTAATCCTTCTCCCGCCGGCTCCCGCAATCATTGCTGCTACTTCGGGTTCCCCAGCGACAACGGCGCCCCGCCCGCGTCGAAGGGGAGCCGGAAGTGCCTTCCTGCCACAGCCTGCCCGGCCTCTGCTCGTGCTAGGGATCGCGGGGCGAAGGTGGGCGCAGCGACGGGAGGGTCTCGACGCCCACCGCTCCCCCCCACCCCCGGTTCCCTTCCTAAGCCCCATTTTGCAAGGCATCGCAGGCTCTCCGGAGGCACCGGAGCATGGGCAGGCCCCCAGCTCTGCCCGCCCCCCCCTCATCTCCTTTGCCAAAACCTTGCTACTAGGCTCGGAGCAAGAGAGCGACGAGGGTGGGGATGAGGCTCCCCTTTGGACCCCGGGGATGGACTCTCCAACCCCATCATCCCCAGCCGGCGGGGAAGCGGAGGAGGGAAGGAAAGGAAGAGGAGAGAAAAGTCGCCCAGATGCAAAACCCGCGATCCGGGGACGGGATCCTCCCTGCAAAACAGTCTCTGAAGGCTAAGCACCCCGGGGCGTGTGCAGAACGCCTCTAACTAAATCCCCTTTAAACAAGGACCTCTTGTTTGGTCGTGGGGTTTCCTTTGGGGGTGCAGGGCTTTGAGCCCCTCCAGGCCAGGGTTGAAGGGGGGCAGTCAGAGGAGATTCTACCATCTCTATGCCCTAACTCATGTGCAAATCCACATAGTGGCCTAGTTAGACACCAGACCCCCAGCTAAAACTGTCTGTCTGTTTCTCTGTCTATCTTGTATCCACCTGTCTGCCTACCTATCTGCTATTTATCTATCATATGTGTTTATCTATCTATCTATCTATCTATCTATCTATCTATCTATCTATCTATCTATCTATCTATCTATCTATCTATCTATCTATCTATCATATCACTTTACCATCTATCTTTATGTCTCTCTCTCTCTCTGTCTACCTACCTACCTATCATTTATCTATCTATATGAATTTATTTATGGTACCTATCATTTATCTACTGTATCTTTCTCTATATCTATCCATCTATATCTATCCATATATCTATCCATCATCTATCTATCTCTATGTATCATCTATATCTATCATCTATATCTTTGTCTCTCTCTCTCTACCTACCTACCTATCATCTATATGTATCTATGGTACCTATCATCTATCTATCTATCTATCTATCTATCTATCTATCTATCTATCTATCTATCTATCTATCTATCTATCTATCTATCTATCTATCTATCTATCTATCTATCTATCTATCTATCTATCTATCTATCTATCTATCCATCCATCCATCCATCCATCCATCCATCCATCCATCCATCCATCCATCCATCCATTATCTATATCTATCTATCCATCATCTATATCCATCCATCCATCCATCCATCTATCTATCATTTATCTATCTATGCCCAGCAAGTGGGCTAGTTTTGAACCCAGGTCCCCAGAGTTGTGCAAATGCAGGCTCTCTCACAAGGCCTGGCTATGTGATATCTCCCTCACTTGGAAGCCCCCTTTCTCAGGCCTGGCTTCAGAGATGTGAACTCCTCAAGAGGCTATGTCTGACTCTCTCTTCTCTCCTTTGCAGGTGGCACCATGGCTTTGGGGTCACAATCTGGACTGGCTTTTCTGTGGGCCGCAGTGGAAACTTTGACACCGCCGCCACCAAAGGTAGGTTACAGGGTATGAAGGAAAAGAAGATTCAAGAACAGGTAGTCCTCAACCTACAACCAAAAATTGAGCCCCAAATTTCTGTTGCTAAGTGAGTCCTGAGTTAAATGAATTTTGATCCATTTTACGACCTTTTTTGCCTCAGTTGTTAAATGAATCGCTGTAGTGGATAAGTTAGAAACTTGGTTGTTAAGTGAACCTGGCTTCCCCGTTGACTTCGCTATCGCAAAAGGAGATCACATGACCCTGGGACACTGCAACCATCATAAATATGAGCTGATTGTCAAGCGCCTGAGTTTTGATCACGTGCCCCTGGGAATGCCGCGACGGTCGTAAGTGTGGAAAATGGTCACAAGTCCCTTTTTTTCAGCACTGTTGTAACTTCGAACTACTCGTAGTCTTATCTAAGTTTGTCCAGTCTCATCTTTAGTAAAGCAAGTGTGTATAGGGCACAACACTAGACAGCCAAGTTACGAAAAGCCCTCAGCACATGACATGTTTTGTCCCCAGGTATTTTTTTCAAGAAGACTCTGGCTAAAACGCTGAGTTTGATGATCAGAAAAGGTCGGCAGTTCAGCGGTTCGAATCCCTAGTGCCCCGTGATGGAGTGAGCTCCCGTTACTTGTCCCAGCTTCTGCCCAACCTAGCAGTTCAATAGCATATAAAAATGCAAGTAGAAAAATAGGGACCACTTTGGTGGGAAGGTTAACAGCGTTCCGTGCTTAGTCATGTTATTTATTTAGTCATGTTAGTTAGATCTGGAAACGACTAGCATGTATGTAGTCTTTGATGCTTGTTCTTAACTCACAAAATGGATGGGAGAAAGCTCTCTGTCTTTTTTGTCATTCTGATTCCTCTTGTGGAACTCTATATACTTCATTGCATTGTCATGCCAACCTAACAGTAACAGTCTTTGTGTGAGGTCAAGAATGGCCTCATGATATTTATGAAAGTAAGATAAGTCACCAGTATAGGAATAATATCAGTAGTAGAGAGATGAAGTATTTTCGTTTTTGCAATTAGAAGAATGAGGGACGCGGTGGCTCAGTGGCTAAGACGCTGAGCTTGTCGATCAGAAAAGGTCGGCAGTTCGGCGGTTTGAATCCCTAGCGCTGCGTAATGGAGTGAGCTCCCGTTACTTGCCTCAGCTTCTCCCAACCTAGCAGTTCGAAAGCATGTCAAAATGCAAGTAGAAAAATAGGGATCACTTTGGTGGGAAGGGAACAGCGTTCTGTGCACCTTCGGCATTTAGTCATGCCGGCCACATGACACGGAAATGTCTTCGGACAGCGCTAGTTCTTCGGCTTTGTAACGGAGATGAGCATCGCCCCATAGGGCCGGAAACGACTAGCATGTATGTGCGGGGGAACCTTTACCTATTTTTTTCAAAGGTGTATTTTTTTAACAAGGGGAGGGAACTCTGCACATGCTCTGAAGTCCCCCCCTTCAAATGAAACTGTGGGAGAGTCGCCCCCTCATTATCTCTGCATTCCCTACTGGCACCCCTTTCCCTTTTCTCTGTGTTTGCCCCCAAAATAACAGAGCACTCAAGATCCCATCTTGGAATATACTCTTTGGATATGAAGAACCTGAGGTGCCCAAAATCCTCCAGATCTTGTATGTTCAAGGTCACCCAACGTTTTCTCCTTTTTTTCTGCAAAAAAAGCAACCTATTCTGTCTTTAATCCTCTATGGTGGTCTCCTGAAGGGATATAAAGCTTTTTTTGTTTTTGTTTTAAATAATAGGAACATTACATAGCTATTTGTCTATGGCAGTGGTAGGGAACTTTGGCTCTTTTATCACTTATGGACTTCAACTCCCAGAATTCCTGAATGAGCTATAAAAAGTTCCCTATCCCTGGCCTATTGGTTTTTCAGTTGTGAGGGAAATCAATTTTTGATTTGAATGGGATTGTTCAATATACAAATGTCCTAATTTTTGACTTGAATGATCAATATTCTTTATATGTCCTACATTTGTATATTAAACAGTCCCATTCAAGTCAAAAATTGATTTCCCTCACAACTGAAAAACCCACTAGGCCAGGGATGGGGAAACTTTTATTGCTCACTCAGGAATTCTGGGAGTTGAAGTCCATCAGTGATAAAAGAGCCAAGGTTCCCTACCGCTGGTCTATGGAGATTCTCGGTCATCCATGTCATGGTTGTCCCAAAAGTACTTTTTTCAAGAGGAAACTTGACTTTCTGGTTTTCGTTTGAAGACTTTTCGCTTCTCATGCAAGCAGTTCGTCAGAGCTGAAGAAGCTTCTTGGATGAGAAGCGAAACCTCTTCAAAGAAAAACCCAGTTGCCTTTTGAAAAAGCCTCCCCGGGCTCTGGAGGTTCTTTGGAAGCCGTAAACAGGCCCATTTCCGGCCTTCCTGAACTTCTGGTAGCCCCGTTTTTCGCCCACCCCGAGCCTCTGCACACACCCTGCACTTACCTGCTTCCAAAACGAGCTGTGTGGGGACTTCTGGGGGGGGGCGGTGTGGGAGAGGCGGGGCCAGCCAGGAGTGGGATTTGCGGGTTCTCTGAACTGCACAGAATCTTATCTAGGGGCTCTCCGGAACCCCTGCAAACCTCCAGCAGCCCACCCCTGGCCTTGACAGTGTTGAGGGAATTATTTGTTTAGCAGAGTGATGGCATTCAGGGGAAAAACTGTCCTTGTGTCTAGTTGTTCTGGTGTGCAGTGCTCTATAGCGTCGTTTTGAGGGTAGAACTTGAATCAGTTTATGTCCAGGATGTGAGAGGTCTGTAGATATTTTCACAGCCCTCTTTTTGACTCATGCAGTATACAGGTCCTCCATGGAAGGCAGGTTGGTAGCAATTTTTTTTCCTGCAGTTCTAATTATCTGTTCAAATCTGTGTCTGTCTTGTTGGGTTGCAGAGCCAAACCAGACAGTTATAGAAGTGCAGATACACATGGAGCATCCACAACTTCTGGAAACAAATCATTCCACTGGCTAATTGTTCTCACTGTTTGGATCCCCCTTTGAGGTGGGCCAGAGAAAGAGCATCGGGCCCAAAGCCTCTCTGGACCTTTTCCAGCTGAGGATTAGACATGAACTGGTTTCCCTGGTTTTAAATATTCCAGCATAATGCTTACTTCCTGCTTCTTATTTTGGTTTCAGTAGCCTACCCAAGTTCTTCTGGGGAAGATGCCGTGGTCCCACCTGCACTTCCATCCAGGTTGTGACTTGGGCTTTCTCTTTCAGGCTGTTGTGTCCTTCAAAGATGTGGCTGTGTATTTCTCAGAGGAGGAATGGGCCCTGCTGGATCGGAACCAAAGGAACTTGTACAGGGAAGTCATGCTGGAGACGTACGGGATCGTGACCTCGCTCGGTGAGTCTCAGCATGGTTATTGCCCCTTTAAGACTGAGGATTGGGCCAAGGAAAAGGGACCACCAGTTCAACCAACAGCAGCCAGAATTTATTTCAAGTGCCAATCTAAACATTATTTTGTTAGTAGATGTAGTGCTTAGCTTATACAGGAAAATGAAGTTGGAAGGGACCTTGTAGGTCATCTAATCCAACCCCCTGCTCAAGCAGGAGACCCTATACCTGTGATGGCGAACCTATGGCACGCGTGCTGGGAGTGTCATGCAGAACCATTTGGGCCGGCATGCGAGAGGTCACCTGGAACAGCCCCACTGCGCATGCACATGCACGCCCCTTGCCAGCCAGCTGATTGTCAGGTATCTGCCGCGCAGACTCAGGAGTAAGGCTGCAAGATAATGGCCCCTCCCTTAAGAGATAAAAGCCAGCTGAGAAACCAGAGTTCTTTGCAGGAAGCAAAGTAGTTTTTTTACTCAAGCCTTGTGGATGTTTGGACTATCTTAGTTTGTGTTATTTATTGGCAACTTTATCTGGTGTTCTTAGCAGCCTTGTACAACCTTGGCAATGCTCGTTCTTATCAGAGACAATTAGTTTGAAACAGCCTTTTAACCATGAAGGAATGGAATTCGTAAAGAATCATTAAAAGGTTTTGCTATTACTTCTGTTTGGTGTTTGTTTTCTTGGAACAAGGTTTGGATCAGTACACCCGCCGGTGGCTAGTGGAACTGGCAGCAGAGTCGGACAGTGAGGAGGTTGGGGAGGAACATGGGCCAGTCCTGGAGGCTGAGGAGGGCTCGGACAAGGGCTGTGCATCAGAGGCAGAGATGGGGCCAGGGCCATCTGACTGTCTTCAGCTGCCTTTGGAGTCAGACAGCAGTGAGGCAGGAAAGCAGCTGGAACTGGTTCCGGGTCTGTGCATGCACAGCGCTGCCAAAAGAAAACAATTATGAACTAAGGGTCGATATGTGAGTAAGGCCACAGGTGGACGGTGAATGGCCCATAGGGATTAAAAGATGAGCAAAAGGGAAGGAGGGTTTTGCAGGAAACAATTCGTTCGTTACAGCAGTGTGAAGATCTGTCTGTGCATCACAGAAACTCTGTGCTGAGCCCTTCCTTGTCAGCACTGCATTTGGAAATATTTACTTGACAGCTCTCCAAACTAGATAACGTCTGTGCTCTCAAATTACACCCTTGAAAGACTGTTTGCCAGGTCTTTGGCTGAATGTGAATGCAAAAAATTCACTTTCGTTTAATAAAAGGGGTTTTGCTGGGACAAAAAGTCTGCTTAATGCTTTTTGGGAAACCAGAACATTCCCCATTCCCCACAGCTATAACCAGCCCTACTGTGGCAGCCCTGAAGGTGGTCCAAAATGGCAGATCAGAAGTAGTCCAGATCAGTAGCAATCCAGTCTCTTCTTAAAAGCCTCCAGTGATGGAGCACCCACAACATGCCACAACATGTCACAGGATCAAGGGGTTGCTGTGATAATTGTAAGCACAAGGATAAGTTGTAAGTTATATTTTCAGCACCGTTGTCCCTTCAAACAATCACTAAATAAATGGTTGTAAGTCGAGGATTAACTGTATTGCAGAGGGACCATCCTTGTATGGTCTAGATGAAGCTGCTGCATTGTAAAATGTCTTTGGTACAGCTTGATTTGGGCCTTGCACTTTTCAAAATGATGTTCTTCCTCAGCACAGTGTGTGTATTTCATCCTTTTCAACTAAAGGCCCCTTGTGATAAAAATCCAAAAACAACCGGAGACACGTGAACAATATAGAAGAGCTTTATTATGAAGCTTTTGCAAAAGGGAATTCTGCTCATTGCAGAAGACATGGTTCCCAGGAAGGCTGGGGTTTATAAACAGGTTCAAATATACAGTCTCTGCCCCTTTCCTGGGTTCACAATCTATCCAAGCTATGTATCTCCCTACCCACACCTATATTATTGTAGCATAACACCTGTTTCCTTGTCCTTGGAAACTACCCTCGTTCTCATCGCTTCTTCCTGTTATGGTCCTGTTATGACCATCTATAATACAATATCCTTATGCCAAAAAATACATGCCTATGTTCTAGCCAGAAGCCTGATATTTACTTTAGAATATAAAACAGTACATGTTTATTAGATATATAACATCCAATAATCATTTCATAGTTCAAATATTGGATAAGTTTGGCTTCCCTTCTGTTCTTCATTTCCCAGGTGTAACTCATAATATGCAATTTCTACATATCACACCCCTCTACATCAGGGATGTCAAATTCACGACAACACATTGTCGTCACATGACGTATCACAACTTTCCCTCCCTTCGCTAAACCGGGAGTGGGCGTGGCCAGCACTTGACAGATCTGGCCTGCAGGCCACGAGTTTGACACTTGTGCTCTCCATGGTTTTCTTCACTCTCCCCCACCAGCAGAAGCTCCTGAACAGATGCCACAAGGCAAAGACGCAGAAAGATCTCGCCTTCCCAAAACTGAAGATCTCCTTAATGGAAGAGGTCTCTCTGGGGGAGGAAAATGAGCAAAATAATCTTCCTCTACCAGCCAAGATGTTGGAAGAAGAAGCATAGGTGATGTCATCTCTGTGTTTGAGCTCTGAACTAGATTTTGGGCCCCAATGTTGGTCTTCAGGTCGACCTAATGAAGTTTAGAACATCTTTTGCCTCTTGAGAGCAAAAGGGCTGTTTGAGGAAGTCTAAATCAGGGGTCTCCAGCCTTGACAACTTTAAGACTTGTGGACTTCAACTCCCAGAGTTTCTCAGCCAGCAAAGCTCCAGGAGAGCTATAGGAGTTGAAGTCCACAAGTCTTAAAGTTGCCAAGGTTGGAGATCCCTGGTCTAAATATTTTGTATTTGGAAGTTAACAGCTTGTTTGTTTCCTCCAAAGAATTTCCCAAACCTGAGATCCAATCCTGGATAGAAGAAGGAAAAGATCTACTTGTCCAACAGGATAAGGAAGGAGAAAGATCAGCAGGAATCTGTTCAGGTGAGTGGTAAGGAAATTAGATGCGGCTGGATGTGGGTTTAATTTTTCATCTCCCGAGAGAGATTTGTCCTGAGTTAGGTTGCCAGTTTATTCTCATTTGGACCATTCGTTCCTTCTTTTTCTGTGTAAGAAGTTATATGGGATGTAAAAAGTGATTCCATCCCTTATGGGCTTGTGGACAGCTGAGACCTCAAAAGTTTTGAGAACAATCTTTAGAAAATGTCCCACTTTGCAGAAGACCTGGGAACTGACACCAGATGTTTGAGGTTATGACAATGTTTCCAGGAAACCTCCACTCCAAACAATAACTCCGAGATAAACATTTCCTCCAAAGTTCTGTTTTATTTGGATAATAAACTGGCACATCTGGGGAATCCTGAATCTGAAAGTTCCGGGTTTCCTTGCAATAAGTAAAAACTATAACTCCACCCCCTACACCCATCATTGCATCACATGCCCCAATCACCATCTGTCCCAGCTTGAGACGTCTTCTCAACCAGGTGCAGAAATAACATGACCTTGACTTAGAAGAAGAATGCTATTATGTCTAACCACAATACACTCCAAGAAATTCCCCCCTCCCATTTTCCCAGGTTCAAGAATGTGGCAGCGTGGAAGCATCTGGTGCTAATATGGCTTCCAAAGCTGACAGACAATACTTCATAGGGAAAAAAATGAAATTCACAAAAGGAGGAAAGATTCATTAGGATCCAGCAAATGTCGGAAAGGCCTGGGCAAGATTGTATATTCTTCAGACTGGTATCACCACAAAAAGATGTTGGATGGCCAAGTTCTGATATCAACACCAGGCTTTTCCTGACATTTTGGAAGGATATGAATTAGTGGATTTCAGAGAACGGGAAATTTCGACTATTTCAAAAGTGGCAAAAAGTGATTGAATGTGGAACCAGTAACTTTCTTGTCCGTGTTCAAGAAGAAACTGAAGGCTCCTCCATCAGGGATGCCTTAATTATGGATTTCTGCCTTGAAGAGGTTGGACTGCATGACTTCAGGAGTCCCTTCCAATTTTAGAATTTTATAGATTCACAGAATGTCTGCCTAATCATTGTATTTCAGATAACAGAATAACTGTCAGGATTCCGGCAGTTACCCCCATTTAAAACATGAGTTTCGAGCCAAACTTCCAAAACTTCAAAGGGATTTATTGGGAGTTAAAATGTCCGGCATTGCTTGGGTGTAGCCAACTCTGAAACACATAATTCATTGTGACCCTGGTTTTCCCCCCACCCCCGGGTGTATCTTAATTCATATTCTCCAATGGGACACCTCCATAGCCAAGAGTCACGCTCTCCAGTTAGAATTTTGCACGGTAGAAACTTCAGTCACCTAGTTACTATCTTTGAAAACTATTTACGGAATGCACTTTCATTTTCCAAGCTGCCGCACAGCTCCCCACTTCCCTTTCTGTTGGCAACTCTAAAAAGACCATAGAAATATTTTATGAGTTGACATTAACAGAGTTCAAAGGGAGGTCTTCTAGTCCAATCTTCCGTTCAAGTAGGAGAACCTATACCATTTCAGACAAATAGTTGTTCAATCTCTTTCTTAAAAACCTCCAGTGATGGATCACTCACAGCATTTGAAGGCAAGTTGTTCCACTGGTTAATTGTTCTCTCTCTCAGGAAATTCCTCCTTAGTTCTAGGTTGCTTCTCTCCTTGATTAATTTCCATCCAGTTTTTCTTGTCCTGCCTTCAGGTGCCTTCAGGTGCTTTGGAGCAGGAATCTCCAACCTTGGCAACTTTAAGGCTTGTGGACTTCAACTCCCAAGTCCACAAGTCTTAAAGTTGCCAAAGTTGGAGACCCCTGCTTTGGAGAATAGGTTGACATCCTCTTCTTTAAGGCAGATATTGGAACACTGTTATCATATATTTGCAATTCCCTAACAATTTACAAGAATGACTAATTGAGTACATTTGTTCCATTTTTCTGTTTCATTTGTAATCTAGTCTTTTCTCTGTCTTTCTGTCTGAGCAGGTTTGGTGATGGAAGATTCCCCAGCTGAAGAGCTGTGCTACACCTCATCAAGAATTGTCAAAGATGAAGAGCAGGAAGAGATTGCTGGTGATCTCAAGGGATCAGTGGGACAAGAAGGGCAAAAAGCAGAAACTTTGAGGAATCTGTCTATCTTCCGGACAGAAGACAGTTGTCAAAATCTAATCCAGAAAGGAGACGAAAAGAATAAAAAAACTTCAGGTAGTAGGCCATTAATCTCAAAATTCAAACTCGAATTGCACCACAGAAATTATACAGGGGAGAAACTCTATCAACGTTCAGGATGGACAAAGAGCTCAAACCTTCTTTCGCATCAAAAAATCCATCCAAGTGAGAAATCAGATAATTGCTCGGAGCATGGGAAGAACTTCCTTCAGATAGGCGATCTTTTGCCGTGTCAAAGAATTTACGGAAAAGAGAAATTATTTCAGTGCTCGGAGTGCGGAAGACAATTCAACCAGAGCGCCTCTCTGACCCGACATCAGCGATTACACACGGAAGGAAGACTCTACCGATGCTTGGAGTGCGGAACGAATTTCGGTCAGAACACGTCCCTTATTTCACACCAGAGACTTCACACTCGGGAAAAACTGTACAAATGCACAGAGTGCGGGAAGAGTTTTAGCCACCCCGCACTCTTGAGTCAGCATACAAAAATCCACTCGGGAGAGAAGCCGTATCTGTGCTTGGAGTGTCCCAAGACATTCAACACGAATGCCGGTCTGGTTTCTCACAAGAGAATTCACACGGGGGAAAAACCGTACGCGTGTTTGGAATGTGGGAAATGCTTCCGGCAAAGAACGCACCTGACGACCCACCGAAGGACCCACACCGGGGAGAAGCCGTACAAATGCTTCGAGTGCGGAAGGAGCTTCAGTCAGAGCTCGCACCTTACTTTGCACCAACGCACTCACACGGGAGAGAAACCGTACCGGTGCTTTATGTGCGAGAAGACATTCAGCAATAGGACCTACCTTAATTGTCACGAAAGGACCCACACGGGAGAGAAACCTTACAAATGCCTGGAGTGTGGAAGGAGTTTCAGTCAGAGCAGCAGTCTTAGGGTCCATAAAAAGATTCACCAAGGGGATTGAAACCGTACGCGTGCTTTGGATGCCAAAAGAGCTATATGTGTAAGAAAAAAAAATTAACTTCTCCTCAGAGAATCCACAGACAGAGAAACTCTTATAGAATAGAATAGAATAGAATAGAATAGAATAGAATAGAATAGAATTGTTTATTGGCCAAGTGTGATTGGACACACAAGGAATTTGTCTTGGTGCAAATGCTCTCAGTGTACATAAAAGAAAAGTTACATTCGTCAAGAATCATAAGATACAACACTTAGTGACAGTCATAGGGTACAATAAGCAATCAAATCATACTAGGAAATAGTCAATAAAAATCGTAAGAACACAAGCGACAAAATTACAGTCAAACAGTCATAGGTGGGAGGAGATGGGTGAAAGGAAGGATGGGAGGATTAATAGTAATAGTAATAATCAGTCCTTGGAGCGCAAAAGAGCATTCAAATAAATGCACCTTTTGAATCCCGAAACAAATTCAGACCTTACAAACTTCAAAAGAGTTCAGAAACGGGAATGAAATTGAGATGGGGCATCTGGGGAGCAGGTCAAAAAAGTCAAGATGGAGATTGAAGATCCGTGCTCAAAGCCCTGTCTCTTTATCTGTGCATCGTACACACCATATAACAGAATAACAGAGGATTTTATAGATTCACAGAATATAAATAAATTCTAGGCATCGGGGATGCCTTAATTATGGATTTCTGCATTGAAAGGGTTGGACTTCCTGGTGTCAGGAGTTCCTTCCATCTCTGGAATTTTATAGATGCACAGAACATCTGCCTAATAATTGTATTTCAGATAATAGAATAACAGAGTTGGAAGGACCTTGGAAGCCGCCTAGTATAGTCTCCTATACTATTATGGACAAATGGTTGTCCAATCTCTTATTAAAAACCTCCACAACTTCTGGAGGGAAGTTGTTCCACTGATTAATTGTCAAGAAATTTCTCCTTAGTTCCAGGTTGCTTCTCTCCTTGATGAGTTTCCATCCATTGCTTCTTGTTCTGCCTTCAGGTTTTTTCAGAGACTACATTGATCCTCTCTTCTTTATGGCAGCCCCTCAGATATTTGAACAGTGATATCATGTCACCCTTAGGCCTTCTCATCACTAAACTAGACATACCCAATTCCTGCAGCCGTTCATATGTTTCCAGTCCTTTAATTATCATGGTTGCTCTTTGCACTCTTTCTATCATAGGCACAGCTGCCATCTTGATTTTTTTTAACCCTTCTGCAATTCTAAGATTCACTTTTTAGAGATCAGAGACTGTCCCACTGATAGCTTTATGAACCATTGTAATAATTCAAATATTAATAACTGAGCGAAGCACATAATTTTAGCATTCCCAAGTGCGTGAAGAGTTTTTGTTGCAAGAATAAACTTAATAAAATAACTTCTATGTCTAATGAATGGGGGGAGAGAGGGGGAGGGAGGGATGCTTACATTGTGATACAGAGTTTACAATCTTCAACAAATACAAGAAGTATAGAAGCAGTACATGACGTGTTACAATCAACGACACGTACACATGATTCTTGGGACCAGTGTCCCGAGTTCAGAAATTCTTGAGTTCAGAAGTTCCTCCTTTCTCGGTTCACCGTGCTTTATTATTATACTCTAAATGTAGCAGTGTGCTCATACATACAAACTAAATGATTGGTTACCCTAGATGTAACAACATAGTAACAATGCAGTAATTGGCTAATACAAGCAGATTTCTAAACGTGCAGGTGGGTGAATTCCAGCATATCGTTGACTGCCTGTTAGTTTCCTGAGGAAAGATATTTACTCTAAAATAGCACAGCTCAGAATCTGAGGGGAAAAAAACCTTAGACTTTTTAATAGAACAGAGAAAGATCAGTGATAGAACAGAGAAAGGTCAGTAATAGGTCAGAGAAAGGTCAGAGTCTTCAGCCAAGTCGGTGTGCCGTATCATTGACCATTGACTGTTACCTACACGACGGACATAAAGCATGTGTGTGAGAATGGTTTCAATGCTAAACAGGAAGTGAGAAATGAAGGTGAAGTTTTCTGTTCAAGACATTTGTGAAGAAAGGATGCTTGGAATGAATATCGGTTGATTCCTTCCTTCCTTCCTCTGTTTGTTTCATTAGCATCCCAGAGTACTTAATTAAGATGAGTGGCTATGAAGGATGGGATAGATAGGTAGGTAGGTAGGTAGGTAGGTAGATAAGATGATGGATGGATGGATGGATGGATGGATGGATGGATGGATGGGAGAGATACGAGTGGCTGACTGGCTAGATTGGTTGGCTGGCTGGCTAGAAAGAAAAAGATAGATAGTTGGATAGATAGATAGATAGATAGATAGATAGGATGATGGATGGATGGGAGAGATATGGGTGGCTGGCTAGATTGGCTGGCTGGCTGGCTGGAGAGAGAGAAGATAGACAGACAGACAGACAAACAGATTATATCCATTTGTTTCTTTAGCAGCCCAGAATGCTTAGTTAAGATGGGTGGCTATGAAGGATCAATGAATGAAAGGATGGAAATGATAGATAGACAGACAGACTGATAGGAGAAATGTCCTCAACTGGTCCCTTAATGACAAGTTACAACAGACCAAAACCCCCCCAAAAAACTAATTAAGACCCATTTTCAAAGTAAAATGGCTGCCCCAATCCCCCAAGTCATGTGATTTCATTTTGGGCACATGAACTAATGATGTGTGGAAAGAGCTTCAGGAAGAACAGTTCCTGAAAAGCCGCCTAATCCAATGTATGCATACAGCAAAATATTTAACACTGTGCATTGTGCACTGTGCAGCCAGAAGCCATACCAAAAAGGAGGAAAAAAGCAGAGGAAGTCCACGGCAATATAGGTGTGTTTGTGTATAGGTAGTCCTCGACTTAATAATAGTGTCAACTCAAAAATATTTCTCTGGTCTCTTAGAGTTGACAGCAGAAAGGGAGTGAGGGAAGTAGTGTATTCTTAAAATGCTTTCATGGATTAATGGCTAGGCAGCTGAAGCTTCTGGCCCACAAGATTATTACCAGAGACATGACTGATGACTCTTGACTATGGATATGTTCCATTGGAGAATATACATCCAGGAGGTGGGGGTCAAGGGTGACATGAATGATGTGTCTCAGAGTCGGCTGCATCCAGGTAACGCAGGCATGTTCACTCCTAATAAATCTTTTTTTAAAAAAAAAACTCTTGAGAGATGTGGCTAAAGACTCATGATTTGAATGGGGGTGGATGCCGGAGCCCTGACAAATACTTTGTTTGTGACCAAAGTTACAAAGGCAATGGAAAAATTGACATGTCCATTTTTCACACATGACCATTGCAACACCCCCATAGTCATGTGATTTATATTTGGATACCTGACAATTGACTCACATTTATGACGGTTGTGATTCCCATTTGTGACCTTTTGACAAGCCAGGTCAATTGGGAAGCCAGGTCCACTTAATAACTGTATTACTAATTCAACAACTGCAGTGATTCACTTAACTGATTTGGCAAATAAAGTTGTAAAATGAGGCAAAACTCACTTAGCAAATTTCTCACATAGCAACATAAACTTTGGCCATAAATTGTGGCCATACGTTGAGGACTACCTGTATATGCATATATGCTAACTTTGGAATTTTGGGAGTTGAAGTCCACACATTTTAAAGTTGTTGAGTTTGAAAAATACTGATCTAAATCTTTCTGGGCAGTTTCTGCAAAGGAGGGGGAAAATCACACATAAAAATCAGCCTAATAAATAAAATAAACATATAAATATACATAATAAACAATGCTTCCAGATGCCTCCTGATGATTAAATGTCCATTGAAGTCTATTCATTTTATCTACAAGCAAATAGATGCAATTACCGTGTGGCAATGCTTAGGATACCCGTGCTTCGCTATGAAACTATGTGGTGGGGCTTAGTTTTTGGGGAGGATAAATAAGGGGGAAAAATTATGCCTCTGCCTACCTGTATCCATCGATATTCATTTGGCTAGCGTCCTGTCAGTGTGTGAGAGAGTTGAGTGCTGTTTGGAAACTGAAACAGTATTTGCTGTGTGAGCAAGAATAGCAACGAGCCTGGGCGTGGCTTAGCTCAACTGTTCTGTACTAAAGGTGGTTGATGCTGTGAAACTAAAACTGAAACTCCTCTGCTTGTGTTTTGCATTGGGAACTTTTCAGGTGGGGAGGGGGAGTAGAACTCCTTAGCATCAGAGCATGTTAATAATAATAATGCAGGAAATACTAATGCTCTGATGGTCATTTCAAAAAATCCTTTCTTAGTGAGCACCTAGAAGCCAAGAGGAACATACGTGCCAAATTTCAAGTTTGTAGGCTTTACAATTCTGGAGATTTTGTGATGATGCGGGACTGGTATTTCGCTTTTATATATATAGATTTATGGTTTGTCTGCAATTTTTTATTATTAATTTGTGGCTCCAAATCTTACTATGCAAGCCGCATGCCCAGTGATGAAATGAACTATATTTTATACCATTATTAAGCCATACTAAAAAAACATAAATCCTCCGTTGTTTTATTTTTTTAAACTGTGCAAACAATCTCGCCCCTCCCCCCGCTATGCAAGAGGGAATCCAATAGGCGGTTCCCTCAAGGGAAAAAAAAAAATCAAAGTCCTGGCAACCTTCCTGGCTTCAGAGGGAAAACAGAGTATGCGCTGGAGAACTTTTCCCGGCTGCTGGTATTTCAGTGCGGAAATACGGTCTCTGACCGCGGTGGCGGAAGTGAGGGTCGCCACCGGCGTTGCGCCGTTCTAGCACCCCTCCAGACCACCTCTCTCTCTAGTTTTAACCCTCCAAACTGCTCGAGGGAATGGTTCCAGCTTTGGGCAGGTGGGTGCGTTGCGTTGACTTGCGGGTGAAAATGTGAAGGGTGGATCTGTGCTCCTGAAAAAAGTGAAAGCAGTTGCTTCCTTTTGTGTGCATGGGAATTGCAAAACCTCGGCCACGCCTCGTCCTCCACCAGCTGCCTCCTGCAACTTTGGCTGCCGACCTTCTCGAGTCCGCTGGGTGCAGCTGCAGGGCGGAACGGCTTCTCTTAGGGGCGAAAAAGGAAACAGATCACCGGAGCCTTAATTGTAGGGGGACTGGTCTGGGATGTCACTTCCCCTTCCATTTCTTGGGAGAGATCTAAGCAGAGGCGCCGAAGTCCATCCGGAAAGGTGGGAAGGGTAGGAGTCCCAGGGGGAAGGAGGAGGAGGGGAGCTTAGGGGTTGGAAGCAGATCCCACATCTCCGTCTTGCAGAATGGAGCTGGGATGCCATGCATTAGTTCAATCAATCCAATCAGAATAGAGCTGGAAGGGACCTTGGAGGTCTTCTAGTCCAACCCCCTGCTCAAGCAAGAGATCCTATGCCAGCAGTGGCTAACCTTTTTGGGCTCCTGTGCCAAAAATTGTGTGTGCTCTTGGCGTGCACTCACGTGCCAGCACCCAGAAGGTAATGTGCACCCCCACGCCCCTGCGCATGAGTGCGCATTCCCCCCATGCCGCCCATCCCCACCCACCCTCACCTGCACTGCGCCTCATAACTGATTTTCAGCTGGTTTGAGGCCTTTTTCGGCCTCCCAGAGACTTGAAAAAAGCCTCTGCAGGCCGAATAGGCCCGTTTAATCACTTCCGCTATTACAGGAAGTGACAAAACGGGCCTATTCAGCCTGCAGAGGCTTTTTTCAAGCTTCGGGGAGGCCGAAAAACGCCTCAAACCAGCTAAAAATCAGCTGTGAGGCGCGCGCATGCACAATCAGGTAAGTTTGCCTGCGGCTCACGTGCCGGCACAAATGGCTCTGCATGCCACCTGTGGCACACATGCCCTAGGTTCGCCATCACAGTCCTATGCCATTCCACATCGATGGATGTCCAGTCTCTTCTTTAAAACCTCCGGCGATGAAGCCCCCACGGCTTCTGAAGGCAAGCAGTTCCACTGGTTGTAATAAGTTGAGCTCCTCTTTGTGGCAGCCTCTCAAATATCATGTCCCCTCCAAGTCCTTCTTTTCCTTTAGATTGGCCCTACCCAAAATCTTGCCACCGGTCTTCATAGATTTCAGGCTGTAGGTTTTCAAGGGTTTATATTCTTATTTAAATTTATATTCTTTCAAGGGTTTATATTTGTTCCCTCTGGAACAAATTGCCCCCGGAGATGAGGATCATCCCTGACCTTTTGACCTTCCAGCGTGCGTTGAAAACACCTATTCCATCAAACCGGTCTGGCCTAGGGTTTTTCATTTACTTTAAATTCGGTCAAAATTGCTCTTAGTCCTCACTTTTAAATCCTTGCCTCATCCCGTTTATTTAACAACCAAATTTTATTCTTTAATTATTCCAATTATTGTATCTTCAACATATTTCTAATATCTGTACACTGTCCTGAGTCCCCCAAGGAGAGGGGGTGGTATATAAATCTTGAAAATAAATAAATAAATAAAAATAAATAAATAAATATGCATCCTATTAACCAGCTTGCCTATTGGAACAGTTTATTTATTTATTTATTTACAGTTTGCCTTCAGAAAGCGTTGGGGCTCCAAATAGATTTGGGTGTATAATGGTAATAATAAATGTGTTGTTGGAAGTTATAACCCACCCCTCCCCTAGGAAAATGAAATATTTTAGGATATACTAAAAGGGCAGAATATTTCCCCTAAAAGAGAAGTAGAAACTCAGAGAGGCAGAAACTCAGCCAACCCCTCCCCCCAATTAAGGCCTGGGGCCAGTCTATTTTGCATAACAAAGATCTACTCTAGGTAGAGCCATAATAGGAATTGCCCAAAGCCCTTTCATTATATCATCATCCAGCAAGCCTGGAACTCAGGGACAGCCTATAGAGTTGCTCTTGCATGGCCCTCATTATATCATCATCCAGCAAGCCTGGAACTCAGGGACAGCCTATAGAGTTGCTCTTGCATGGAGTCTGACAACCAATATAAGCTCAGATTCAAATCCCAACAGAGGGCATAAAACCAAGGGACTCTCAGACTTTCTTCCTTTTTTACCCAGGATCTCCAAGGCATGTGATCCTGTTCTTCACTAAACCTTCTTTCCAAGCAACTTCCATGAATCCAGTGTCTTTTTCCCATTTGGAACTGAACCCAGAAGGATATTTCTTCCAACAGTATGTATAAGGTTTGTCATTTGTATTTCAAAGAGATTGTACGCAGACAGTAAACTGCCATTGTGGATATGGAAATTGTATATATACAGTATAAAATAATAGAAATTGCACAAGAAAAAATAATAATACAAGAAAAAAAGAGAAAGAAATAATGGGAGCTCTATTACTGGAGATTTTTTTAGAAGAGGGGTTGGACTAGAGAGGGGTAATGGAGTACTCATAATTTCTGGGAGCAAGCTATTCCAATGGTTAATTGCTCTGTCAAGAAATTCTTCCTTAGTTCCGGATTGCTTCTCTCCTTGACAAGTTTCCATCCGTGGTTCCTTGTCTTGTCGTCAGGTCCTTTGAAGAATGGATTGTCTTCCTCTTCTTTGTGGCAGCTCCTTAGATATTGGAAGACTGCTATCAGGTCACCCCTAGTCCTTCTCTTCACCAGACTAGACAAACCCAATTCCTGCAACCGTTCTTCGTATGTTTTAGCCTCTAGCCCCCTAATCGGGTGGGATTCTACCAGTTTGCACCTATTTGCTATTACCGGTTGTTAACATTCTAAGCAGTTTGGGGAACCGGTTGTTAGAAGAAATTACTGGCCTAATCCTGTAAGGAAGACAGGAAGGAAACATTCTGGTGTTGCTTACAGAAACTGCCTCTCTGTTAACCCTTATTACATTCTTGGCAGGACTAGACTTCCTGTCTCAAGAACATCTCTGGAGTTTTTTCCCCCTCCTTTGCTGGTACTTTGCTTGTGTGGAATGACCATTCAAAGTTACAATGGCATTGAAAAAAGTGACTTATGATCATTTTTCACACTTACGACTGTTGTCATGAGAGGCCAGGCGAGGAGATGCGTGTCTCGATATGAGGGATATTGAGTTGGCCACACCCAGCCAATAACATGACCACCAAGCCATCTCCACCCAGTCACATGACCACCAAGCCACGCCTACCACCTAAGCCACACCCACAGAACCGGTTGTTAAAAATTTTGAATCCCACCCCTGCCCCTAATTATCTTGGTTACTCTTCTCTGCGCTCTTTCTAGAGTCTTGTGGAAGTGCTTTTTGGATTTCCTTAAGAAGAAAAACCCTCGTTCTTAAAGATGGCTCAGAAAATCTTTTGGAGCCAGACTGGTCCTATGAGTGAAAAGTCTTCTGCCGATCCAAAAGATCCTTTCGTGCTGTGGAATCATAGAGAGAAAAAGGTCCTGCGAGACGCACCAGGGGAAGTAGAAGGAAAAGAGACCTATGTTGTCAAACCTCCCCACATTCGTGAGTTCTGCTACCAAGAAGCTGAAGGGCCCCGAGCCATTTGCAGCCGTCTCTACCATCTCTACCGTCAGTGGCTGAAGCCAGAAATACATACCAAAGCCCAGATGCTGGACTTGGTGATTCTGGAGCAATTCCTGACCATCCTACCCCCGGAAGTGGAAAACTGGGTGCGGGAGTGTGGAGCGGAGACCAGTTCCCAGGCGGTGGCCCTTGCGGAAGGCTTTCTCCTCAACCAGGTCGAAGAAGAAGAGCTGCAGGTGGGAAAATGTATTCTTGTTGGTTCAAAGAGAGCGATGTTCAATTCTGCAATGTTCTTGTTCCTAAATGACTCCTTTTGGGGAGTATGAAAGGAAGAGATTTCAGTTCTCTCTGAGCTTGGTTGTCTTCTTGCAGACATTTCATTACCCAAAATAGATAACGTCATCGTTGCCAGCACTAGCTGATGATGTTCGCCAGTTTGGGTAATGAAACGTCTGCAAAAAGACAACTCAACTCAGAGAGCACCAAGAGTCCCTCATTTCAGCTACAAATTGTGGTTCGCAGGCAGCCTGTGCAGATGGCAGTGGAATAACGGGGACCAGTCCGGGAGTCTGGAGAGGACTCGGACAAGGGTCCTGGGTCTGATGTAGAGATGGGGCCAGGACCATCTGGGAGTGGGGTGCTGACTCCAGAGCCTCCAGAATCTGACAGCAGTGAGGCAGAGGAACAAGGGGAGCTTGTTCCCAGTGCATGTGTGTGCAGAGCTGCTAGAAGGCAAGAGCAGCTGAGACAAAAGGGGCGACTCGGGAGAAAGTCTTGGAGGTGATTGCCCCTCCCATAAGGTATAAAAGACAGGCAAAGATAAAGAAACCTTTGCAGGAAGCAAAGTCGTTTATTCTGTTCGGATTGATCCTTGAAGCTCTATGTACTTTGGTTTATTTTTTATAGTTCATTTGGCACTTTTGTTGTTGGCAGCAATTTAAAGGAGAGAAAGATGGGTGCTTATCTCGAGGAACTGTTTGGGACTCATTACAGGCTGGGAATGAACATAATTGCCAGTGCTGAAATAAAACAAGAGTTGTTTTAACTAAGTGTGTGCTTAATTACGGTCTCGGAAGCCTTAGTCAGAAGTTATTTTTCTTCCTTTTTTGGCAAATTGTTCCCTTGCTCTTTCCAAATTATTTTTCCAGGAGAGTAGTAGTAGCATCAGGATTAAATTTTATTTCTTTGTTAGACAGATAATTACGGTTCCTAGCAATTTCCAAGGACATAAAAACCTCAGGCCTTCTTCCCAGGATGGTATTATAAAGATTAAGGCAGAGGTCAGTTACCAATTCTTCCTTTTTTCCCCATTGCTATTGCTACTTCCTAGTAATTTCCAAGGATATAAGGAGCTCAGGCCTTCTTCGCAATGTGTGTTATCAAGTTTAAGGCAGAGCTCAGTTAAAAATTTTGCATTTCTCTCTGTTACTATTGCTACTTCCTAGCTATTTCCAAAGACATAAGAAACTCAGGCCTTCTTCCCAGGGTATATTATAAAGTTTAAGGCAGAGGTCACTTACCAATTTTCTCTTTCTCTCTACTGCTGTTGCTTCATGTTCAGGAACCCTTTGTGAAGACGTTTGCTGGACCCACTAAAATACGGGGAGATACGCCATATCGCTCCCAGGATCTGGTCTTACGAGGCAGATCCCAGGACGATACAGAACTAGGTAAGAAATTTGTCTGCTGAAGTCCTTAGGAGTTTGCACTGTCTGAGTTACTTTCGTTCTCAATTTGTGAAAAAAAAATCTGAATGTGGTGAAGAGTTCTCACAGGTTCTCAGGTGCTAAATGTGTTTGTTTGTTCTAGAGTGCCGTAAGCATTTTATTTATTTATTTATTTATTTATTTATTTATTTATTTATTTATTTATTTATCAAACTTTTATACCGCTCCCTCTCCCAAAAAGGAACTCGGGGCGGTGTACAGCCTACTAAAAAACACATAATAAATATACTATAAATACAATTAAAAATATATTAAACACATTGGTCCGGCTGTGTCCCATCTAATTGAAATTTAACAGTATAAAATCAGGGACTTGATTAAAAATTAAAAGTATAGAATTAACTACTAAAACCCAATTAAATTTAAAACCGGAACCCAATTACTGGGCGAGGCCAGCCTGTCTAAAAAATAGGGTTTTCACTGCGCGTCGGAAGGACAGGATATCCATCATGGCCCGTATCTCCGGGGGGAGATCATTCCATAGGGAGGGAGCTCCCACAGAGAAAGCCCGAACTCTCGGGGCCGTCAGCCGACAACGGCCGGGCGGCGGTACCCCAAGTAGGGCAACCCTGTGGGAGCGTACTGGGCGGCGGGAGGTTGACGATGGCAGTAGGCGGTCCCGTAAGTACCCAGGTCCCGAGCCATGGAGCACTTTAAATACCATCAGTACCACCTTGAATCGAATCCGGAGGGCCACAGGAAGCCAGTGCAGCCTGTGGAGAAGCGGTGTAACGTGGGAGCTCCCACAATCACCCGCGCGGCTGCATTCTGGACCAACTGCAACCTCCAGAGACTCTTCAAGGGGAGCCCCATGTAGAGAGCATTGCAATAGTCCAGGCGGGAGATAACGAGGGCGGAAGTGACTGTGCGAAGTGCGCCCAGATCCAGAAAGGGCCGCAACTGGTAGATCAGACGAATCTGATAAAAAGCCCCCCTGGTGACGGCTGCAATGTGTTCTTCTAAGGACAGCCGTACGTCCAGGAGGACACCCAGATTGCGCGCCCTTTCCACGGGGGTCAAAACCTCCCCCCCCACGGCCAGCGAAGGAACAAGCTGGCTGTATCTGGGCGCAGGAAACCACAGCCACACGGTTTTCGTCGGGTTGAGACGGAGCCTGTTACGACCCATCCAACTCCGCACGGCCTCCAGGCACCGGGACATCACTTCGACGGCTTCGTTGGGGTGGCCCGGGATGGAGATGTACAGCTGAGTATCATCAGCGTACTGATGGAACTCCACCCCGAAGCCATGGATGATCTCAGCCAGCGGCTTCACATAAATGTTGAACAGCAGGGGCGAGAGTACCGACCCCTGAGGCACACCACACAGTAGGGGCCTCGGGGCCGATCTCTGCCCCCCTGTCAACACGAATTGCGAACGGTCGGAGAGGAAGGAGGTGAACCACCGCAACACGGTGCCCCCCACCCCCAACCCCTCCAACCGCCGCAATAAGATACTGTGGTCGACAGTATCAAAAGCCGCTGAGAGATCTAACAGGACCAGGACAGAGGAACAACCCCTGTCCCGAGCCCTCCAGAGATCATCCACCAACGCGACCAACGCCGTCTCCGTGCTGTGCCCGGGCCTGAAACCCGATTGGAGGGGGTCGAGATAACTCGCTTCATCCAGGTTCTGCAGGAGCTGACGTGCCACCACACTCTCAACAACCTTCGCAACAAAGCGAAGGTTGGAGACAGGACGATAATTAGATAACAATGCTGGGTCCAGGGACGGCTTCTTGAGGAGGGGCCGCATCACTGCCTCTTTCAAGGCGGCGGGTAACAGCCCCTCTCTCAAGGAAGCGTTTATAATACCCTGGAACCAGCCTCGTGTCACCTCCCGAGTGGCCAAAACCAGCCAGGAAGGACACGGGTCCAACAAACAAGTGGTGGCATTAAGCCCCCCCAGTATCCTGTCCACGTCCTCCAAAGTAACAGGGTCGAACTCAACCCAGTTGACCTCACCGATATCCACCCCCGCCCCCCCGCCCGGAGATGCCCAGTCGGAGTCCAGCTCGTCCCGGATCTGAGCGATTTTGTCCTGCAGAAACCTGGAAAACTCCTCAGCCCGCCCCTGCAAGGGGTCCTCCCGCGCTCCCACCTCCAGGAGGGAGCGGATCACCCTAAACAGGGCGGCTGGGCAGTTTTCCGCGGACGCAATAAGGGTGGAGAGGTAAGACCTCCTCGCCATCCTTATCGCCACTAAATACGTCTTAATATAAGATCGTAATAGTGTTCGGTCAGACCCAGAGCGGCTAGCCCTCCAACTACTCTCTAGGCGTCTTTTCCGGCGCTTCATCTCCCTTAGCTCCTCAGAAAACCAAGGAGCCACTTGGGATCGGCACCGGGTCAGAGGCCGCAAGGGCACGACTCGGTCAAGGGCCCCAGCAGCCACCCTCTCCCAGGTGGCAACCAAGCCCTCAACCGAGTCGTGTGTGCGAGCTTCGGGAAATGGCCCAAGCTCCGTCAGGAACCTATCAGGGTCCATCAGGCGCCTGGGGCGGTACCATTTTAATGGTCCCGCCTCCCTGCGGTCAGGGGGTGCGGAACGGAAGTCGAGCTTCAGGAGCGAGTGATCCGTCCATGACAGGGGTTTTAAGGATGCTTTTTCCATTTTTTGTCTTTATTCACAGAGACTGGAATGACATTGATGGTCCCTAGGGAAACATCTCTTCCTTCTGGGGATACAGAAACCACAATTGTGCTTCCAGCTCAGGTATGAGGAGAAACACTCCATAGCATAAGTGTGAGCTGTCAAGCATCCAGAAATTATCCATGATATCAATCACTCCGAGACGTTACCTCTCCAATTGATTTATTAGGAACAGATCTGGCATGTCAAAAGCAATTTCCCAAGTGAAAGTTTTTTCGCTTGTTACACAGAATCCACCTTCTCTCCTCCCTTCTCTCCTCCCACTTCATAAATCACGAGTACCAATTAACTGCAACTGGAAATTCTTAATACGACAGAATAACCTTGAACTTTTCAACTCCTCTAACTCTCTAAAAAAAAAAATGTGGCAGCTGAATTTCAAAACTGACATGAGCTTTATATTCTGTCAAAAATTAATTGTATTTCCAAGAAAGGAGAATATTTGAATGAATGAACTCTTTATTGGCTAAGTGTGATTAGTCATACAAGGAATTTGTCTTGATGCATATGCTCTCAGTATCAACTCATAAAATATTTCTATGGTCTTTTTCAGTTATCAACAGAAAGGGGGGGGGGAAAGGGTTTGAAAGAGCAGTGCGGCAACTTAGAAATCGAAAGTGCATTCCATAGATAGTTTTTCAGAGATAGTAATTAGGTGACTGAAGTTTCTACTGCGCAAAAATTTAACAGGAGAACATGATTGATGACTCTTGGCTATGGATGTGTCCCATTGGAGACTATGAATTATGATACACCCAGGGAGTGGGTGGGAAACCAGGGTCAAGGGTGACAATGAATGATGTGTCTCAGAGTCGGCTACACCCAGGCAGTGCCGGACATGTTAACTCCCAATAAATCCTTTTGAAGTTTTGGAAGTTTGGCTCGAGACTCATGATTTAATTGGGGCAACTGCCGGAATCCTGATACTCAGCATACAGAAAAAGAAAAGAAAAAAAAGATACACTCGTCAATCATAAAGAACAACACTTAATAATAGTCACAGGGTACAATAAGTAATCAAATCACACTAGGAAACAGTCAATATAAATCGTAAGGATACAAGCGACAAAGTTACAGTCATACAGTCACAAGTGGGAGGGGATGGGTGAAAGGAAGGATGAAAAATTGAATAGTCATAGTAGTGCAGACTTAGTAAATAGTTGGATAGTGTTGAGGGAATTATTTGTTTAGCAGAGTGATGGCGTTTGGGGAAAAACTGTCCTTGTGTCTAGTTTTCTGATGTGCAGTGCTCTATAGTGTCGTTTTGAGGGAAGGAGTTGAAACAGTTTATGTCCGGAATGTGAGGGGTCTGTAGATATTTTCACAGCCCTCTTTTTGAGTTGTGCAGTATACAGGTCCCCAATGGAAGGCAAATTGGTAGTATTTGTTCTTTCTGCAGTCCTAATTTGTATATCTATGGAGATTTCTCACTCATCCAAGTCGTGGTTGTCCCAAAGGTACTTTTTTCAAGAGGCAACTGGACTTTCTGGTTTTTCTTTGAAGACGTTTCGCTTCTCATCCCAGGAGCTTCTTCAACTCTGCAAGCGTCTTGGATGAGAATCAAAACGTCATCAAATAAACACCAGAAAGTCCAGTTGCCTCTTGAAAAAAGCACCTTTGGGATAATATTGATAGCTCGGGATTGAAATGAGGAGTCCTTAGTGATCTCTGAGCTCGATTGTTTTCTTGCAGACCAAACTAGGTAACGCCATCAGTGCTAGCGTTAGTGATGATGTCACCTAGTTTGAGTAATGAAAGATGTACAAGAAGACAAGCCAGAGAATACCAAGGACCCCTTCAAATTGTATTTTTCTTTTCGAATTCTCTTGGAGCACGCTTATCATGCTATGTTATGTTACTTCCTGATGGGCCACTCACAAGAACTTCACCTAGGAATTCTTCTAGAACAAGGGTGTCCAACTTTATTTCATTGAGGGCCGCATCGGGGTTGTGTTTGACGTTGAAGGGCGGGAGACAGCGTGGGCATGGCCAGGTTGATATCATTTGTATTGTGGCGGGGATCTGTGATAGCCAGACCCTCCCTCCCTCCCTGTCATTATAATCTTCCTCCCTCCCTCCCTTCCTCTCTTTTCTTCTTTTTCCTTCCCTCTTCCTTCTTCCTTCTCCTCTTTCCTTATTCTTCCTTCCTTGCTCTCTTCCCATCTTCCCTTCTTTTTCTTTGTCTTTCCTCTTCCCCTTTCTCCTTTCCTGTCCTTTCTTGGATGCTCAAATGCAGAAGGGGAAACATTTCTCCTTTTAGTTTGTTTTGCTAAATTCTCCGGGCCCCATTTTTACTGGCAGAGGCACCGCGGCCCGGTCCTTTGATAGAATATTCCTGAACAACTTCTCAGTGAATTATCAGCAGTCAGGCGTTTGGAGCCTTTCCTGTTTTCGTACATAATGTCAACTCATAAAACATTCCTATGCCTGTTTTAGTAATTGCCATAAAAAATGGAGGGGGGAGGAAGGAAATCTGGAAGAGCAGTGCAGCGGTTTGAAAGCGAAATTACATTCCAACTCTTCTCTTTAAAAGATTGTAACTAAAATACCAGAGCTTTTGCCCACGAATATATTTAATTGGAGAACATGATTGATGACATCCAGCCCGTGAACGTGCTCAGTTGGAGAATCTGGTTTATGACACTGTTGTCCCCAAAACTGGGCTCTTGCTTGGTGTCGAAGCCAATAAGTCACCGGACACAAGTTATGATACAATATACTTTTATTTTGGTACCAAGATATAAAGACCCTGGCTCGAAAGCTAACCAAGGGCCCCGATTACAATCTTACAGCAATTTTTATAGTCAAGGAGTGGTCACATTCAGCCCTTTGCCCTTCCCCTAATAATGCATGCATAACAGATAATATTGATTGGTTATTTGGATCTCCTACATAGCTAAATGTCGCATCACCTGTGTTTCACCCCAGGTCACGGGTATCTTGCAACGTGTCCTAGTTTCATGTGCCAGCTATGTGGTTTTTGAGGGTTGTTCTTATAAGCAAGCTATTCTTGTTCCTAATATCCTGGCTGGTGGTTTGAGGTGTTAACTTCTGCCCCCCTCCTTCTGCAGAGAAAAGTAAAAACAGTTTGAAAACTTTGTCTGAGGCAGCAATCCCCCCCCCGCGACCCCCCCCCCTCCTTCTGTAGAGAGGGACAGGAAGGAGCAAGGCTGCTTAAGGCACAGAAATGAAGACAATAGAAAATGTTTGATCAGAATTCATATTCCTCACTCTCATGTCCATTCCATCCATACCTGGGTCCTATCTCCACATACGACCCATCCTCTGATCCCCAGGGCCTCCTCTGTACATACATTCCATCACCTGATCCTTCAACACACCCAGGGGGGAGGGTGGAAACAGGATCACAGGTGACTGTAAAGTACCTATGCCAGAGTTGGCTTCATACAGGGCAGTGCCAGTATGTCGCCTCTAATGAATCCTTTGAAGTTTTTTGAAGGCTGGCTTGAGAATCATGATTTAATTAGGGCGATTGCTGGAATCCTGACAGCAAGCCAACTGTGGCATATGTCATTTACAGTCACCTGGGACCCTGTTTCCCCCCTCTCTCCTGGGTGTCTCATAAACCAGATCCTCCAATTGAGCACATTCACAGGCTGGGTGTCTTCATTCACGTTCTTCAATTAAATATATTCGCGGGCTAATAATTCCTCGGAAAGCAGGCATTAACTTCATTCTGCGTCTTTGCCTGGGAGAGTTTTGAGGGGAGAGAAGTTGAGAACCTTCCCTCAGCCTGTGTGTGTTAATAAGAAACTGTTCCTTTCTCCTTCAGGAAGAAGTGGGAGTCCGTTTCACGAAGGAGGAATGGGCTCTTCTGGATTCCAGTCAAAGAGATCTGCATGGAAAGGTCATGATGGAGACATCAAGGAACTTGGCCTGTCTCAGTAAGAAGCTCTCTGAGTTTTTGTTCCAGATCGAAGAACATAAATGTATATGTAGAAACAATCAGCCGGTCAGTTCGTTCCAAGAAATTCTTAATCCAGTCTTCTGACTGGACGAACCAAAAGAATGATGTCACTCCTGGCACAGACCCACATCAACTTCAAGGAAGTTCAAGGAAGAACTCAGACTTCCAGAAAAGATTCATGTGTTTCTGTGTGACGGTTTCCAACATACTTTAATTTAATAATTTTATCATTTGTATATTCTTTCATCCCTTAATCTAACCTTAACTCTATCTATCTATCTATCTATCGATCGATCGATCTATCTATCTATCTATCTCTATCCATCCATCCATCCATCCATCCATCCATCCATCTATTTTGTCAAGCGATTATAAGATAACAGGTATAGGTATAAACATAGTTATGAATACATTAAATGGATACATATAAGAAAAATTAAAAAGAAACAATAGGACAGGGATGGTAGGCACATTGGTGCACTTATGCACGCTCCCTACAGACCTCTTAGGAAAGGGGTGAGGTCAATAGTAAACAGTCTTAAGGTTAAAGTTTTTGGGGTTTGGGGAAGAAACCACAGAGTCAGGTAGAGTATTCCAGACATCATTCATTTATTCTTTCATCCATTAATCTAATCATTTAATCTTTCATCCCTTAATCTAACCTTAACTTTACCATTCATTTATTCTTTTATCCATTAATCTAACCTTAACTTTATTGTACATTTATTGTTTCATTCCTTAATCTAAACTTCTTTGTCATTCATTTATTCTTTCATTCCTTAATCTAAACTTGTTTGTCATTCATTTATTCTTTCATCCCTTAATCTAACCTTAACTTTACCATTCATTTATTCTTTTATCCATTAATCTTGGCTTAAGTTTATCGTTCATTTATTCTTTCATCCCTTAATCTAACCTTAACTTTATCATTCATTTATTTTTTCAAACATTTCAGAATTGAGTAGTAAGGTTTCCCTTTTTTCCTTTTTCCTTTGGCTAATTCTTCTGTTTAATAAATTGTTTAGTAAGTGTATAGTTGCTAAAAAGTCATCCCAACTTCATCCAGGTATACAGAGATGAAAGGAAACTGTAGAGATGGTAGAATTCAAAATTGGTTCCTTAAACACAATAAGTCTAATATTTTTCTTCACTTTTTCTCTTATGCAGGAGCTGAACAAGGGATGAAAAGCTATAAGGAGCCACGTCAGGCACCAGAGCCAACCAGGAAAATTAAAATGGCTGAAGAGACATTTTACAATCAATCAAAACCAATGAGAGATGATGGAAACCATCTAAAATATGGAGACGAGAAACCTTCTCCTTCTCCTGCTGAAATCCAGAACTTCCAAATCCAGTCAGGTTCTAAAGGAGAAAGAACTGAAAAGTGTCAGTTTTGTGGGGAAAGTATAACGGATAAAACGGATTCGTGTAAACGTTGTAGCACCCAGAATAAAATGGAACAATATGGAGGCACAGGATCCGGAAAGTATGACAGTCAGCCCAATCCTGGGACTGTCATGTATTACCTAGGAGAGAAATCGTATCACTGCATGGAGTGCGGAAGGAGCTTCCGCCAGAACTATCATCTTAGTTACCACAAACAAATTCACACGGGGGAGAAACCGTGGAAATGCGCAGAGTGCGGAAAGACCTTTACAAATAGGAGTAATCTTACTTCCCATAAAAAGATCCACACAGGCGAGAAACCCCACAAATGCCAGGACTGCGGCAAGAACTTCAGACTGAGTATCAATCTGACCCAACATCAGAGAGTTCACTCAGAGGAGAAACCCTATATCTGCAGTAAATGTGGGAAACGATTTGCGGTCATCAGTTCCCTGGTTTCCCATAAAAGGATCCACGTGGGAGAGAAACCTTATAAATGCCTGGAGTGTGGAAAGAGCTTTGCCCAGAACAGCTCCCTGACTTCCCATAAAACAATCCACATAGAGGAGAAATCGTGTTAACAAAAGAAGCACGGGAAGAACATCATTCTACTAGATTTACTTCCTGGAAAAGGATCCATTCAAGTGAACGTACATCAGCCAAAAGTGCATCGTTTTTCTCCCAGCTGTTTTTTTAACCCCCATCATGGCCATGTTTCAAAATGTGGGAAGACCATGACAAAAGTCTAAAGTTGATGAAATATGATTATTTACAGACTTAAATACCGCTTCACAGTGCTTTACAGTGAAGACGTTATAAAAAGGATTTTGAGACTCTGGAAAAAGTACAGAGAAGAGCAGTCAGGATGATTAGGGGACTGGAGACTAAAACATATGAAGAACAGTTACAGGAATTGGGCATGGCTAGTCTAGTGAAGAGAAGGACCAGGGGAGACATGATAGCAGTCTTCCAATATTTGAGGGGCTGCCACAGAGGGGAAGGGGTCAAGCTATTTTTTAAAGCACATTTGAAGGCCAGACAAGGAACAATAGATGGAAACTGAACAAGGAGAGATTCAACCTGGAAATAAGGAGAAACTTTCTGACAGTGAGAACAGTCAACCCATGGAACAGCTTTGCCTTTGGAAGTTGTGGGAGGGTCATCACTTGAGGCTTTCAAGAAGACATTGGATTCCCATCTATCAGAAACGGTGTAGGGTCTCCTCTTTGGGCGGGGGGTTGGACTAGATGACCTACAAGGTCTCTTCCAACTCTGGTTATCTGTTTATTATTGTCTGATATTTATCTATTCATCACAAGCATCCTTTGTTCATAAACGACAGAATTAGAATGGAAAGACTGTGATTTACTTTTGTCTGGAACCAATGTTTACATAAAAAAAATGGATATTATGGGCTTGCTTTAAAATCACCGCAAAAAAATGGTGTTCGTAAAATCAGACACGGCCATGTGGTGACCGGGCTCAATTACAGTCCTAAGTTGAGGATCTTAGAGAGGACTGTAAAGGAACGACCCCCAATCCAATGGGACCGGTTCCATGGATAGAGGTTTTTTCCGTGGCCCGGAGGAGGCATGGTTTTGTGTTGTGTCTGCATCCCACGGATGGGGCTTCGCTTATTTGTGCAGCTGGGTTTCTGGCATGCCGCAGACTTGTTCCATTCCATGAAGCAGGGTTTGGGGACTCCTGCTCTACTGCAGATAATCAGAGTAGGAAGGGACCTTGTAGGTCATCTAGTCTAGCCCCGTGCCTAAACTGGAGATCCTCCATCCATTTCTGACAAATGGCAGTGTTTTAGCCTTCAGTCCCCTAATCATCTTGGTTGCTCTTCTCTGTACTTTTTCTATTCCTTCCTTCCTTCCTTCCTTCCTTCCTTCCTTCCTTCCTTCCTTCCTTCCTTCCTTCCTTCCTTCCTTCCTTCCTTCCTTCCTTTTTTTATTAATAGCCCAGAGTATTTAGTTACGATGGGTGGCTGTGAAGGAAGAATGGATGAAAAGATGGAGATAATAGAGAGATGGATGATAGATAGATATAGATGATTGAGAGAGAGAGAGAGAAAGAGAGAGTGATTTAGTCTTCACAATTGATCCCTTAATGAGTGAAGTTATATCACCCCACCTCCCCAAAAGCGAATTAGGATCCATTTTCAAAGTTAAATATCTGCCTCTATTCCCAAAGTCATGTGTTTTCATTTTGGGCACATGATTTTATGGAGTGTGGAAAGCTTCAACGAAGAGCATTCTAATCCCTCGTCCAATGTATGCATGTGGCAGAATATACTGTATATCAGCGGTTGCCAACCGACACACTGGTGGGCCGTGAGAAAATTTTGATGGGCCGCAGAGAAATCTCACCCCCAGAGCAGCCCCCCCAAAGCAATTAATCCAGGCTGTGCAGAAACACAAGGCCCACATGGCCTGCGGGAACCCTCCCCGCCTACTCACTCCTTACCGGCAAACTTGTCTGCGAAATTGCTATTTTTCCTTTTTTCGACCATCATCTGTTCTGCTGGTGCACCGGGAGATTTAGATTATCTAAGAAGCAGGAAATGGTTGGATTTCTTGCTTTCTAGCTAAGCACAGCCAAATCTCCCTTAGGATTGAAGGTTTGTTTGCAAGCAAATTCAGTGCAGACTCACGGCAAGCAAATTTGAGAGACTGAGCTAGCCGATGGTAGATAGATCGATCACTGAATGATTCTGTGAGCAACTCAATCTGTCTGCTTTGCCTGATTTTGGATAAAAGTTGCTCTTTTTTTAAATAAAAAAATCAATATTTGCATGCATAGTGTGTTGTGAGTTAATTTTGTGAGTTTGCTTGCTAGCAAATTTTATGAGTTTGCTTGCAAGCAAATTTTATGTGACAGACTGAGCTAGCCAATGGCAGATAGATGGATTTCTGAATGAATCTGTGATTCTGTGAGCAACTCAATCTGCCTGCCTGCTTTGCCTGATTTTGGGTAAAAGTTGCTCTTTTTAAAATAAAAAATTCAATATTTATATAAATATTTATAATATTTACATACAAGCCATGCCCAGCCAGTCACATGATCAAGCCACATCCACAAATTAGGCCACGCCCACAGAATCATTTAGTGGTCCCTGGGATCTAAAATTATGAGTTTGGTGGTCCCTGAGGTCCAAAAGGTTGGCGACCCCTGCTGTATATGGTAACATCTAGGCTTCCAACATGGCGACCGGAGGCTGTTCGGTTGGTGTCCTTCCCCGAGATGATCCGTTGTTGTGACGAGCCCCCTCCCCCGGGTCCTCACCCATGGCAATGGTGTCGAGAGGACCCTGGGGGAGGGTGGGCACCCTCGGGGACACCACCGGGGCTTTGGAGGTGCCCCAGGACGGCATCGGATCCTCTTGGCCTCCCCGCCTGGCCGACCGTTATCGAGGCCATGCCTGGAGCTGTCATCGCGACCAACGCCATCCCGTCGCGGCAGCTGATTTCTTCTGGTTTTCGGCCCGGACTATTAACGCCTTGCAGGAAGTTGCCCTCATGGCCTCCACCGCCGCCGCCGCCGCAACGTTTACTTTTTAATCGGCGTCGAGGCCCGGGGACAGGGCCGGAACTCCCAATCGGCTGGCAGCTGCCCTTGTGGCCATGGCCGCCACCTCCGTCGCCGCTACAACGAACATCTTGTGAACGGCGGCGGGGCCTTAGGGCAAGGTCAAGACATCCACACGGCCATGCTCTGCCCCCGTTGCCTCCGCCACCGCCACCACCGCAGCTGTTGCAACGGACATCTCGCGAACGCCGGCAGGGCCTCGGAATTCGGCCGGGGCCGCTCCATGGCCGTATTCAGCTCCCGTGGCCTCCACCGCCGCCACCGCCGCAACGAGTGCGTTTTGATTGGCGGCGAGGCCCGGAGATAAGGCTGCAACTCCTGTTCGACCATCGGCTGCAACGAACATCTTGCGGACGGCGGCGGGGCCTTGGGGCAGGGTCGAGACATCCACACAGCCATGCTCTGTCCCCGTTGCCTCCGCCACCGCCGCCACCACCGCCGTTGCAAGGAACATCTCACGAACGCCGGCGAGGCCTCGGAATTCGGCCGGGGCCCCCCCATGGCCGTGTTCTGCACCCATGGCCTCCGCCGCCGCCTCCGCCGCAATGAGTGCATTTTGATCGGCGGCGAGACCCGGAGACAAGGCGACGACTCCTATTCGACCATCGGCCGTCCTCATGGCCATGGCCGCCGCCACCGCTGCCGTCACAACGGTCATCTTACGGTCGGCGACGAGGCCCAGGAGCGGAGCCGGGACTGCCACACAACAATGTTCTGTCCCCGTGGCCCCCGCCGCCGCCGCCACCACCGCTGTTACGTCGAACATCTTATGGACGGCGACGGGGCCTGGGGACGAACCAGAGGCCACCACACGGCCATGTTCTGCCCCCGTGGCCTCCGCCACTACCACCACCGCAGCGATTATGTTTTAATTGGCGGCGAGTCCCGGAGACAGGGCCGCAGCTCCCGATCAATCATCAACCGCCCCCATGGCCATGGTCATGACGGTCATCTTACAGATGGCGGCAAGGCCTGGAAACGGAGCCGGGTCCTCCGCATGGCCATATACTATCCTCTCGGCCGACGCCACCACCACCGTCACACCGGAGGCCTTACAGACAGCGGCAAGGCCTAGAGACTGAGCCAAGATCATCTTACGACCACTCTCTTTCCTCTTATCCTTCGCCGCCACCGCCGTCGCATTGGATGTCTTCCAAACCTCTGCCGAAACCATCCCTGGGACTGCCCTCACATCCGCCGCCACCACAACTGCAACAAATACTTATCGAACAGCGGCGAGACTCGAGGTCCGGAACTATATCACCACCTTACTTACTTCCTACCTGGAGATCTAGGCCTAGTCTATGGCCATCATTCGGCCCTCCTCCAACCCCTTTTAGGGTCTTAGGACCATCATTGGACCCACCTGCTCCAACACAAATGATTCACAGTCATATTCCTCATATACTGTCTTATTCCTCAACCGAACTACGGGCCTTGAGATATGTCCCCCTATCTCAAATCTGGCCCACTTGTCTCTCCAAATCCCATCTCAAGGACGGATCCTGGGATCCGGAGAGATCTTGGAGTCGTCAGAAGGTGGGAGGGAGGGTTACTTAAAATTTTTAATCAAATCTTTTAACAAATTAGGGTCAACCATGTGGGTACTAGGGGACAACCCACCTGGGGGTCCGACCTGTTCACAGTTAGAGCGCAGCCGGAGTGGTCAGGATTCTGACATGGCTCAATTGAGGATGGGGGGTTGTCCAGAAGAGGGTGTCATTAAATCCATTATAACGGTGAGTGGGAGAGGCAGATTTGGCGCTTATAAGGGGCCACATTCTGTTTCGGGAGCGCGCCTCCGCTTTCTATCTGCTGTGGCACGCTCCGACCCCATTATCACTTCCCGTTCTCCAGGTGGTCTGAGTGATCGGGCCCTGGGCCTTCGGCTGATGTTATGTAACGCCAGGTCCGTCATGAACAAGGCCCCTCTCATTTATGACTTGATCTTAGAGGGGGGGGCGGACCTGGTGGGTATTACCGAGACTTGGCTGGGCCCAGAGGGGGGTGTCCCTCTGGTCGATATGTGCCCAGCCGGGTTTCGGGCTTTTCATCAGCCGAGGACCCAGGGAAGGGGTGGAGGTGTTGTGTTAGTTATCAAGGAAGATCTATGTCCGAGGGAGTCCACTGTTTCTCAGACGTCCGGATGTGAATCTCTTTTCGTGAAGTTTGGTTCCAAGGTTCAGAAGGGCTTGTTGATCGCTTACCTGGCTCCCTGCTATGCATCATCTGCCCTGCTTGAGCTTCTTGAGGTTATTGCCGGCATGGCGGTTGAGACCCCTAGGCTTATGGTCATGGGTGATTTCAACCTTCCCTCTGCCGGCGGTACCTCGGGAGCTGCTCAGGAGTTCATGGCTTCCATGACAGCCATGGGCCTAACCCAATTAATCCGGGACCCTACTCACATTGGAGGTCACACCCTAGACTTAGTTTTTGTCTCTGATCAGTGGCAGAGTGATCTGGGTGTAGGGAATATAGTCATAGAACCCCTGTCATGGTCAGACCACTCACTCCTAAAGCTTGACTTCCGTTCCACACCTCTTGACTGCAGGGAGGCGGGGCCATTAAAATGGTACCGCCCCAGGCGCCTGATGGACCCTGAAAGGTTCCTGATGGAGCTTGGGCCACTCCCCGAAACTCACACACACAACTCGGTTGAAAACTTGGTTGCCGCCTGGAATTTGGCGGCTGCTGGAGCACTTGACCGGGTTGTGCCCTTGCGGCCTCTGACCCGGCGCCGCTCCCAAATAGCTCCTTGGTTCTCCGAGGAGCTGAGGGAGATGAAACGCCGGAAAAGACGCCTAGAGAGTAGCTGGAGATCCAGCCACTCTGAATCTGACCGAACACTACTACGTTCTTATATTAAGACGTATTTAGTGGCGATAAGGATGGCGAGGAGAACTTACCTCTCCACCCTTATTGCGTCCGCAGAAAACCGCCCAGCTGCCCTGTTTAAGGTGACTCGCTCCCTCTTGAAAGTGGAGTCGCAGGATGACCCTTTGCAGGGTCGAGCTGAGGAATTTTCTATATTTCTCCAGGATAAAATCGCTCAGATTCGGAACGGTTTGGACTCCGACTGGTCATCTCCGAGCGGGAGGGCGAGATCAGATATCGGTGAGGTCAACTGGGTTGAGTTCGACTCTGTTACCAAAGAACACGTTGACAGAATACTGAGGGGACTGAACGCTACCACTTGTTTATTAGACCCATGTCCCTCCTGGCTGGTTTTAGCCACTCGGGAGGTAACACGTGGCTGGTTCCAAGGCATTATTAACGCTTCCTTGAGAGAGGGGTTTCTACCCGCCGCTTTGAAAGAAGCGGTGGTTCGTCCCCTCCTCAAGAAACCGTCCTTGGACCCAACATTACTATCAAATTATCGTCCTGTCTCCAACCTTCGCTTTGTAGCGAAGGTTGTAGAGACTGTGGTGGCACGTCAGTTCCCGCAGTACCTGGATGAAACAGATTATCTCGATCCCCTTCAATCGGGCTTCGATGGTTCTCCTCCTTCCTCTCCGACCGTTCGCAATTTGTGTTGACGGGGGGACAGAGATCGACCCCAAGGCCCCTACTCTGTGGGGTGCCTCAGGGGTCGGTACTCTCTCCCCTGCTGTTTAACATTTATATGAAGCCGCTAGGTGAGATCATCCGTGGCTTTGGGGTGGAATTCCACCAGTACGCTGATGATACTCAGCTGTACATCTCCACCCCAGACCACCCCAACGAAGCCGTCGAAGTGATGACCCGGTGCCTGGAGGCCGTACAAAGTTGGATGGGTCATAACAGACTCCGTCTCAACCCAGCCAAAACCGAGTGGCTGTGGTTTCCTGCTCCCAGATTCAGTCAGCTTATCCCATCACTGACCATAGGAGGAGAGACACTATCCCCTGTGGAAAGGGCACGCAACTTGGGTGTCCTCCTGGATGTGCGACTGTCTTTGGAAGACCATATTGCAGCCGCCACCAGGAGTGCTTTTTATCAGATTCGTCTGATCTACCAATTGCGACCCTTTCTGGACCTGGGCGCACTTCGCACAGTCACCTCTGCCCTCGTCATCTCCCGTTTGGACTACTGTAATGCTCTCTACATGGGGCTCCCCTTGAAGACTCTCCGAAGGTTACAGTTAGTTCAGAATGCTGCCGCGCGGATGATCATGGGCGCCCCTCGAGACGCCCACATAACACCTCTTCTCCGCCGGCTACACTGGCTTCCTGTGGCCTTCCGGATTCGATTCAAGGTGGTACTAATAGTATTCAAAGTGCTCCATGGCTCGGGACCTGGATACTTACGGGATCGCCTTCTGCCACCAACAACCTCCCGCCGCCCAGTACACTCCCACAGAGTCGCCATGCTCGGGGTCCCCCCACTAAATCACTGTCGACTAACAGCTCCGAGACTACGTGCTTTCTCTGTGGGAGCCCCAACCCTCTGGAACTGTCTCCCCTCGGAGACACGAGCCATGTCAGACATCCTGACCTTCCGGCGCGCAGTTAAGACCTTGCTGTTCAAGCAGGCCGGTCTAGCCAATTGAATCGTTGGGGTTAAATTTTTTTTTTTTTTTTAAATTTAAAAAAAATTTTTTCTGATGGGTGTTGTTCTTAGCCATTTTAGATCATTATTTATTTTCATTATTTTCATTTCCGTTACTTGTACTGTTTCGTTGTTGAATGTACACCGCCTCGAGTCCCTTTTTGGGAGAGGGAGCGGTATAGAAGCATGAACAAATAAATAAATAAATAAATAAATAAACGTGTATTTATATACAGCCGGAAGCCACACCAAAAAGAAAAAAAAAGTCCAGGGTAATATAGGTGCATGTTTGTATACCAAAGTTACAATGGCACTGAAAAATGTGACTTATGACAGTGGTAGGGTTCAATTTTTTTTTTTACTACTGGTTCTATGGGCGTGGCTTGGGCATGGCAGGGGAAGATTACTGCTAAATCCCCATTCCCTCCCCACCCCACTAACCTGCTTTTCAGCTCCGTTCTGTGCAGGGCAATCAAAGTAGGCTCAGCCAATCAGCTGGGATTCGGGAGGCAGAGAATAGTTGAGGGTGGGGCCAGTCAGAGGTGGGATTCGCCGGTTCTCCGAACTACTCAAAATGTCTGCAACCGGTTCTCCAGAACTGGTCAGAACCTGCTGAATACCACCTCTGACTGAATACCACCTCTGACCATTGCAGTACCGCTCCCCTCCACGGCCATGTGATTTACATTCAGATGCTCGACAATGGACTCAGTTTTTTTGACGGTCGCAGCACGTCACCTGATCCCCTTTTGCAACCTTCTGACAAGTAACGTCGATGGGGACTTTGCCAGACTCACTTAATAACTGTGTGGCACGTTGAAAAGAAGAGGCATGCAGCTCTTGACACTCTGTTACTCATTTAACAACTTCAGTGATTCACTTAACTGATTTGGCAAGAAAAGTGGTAAAATGAGGCAAAACTCCCTTAACAAAATGTCTCAGCAGCATAAATTTTGGGCTCCATTGTGGCCGTAAGTTGAGGACTACCTGCATTATGTATATATGCTAACTTGGGAATTTTGGGAATTGAAGTCCACACATTTTAAAGTTGTTGAGTTTGAAAAATACTGATCTAAATCTTTCTGGGCAGTTTCTGCAAAAGGGGAGGGGGGGAAAATCACACATAAAAACCAGCCTAATAAATAAAATACACATATAAATACACATAATAAACAATGCTCCCAGATGCCTCCTGATGATTAAACGTCCATTGAGGTCTATTCATTTTATTTACAAGCAAATAGATGCAATTACTGTGGCAATGCTTAAGAGATACATGCATATTGTTAACTAGCTCAATACCTGTGCTTCGCTATGAAACTTATGTGGTGGGGTTTAGTTTTTGGGGAGGAAAATAAGGGGGGGAGGGGGAAATTGTGCCTCTGCCTACCAGCATCCATTGGTATTCATGTGGCTAGCGTCCAGCTCTCCCAGCTGCCCAGCCTGCCTCCTGCAACTTTGGCTGCAGCCCTTCTCGAAGTCTGCTGCAGAGAGGAACGCCTTAGGGGAGAAAAGGGAAACAGATCATCAGAGCCTTAAAAGCAGGGGTCTCCAAAGTTTTTGGCAACTTTTAAGACTTGTGGACTTCAACTCCCAGATTTGCCCAGCCAGCATGACTAGCTGAGGAATTCTGGGAGTTGAAGTCCACAAATCTTAAAAGTTGCCAAATTTTGAGACCCCGGCTTAAAAGGGTTAATGCCAGAGAAGTAGGGTGCGTGGTTTGGGATGTCACTTCCCCTTCCATTTCTTGGGAGAGATCGAAGCAGAGGCGCCGAAGTCCATCGGGAAAGGTGGGAAGGGTAGGAGTCCCAGGGGGAAGGAGGAGGAGGGGAGCTTAGAGGTTGCAAGCAGATCCCATATCTCCATCTTGCAGAATGGAGCTGGGATGCCTTGTATTAATTCAATCAATCCAATCAGAATAGAGCTGGAAGGGACCTTGGAGGTCTTCTAGTCCAACCCCCTGCTCAAGCAAGAGATCCTATCCCGTTTCAGTCCAGTCTCTTCTTAAAAACTTCCAGTGTTGGAGCATTCACAACTTCTGCAGGCAAGTTGTTCCACTGATTCATTGTTCTAACTGTGATGAAATTTTTCCTTCGTTCTAAGTTGCGTCTCTCCTTGATTAGATAGATAGAATTCTTTATTGGCCAAATGTGATTGGACATACAAAGAATTTGTCTTGGTGCAAATGCTCTCAGTGTACATAAAAAGAAAAGATACATTTGTCAAGAGTCAGCAGGTACAACACCTAATGATAGTCATAGGATACAAATAAGCAATCAAATCATACTAGGAAACAGTCAATAAGATAGATAGATAGAATACTTTTATTAGCCAAGTGTGATTGGACACACAAGGAATTTGTCTTGGTGTGAGTCCTTCTCTTCACCAGACTAGACAAACCCAATTCCTTCCTCAAACCGTTCTTCATATGTTTTAGCTTCCAGCCCCCTAATCCTCTTGGTTCCTCTTCTCTGCACTCTTTCCAGAGTCTTGTGGAGGTGCTTTTCGGATTTCCTTGAGAAGAAAAACCCTTGTTCTCAAAGATGGCTCAGAAAATCCCTTGGGGCCAGGCTGGTCCTATGATTGGAAAGTCTTCTGCCAATCCAAGAGATCCAGAGTAAGTCTGGGAACAGGCCAAGCAGAACATTCTGGAAGAAGAAGCTGGATGGGTTGCACAGCATCGCCACATCTGTGAGGTCTGCTACCAAGAAGCTGAAGGGCCCCGAGACATTTGTAGCCATCTCTACCATCTCTACCGTCGGTGGCTCAAGCCAGAAACACACACCAAAGCCCAGATGCTGGACTTGGTGATCCTGGAGCAGTTTCTGACCATCCTTCCCCCGGAAGTGGAAAACTGGGTGCGGGAATGTGGAGCGGAGACCAGTTCCCAGGCGGTGGCCCTTGCGGAAGGCTTTCTCCTCAACCAGGCCGAGGAGAAGAGGCTGGAAGAGCTGCAGGTGGGAAAATGTCTTCTTGTTGGTTCAAAGAGAGGGATGTTCAATTCTGTAATGTTCTTGTTCCTAAATGGCTCCTTTTGGGGACTATGAAAGGAAGAGATTTCAGTTCTCTCTGAGCTTGGTTTCTTCTTGCAGACATTTCATTACCGAAATTGGATAACATCATCTCTGCCAGGGCTAGCACTGATGATGTTACCCAGTTTGGGTAATGAAACATCTGGAAGAAGACAACCAAGCTCAGAGAGCACCAAGGACACCATCCTTCTCCTTCTCTTCCTCCTCCATGCAACCCCCACCACCCTTCTAGCACTCCAGAATAGAATAGAATAGTAATAGAAATGGAATGGAATGGAATGGAATGAAATAGAATAGGAATAGAAATGGAAATGGAATGGAATGGAATGAAATAGGAATAGAATAGAAATGGAATAGGAATGGAATAGAATAAAAATAGAAATGGAATGGAATGAAATAGGAATAAGAATACTGGTAGAAGAGAATAGAACAGAACAGGAATAGAAATGGAATGGAATAGGAATAGGAATCAGAATAGGAATAGGAGTAGAAGAAAATTGAATAGGGAATAGAAATAGAATGGAATGGAATAGGAATAGAATAGAAATGGAATAGGAATAGGAATAGAATAGGAGTAGAAGAGAAGAGAATAGGAATAGAAATGGAATAGAATGGAATGGAATAGGAATAGGATAAAATAGAAATGGAATAGGAATAGAATGGAATAGAAATAGAATAGGAATAGAATAAGTAGAATAGAATAGAATAACAGACTTGCAAAGGACCTTGGAGGTCTTCTAGTCAAACCCCTGCTTAGACAGGAACCCTATAGCATTTCAGACAAATGGTTAATCAATCTCTTCTTAAAAACTTCCAGTGTTGGAGCATTCACAACTTCTGCAGGCAAGTTGTTCCACTGATTAATTGTTCTAACTATCAGGAAATTTCTCCTTAGTTCTAGGTTGCTTTTCTCCTTGATTAATTTCCATCCATTGCTTCTTATTTTTTTAATTAATTTTTTTATTTTTAATATAATATTTCAACCTTCAGTTGAACAGTGTGTTGTCTGGGTACAAGTATAATACTGTAGAAGTAATATCAATGTAATGAATGATATTGCAAATTCTGATTACTGTCCATCCATTGCTTCTTGTCCTCCAGGTGCTTTGGAGAATAGCTTGACTCCCTCTTCTTTGTGGCAGCCCCTCAAATATTGGAAGACTGCTATCATGTCTCCCGTAGTCTCTTCACTAGACTAGCCATGCCCAGTTCCTGCAACCGTTCTTCATATGTTTTAGCCTCCAGCCCCCTAATCATCTTTGTTGTGGGTAATGAAACATCTGCAAGAAGACAACCAAGCTCAGAGAGCACCAAGAGTCCCTCATTTCAATCCTGAGCTACAAAGAGTCTCCTTTTATTGGAAGATATTTTTCTTCCTTTTTTGGCAAATTGTTCCCTTGCTCTTTCCAAATAATTTTCCAGGAGAGTAGATCAAACCCACATCAACTTCAAGGAAGTTCAAGGAAGAACCTGTGGCTTTTCCCAATTTATTCTGGGAGGATGGATAGTTCTCTGGTCACCATTTCGTTAAATAATTTTGCTGATTGCTCTTGATATCACCTTCTTGTCATCAAAATGATACTGATAGAATCCAGAACATTTTATTGAGTAGTTTTCACTCAGACTTCCAGAAATGATTCATGTGTTTCTGTGTGATGGTTTCCAACATAATTTAATCTGATCTTAATTTTATCATTTGTTTATTCTTTCATCCCTTAATCGAACTTTAACTTTACAATTCATTTATTCTTTCATCACTAATCTAACCCTAACTTTATCATTCATTTATTCTTTCATTCCTTAATCTAACTTTAACTTTACCATTCATTTATTCTTTCATCCTTTAATCTTACCTTTATCATTTATTATATCATCCACTAATCTAACCTTAACTTTACCATTCATTTATTCTTTCATCCATTAAATTTACCATTAATTTATCATTCATTTTTTTCACCCATTAATCTAGCCATAACCTTATCATTCATTTATTGTTTCATTCCTTAATCTAAACTTCTTTGTCATTCTTTTATTCTTTCATCCCTTAATCTAACCATAACTTTAATCATTCATTTATTCTTTCATCTCTTAATCTAACCTTAAATTTATCATTCATTTGTTTTTTCCCATTCCAGAATTGAGTAGTAAGGTTTCCCTTTTTATTTCATTTTTTTGCTAATTCTTGTTTTTAGTAAATTGTTTAGTAACGTGTTTAGTTGCTAAAAAGTCACCCCAACTTCTACCTGAAAAAATAATCTTAGTTTCATCCAGGTATACAGAGATAAAAGGAAACTGTAGAGATGGTAGAATTCAAAATTAGTTCCTTAAACCCAATAGTCTAATTTTTTTCTTCACTTTTTCTCTCATGCAGGAGCTGAACAAGGGATGAAGAGCTATAAGGAGCCACGTCAGGTACCAGAGCCAACCAGGAAAATTAAAATGGCTGAAGAGACATTTTACAATCAATCAAAACCAATGAGAGATGATGGAAACCATCTAAAATACCCTGCTCCTCACGCTGAAATCCAGAACTTCCAAATCCAGTCAGGTTTTAAAGGAGAAAGAATCAAAAAGTGTTGGTTTTGTGGGAAAAGTATAACAGATAAAACAGATTTGTGTAAACGTTGTGGCACCCAGAATAAAATGGAACAATATGGAGGCACAGAATCTGGAAAGTATGACAATCGGCCCAACCCTGGGACTGTCACTTACTACATAGGAGAGAAACTGTATCATTGCACGGAGTGCGGAAAGAGCTTCCGTCAGAACTATCATCTCAGTTACCACAAACGAACTCACACAGGGGAGAAACCCTATATATTCAGCCAATGTGGGAAAGCATTTGTGCTCAGCGGTGCCCTGACTACCCATAAAAGGACCCACACGGGAGAGAAACCTTATAAATGCCTGGAGTGTGGAAAGAGCTTCTGCAGGAACAGTTCCCTGATTTCCCATAAAAAGACTCACATGGAGGAGAAACATTGTTAATGTAAGAAGCATGGAAAGAACTTCCTCGTTCTACTGGACTTTATTTCCTGGAAAAGGATCCATGTGTGATGACCTGGGGCACAACACAGAGGCGACACAGGAAGCTGACAGTTCAATACTCCCCCCTTTATTGCTCCAATTTTCCCCCAAAGGCTCCCACGTTTCTGGCAGGTCCCAGAGCAAAGTGATAACACCCACAAATACACACACTTCCAGCAGCCTCTGGCTGCAAATAGTCCAGCACAACGCTGTGAGCGAAACAGCCGCAAAGCGAGAAATCCAGCAGGGCAAGGGAGTAAGTCAAGGAGTCCAGAGAGTAAAGAACAAGTCAATCCAGGAAACGTCCAACTTCGGCAACAGTGCACAACACTCAATGGATTCAATGTTTGTTCCTGACAAACATCCCTCCCCACAACGTCTCCTTAACGCTCAGTCCCCTGGTGTCCCTTGTGAAGTGGGGCGGGACGCTCTCCTCCCGAGCCACTGGGTCAGCCTGCGCTGTTCCCACCTTCTCTCTTCTCTCTGTGCTCGAGGATCAGGAGGCAGTGGTTCTTTCTCATCACCTGGGCTCTACCTCATGTTCACGCTTAGCCCGGGCCTGCAACCTTAAACACTCTAAAGAGCCATTCGGACCCGTTTCCCACAGAAAAGAAAACCCCGGGAGCCAATAATTTAACAACCGGTGTGAGTGGGTGGGCGTGGCCAACTCAATGTCACTCACTCCCACCCAGTCACCTCCTGCTCTGGAATATGGAGCGAGTCTCAATCCCCCGCCATCATCCTTATCTTCTCAGGCCAGGTGAGGTGTGACAGGAAGGGGAGCGGGCAGGGCCACCCAGTGGTGGGACCAATTGACGGAGCCGCAACAGAGGGCTGAAAGAGCTGCATGTGGCTCTAGAGCCGCAGATTGCAGACCCCTGCCCTTGTTCTCCCTGCCTGAAAGCCATCCCAATCAAAAGTCCTGGCTTGACAGGGCCTGCTCCTCCTCACCTTCTTCCAAAGCCAATGCCGCCGCCCTCTGGATCTTCATCAGCTCCAGTTTCAGCTTGTCTTCCACTTCAGTTTCAGGCTTCGCCGAGGGCACGACAATCCATTCAAGTCAAAAGCAGTCAAAAGCAGAGGTGGGATCCGACCGGCATAACAACTGGTTTGGAGAGAGCGCACATGCGCGTCAAATGTGCGCTGCACACGTGTGCGCACTACCGGCTCCGGCAAGCATTTATCTTCTCCAGCTGACGAGCGGCACTCAGCTGTGCTGCACAAAGCAGCTGAGGAAGAAAATGCATCTGTTAAAGGAAAGCCTAAAGCCTGGGTGGGAGGTCCAAACAGCAGACCAAAACCTCGTCCCAGCGAACCAGTTCGGTGTCAGCTGCTCTTCGGAGCTGCCGGTTCTATAGAACCGCACCAAACCGGTAGGATCCCACCCCCTGTTCAAAAGTGCATCATTTTCTCCCAGCTGTTTTTTAACATTCATCATGGCCATGCTCCAGAATGTGGGAAGACCATGACAAAAAGTCTAAAGTTGATGAAATGCGATTACATGTAGATAACAGTAGCAACAGCACTTAGACTTGTATACCGCTTCACCGTGCTTTACAGCAGGAATCCGCAACCCCTGGTTCATGGACTGGCACCAGTCCACGGCATGCCAGAAACCGGGCCGTGCAAACAAACGAAGCCCCATCCGCGGGATGCGGACACGACATGAAACCACACCCCCTCCGGGCCACAGAAAAACCTCTGTCCACGGAACCGGTCCCTGGTGCCCAAAAGTTTGGGGACCATTGCAGTACAGTCCTCTCTAACATCCTCAACATAGGAATGTAATTGAGCCAGTTATTAAGCAGGTCGCCACATGGCTTTTACATGATTTAACAAACATTTTTTTGCAAGCCCATTGTATCCATTTTTTTTTGGGGGGGGGGGGATATAAACATTGGTTCCCGACAAAAGTAAATCACGATCACAGTGATGTAACTGTGGGACACTGCATACAGCCTTAATTCCCTCTAGAAATTAGATTGCCTCCCCCCCCCCAATACTTTTTCATATGAAGATGTTGGTTGCACAACCAACCTCTTTTTCCTCGGCCTCAGCCTAGTTTAAATCCTATAGTCTTGGTACTCCGTGTATCTGATGAAGTGAGCTACAGCCTTTTAATATGCTGCTAGATAACTCTTTCTTTCTTTCTTTCTTTCTTTCTTTCTTTCTTTCTTTCTTTCTTTCTTTCTTTCTTTCTTTCTTTCTTTCTTTCTTTCTTTCTTTCTGCCTGGCTGCCTGGCTGCCTTCTTTCTTTCTTTCTTTCTTTCTTTCTTTCTTTCTTTCTTTCTTTCTTTCTTTCTTTCTTTCTTTCTTTCTTTCTTTCTTTCTTTCTTTCTTTTTCTTTTTTTCTGCCTGGCTGCCTTTTTTCTTTCTTTCCTCCCTCCCGCCTTTCTTTCTTTCTTTCTTTCTTTCTTTCTTTCTTTCTTTCTTTCTTTCTTTCTTTCTTTCTTTCTTTCTTTCTTTCTTTCTTTCTTTCTTTCTTTCTTTCTTTCTTCTTTCTTTCTTTCTTCTTCTTTCTTCTTCTCTTCCTTCCTTCCTTCCTTCCTTCCTTCCTTCCTTCCTTCCTTCCTTCCTTCCTTCCTTCCTATCCTATCCTATCCTATCCTATCCTATCCTATCCTATCCTATCCTATCCTATCCTATCCTGGAGTAATACAACTCTCCAAGAAGCTATACAGATTTTCCTTCATTAATTTTTTTTAAAGAGATGACAATTGCTCTGGAATAATTTGACGGAAGGTCCTTGGAGCAGCCACAAGCTGCGATTTATCTGAGGGAAAAGAAAGATCTTCAGTTGATAATAACATCTACACTACGCTACACAACAACAAAAAGGACTACTTGAAAGCGATGCTTAATTATTAACAGCCTGGTTAGAAACACAGCCTGAATGAACTGACATTTCCAGCTATCTATTTTTTCTTTCCATGTTGACCTTTATGATGAAGTACAAATTTTCCCTTTTGGTGTAAAAAAACCAAGCTTTTATTTAGATCTGTTTATGCATACTGTGATGTCTTGTGTCTTCTTAGCACCACCCAGCTGTGGTCCGTCAAGGCCTTTCTTTGCCTCTTAAACTTTTCTACTGTTCATTTTCTAATTTTGTTTTCATGCTGTGGTTTTAACATTTTAACTGTGCCTTTCCATATGATTGTATAACTTTATTTGTAAACCACCCAGAGTCACACGGGTGAGATGGGCCATATTGAAATTTGGTAAATAAATGTTTTGAAAACCATTACTGCAAACTGGCTATCTTGTCTTCATTGTTACTTTGGCACAATGAGGATTGGAACATTCCAGAAAACACCATACACTATACCTCAGCTTACGACCACAATTGAGCCAAAAATTTGTATTGCTAAGTGAGACATTTGTTAAAACAGCTTAATAAAATATATACGGAATAGAATAGAATTTAGAATAGAATAGAGAATAGAATTAGAATAGAATATAGAGAATAGAATAGAATTTATTGGCCAAGTGTGGTTGGACACACAAGGAATTTGTCTTGGTGCAAATGCTGTCAGTATACATAAAAGAAAAGATACATTCATCAAGAGTCAAGAATCATAAGGAACAACACTTAATGATAATCATAGGGAACTATAAGTAATCAAATCATACTAGGAAACAGTCAATATAAATCCTAAGGACAAGCAACAAAGTTACAGTCATAAGTGGGAGTGGGTGGGTGATAAGGAGTGATGAGAAGATTAATAGTAATAGTACTGCAGACTTTGTAATAATTGAACAGTGTTGAGGGAATTATTTGTTTAGCAGAGTGATGGCGTTTGGGAAAAACTGTCCTTGTTATTATTATTATTATTATTATTATTATTTCATTTATATACCGCCCTTCTCCCAAGGGACTCAGGGCGGTGAACAGCTCATCTAAAAACCCCACAGAAAATACAAAAGTTAAAAAGTAATTAAATTTAAATCAGCTGCATACTAAAATTAGGAAAACCCCCCCCCACCCTTAAAACCCAATTTAAAATTAAAAATGGAGATCAAATTTAAAATCATCATCTCAGCCCAGGCCGGCCTGCTCAAAGAGCCAGGTCTTTAACGCGCGCCTGAAGGCCCTCAGGTCCGTGCCGGTACGAAGTTCCGGTGGCAGAGTATTCCAGAGGGCGGGGGCACCCACAGAGAAGGCCCTACTCCTTGGCGCCGCCAGACGACACATAGCGGCCGACGGCACCCGGAGCAGACCCTCCCCGTGGGAACGCACCGGCCTGTTGGAGAACGTTGGCAGAATGCGGTCCTGAAGGTAACCTGGTCCCATGCCATGGGTCGCCCTAAAGGTCAAAACTAGAACCTTAAAGCGAACCCGGAGAGCCACCGGCAACCAATGCAGCTCGCGCAGGAGAGGCGTCACATGGGCGCTACGTGACGCCCCCATAATCACCCGCGCGGCTGCATTTTGCACCAACTGGAGTCTCCGGATGCTCCCCGCAGGGAGCCCCATGTAGAGGGCATTACAATAGTCCAGGCGAGAGGTGACAAGGGCCTGAGTGACCGTGCGCAAGGCGTCCCGATCCAGGAAGGGCCGCAACCGGTAGATCCGACGGATCTGATGAAACGCCCCCCTGGAGACGGCCGCAATGTGATGTTCAAGCGACAGCCGTACATCCAGGAGGACTCCCAGGTTGCGAGCCCTCTCTGTGGGGGGCAAAGCTTCCCCCCCAATAGCCAGCGAAGGTGTCAGCTGGCTATATCGGGGCGCCGGAAACCACAGCCACTCGGTCTTGGATGGGTTGAGCCGAAGCCTGTTCCCGCCCATCCAGTCCCGCACGGCCTCCAGGCACCTAGACATAGCCCCCACAGCATCGTTGGGGTGGTCCGGAGTGGAGATGTACAGCTGGGTGTCATCTGCATACAGATGACACCTCACTCCAAGACCACGGATGATCTCGCCCAGCGGCTTCATGTAAATGTTGAACAGGAGGGGAGAAAGGACCGACCCCTGAGGCACCCCACAAACCAGGGGCCTAGAGGTGGACCTCTCCCCCCCCGCCAACACGAATTGCGAACGGTCAGAGAGGAAGGAGGAGAACCATCGAAGGACGGTTCCCCCAATCCCCAACCCCCCCAACCGTCGCAATAAGATACTATGGTCGATAGTATCAAAAGCCGCCGAGAGATCTAATAGGACCAGGACAGAGGAGAACCCTCTGTCACGAGCCCTCCAGAGATCATCGACCAACGCGACCAATGCCGTCTCAGTGCTATGTCCAGGCCTGAAGCCCGATTGGAACGGATCGAGGTAAGTAGCTTCCTCCAGGTACCGGGGGAGCTGACGTGCCACCACACTCTCAACAACCTTCGCCACAAAGGGAAGGTTGGAGACTGGACGATAGTTGTTTAAAATAGCTGGGTCCAGGGAAGGCTTCTTGAGGAGGGGGTGCACCACCGCCGCCTTCAAGGCGGTAGGGAGCACCCCCTCTCTCAAGGAAGCGTTGACAATCCCCTGGAGCCAGCCTCGTGTCGTCTCCCTGGCGGCCGAAACCAGCCAGGAAGGACACGGGTCCAATAAACAGGTGGTGGCATTCAGACCCCCCAGCAACCTGTCCACACCCTCGGCGGTCACAGGATCGAACTCCCCCCAGATAACACTCTCAAGACCTGCCCCGGACACCTCCCCCGGGACCACCCAATTGGAGTCGAGCCCCTCCCGAATCTGAGCGATTTTATCATGCAGAAATCAGGAAAACTCCTCCGCCCTACCCTGCAAGAGGTCATCCCGCGCTCTCGGTTCAAGTAGAGAGCGGGTCACTCTAAACAGGGCGGCAGGCCGATTTTCTGCTGATGCAATAAGGGCGGAGAAATACGAAGATTTCGCCGTCCCTATCGCCACAAGGTAAGTCTTAATATGAGATCTCACCTGTGTTCGGTCAGACTCAGAACGGCTCGCCCTCCAAATGCCCTCTAGACGTCTTTTCCGGCACTTCATCTCCCGTAGCTCCTCCGTATACCACGGAGCCAAATGGGATCTGTGCCGGGTCAGAGGTCGCAGAGGCACAACTCGCTCTAGGGCCCCGGCGGCCAGCCCATCCCAGGTGGCCACCAGGTCTCCAGGCGAGCTGAGAGCCAGATATTCAGGAAATGGCCCAAGCTCCCTCTGGAACCGATCCGGGTCCATTAGGCGCCTGGGGCGGAACCATCTAAGTGGCTCCGCCTCCCTTGTGTCTAGTTGTTCTGGAGTGCAGTGCTCTACAGCATCATTTTGAGGGTAGGAGTTGAAACAGTTTATGTCCGGGAGGTGAGGGGTCTGTAAATATTTTCACATCCCTCTTTTTGACTTGTGCAGTATAGAGGTCCTCGATTGAAGGCAGGTGGGTGGTAATTGTTTTTTCTGCAGTCCTAATTATCCTCTGAAGTCTGTGTCTGTCCTGTTGGGTTGCAGAACCAAACCAGACAGTTATAAAGGTGCAGATGACAGACTCAATAATTCCTCTGTAGAACTGGATCAGCAGCTCCTTGGGCACTTTGAGCTTTCTGAGTTGGCGCAGAAAGAACATTCTTTGTTGTGCTTTTTTGATGGCGTTTTTGATGTTAGGTGCCCATTTTAGGTCATGTGATATGATAGAACCTAGAAATTTGAAGGTCTCTATTTGTTGATACTTGGTTGTCTAGTATTGTAAGTGGTGGTAGTATGGGAGGGTTTCTCCTAAAGTCTACCTGTCAGCCTTCAAGATTTCTTCCTTTGCTTCTTTTCTTCTGCTTTGCATCTTTCGGCTGCCATAAGTAACAGGGAGGGGGCAGTGGGCCATGATATATCTGGGAAGCGTGCTGGAGTGAGTAGGAAACGAAACTGTATATCTAGGGGAGGGGGAGTCTTGCTTAAGTTTCTATTCCTTGCTTTTCTATTCCTTGCTATGCGCAACCGCGACTCTTTATCAAACTATGCCAAGGTCAACGGACAGAGGCCTCATCACCACCTGAAGATGCCCACATGATGTTATGCGCCATTTCCCATTGGAGGAGCAATATGGATTGTTGGGGGTGGGAACGTTGCCATCACTTTGTATATGTGCTTTTCGCGTTCATTTCCTCAGATTCAGAATTCTTTTGTTGCTACCACTTTGATTTCCAGTAAAAGATATCTTTACTCTAACAAATGGAGTTTAAGTGTTTCTTTCTTGGATTTTGAATGGAGCACTAGCTGACACTACCACCATTTCTACAGTTTTGACTGTGTTCAGTTCCAGATTGTTCCGATTGCACCATGAGGCAAGTTGCACAACCTCCCGTCTATGCGGATTTGTTGTTGTCTCAAATGAGATCCATCATATGCATGAAAAACTGGGTTTTCTAGCTATAGTACAATAATAATATCCCTGAGGCCTCCTGCATTTCCCACTCTGGTCCACCTAAACATACCCTTGTGACTCTCTCCCACATTTTTTTCTACCCATCCATCCTTTGAAGATGTGAAAATATTTACAGACCCCTCACATCCTGGACATAAACTGTTTCAATTCCTTCCCTCAAAACAACGCTATAGAGCACTGCACACCAGAACAACTAGACACAAGAACAGTTTTTTCCTAAAAGCCATCACTCTGCTAAACAAATAATTCCCTCAACACTGTCCAACTATTTACAAAGTCTGCACTACTATTACTGTTAATCTTCTCATCACTCCTTATGGCCCATCCCCTCCCACTTGTGACTGTAACCTTGTCGCTTGTATCCTTACAATTTATATTGATTGTTTCCTAATATAATTTGATTGCTTATTGTACCATATGACTGTTATTAAGTGTTGTACCTTATAATTCTTGACTCTCGACGAATGTATCTTTTCTTTTATGTATACTGAGAGTTTCTGCACCAAGACAAATTCCTTGTGTGTCCCACCACACTTGGCCAATAAAGAATTCTATTCTATTATTTGCAAGATCTCCAGGCAACTCGTGCATGATCCACCAGGGGGCAGCCGTGGGAAGCACAGCCTGGCAGTACTGGCACTTCCTCAGCTTCCGAATGGAACTGAGCATGCCCACAATGCCTTGCCAGGGCTTGCTGCATTCAGATAGGGCTGGAAACGGAGTCCCCACTTGGGGAGGTTGTGGAAAAACCTCCCTAAAGGATCGTAGGAAGTTTTGGGGAGATTGGATTGGGAGCTTGCACTGAAGAGCAGAACCTCCTACACTTGTTGCAAGGAAATAACAGTTCCCAATTCTCTCCAAAATACTCTGGGAAGCTGCTATTGTTTAGCAAGTAGAAACACACTATCTATTTTGCAGATTAGCACAGCATTTCTCAAACTTGGCAGCTTTTAAGACAGATGGACTTCAACTCCCAGCATCCCTCAACCCTCGAGCTAGCTGAGGGTTGCTGGGAGTTGAAGTCCACCCATCTTAAACCTAACCTGGTTGGAGAATAATCGACTTAGATGGATCTAAAGAAGAGGTTTTCTTCTCTTAGGGGACTATTTTTCCCCCTCTTACTCCCATCAACTTTGCACCACCAACCCCGGGCAAAAAACTACTCCTTTCTCTTGCACTGTAAACCGCTAAAACACATAGGAAATTGCGCATGCGCCCGATAGCTTGGCTGACACTGCTTCTATCTGCAGAATGCAGGTTTTTTAAAAAAAAAAAATTTGGGGAGGGGGAGAGAGACACACACAGACAGGAAGTATATATCAGCTAGAATCTTCCTCCTGGGCTTCATTGCCCTCCCTTTCTTCTTGCCTTCAACCTCCCCCAAAAGGCAAAGGGGGCTACGGGAAGATCTTGCAGGAACGGAGGGACACCGAGTGGCGTCCTTTTCCTCTACAAAGAGAAAGAGAGCCGCGGAGAAAAGAGGAGGGGGAAAAAAGCAAGGTATTTCCTCTAGATTGCAAAGCTGTCTTGGTGAGGGAGGGAGGGTCGGTGGGTGGAGGGAGAGAGAAACGGGAACTGATTTATCTATTTATGTAACTATATCTCTACTGTATCTATCTATCTATCTATCTATCTATCTATCTATCTATCTATCTATCTATCTATCTATCTATCTATCTATCTATCTATCTATCTATCTATCTATCTATCTATCTATCTTCCTACCTACTTACCTACCTACCTCTATCTCTACGGTATCTATCTACCTACCTACCTATCTACCTACCTCTACAGTATCTATGTCTGTCTGTTTATCTATCTCTACTGTATCTATCTATCATCTTATCATCCATCTACCCTGTATCTGTCTATAGTATCTATCTATCTATCTATCTATCTATCTATCTATCTATCTATCTATCTATCTATCTATCTATCTATCTATCTATCATCTACCTACCTACCTCTATCTCTACGGTATCTATCTGTCTATCAATCTCTACTGTGTCTGTCTGTCTGTCTATCTATCTATCTATCTATCTATCTATCTATCTATCTATCTATCTATCTATCTATCTTTCTACCTACTTACCTACCTACCTCTATCTCTACGGTATCTATCTACCTACCTATCTACCTACCTCTACAGTATCTATGTCTGTCTGTTTATCTATCTCTACTGTATCTATCTATCATCTTATCATCCATCTACCCTGTATCTGTCTACAGTATCTATCTATCTATCTATCTATCTATCTATCTATCTATCTATCTATCTATCTATCTATCTATCTATCTATCTATCTATCATCTACCTACCTACCTCTATCTCTACGGTATCTATCTGTCTATCAATCTCTACTGTGTCTGTCTATCTATCTATCTATCTATCTATCTATCTATCTATCTATCTATCTATCTATCTATCTATCTATCTTCCTACCTACTTACCTACCTACCTCTATCTCTACGGTATCTATCTACCTACCTACCTATCTACCTACCTCTACAGTATCTATGTCTGTCTGTTTAGCTATCTCTACTGTATCTATCTATCATATTATCATCCATCTACCCTGTATCTGTCTATAGTATCTATCTATCATCTATCTATCTATCTATCTATCTATCTATCTATCTATCTATCTATCTATCTATCTATCATCTACCTACCTACCTCTATCTCTACGGTATCTATCTGTCTATCAATCTCTACTGTGTCTGTCTATCTATCTATCTATCTATCTATCTATCTATCTATCTATCTATCTATCTATCTATCTATCTATCTATCTATCTAACTATCTATCTATCATCTACCTACCTACCTCTATCTCTATGGTATCTATCTGTCTATCAATCTCTACTGTGTCTGTCTATCTATCTATCTATCTATCTATCTATCTATCTATCTATCTATCTATCTATCTATCTATCTATCTATCTTCCTACCTACTTACCTACCTACCTCTATCTCTACGGTATCTATCTACCTACCTACCTATCTACCTACCTCTACAGTATCTATGTCTGTCTGTTTATCTATCTCTACTGTATCTATCTATCATCTTATCATCCATCTACCCTGTATCTGTCTACAGTATCTATCTATCATCTATCTAATCTCTCTCTCTCTCTCACACACACACACACACACATACACAAACACCGTGCGATCCTCTTTCTGTGCATTTCTGGGTGCAAAACGGATTGAGTCCAGAAGAAAGCCAAAGGAAAGAAAAATAATCTGTGGGTAGAGAAGCAAAGAGAGGGAGGACCAGAGGGGAGGGGGAGGGGGAGGGGGAGGAGAGGCTGAATTGCAAGCGGGTCAGCATCTTCGCCTTTTGCTCACTGTGCTTTGCAAGCAGCCCTAAACTTGGTTCTTAGCCAAAAAACAAAACAAAAAACTCAAGCTTTGCACTAAGGGATGAATATCTGTAAATAAAACCAAATGGAGTTGGGATCCAGGTGTGCAGATGGAAGGCAGGACAGCTGCCCAGAACCGAGAGGAGAGGCAGAGGGGCTGTTTTACACAGCTGCTGATCCAAACCCAGCTTAGAGAAGTCAGACTTTTGACAGGTTGGCTTCTTCTCAGAAAAACATGGCAGTCAGAAGACATGATGAAAATTCTTTAATTTCTCCATAGAAAGACAGATTTAATCATAGTTTCCATGGGGAAAATATGACCATCCTAGACCAGGCCAACTCCAAAGAAGCCTGGCACTCTGACAAATCAGCGAATAGAGCAGAACAGAACAGAATTATTTATTGGCCAAGTGTGATTGGACAAACAAGGAATTTGTCTTTGGTGCATAAGCACTCAGTGTACATAAAGAAAAAATAAAATACATTCATCAAGAATCATAAGATACCACACTTAGTGGTAGTCATAGGTTATTAATAAACAATCAAATCATACTAGGGAATATAAAATAATATAAATCGTAAAGATAAAAGCAACACGATTATAGTCATAAGTTGGAAGAGATGGGTAATAGGAAGGATGACAAGAATAATAGTAATACAGTCTTACTAAATAGTTTGACAGTGTTATGGGAATAATTTGTTTAGCAGGGTGATGACGTTTGGGAAAAAGTTGTCCTTGTGTCTAGTTGTTCTGGTGTGCAGTGCCCTATAGCATCATTTTGAGGGTAGAAGTTGAAACAATTTATGTCCAGGATGTGAGGGGTCTGTAGATATTTTCACAGCCCTCTTTTTGACTCGTGCAGGATACAGGTCCTCCATGGAAGGCAGGTTGGTAGTAATTGTTTTTTCTGCAGTCCTAATTACTCTCTGAAGTCTGTGTCTGTTTTGTTGGGTTGCAGAGTCAAACCAGACAGTTATAGAGATGACAGACTCAATAATTCCTCTGTAGAACTGAACCAGCAGTTCTTTGGGCAGAGTGAGCTTCCAGAGAGAACATTCTTTATTGTGCTTTTTTGATAACATTAACAACATCTACAGAGTATGCAAAAGAGACAATAAGCCAGCCCAAAAGAGAACAAAAAGACTGCAGCACCCCTCCACCACTAATCTTCTTGGTAAGCTACAAAAAAAAAAGCAACACCATCAGGTGGACTCACAACTAGCTGACAAACCATACTCAACGAGTAGTCCTTAATGGTACTGCGCCTACATGGAGGGAAGTAAGCAGTGGGTTACACAAGGTTTCGTCTTAGACCCAGTGCTCTTCAATATCTTCATAAATGACTTAGATGAGGGAATAGAAGAGGAACTTACCAGATTTGCAGATGGCACTAAGCTGGCAGGAAAAACCAACACCCTAGATGATAGGCTCAAGATCCAGATGGATCTTGACAGACTTGAACACTGGACCGTATCTTACAAAATGAAATTCAGTGTAGAGAAAATAAAGTCCTACACTTAGGCAAGAAAAACCAAAAGTACACATATAGACTGGGTGAAACCAGGTTCAATAGCAGTAACTGTGAGAGGGATTTTGGAGTCTTAGTGGACAACCAGCTAAATATGAGCCAGCCGTGTGCAGCAGCAGCCAAAAAAGCCAATGCAATCCTAAGTTGCATTAACAGAGGGATGCAATCGAGTTCAAGTGAGGTACTAATACCACTCTATAAAGACCATACCTAGAATACTGCACCTGTGTTCCATTTCTGAGGTGATTATGACATGGGTGGGAATCGATCCAAGAGTTTGCTGCTTAGAGGTGGAGTGTCCAGTCCCTGGATAAAAGAGCTACGGCTGGATTAAATCCAGAGCCATCTCCTCTCATTGAAGGCCTCTTTCAGCAGAGGAATAAGAGATACCTCAAGTTTTGGGTGGGATCATGCCTGCAAACTCTCATCGTACATGGATTCTTCTCAAAGAATCAAAAAATGTAGAAATGTGAGAACTTCTTCACAAGGTTTGGGTGTGTGGGTCTCTTCAGTTCCAGCAGTTTATCTAATAATGGAGAATATTTGTAGCTCAGGGTTGGCATGGGGGGAGGGTGTCCTTGCTTGTTTTCTTGCAGTTGTTTCGTTACCCAAACTAGATAGCATCATCAGTACTACCAGTAGCAGTGATGATGTAACCTAGTTTGGGTAATGAAACTTTTGCAAGAAAACAAGCAAGTTCAGAGAGCACTAAGGACCCCTCACAGAATACAGAACAACAGAGTTGGAAGGGACCTTGGAATTCTTCTAGTCCAATCCCCTCCTCAAGTAGGAGACCCTATATCAGGGATCGGCAATCTCCGGCTCTGGAGCTGCATGTGGCTCTTTCATCTCTATGCTGTGGCTCCAGGGGTGGGATCCGATTGGCATAACAACTGATTTGGGGAGTGTGCACATGCACGTCAAATGTGCGCTGCATGCGTGTGCGTGCTACCGGCTCTGGCAAGCATGTACCTTCTCCAGCTGATGAGCGGCACTCAGCTGTGCTGCGCAAAGCAGCTGAGAAGAAAAACGCAGCCACTAAAGGACAACCTAGAGCCTGGGCGGGTAGGTGGGCCAAACAGCAAAACCCACTGGTTTGGTGTCAGCTGCTCTTTGGAGCTGCCGGTTCTATAGAACTGGGCCGAACCTGTTACATCCCACCCCTATATGGCTGCCTGTCGCCGGTCAGCTCCATAATTGATAGGGCTTTCAGTTAGGATAGGTAGAGGAAAAAGGATTCCGTGCTAGGAGGAGACTCTATGGTGAGGGGAGGGAGGACCGGGCTTCAGGTTGGCAGAGGAAAAAAGACACTGCGTTAGAAGAGACTCTATGGTGAAGGAAACGGACTTCCAGTCAGCAGAGTAAACAGGATGCCGTGCTAGGAAGAGACTCTATAGTGGGGGAAACAGACTTCTGGTCAGCTCCAGAATTGAATAGGGGGCTTCTGCTTCGCACCTTTATGGCTCTTTGAGTATTTAAGGTTGCTGACCCTGGCCCTATATCATTTCAGACAAATGGCTGTCCAGTCACTTCTTAAAAATCTCCAATTTCTGGCAGCACGTTATACCACTGGTTAATATCTGGAAGCATCTTCTATTCCTCAGGAGTTTTCAACTGCAAAGGTATATCATAAGTAAGGAAGGGTGAGATTTTCCCCACAACCTCTTCGTGCAGTTGAGGTCCAACCAAGGTCCTATCACTTTGGAAATCAGGAAAAAGCTGATCCCGTTTTGTTTTTCATTAGAAAACACAGAGAAAAATGCATGAAGAATACCCAGCAGAGGAAAGACGACAACAAGTTCCTCGTCCTGAGACCACCGGAGAAAAAAACAGACCGAAGAACCTAGAGGAAGAAGTGGCCGGTTTGCACAAACAGTGCCAGAGTTTCAGAGACTTCCGATATGAAGAGGCCAAGGGACCCCGAGAGCTTTGCAGCCAGCTCCATCAGCTTTGCACCCGGTGGCTGAAACCAGAAAAGATCACCAAAGCTGAGATGCTGGATCTGGTGATCCTGGAGCAGTTTGTGGCCATCCTGCCCCTGGAGATGAAGAGCTGGGTCCAGGAGTGTGAACCAGAGACCAGTTCCCAGGCAGTGGCCTTGGCAGAGGGCTTCCTCCTGAACCAAACAAACAAGGAGAAATTGCAGGTGAGAAGATGCTCTCCTGATAGTTCCAGATGGATGGTAACACCGTTCTTCAATGTTTGCCGTATTTTTCGGAGTATAAGACGCTCCGAAGTATAAGATACACCTAACTTTTGGGGAGGAAAACAAGAAAAAGTGCTCCATGGCTCGGGACCTGGGTACTTACGGGACCGCCTGCTGCCATCAACAGCCTCCCGCCGCCCAGTACGCTCACACAGGGTTGCCCTCCTTGGGGTGCCGCCGCCTGATCGTTGCCGGCTGGCGGCCCCAAGGGTGCGGGCTTTCTCTGTGGGGGCCCCCTCCCTGTGGAATGATCTGCCCCCGGAGATACGGGCCATTACTGACATCCAGACCTTCCGGCGCGCAGTCAAGACCTTATTCTTCCAACAGGCCGGCCTGGCCCAGTAAATGGTTTATGGGGTTTTAATTTAATTCGGTTTTTAAATTTTTAAATTTTAACTTTTTAATTTAATCCTGGAATTTTAAATTTTATAATTCTATAACTGAAGGGATTCGGCCGGACTCTTGTATTTAATCTGTTTTTAAATTGTATATATTCCATTTTTAGTAGGCTGTACACCGCCCCAAGTCCCTTTTTGGGAGAGGGGGCGGTATAGAAATTTAAATAAATAAATAAATAAATAAATAAATAAAAAAATCTGCCTCTGCCTCCCAGCAATTTGCCTCCTTGCAGCAAACAGCAGTCTGTTTCAGCTTCAGCACAGCCTGATTAGCACAAGTCGCCGATTGTCAGTTGGATTGGCCTCCCGACGATCAGCTGTTTCAGGCTGCAGGTTATTGCTGCCTCCATGTCCCGCGTTTTCGGCCTCCGTATGCCCTGTTTTTGGATTGCGCCCCATTTTCGGCCTCCGTGTGCCCCATTTTTGGCCTGTTCCAGGTGGTAGGGATCGGAACGGGTGGAAAATGGGGCGCCCGGAAGCTGAAAATGGGGTGCGTGGTGGCCAAAAACAGGATGCGGAGGCCAAAAATGGGGCGGCAATAGATTATGGTAATTCCTGCAGCCTGAAACAGCTGATCGCTGGGAGGCCGATCCAACTGACAATCAGCTGTTTGTGCTAATCAGGCTGTGCTGAAGCTGAAACAGGCTGTTTGCTGCAAGGAGGCAAATTGCTGAGAGGCAGAGGCCAAAGGGTGGGAGCCGGCAGGTGGGCGGGGCTTCAGCAACATTTGCTGTATAAGAGGCACAGACATTTCCACCCACTTTTGGGGGTGGAAAAAGTGTGTCTTATACACTGAAAAATACAATAGTGTTTTGCTACTTGAGCTTTCTGGAATTATGAACACGATGGCAACATCTGTAGGCAAATTAAGCCCTTGTCACTTTCAGAGGCCATATTTCAAGTGATCTGTTGTGGTACCACATTTTTGTGTTCCCACTGATGGAAATCTGGGGATGTGAAGTTTGGAAACAAAGGGTAAGAATCTACTAATATGAATATCCTTAACTCCTCTTGTATGGTATTTCTTGCCCAGGGATCCTTTGTGGGAGTGATCTCTGAAAGAGTCAAGGCAAGAGGACATTCATCTCAGGAGCTCATCTTCAACAAAATTTCCTCAGAAGATCCAAGTCAGAACCTCTTAACAGGTATGATAAGATTCTTTCCAAGAATTGTAAATTCCTTTGAGAGATTCCAGTAATAATCCTCCCCCCTCCTTCTCCTCCTCTTCTTCTTCTTCTTCTTCTTCTTCTTCTTCTTCTTCTTCTTCTTCTTCTTCTTCTTCTTCTTCTTCTTCTTCTTCTTCTTCTTCTTCTTCTTCTTCTTCTTCTTCTTCTTCTTCTTCTTCTTCTTCTTTTTCTTCTTCTTCTTCCTCCACCTCCTCCTCCTCCTCCTCCTCTTCTTCCTATTATCTTCTTCTTCCTCTTCCTCCTTCTTCTCTTTCACTTCTTCCTGTTCTCCTCCTCCTCCTCCTCCTCCTCTTCCTTTCTGGATATCATTTCAGAAAGCCTACTTTCCCCTAATTTTGCCTTTCTCACAGGGAGAAAAACAACATCCCCTGTGTTTGCAGAATCGGATCCTTTTGACAAAGCAAAACCAGCACCTATGCCTGTAATTCGGGTAAGTGGAGAACATGGAAAAAATAGGGCGGCATGATGTGCATTTTATAACTGTATGCACATCATGCTCCCTCCCTTTTTTTTTTCCAATATTTTAGGGCTTGCTGTTTTTTCCTTCTCTCAGATTGCCTATGCTCTTCTCTCCCTGTCTTTGGATCAGTGGAGGAGGCAGCTGTTCCTCTTCAGAGGGGATCGGCTGCCTATGGGCACCATTGCCTGTCAGCAGCCTATCCTCCCCTCTGTCTGTGAAGGTAGGGAGCTGTCTGTCTCGATGACCATCTCTCCCAATGCCTGAGGGGCCCAGGACAGCATCGTCCTCAGCCCCGGCCTTTCCAAACATGCCAAGGGAGACATGCCATCTCTGTTGGATGATCCCAGTTCCAACTCCTCCTCCGAACCAGGCTCCAATAGGGCCATGACGTGAGATACAAATACAGATTAACAGAGTTGGAAGGGACCTTGTAGATCATCTAGTCCAGGGATCTCCAACTTTAGCAACTTTTAAGACTTGTGGACTTCAACTCCCAGAATTCCTCAGCCAGCAAAGCTGAAGTCCGCAAGCAAAGCTGGCTGAGGAATTCTGGGAGTTGAAGTCAATAAGTCTTAAAGTTGCTAAAGTTGGAGACCCCTGATCTAGTCTACCCCCACAAACGAACTCTACATCATTTTTGACAGATGGCAGTCTAGTGTCCTCTTAAAACTTCCAGTAGTGAAGCTCCCACTACTTCTGAAAGCAACTTCTGTTCCATGGGTTGATTGTTCTCACTGTCAGAAAGTTTCTCCTTATTTCCAGGTTGAATCTCTCCTTGTTCAGTTTCCATCCATTGTTCCTTGTCTGGCCTTCAAATGTGCTTTAAAAAATAGCTTGACCCCTTCCCCTCTGTGGCAGCCCCTCAAATATTGGAAGACTGCTATCATGTCTCCCCTAGTCCTTCTTTTCACTGGACTAGCCATGCCCAGTTCCTGCAACCGTTCTTCATATGTTTTAGTCTTCAGTCCCTAATCATCTTGGTTGCTTTTCTCTGCACTCTTTCTAGAGTCTCTTAACACCTTTTTTATAACACGGTGACTAAAACAGGATGCAGTACTCTAGGTGTGGTCTTACTAAGGCTTTATAGAGTGGTATTAGTACCTCACTTGATCTTGATTGTATCCCTCTGATAATGCAACTTAGGATTGCATTAGCTTTTTTGGCTGCTGCCGCTGCATACTGCTGGCTCATATTTAGCTGGTTGTCCACTAAGACTCCAAGATCCCCCTCACAGTTACTGCTATGAAGCAGGGAATGCTGTGGGTCCCATCCCTGAGGGAGATTCACCTGGTGGGACCCAGAAGAAGGGCCTTCTCTGTGGTGGCTCCCTCTCTCTGGAACATCATTCCCCCAGAGATTCAGAACATTCTTCTGGAAAGCGCTGAAGACCTGGTTCTGCCAGCGAGCCTGGGGAACCCAGAGCGGGATGGAGTCCATCAAATGGCTCGTGTGATCTGCTGTCGTCGGGACAGGGGGGTGGGAGTTGGGGGTGATTTTTTTTATTTTTCCAGATTTTGTTCTATCGTACTTTATTAATTTATTTGATTCGTTTTGTTAGTTTTTATTGTTTTTTTTTAAATTTTAAATATGGTTTTACATTCTGCAAGCCACCTCGAATCGACATGGGCAAATAGGTGGCAATATAAATTCAATAAATAAATAAATATTAAGCCTGGTTTCACCCAGTCTATATGTGTACTTTTGGTTTTTTTTTTGCCTAAGTGTAAGACTTTACACTTGAGGCAAGGAGCCTTCCTTTTCTACTAACTTAAGTGAGATGGACCACAGGCACTCTTATTGAATCATTCACAATCTTAAACCTTTGGCCCACAATGCATGGTCGGTCTGAGGTCTGTCCATTTTCTTTGACATCCTTTGAATCTTCAAGTAAAACACCCATCCTTTTTGTGATGACCCAGGGCGTGGCCCAAAGGCAACACAGTTCAGATAAGCAATAAGAGTCCCTTTATTATCTCCAACTTTGCCCCCAATGTCCAGGTTACCTTCGGGCTGGAGAAAAAAACTCCCAGGAACAGCCTTTGACTGTGGAAAATTCAGTCCAAAACAAGGTACACACAAACTGTAACTTAAAATCCAAACAAATCAAACCGAAGTAATTAGTTTGGCAGGGCAGGAGCAGGAATTTCAAACTTAAAAGCATGGCAAAATTCACACAGTTGGGAAGACACCAGGAACACAGATAAGCCACGACCCATACATGATAAAGTCATGGTTGTTCCCAACAGCTTGCTGCACACAGCTTGCCTTTTTTATACACTGTTCCCAGCTGCAGCTAATGAAGGGAATCAGGGCCCTTTCCTCCCCCATAAGCCATGCAACCCATGTTGTTCTCTTCTCTGTTCCTCCCTTCGTGCCCTAGAATGAAGAGGGGGTGGGCCTGGGTCTTCCTCTGTATTCCCTCTCCCTTGTTCTACCTCTTCCCTGCTCTGCCCAGCCGGACTTTTCCCTTCCCCAGTTTCTTCCACAGCCAACGGAACCATACTCCCACTCCCTGTCAGCTGTTCGGCTTCCTCCTCCAAGTCGGATTCCGACAGGGGCATGATACTTTTTAAGATATGTGACTTAAGATAGAGAACTTGTAAGAACATCCTGGATATTATGTTCACTGGGAACTTTCTCTTCTTTCAGAGTCGCGTGTCCTTCCAGGACGTGGCTGTCTTTTTCACCAAAGAAGAGTGGGCCTTACTGGACCCTCATGAAAAAGCTTTGCATGGTGAGGTCATGCTGGAGAATTCAAGAAACGTGGCTTCTCTAGGTAAGGTCCTTGATTTATCCTGATTTGTACATACGTTTTTCTATCGCTTTCTCTTTCAAGATACCTGTAGTTGGTCCTCAACTTACAACAGTTCGTTTAATGATTGTTCATAGTTACGACTGCACTGAAGAAAGTGACCGATGACCATTTTTTACTGTTACAACTGTTGCAGCATCCTCATGGTCACGTGATCAAAATTTGGATGCTTGGTAATTAGTTCGTATTTATGACGGTTGCAGTGTCCTCGGATCATGTGATCAGGTTTTGCGACCTTGTGACAAGCAAAGTGAACAGGGAAGCCAGATTCACTTAACAACCAGGATACAGGGGATCCTCGACTTAAAACAGTTCATTTAGTGACCAAAGTTACAACGGCACTGAAAAACGTGACTTTTTAAAATTAAATTTAAGCATCATCTTGGTTTTCAAGTTTAGAAAGTGGAGAGGACTTTTATATGCTGTTTTTATGAATGTTGTGTTCTGATCAAGGCTTTCTTAGACCGTAATTAAGCAAACAACTCTTGTTTTATTTCAACGCTGGGAATTATGTTCATTCCCAGCCCGTAATGAGTCCCAAACAGTCTCTCAAGATAAGCACCAACCTTTATCTCCTTTGAATTGCTGCCAACAACTAAAGTGCAAAATTAACTGTAAGAAGCCAAACGAAGTACAAAGTCCATAGAGCTTCAAGGTTTAATCCAAACAGAGCGAACAACGTTGCTTCCTGCAAAGGTTCCTGTCCCTTTGCACTTATATCTTATGGGAGGGGCAATCACCTCCAAGTCTTACTCCCGAGTCGCCCCTTTTGTCTTAGCTACTCTTGCCTTCTGGCAGCTCTGTGCACACGTGCACTGGGAACAGGCTCCCCTTGTTCCTCTGCCTCACTGTTGCCAGATTCTGGAAGCTCTAAAGTCAGCACATAACTCCCAGATGGCCCTGGCCCCATCTCTTCATTGGATGCAGGACCCTTGTCCGAGTCCTCCCCAGACTCCCGGACTGGCCCTTGTTCTTCCCCACTATCCAATTCTGCTGCCGTCTCCACAGGCTGCCGGCGGACCACAACATGTTGTGCATTAATGCTGTATTCTGTGATGCCATATAAAATAAATAAGACGAGAGATTTGAAATGCTGGAGGAAAAATGGCAATGCATGGAGTTTATTTTTTCTTGGGAATTCATTTTTTCTTTATTATTCTAACAGCTATGATAGGTAGTTCTCGACTTGCAACGGTTCATTTAGTGACCGTTCAAAGTTACAACGGCACTGGGAAAAATGACTTATGATGGTTTTTCACACTTAACGACTGTTAAAGCATCCCTATAAGTCATGTGATCAAAGTTCGGACATTTGCCAACTGATTCATATTTATGATGGTTGCAGTGTCCCAAGGTCACATGATCCCCTTTGGTGACCCTCTGACAAGCAAAGTCAATGGGGAAGCCAGATTCACTTAACAACCACGTCACTCACTTAACAACTGTGGCAGGAAAGGTCGTAAAATGAGGTAATATTCCCTTAACAAATGCTTCACTTAGTAACAGAAATTGTCGGCTCAATTGTGGTTGTAAGTTGAGGACTATCTGTACTTATCTTTTTTTTTTTTTAAACCCCATGCAGATGATGGGCAAGAGAATAAGACTAATGCGAAGGCAAGGATGTTTCCATTGCAAACAGTTAAGGATGAAGGACAAGAAGAGATGTTTCAAAATATGTGGAGACCAGAAGAAGGTGAGGACAACCGGCCAAACGATCATCGGGATGAGATATTCTCAACTACTTTAAATATGGAAACACAGGACCTCCAGACCCAAGAACATCAGAAGCGAAAGAAAAAGGGAGGGAATTCAGGGTATGGAGAACAGTTCAAAGATAAACCTGATAGAAACAAACATTGCCGGATCCTCACAAAAGCGAAAGCTTGTGAACGCAGAGACCGTGTAAAGAGTTACTATGAGAACTTCCCTCTGGCGTTATATCAGAGCATCTCCACAGAAAACAAACCGTATCAATGCGCGGAGTGTGGGAAAACCTTCAGCCACTCTAGTTCCCTCACTTCCCATAAAAGGATCCACACGGGGGAGAAGCCGTACAAATGCCCGGAGTGCGGGAAAAGCTTTCGGCGCAATACCGACCTAACATCTCACAAAAGGGTCCACACGGGCGAGAAACCCTTCAAATGTATGGAGTGCGGAAAGGGCTTTACAATGAGCAGCAACCTGACATTGCATAAAAGGATCCACACGGGGGAGAAACCCTTTCAATGCATGGAGTGCGGAAAGAGCTTCATTCAAAGGGGTCACCTCACTTGCCACATGAGAATCCACACTGGGGAGAAGCCATACATGTGCGTGGAGTGCGGAAAAACTTTCAGGTGGAGCAGCCACCTGCCTAACCACATGAGGATCCACACTGGAGAGAAGCCGTACAACTGTGCGGACTGCGGAAGGTGCTTCAGAGACCGCAGTGCCTTTCAGGCTCATCGAAGGATCCACACAGGAGAGAAATCTTTAAAGTGCACGGAATGCGGGAAGACTTTCCGCGGCAGCACGGATCTCACGATCCACAAAAGGATCCACACAGGGGAGAAACCTTACAAATGCCTGGAGTGCGGGAAGAGCTTCATTAGGAGCAGTCACCTATCTTCCCATAAAAACATCCATCCAGGAGAGAAGCCGTTTAAATGTCTGGAGTGCGGAAAGAGCTTTACACAAAGCTGTTACCTCACCTACCATAAAAGGATCCACACGGGGGAAAAACCTTACAAATGTCTGGAGTGTGGAAAGGGCTTCAGCAGGAGCAGTCACCTTTCTTACCATAGAAACATCTACCACGGGGAGAAACTCCATAAATGTATGGAGTGTGGGAAAAACTTTACTCAGGGCTGTTACCTTCTGTCCCACAAAAGTGTCCATGTAAAGGAAAACCCATAAAAATATTGTATGCGTATTTTACTGCATCTTCTTGTTTTTACATTTTTTTGTAAACTTATCTTGAGTGGTTATAGAAATAGAAAGGTGTGGTATAAATGTAATAATCAATAAAAATAATTACTGCCTGAAGTGAGTCCATCTTTATTTCTTCGGTGACCAATTGTGGAGTCTGATAGTGTAGTACAGTGGTTCCCAAACTTTTTCACCCCCTTGGTGCTACCAACTCATCCTCAGTGCCCCCCACCCAGGGTTGGGATTCAAATTTCTGTGGGCGTGGGCCTAATTTGAGGGTGTGGCTTGCTGGTCATGTGACTGGATTGCTGTCTGTCTTATGGCGTGGCTTGCTAGTCACATCAGGTAGGTGTGGTTTGGTGGCCATGTGACTGGGTGGGTGTGGCCAGATGACTGGCAAACCAAATACAAGTGATCCTCACTTAATGGCTGGTTGTGTAGCAAGTGTTCTAATTTATGACTGGCCTCCCTAGAGCTACTTGACCTGTTTTGACAGCCATGCACACACATACACACAGGCTCCCTTCCAACCCTGCTGGAGCAGGTCATTGGACTAGAATCGGCAAAGCATCTCTGATTAGATTCTAATAGTGAATAGAATCTAATCAGAGATGCTTTGCCGATTCTTGTTGATTTTTATTTGTATTTCTTTATTTGATGTTGCTGAATTGCATTGACATGTGTGTCCCTTTTTGTGCACAACCCAGAAGCTTTTGTGATTCTTTGCAGCAAAAATTACTGACCTCTGGCTTTGCTCTACTTTTCAAATGTGCTGCCACTGCCACGTTCTAGGTGCCGGCCCCGCAGGTTCATCTCATTGAACCTGCTGCATGGGAGGGACCTGCCAAAGCAAGTCCGAGTGGAGCAATGCACCAAGTCAATAGGGTGAGCCTAAGAAAGGGAAAGAGAAACAGAGAAAAGAAAGAGAGAGAAAGAAAGAAGAAAGAGAAAAGGGAAAGAAAAAAAAGGGACAGACAAAGAAAGGGGGAAATGGAAGGAAGGGACAGAAAGAAAAAGAAATAAGGAAGGAGAGAGGGAAGGAGGAGAAAGATAATGAGATAGCTATTCTAGTCCAATATTCTAGTCACTCTAATCACTGCGCCACCGAGATTCTTTAGGACATAATAGGATTAACCCACCACCATTGGAATAGCAGACACAAGGCTCACTACATTGCACAACCCCCTGGAGCATCTCAATCACCAAACCCCAGAACTCTATAAAAATCCATCCACTCACTCAGCCATTTTGTCAGCCACCGGAGAAACATGCTGCTGTCATTGAAGTTTCTGGAAAACAAATAAATAGACCTTTCCTTGTAGCCAGCATCCATGTTGTTTCCAGTATTCTTCTCCCGGCTTGGAACTGGACTGGATTTTTCTTCCCACAAATCTTTTGAGCAGCCCAGAAACTAAAGAGGTAGCAAAATCTTAAAAGAGAATGGAGATTCAGACATGATGCTCGTGAGCAGAACGCCCTTCTCGTGGGAAGGGAAGCAAAGAATCTCATCCTGCAGAGGTAAAAGCCACATGCAAAGGCTTATGAGAAAAAGGGAGAGACTGACTCAGATCCTATGTTCCCCTGCCGCTCCTTTTCATGCACAGTTCAGGCGGGGGACTGTGAAGAGAAGCATCAAAATTCAGGATTCCCAGAAAGAAGTAGGGAATATTTGGGAGACACCCCTCTTCTCAAAATGTGTGGCTGGATTAAGCCCCCTGCCTTGCCCAAAGACAAAGCACATAATAGAGAATGAGAATGTTAAGATATTTAATAGCTGGAACAGTAAAATGGGCCAAAATATACAATGGTAGTTGATTGGTTGGAATGTGCGGGCTCCTGCATGACGCAATCTACATTGATTGGTTGCTGGGTGTCAAGTGGGAGTTTCCCTTTTTCCCCGCCTTTTTTTCTGTGTGCTTCATATGCTGTTCTGTGATTTACCTCACGATTTACCTCATGACGTAGGTAAATGACGTAGGCCTGACTATCTTAGTAACTTTAAATCAGAGGTCTCCAAACTTGGCAACTTTATTTATCTAGGAGTTGAAGTCCACAAGTCTTAAAGTTGCCAAGTTTGGGGATCTCTGCTATAAATAGAGATGTTGAATATATTAAGGAACCCACGCATACTGGGGGTCACATTCTGGATCTGGTTTTTGTCTCTGGACAGTGGCAGGATGATCTAGGTGTTGGGGATGTTTCTGTTGAACCCTTGTCATGGTCAGATCATTCGCTCCTTAGGCTAGACTTCCAGGCCGCTCCTCCCCATCGCAGGGAGGCGGACCAAATACGTTGGTACCGCCCCAGGCGCCTGATGGATCCAGATAGGTTCCTGATGGAGCTTGGGCCATATCCCGACATTCGGACTCACGACTCGGTGGGGGACCTAGTCGCCACCTGGGAAAGGGTGGCGGCTGGGGCCCTGGACCGGGTCGTGCCCTTGCGGCCTCTGACCCGGCGCCGCTCTCGCTCAGCCCCCTGGTTTTCCGGGGAGCTGAGGGAGATGAAGCGCCGGAAAAGACGCCTGGAGAGTATTTGGAGGACTACTCGCTCCGGACCTGACCGAACACTTTTACGGTCTTTTATTAAGACCTATTTAGTGGCGATAAGGGTGGCAAGGCGTCTTTACTTTTCCACCCTTATTGCGTCCGCAGGAAACCGCCCGGCTGCCCTGTTTAGAGTGACCCGCTCCTTCTTAGAAGGGGGAGCGCGGGAGGACCCCTTGCAGGGACAGGCTGAGGATTTTCACAGTTCCTGGTGGATAAAATCACTCAGATCCGGGATGGCTTGGACTCCGAATGGGCAGCTCTGGGTGGGGAATTGGGGGTGGAATTTGGAACAGTCATTTGGGACGAGTTTGATCCTGTGACCCCCGAGGACGTGGACAGGTTACTGCGGGGACTGAATGCGACCACATATTTATTGGACCCGTGTCCCTCCTGGCTGGTGTTGGCCACCCGGGAGGTGACACGAGGTTGGTTCCAGGGCATTATTAATGCTTCCTTGAGTGAGGGATATCTACCCGCCGCCTTGAAAGAGGCGGTGGTGAGACCCCTCCTCAAGAAACCGTCCCTGGACCCAACTTTGTTATCTAATTATCGTCCTGTCTCCAACCTTCGTTTTATGGCGAAGGTTGTTGAGAGTGTGGTGGCACAACAGTTTCCCCAGCACCTGGATGAAGCTGTCTATTTGGATCCACGCCAATCGGGCTTCAGGCCCGGGCACAGCACAGAGACGGCGCTGGTCGCATTGGTGGATGATCTCTGGAGGGCCCGTGACAGGGGTTATTCCTCTGTCCTGGTCCTCCTAGATCTTTCGGCGGCTTTTGATACTGTCGACCACAGTATCCTATTGCAGCGGCTGGGGGGGTTGGGGGTGGGAGGCACCGTTATGCGGTGGTTCTCCTCCTTCCTCTCTGACCGCTCGCAATTTGTGTTGGCAGGGGGGCAGAAGTCGGCCCCGAGGCCCCTGGTTTGCGGGGTGCCTCAGGGGTCGGTGTTCTCGCCCCTCCTGTTCAACATATATATGAAGCCGCTAGGTGAGATCATCCGTGGCTTTGGGGTAGAGTTCCATCAGTACGCTGATGACACCCAGCTGTACATCTCTACCCCGGGCCACCCCGATGAAGCCGTCGAAGTGATGACCCGATGCCTGGAGGCCGTGCGGTGTTGGATGGGGCGGAACAGGCTTCAGCTCAACCCATCTAAGACTGAGTGGCTGTGCTTCCCGGCACCCCGATACAGCCGGCTGGTTCCATCGCTGGCTGTGGGGGGGGAAATTCTTGCCCCCACAGAGAGGGCCCGCAATCTGGGTGTCCTCCTGGATGTACGGCTGTCATTGGAAGATCATGTGGCGGCCGTCGCCAGGGGGGCTTTTGGACAGGTCCGTAGGATCTACCAGTTGCGGCCCTTTCTGGATCGGGATGCGCTTCGCACGGTCACTTCCGCCCTGGTGATCTCCCGCCTAGACTATGCCAATGCTCTCTACATGGGGCTGCCTTTGAAGAGCATCCGGAGGCTCCAGTTGGTGCAGAATGCAGCCGCGAGGGTGGTAATGGGGGCACCTAGGGGCTCCCATGTTATGCCACTTCTACGCGCGCTGCATTGGCTCCCGGTGGCCCTCCGGGTGCGCTTCAAGGTCTTGGTCACTATCTTTAAAGCGCTCCATGGCTCGGGACCAGGTTACTTGCGAGACCGCCTCCTGCCACCATCGGCTTCCCACCGACCGGTACGCTCCCATAGAGTGGGCCTCCTCGGGGTGCCGCCGGCTGGACGGCTGGCGACCCCGAGGGCGCGGGCCTTCTCATTGTGAGCACCCCCTCTCTGGAATGAATTACCCCCGGAGGTAAGGGCCGCCCCCGATCTCATGGCCTTCCGTCGGTTGCTCAAAACGCATTTATTTCGGCAGGCCGGACTGGCCTAGGGGTTTTTTAAATTTTAATCGGGTTTTAATCTTTTTAATACTTGCTTATATTTTATTAGAGCCATATTGTATTTCAGTTTTTAAATTTTAATATTTTATGTTGTCTCATATTTTGTACCTTGTATATGTGTTTTTATTGGCTGTTCACCGCCCCGAGTCCCTTCGGGGAGTGGGGGCGGTATATAAATCAAATAAATAAATAAATAAATAAATATATGCATTTTATATAAAACTACAAGTTCGTGTCAGTGTCTCTGACTTCATTTGGGACACCTGCTAGGCAATTTCCTGACAGAGAACATATATTACTTTAAAAACCCTTTTTTAGTAAAGAAAAAAAAAAACCATACTTTTTTAGTGACTTCCTTAAAGATATACACACCGAGTGAGAAAAGAACATTTCCTTACGAGAAACATACATGGTAAAAGTTTTGCTGTGTCATTTTGCATGGAATTGCCCAATGGAGCATTATTTTTTTAAAAAAAGAAAACAACTAGAAATAAACAGGAATAAATCATTGTGACACTAGGGAAATGTAGTTTTGGCACAGGATTACACAGGAAGAGAGCTGCGACAAAACCAGACTACTGCTAAAACATTAAATCATTCAGAAAGATGTTATTAGGTATAACATCAGAAAAACTTGATAAACAAAGTATATATTTAACATTGTATACTTTAATAGCAGCAAGGATTATATTTGCACAATATTGGAAAAATGAAGAAACACTGTGAGATGAAGAGATAATTAGGAAGATACTAAACTGCAGAAATGAATACTTAGATTGAAAATCAAACAGAAAGAAAACACAGAATATTATCAAACATGGACTTTATTTTACCAGTGGTTGGAAAAAAGAGGGGGAGATTAAGAATGTAATCTGTATCACTAAGCAATTAAATAACCCAGAAAACACAATGATTAATTAAGCACTAACAAAATGTAAACAATAGGAAATAAATCTGGTGGTCACAGAAAAGGAAGTGCCAGATCTATTTCACAGATAAAAGCCAGTAAAAGCACCAGGCCCAGACAAGATAACTCCTTCTTGCCTAAGTCTGTGCTGACCAATTGGCCCCCATCTTCACCCGAATCTAGAGATGCGCTATGTTCCTTCTTGCTTCAAACGCTCTACCATGATCCCAGTGCTGAAGAAATCTTCCATCAAGGAACTGAATGACTACAGACCAGTTGCTCTAACATCTGTAATTATGAAAATCTTTGAAAGGCTAGTTCTGTCCTTCTGAGGGAGGATAAAATGAGGACCCAGATTGCTGGGGACCATACACTGACTTTGTAAACTGCTCAGAGAGTGCTGTAAAGCATTGAGGAGTGCAATGTAAGTCTAAGTGGAATTGCTATTTCTGCATAGTTTCTCCCGAGTGTGAATTCTTTTATGAGAAGTAAGACTACCATTTTGAGCAAAGGTCTTCCCACACTCCAAGCATTTATATGGCTTCTCTCCTGTGTGGATTTTGTTATGGCAAATAAGACCATACTTCCAAGCAAATGTCTTTCCACAATTCGTGCATTTATATGGTTTCTTCCGTGTGGCTCATTTTATGGGAATTAAGATGATATCTTCGAGCAAAGGTCTTTCCACACTCCATGCATCTATATGGCTTCTCCCCTGTGTGAATCATCTTATTTGAAGATGATTCACACAGGGGAGTTATTTGAAACGATTAAGGAATCTGCATCACTTAAATATTGGCATCCACAGATCACTTTCAGGCTAAATGATAACCTTAATTTCCACTGATACTCATCTTTGTTTTAAAACCTCCCATTTAGCAAAAAAAAGAAAAAGAAAGAAAGCACAAGATAGGTTGGAGGATTCATGAACAACAGCCAAACCTCCCACAACTGACCCCAACTCATTAGGTTCACAACTTCTGGTGATCTCAGAAAAAGAAGTGCAAGATCTATTTCACAGACAAAAGCCAGAAAAAGCACCAGGCCGAGACAAGATAACTCCCTCTGAATTGTTAGAAGAAATATCCTTCTGGGTTCAGTTCCAAGTGGGGAAAAAGATACTGGAAACATAAAGGCTGTTTAGAAAGATGGTTTAATGGTGGACAAGACCACACCTTGGAGCTCCTAGGCGAAAAGGGAAAAAGGCACTGATAATCCCTTGGTTTCATACCCTCTATTGGGCCCCACCATAATGTTTCCTGTTCCTGTGTACAAAATGTATCCCATTGGCTATCAGACTCCCAGAGGTGGGGGTCTTTGCTAACTTTGTAGGCTTTGTCTGGACCATATGGCTTCAGCTGAGTGCTGCCTAATGCAACCTTCCCAAGTACCATGTAGTGAGATGGGTAATCCTATCATTTCCTGAGGACATGTCTTAATCCCATCGCCCTGGAGCTGAAGGGATGGGGGCGGGGGGGCAGGGAACTGCAGGAAGCTGCTTTGTCTTTAAAACATGTTTCTCCTTTTCTTCATCCAGGGAAATATAATATTCTGCCCTTTTAATACGTTGAAAGAAATATCCTTCTGGGTTCCGTTCCAAGTGGGGAAAAAGACACTGGAAACATGGAGGCTGCTTGGAAGGTTTAATAGTGTACAGGACCACATGGCCTGGAGCTCCAGAGAAGTCTGATCACATACTCAAGGTGAGAAAAAAGGACTGAGATACTGAGAGTGCTGGGTTTTATATCCTCTGTTGAGATTTGAATTGGAGCTTGAATTCTAACTGGTTGTCAGACTCCCAGGGGCAATTCTGTAGGCTGTCCTGAGTTCCAGGCTTGGTCTAACCTTGCTGGGTGATTATGCCCTTAAAAGGGCTTTTGGCAATTTCTATAGCTTTACCTGGAGTTCTTTCTTATGTATTCTGGCCCAGGCCTTAATGGTCCACCCATTAATAAAGGTGGGGGTGAGTCTCTCCTTCTGGGGTGAGTTTCTGCTTCTTTTTAGGGGAAATATTCTGCCTTTTTAATATTTCCTAGGCTATTTCAATTTTTCTAGGAGAGGGGTGGGTGCTAACTTCTTACAAATATTTCCTAGAATATTTCATTCTTCTAGGAGAGGGGTGGATGCTAACTTTCTACACACTTAAAAGGTTTGTTCTGATCAATTGGCCCCCATCTTTACCCAAATCTTCAATAAATCACTAGAGATGTGCTATGTTTCTTCTTGCTTCAAACACTCTACTATCATCCCAGTGCTGAAGAAACCTTCCATCAAGGAACTGAATGACTACAGACCAGTTGCTCTAACTTCTGTAGTTATGAAAACCTTTGAAAGGCTAGTGCTGTCCTTCTGAGGGGGTAAAATGAGGACCTAGATTTATTTATTTGTCAATTGCTTACAAGATAATAGGTATAAGTAAAACATAGTTATGAATACATGGATACATATAAGAAAAATAAAATATAAAAGAAACAATAGGACAGGGACAGTAGGCACAGGCAGGCACGTTGGTGTGCTTATGCATGCCCCCTACAGACCTCTTAGGAAAGGAATGAGGTCAATAGTAGATAGTCTAAGGTTAAAGTTTTTGGGGTTTGGGGAAGAAACCACAGAGTCAGGTACAGTATTCCAGACATTGACCACTCTGTTGCTGAAGTCGTATTTCCTGCAATCAAGTTTGGTGCGATTAATCTTGAGTTTGTATCTATTGTTTGCTCGTGTTGTTATGGTTGAAGCTGAAGTATTCATTGACAGATAGGACATTGCAATGTATGATTTTATACACTATACTTAGATCGGACTGAAGGTGGCGAAGTTTGCTTGGGGACGATATGCTGAATTTGTAAACTGCTCAGAAAGTGAGGTAAAGTAGAGAGCTATATAAGTCTAAGTGGAATTGCTGTTGCTGCACAGTTTCTCCTGAGTGTGGATTCTTTTATGAGAAGTTAGTCTACCATTCTGAACAAAGCTCTTTCCACACTCCATGCATTTAAATGGCTTCTCCCCTGTGTGGATCCTTCTGTGGATAGTAAGTCCACTGCTTTGAGCAAAGGTCTTTCCACACTCCATGCATTTATACGGCTTCTCTCCCGTGTGGATCTTGTTGTGGCAATTAAGTCCACTGCTCTGAGCAAAGCTCTTTCCACACTCCATGCATTTAAATGGTTTTTCTCCTGTGTGGATCATCTTATGGGAAATCAGACTAACATTTTGAGCAAAGGTCTTCCCACACTCCATGCATTTATATGGCTTCTCTCCTGTATGGATTTTGTTATGGCAATTAAGACCATACTTCCGAGAAAATGTCTTTCCACAACTCATGCATTTATATGGTTTCTCCCCTGTGTGGATCATCTTATGGCAATGAAGATGATATCTTCGAGCAAAGGTCTTTTCACACTCCATGCATTTATACGGCTTCTCCACTGTGTGGATCATCTTATGGGAATTAAGATAGGCCCTTCGAGCAAAGGTTTTTCCACACTCCATGCATTTATACGGCTTCTCCCCTGTGTGGATCTTCTTGTGCAAACTAAGTCCACTTCTCTGAGCAAAGGTCTTTCCACACTCCATGCATTTATACGGCTTCTCCCCCATGTGGATTTTCTTGTGCAAACTATGTCCACTGCTCTGAGCAAACGTCTTTCCACACTCCATGCATTTATACGGCTTCTCCCCTGTGTGGATCATCTTATGGCAACTAAGTCCACTGCTTTGAGCAAAGGTCTTTCCACACTCCATGCATTTATATGGCTTCTCCCCTGTGTGGATCCTCTTGTGGATAGTAAGTCCACTACTATAAGCAAAGGTCTTTCCACTCTCTTTGCATTTATACAGCTTCTCCCCTGTGTGAATCATCTTATGGCGAATAAGATTAGCTCTTCGAGCAAAGGTCTTTCCACACTCCATGCATTTATATGGCTTCTCCCCTGTGTGGATCATCTTATGGGTAATAAGATTACCTCTTTGAACAAAGGTCTTTCCACACTCCATGCATTTATACGGCTTCTCCCCTGTGTGGATCATCTTATGGTGAATAAGATGGCCTCTTTGAGCAAAAGTCTTTTCACACTCCATGCATTTATACGGTTTCTCCCCTGTGTGGATCATCTCATGGTGAATAAGATGGCCTCTTTGAGCAAAAGTCTTTCCACACTCCATGCATTTATACGGCTTCTCCCCTGTGTGGATCATCTTATGGCTAACAAGATTACCTCTTTGAGCAAAAGTCTTTCCACACTCCATGAATTTATACGGCTTCTCCCCTGTGTGGATCATCTTATGGTGAAGAAGATGGCCTGTTTGAGCAAAAGTCTTTCCACACTCCATGCATTTAAATGGCTTCTGCCCTGTGTGAATCATCTTATGGGAAATAAGCTTACTACCTCTTCTGAACCTGTTACCATACTCTTTGCATTTGTATACCTTCTCCCCAGTATGAATCCTTTCATGGGAAGTCAATTGCCTGCTTTTTCTAAAGCATGTTCCACATTCCAAACATTTATAAGGCTTCTCTTTTGTGTAAATCACTTTTTGAGATGTAAGGAACTGATTTCCAAGAGAAGGAATGAATGTCTCATTGTAATTTTGCCCATTTTGTCTTCTTGTAGCATCTTCTGCTTTGTTTTGGGTTAAATCATGTTCATTTACATGTAGCTTAGTTTTGATTGACTTCACACTTTTCTCAATATTTTTTTTCCTTATTTTCTCTTGCTGGGCAAGAAAGTCTTGCATCGGAGCATCAGTGGAAAATGAGCTTTCCTGATTCCAATTATTTGACTGGTTTTTCTCATGGCTTTCGAATTCCGTTCGAATTCCAAACTTCTGCATTCCATGTTTAGCATTGATCATTTGGGACAGTTCACAAGAATCTTGACTCTCCTGCCCACTGTTACCTTCAAAGCAAAAGAGAAATTATAATGATAACAAAGTTAAAGAAAAAGACTTTGTGCAAACTGTACAAAGTCAAGTGAATTTCCTTTTGAATTTTTCTGAAATTCCATTATGTTGAACGTTTGCATGCTTACAGTGGTATGATATAGACATGGTGATTTCTATATTCATGAGTCATGACAACTTTGAAAATATCTAGAAAATATCTCTTTCTTTACAATTATCTATATACATGCACATCTCACTCAACATTTCTTTTGAGTTAAGGAATAATTAGGGGAAACATCCAAGGAAGAATTAGGAGAAAACCTAAGATTTATTGCGGTGGGTTAATTTCAGCAGAGACCTGTGAAAACTGAAACAATTTTGAAACAAACTCCTTCTTCCCCGATGCACCTTGGAGCAGCTGCTGCACAACATATATCAAACAGGCAGGACCCCGAATTGGCCCGTTCCTTGATCCCAGAGATGAGACTTTGGAGTGAAGTCCCTTGCTTGAAGCCTCCCATTGGCTTGTAAACGCTCTTTGCGCGGAGACTATAAAGGTTGGGAGGTTTCAAGAATGGCTATTTCGCTGCCCAAAGTTTTTTTGCAAGGGCTTTTTGGCCAGATCTGGTACAGGCTTCTGTTTGCACAGAACGGAGGCCTATGTTGTAACCATTGCGCAGGCCCAAATCACATACTACCTACATGCTACATATATGATACATGCTATGTTATACCAAATATGGTAATATTATACCAATGTAACCAATAGAACTTGCTTTCCGCATTCGCCAGGTAAGCTGACGTGTAATCTCAATAAAAGGGGTTTGAGCTTGCCTCTCGAGGCCACTCTACCCATGACTGAAGCTGGTCTCCATGTCTGATCTTTTCCCATGAGTGACCCACCGGGACAGGGATATCAAGGCCCCAAGTAGTCAGTTCCCGCAGGCCTAAACTATTTTAGTGTGAGATCAGACGAGACCAGTAGTGCAAGATCTCAGGCGACTAGTCTCACATGATCTGGCACTGCAGTACTTCAGGTGTCAACTCATAAAATATTTATCTGATCTTTTAGAGTTGTGAACAGAAAAGGAAGGGGAAGTAGTGTATCAGCTAGCAAAACTGAAACTGCATTCCAGAAATGTTTTCATAGGTTCTTTCCAGGTGACCAAAATTTCTGCCCTGCAAAATTCTAACTGGAGAGTATGATTGAAGATTTTTGGCTATGGATGTGTCCCATTGGAGAATATGAATTATGATACACCCAGGGGGTGGGGGAAAACCAGGGTCAAGGGTGACAATGAATGATGTGTCTCAGAGTCGGCTCCAGCCAGGCAATACCGGCATCATAACGCCTAATAAATCTTCTTTAAGCTTTTAAAATCCGGCTAGGGATTCATGATTTAAATGGGGGTAACTACCAGAGCCTTGACAGCAGGCCTGTGTTCTTTTAAGAACTGAGGACTGCACGAGATCCAGGGCAAAAGTCTTTGAAAAGGAAAGGGGCCTTCCCTTTGTTTGCAAAGCATTTTGTCCTGGGTCCTGTGCAGGCCTTGGTTAGCAGAAAAAAGAGGCCTAAAATACCGTAGTGCGAGATCACATGAGATCTTTAGTGCGAGATTTCCACTACTGATCTCGCCTATCTCTCACTACATTATGCCTCTTCTTTCTGCAAATGCACCAAAGCAGACCAAAGAGATGATGGTTCGCTATATCGTTGCAATGTAAGTCCTGGCAGACTGGGGTGGGGTTATAAATAGGGTGACTGTTGTTGCAGTGCCTCTGCTGTCATTTATAACTGTGAATGACAGCTGTGGTGCTGCAGATTCATAATTTCAGGACTGAGTCTTAAGTACTTGGGACAGGGCTAGGTCGTAACTTGATACGGTCACTTCGTGAACTGTCGCAATTTGGGGATCACCTGTACCCTATGATGCTCTGAGTGACACTGCATGAGGACTTTGTCCTTGAATTGGATTGGGAGAAGGCTCTTCCATGATCTGAGTGTGAAAGTTCTGTTCTTACACAATTTGGGGAGGTTTCAGAGGACAAATGACATCACATTCTTCTCACACGACCTCCAGAAGACAGACAAAAGCACACCTCATTCTTTTCAGCCTCCACAGATAAGTTCAAGTAGAAATGGAAAAATACAGATAAGAAATGGCCCAAAAACATCTAAGCATTGACTCTTTCCTTCCTTGGAGTACCAGAAGGCCTGATAGTTTCCTTTTCCCTTCTAGGAGGCTATATCTGATTAGTGATATTTTAATAAAAATAACTGTAATCTGTCTTCTTGAACTCTCTGATTTGGGACAAGAAAACTCTTACCCAGAGAGACCACGTTCCTATGGTTTTCAAGCATGACTTCCGAATGTAGCGCTTTTTGGTCAGGATCCAGCTGAGACCATTCCTCCTCAGAGAAATACACAGCCACCTCCTCGAATGACACCAGACTCCCCTGAACACAGAAAGAAAAAGAACAGGAGGATTCACAACATCAATTCAACTTCATCAATGATTCACTCAAGGGGATAGAAGGGAAACTCATCAAAATTGCAAATAAGACCAAATGGACAGCAATACCAACACTCGACAAGATAGGCTTGAGATATAGAAGGATCGACACATTGGCACCTTCTAATAAAATGTAAGAAATGTGAGAAATGTAATGTGCTACATTTAGGAAAGAAAAACCAAATGCACGGACATAGAATAGGTGATACCTGGCTCAAAAGTAGTACAGGGATCTTGGGGTCCTAGTGGACAATTGCTTAAACGTGAGCCAGCAGTGTGCTACAGTCGCCAAAAAAAAAACCGAACAGAACCATAGATTGCATTAAGAGAGGGATAATAGAATCAAGATCACATGAAGTGTTAGTACCACTTTATAATGCCTTGGTAAGACCACACTTAGAGTACTGCATCCAGTTTTGGTGACCAGGCTATAAAAAGATGTTGAGACTCTAGAAAAAGTACAGAGAAGAGCAACCAGGATGATTAGGGGACTGAGGGCTAAAACATACAATGAACGGTTGCAGGAACTGGGCATGGCTAGCCTAGTGAAAAGAAGAACCAGGGGAGACATGATAGCAAAGTTCCAACATTTGAGGGGTTGCCACAGAGAGGAGGGGGTCAAGCTATTTTCCAAAGCACCTGAAGACCAGGTAAGGAATAATGGAGAAATTTTCTGACTGTGAAAGCAATCAACCAATGGAATAGAAGTTTTCTTCAGAAGTTGTGGGAGCTTCAACATTGGGAGCTTTCAAGAAGAGACCAGACTGCCAATTGTCAGCAATGGTGTAGGGGACTGGACTAGATGACCTCAAGTCCCTTCCAACTCTGTTAATCTCTACCTTATGAGAAAGATAAATTATAAAAAGAATGGGGGGATCTAGAAGTTCCTGCCATTGTGATACATTTATTCCTAATTCTTGAAGGACTTTAAAAGAAGTACTTCTTATACAGAATGTATGGGATACAATGGAGGCATATTCCAGAGGCTTGATAATAGACTATACAAGGAAAAGAAATATTATGAAAAGACAAGCCTCTAAGACATTACAGGATGAGTATAAAATACTTGAAAAAGAGTTATAGAAACTGCCACAGAAAAAGGATATTAAGTTAAAAATGAATACAATTAAACATAAAATGGGATTAACGGAAAAAGAAGAACTAGCACAGAAAATCAGAAGTGCGAAACAGAACTATTTTGAAGATGCAAATGAACCAGGTAGATGGTTAGCATATAAACTGAGAAAGGAGAGAGAATGAAGAAAAATATTGCAATTAATAGATGATCAAGGCCAAGTTTGCTATGAAAGTAAAGAGAAGAAAAAAATTATATGAGATTATTATGGGAAATTATACGAACAAGAGAATATCGATGACGAAAGAGTTAAACAGTACTTATAGAATACTAATTTACCTCAGATACCTAAAGAGATTGAAATGTTAGAAAGCAACATAACAAAGATGGAGTTAATTGAAGCACTTAAGAAACAAAATAATGGAAAGGCACCAGGTCCAGATGGACTTCCAGCGGAATTTTATAAGACATTACAAGAATCGTTGAACCTTCCATTGTTAGAAGTCATGAATGAAGTTAAAGAAGAGGATACCCCAATCATGGTCAGAAGCTTATATTACACTTGTCCCAAAGGAAGACGCCGATCCACAACAAATCAAGAACTATAGACCTATTTCCCTACTAAACTCAGACTATAAAATTTTTACTTCAATATTAGCAGAAAGACTTAAAAAATATCTAAATAACTTTATTCATCTGGACCAAAATGGATTCCTGCCAAAGACAAATTAGAGATAATATGAGAATAATTTTGGATACTTTGGAATATTATGAGGCACATCCTGAAAAACAAATGGCTTTGATATTTTTAGATGCACAGAAGGCCTTTGATAATGTGAATTGGCGATTTATGCTATTACAGTTGGAGCAAATGGGCTTCGGTAAAAAATTTATCCATGCAATAGAAGCTATATACCATAAACAAACAGCAAAGGTAATGTTAGAGGGAGAATTGACGGATTCTATTGATATAAGAAAAGGAACAAGGCAAGGCTTTCCACTGTCACTACTGTTGTTTGTGTTAACTTTGGAAGTGCTAAACAGAAATATTAGAGAAGACAAGGATATAAAAGGGATGAAAATTAAAAAGGAAGAATTTAAATTGCAAGCATTCGCAGATGATCTGGTTTTCATTTTAGAAGATCCATTAGAAACAGCATTAAAACTGATAGAAAAGATACAGGTATATGGAAAGGTAGCTGGTCTGAAAATAAAGATAAAACAAAGATTTTGACAAAGAATATGTTACTAAGACAAAAGGATGAATTGGCGGATGCTTTGAAAATACAGGTCACAAATAAGATCAAGTATTTGGGGATACATTTGACAGCAAGATGTAGCACACGTAAAGAGAATTATATTAAACTCAAGCAACAGATAGCGACAGATTTGGTGAAATGAAAAAACTTACAATTATCATTAATAGGGAGAATATCAACAATCAAGATGAATATATTACCTAGAATTCTATATCTGTTTCAAACAATTCTAATAAGGCTAGGGAAAGATTATTTTGAAGATTTAAATAAAATTGTGTTGAAATATATACGGCAGGGAAAGAAAGCGAGAATAAAACTAAAACTTCTGCAAAATGCTACAATAAGAGGAGGATTTGGCCTGCCTAATTGGGAGTTATACTACCAAGCTACAAATCTGATGTGGGTTAAGGAATGGATAACATTAAGAAATACTAGATTATTAACATTAGGAGGACATGATTTGTTGTTGGGGTGGCATGCCTTCTTATGGTACAAGGGAACTAAAACACAGGGGTACTTTAGAAGACGTTATATACGGGAAGCTTTGTGGTTAAATTGGGAGAAGACTAAAAGGCAATGCTATTTGAAAATTCCAGTCTGGCTATCGACTACTGAAGCATTTTCTTATCCTATAACATATAAAAAGGAACAAACAGTTAGATATGGTGAAATATTGAATGAAAAGGGTGAACTTAAATCTATGCAAAAACTAGAGGAACAAGGTATAAAGATGAATTGGTTTTCATATGCGCAAATACATTCTAGATATGATAAAGATTCCAAAACAGAAGGTTTTTATGATGTTGACTGATTTAGATAAGATTTTGACAGGTACTGATGAAAAAGTGATTAAAAAACTGTATGGATATTTATTAGGAATTAAGCTAGGAGAACAAGTTAAAGAAACAATGATTGCTTGGGGGAAAATTTTTGGATATGGGATTGATTTAGAGAAATGGCAAAAATTGTGGTCTCAAAATTATAAAATGACAATGTCAACAGCATATAAAGAAAATTTGTATAAGATGTTTTACAGGTGGCATCTACCGCCAACAAAAATAGCAACAATGTTCAAGAACAAATTAGAAAAGTATTGGAAATGTCATCATATGTGGTGGACGTGTACAGAAGCTAAAAGATATTGGACTAAAATCCACACATGGTTGGAAAAAATGACAAAAAAACACATAGACTTGAAACCAGAGATTTTCTTATTGGGAATCTTACCTGAAATATACAGCACGGAATTGAAATATTTGATTGTAAGTGTATTAACAGCGGCTAGGGTTGTATTTGCTAAAAATTGGAAAAATGAGAAAATACCAACGCAGGAGGAAGTTATTAAGAAAATCATGGACTGTGATGAAATGAGTAGATTGACATTTGAAATTAGAGAACAAGAAGATAAACAACTTTATAAAATTTGGGATTTATTTTATCAATGGTTAAGACAATAAAATACGGTAATGAAATATGTAGAATTTTAGAAATATATAAAGATGTATTATTATAATATAACCATGGGATAGATTTCGGATGATAATAAGAATTGTCATAAAATAAATCAATTAAAATATGGATTATTTTGCATAACATGAATAACAGTATAGTCAACTGATAGATTAATAAGGATATTAATGTATTTAGAAATATCTGATAGATAATATGAGAATATATACAAGTAATTGTAAGTGGTGACTATGAAGTGGATGCACAAATTTTTGTAAACCAACCGACACACTGTTTGTAAGTAAGTGGAAGATGGCTTAATGTTTTTATGTTGTGTTTGTATATGATTGTTTAAAAAAAAAATAAAATTTATTTTTTAAAAAAAGTACTTCTTGTAAACACAAAGTTGGAGGAGTACCTTGCAGAACAAGGTAACTAGAGGAAGCTATATTGATTGATAGCAACTTCAACCTGCTATTCTGCTGTCAATGTTGTGGGAGGACACAATAGTCCAGTCCAAACACCCACTTCACTTCCTGAAGGGAGAAAGCAAATCTGATAACTTTTCCCTTTCTTACTTGAATTGATGGTCCAACCGCTGTTTGATGACCATCATAAAAACCAGATCGTTTCATTCTTTGTTTCTCTGTAAGGAATAAATAATTTCAAAATAAATAATTAACAAAATATTTATTTATTTTAGACAATTTATATGCTGCCTATTTGCACGGCGACTCAAGGCAGCTTACAAAATATCAAACCCATATTAAAACAATAAAACTAATAAAAGGAGAATTATACAGTATATTGAAATAATAAAATCACCTCCACACACCCCCATCCCGGTGACAGCTCTGGGTTCCCCAGGCCGGCTGGCAGAACCAAGTCTTGAGTGCCTTCCGGAAGTGTGCTAGAATTGGGGCCATTCTAATCTCGAAGGATGATATTCCAGAGAGTGGGAGCCACCATGGAGAAGGCCCTTTTTCTGGGTCTCACCAGGTGTTTCTCCCTAGAGGATGGGACACGCAACATTCCCTGGCTCCCCACTCTGGTGAGTCGGGCAGGTGTAACCGGTAAGAGACAGTCCCTCAGATAACCTGGTCTCTGGTCATGAAGGGCTTTAGAGGGGACAACCAGCACCTTGAATTGCACTTGGAGATTGGCAGCCAATGCAGCTCCTGCAGGAGAGGTGATACATATGCAAACCAGGGTCTGCACAAAACCATGTAGGCTGCTGCGTTTTCCACCAACTGGCGTTATCGGATTCTCTTCAAGGGTAGCTCCATGTAGAGCATATTGCAATAGTCAAGAAGGGAAGTCACTAGGGCATGACTGACTGTGAGTAAGGATGGTTGGTTCAGGAAGGGCCGTACCTGGCGCACAACCCGTACCTCTTCTAGCAGGAGTCGTGAGTCCAGGAGAACCCCCAGTTTACACACAGGTCTATTTGGGATAGTGCCATTCCATCCAAGTCCAGAACTGACCATTCTCCCTTGGCCAACGAACCCCAAAATCAGAACCACTTCGTTTTGCCAGGGTTTAGTTTGAACCCGTTGCTCCCCATCCAGTCCCTAAGAGCCTCCAGGCACTGTGAGAGAGGACATGGCATCGCTTAACCCACCATGGGCTGAGATATACAGCTGAGTATCATCAGCTCACCCAGCGGCTTCATATAAATGCTGAATAGGAGTTGAGAGAGTACTGAGCCCTGCAAAACCCCGCAAAGCAGTGGACGAGTGCTGTATCTCTTCCCTCCTATCAACACTGATGGAGACCAGCTGCAGAGGAAGGAAGTTAGCCAGGATAGCACAAGGCCTCCCACTCCCATCTCCAAAATTCTCGCCTGGAGAATACAATGGTCGATGGTATCGAAAGCAGCCGAGAGGTCAAGTAGACCAAAGATGGATGCGCTACCTTAGAGATCACCCAATGTCGCAACCAATGCAGTTTCTGTCCCAAATCCAGATCTGAATCCTAACTGGTAGGGATCTAGATAATCCATCATCATCCAGAAACTTCTGGACCTGCCATGCAAACAACTTCTCCAAAAAAGGAAGATTGGAGAGAGGTTGGAAATTATCTGACAGGGTGGAATCCAGCGATGGCTTCTTAAGAAGGCAGACCACAGCCTTTTTAAAAGTGCTGGGGCACTGCCCCCTCCTGTAGGGAAGCATCAATCACCGCCAGAGTACACCTACCTGTCACCTCCCGGGAAGCTTTCACAAGCCATGTGGGACATGGGTCTAAAACACGGGTGTTTGCAATGCATACTCCTAGGATCCTGTCCACTTCCTCAGGAGCAACAGGGTCAAACGATTCCCAGATAACATAGCAAGAACCTGTCTCAAAGGCCTCCGCCAAACCAGCAACCATGCCGGCATCTAACTGGGAATGAAGTCAAGTGATTTTATCTTCCAGAAAATCCACAAATTCCTCAGCACGCCCTTTCAAGTGGACCTCAATCTTCTCCTTCCCCAGGAGGAGGAGGCTCACTCTAAAGAGGGTCGCTGGGCCGTTATCTGCAGATGCAATCAGTGTGGAGAAGTATAAATAGGAAGAGGTATTGTATAGAAGAGAAAAGAGAACGAAGGGGGTAATCGGAGGATCTTCAATTACCTCCTGAGGTGCCCCGACTTTGATCTTTCCAAGGGATCCTTCTGAAAAATAATTCCTGAGGCGGATTTGATGGTTTCTTCTTTCCCTCAGGATCTCTGATCTCCACAGCGCAGCCCTTCAAATCAGAGGAAGGAAAAAAAGAAGCAGAATTAATGTACGTCACACGACGTAAAGTAGATTCCTACATTTGGAACACAACCTCAAACCCCCAATATCCATCTTTGTGGCTGAGTGAGAAAACTATGGAACAATGTCCTATAAGAATTGGTGGGACTTCGCCACATATTATGAATGTTTGGGAAGAAGTGGTGAAGTATTCAAACACATTCTCTATTCTCTTTAGAGCTCTCACCTGCAACTCGATCTGCTCCTTGTTTTCCTCCACCTGGCTCAGGAGGATGCCTTCCACCAGGGCCACCGCTTGGGAGCTGGTCTCTGCTCCATACTCCCGCACCCAGCTCTCCATCTCTGGGGAAAGAAGAGCCAGGAGCTGCTCCAGAACAACCAGGTCTAGCATCTGGGCTTTGGTGTGCTTTTCTGGTCTCAGCCATCGCCTACATAAGTCATGGAGTTGGCTGCAAAGACCTCGAGGACCCTCAGCCTCCTGGTATTGGATGAACTTCCAGGGCTGGACTTCTGAAGGAAGGATGGTTTCGTGCTCCAGGATCTTATGACCATGTCTTGTCCAGATCTCCCTACCCTTCCCAAGCTGAACAGCTGAAGGGCCTTTTCCGCTTCCCTCCTTTGCAAAAGGTTGTTTCTTCATCCTTTCTCTCTCCTGCAGAGAAACTCAAATGGGTCCAAGGATTCTGGTGAATCTCCAGATGCCTTTTCCTTCACAGGACCATTCCTGGGGCTGCATAATGGATCCCTGCAAGTTATTCTGATCTTTTTTTCCCCCCACAAGAGAAAATTTTGGCTTGCAAAGATTTCAAATGGCTTCGAGTTTCTGTATCTGGGATGGAAAGGAAAACAAACGCCCAGAATTAGAAACTAGAATTCAGCCACTGAACCACCTTCATCCAACTTGCCCGGAGCCCCAAGCGGCTCATCCCAACGCAGGTACCACCGAGCAGGGCCAGGAAGGAGACAGCTGGAGAGGCCGCCCCGCTTTTTTGCCCGGGAACCGCCCCCCCCTCACCCGGAGCACGTCGGGGTCTTCCAGCGACAGACTCTCCCGCAGCCTCCCGCCAGCTGGGTTTAAGCAGAACCAGTGCGCCGTCCTAGATCGGCAAGCGTTTGTGATGTCACTTCTTTCACGGCCTCCGCCCCGCCCAACAAAGCTAGCTGTGACGTCAACCCTCCAGTGGATCAATGGCTGAAGCGCCGGGAGTTCCCTTCTCTTGGCGGACGGCTCCCCCTGGTGGATGTGCCGCAAAGTGCCAGGGTTGTAGAACGGGCGGGAAAGAGGAGGGCGGTCTGAGAGGGAGAAGGCGGGGATGATGGGCTTCAGAGCAGGAGGAAAGGCCCCTCTCAATGGCTCCGTCAGACAAAGGCTTCGACGTCTAGAGGCAGCACTTTCTCCGTCTTCCACTTGTTCCTGTTCAAGAACCATCTGTGGAGATGGAGAAAAATCTCTCTGGAGGATTTGAACTCACTTCCCTCAAGAACAGCCGCCCTGAAGGCTCCTCCGAGATTGTGGGGGGCTTCAAAAGGAGCCAAATCCTGTCAGAAACAGCCGGGCAATCATAAGATGAGCACCAAGAACCCTTCATTTCAACCGGGTACTACACATATTTTCCTTTATTGATTATTTTTGGTATCTTGACATCCCAGAGAAAGTTCCCATTCACATTTCTGCGTGTTTCATCAGGAAGGACAGAAGTAATTTTTTGAAGTAGTTCTTCTTAATTTAATATTATTTTGATCCCCATTGATTTCCAAACAATTTCCTTCTTGATCCATCCTTTGCAATGTTAACATATTGGGAGTGGTTTTCAATCTGATACCCTGGAGCAGGGGTTGCCAACCTTTTGGACCTCAGGGACCACCAAACTCATAATTTTAAATCCCAGGGACCACTAACCAGTTCTGTGGGCGTGACCTAATTTGTGGGTGTGGCTTGGTGGTCATGTGACTGGCTGGGCATGGCTTTTATGTAAATATTATAAATATTTATATAAATATTGAATTTTTTAAAATAAAAGAGCAACTTTTACCCAAAATCAGGCAAAGTAGGCAGGCAGATTGAGTTGCTCACAGAATCACAGATTCATTCAGATATCTATCTGCCATTGGCTAGCTCAGTCTATCACATAAAATTTGCTAGCAAGCAAAGTCACAAAATTAAATCACAACACACCATGTATGTAAATATTGAACTTTTTATTTAAGAAGAGCAACCCAAAACCAGGCAAAGCAGGCAGGCAGATTGAGTTGCTCACAGAATCAATCAGTGATCTATCTATCTGCCATCGGCTAGCTCAGTCTCTCAAATTTGCTTGCCGTGAGTCTGCATTGAATAATAGAACCTTCAGTCCTAAGGAAGATTCGGCTGTGCTTAAAAGCAGAGCTGAAGATCTAATTATTATTATGAAGATCTTATTATTATTATTAAAGACTAGCCAGAAAGCAAGAAATTTAACCATTTTCTGCTTCCTAGCTATTCTAGATCTCCCGGCACAGCAGAACAGCTGATGGTTGAAAAATAGTAATTTAGCAGGCAAGTTTGTCGGGTAAGGAGTGAGTGGGTGGGGAGAATTCCCGCGAGCCATGTGGGCAGCGCAACCTTGTGTTTCTGTGCAGCTTGGATTAATTGCTTTGGGGGGGAGTTGCTCTGGGGGTGAGATTTCTCAAGGCACACCAAAATTTTCTCAAGGCCCACCAGTGGCCATGGCCCACTGGTGGGCGACCGCTGCCCTGGAGTATGCCTATCTTGGGAGGGACGAAGGAAGTCAGAACCTCATTCATTGCCATTCTAACTTTGAATGGTTACTTGATAAATTATTGTAAATCAAGGACTGCCTGGGTTGGCCAATAGGCTGCCTACCTATGGGAATTTAATATATACCCACATTTCCCTACCACTACTTTCTCTTCCCTTTTTTTACACAACTATGTGAAAGTAGTTGCCATGGCACTGAAACAATGATAACTGCAAAATAAGTAAACATTGTAGCCAGGTACATATGAAGGCAAACAAAATTCTGAGAGGCATCACCAGATGTATCACCATCAGCAAAAAGGAGGTCCTATTCCTCTACATAGGGCTTCAGTGAGATATCATTTGGAATACTGTGTCCAGTTCTGGAGACCTCACTTAAAAAAAGATATTGATAAGATTGTGTGAGTCCAGAGATGGGCAACACGAGGGAAGGCAAAGAAAGATCACCACAAAATTAGGACAAAGAGCCTATGAGTTGCATTTTCTAATTCAGCATCACTATAACCCCATTCTCCTTATGGTTTTCCTTCTCAGTTATTACTTGTATTACATAATGCGAAGCAGGATGGAAAGGCAGACTGTGACAATAGTAAGCAAAGGAAGAAAAACTGGATAACAGGATAACAGATAATCAGATTTGGAAGGGATCTTGTAGGTCATCTAGTCCAACCCCCCGCCCAAGCGGGAGACCCTACACCATTTCTGACAAATGAACTGAAACAATACTAAGTGATTTAGGACTAATTGCATTTCTGCCTGCAACTCTGCTCTAGTCTAGTGGATATACTCATCAGAGGGAGTTACTTGAAATGATTAGGGAATCTAGACCACTTAAATATTGGCATCCACAGATCACTTTCAGGCCAAATGATAACCTTAATTTCCACTGATACTCATCTTTGTTTTAAAACCTACTTAGGAAAAAAAGCACAAGATAGGTTGGAGGATTCACCAACAATGGCCAAACCTCCCACAACTGACCCTAGCTCATTAGGTTCACAACCTCTGTTGATCACAGAAAAAAAAAATTGCAAGATCTATTTCACAGACAAAAGGCACCAGGGCCAGACAAGATAACTCCCTCTCGCTTAAAAGTTTGTGCTGACCAATTGGCCGCGATCTTTGCCCTAATCTTCAATAAATCACTAGAGATGTACTATTTTCCTTCTTGCTTCAAATGCTCTATTATCCCAGTGCTGAAGAAACCCTCCATCAAGGAATTGAATGATTGTACAGACTAGTTGCTCTAACATCTGTAGTTATGAAAACCTTTGAAAGGCTGGTGCTGTCCTACTGAGGGGGGTAAAATGAGGACCCAGATTGCTGGAGACCATATGCTTACTTTGTAAACTGTTCAGAGTGTGCTAAAGCATTGTGGAGTGCAATATAAGTCTAAGTGGAATTGCTATTGCTGCATAGTTTCTCCCGAATGTGGATTCTTTTATGAGAAGTAAGACTACCATTTTGAGCAAAGGTTTTCCCACACTCCATGCATTTATATGGCTTCTCTCCTGTGTGGATTTTGTTATGGCATGTAAGACCATACTTCCGAGCAAATGTCTTTCCACAATTCATGCATTTATATGGTTTCTCCCCTGTGTGGCTCATCTTATGGGAAATAAGATTACCTCTTTGAGCAAAAGTCTTTCCACACTCTATGCACTGAAATGACTTTTCCCCTGCATGGATCATTTTGTGGATAGTAAGTTCACTACTATAAGCAAAGGTCTTTCCACACTCCATGCATTTATATGGCTTCTCCCCTGTGTGGATCCTTTTGTGGATAGTAAGTCCATTACTGTAAGCAAAGGTTTTTCCACACTCCATGCATTTATATGGCTTCTCCCCTGTGTGGATCATCTTATGGGAAATAAGATTACCTCTTTGAGCAAAGGTCTTTCCACACTCTATGCATTGAAATGGCTTCTCCCCTGTGTGGATCATCTTATGGGAAATGGCTTCTCCCCTGTGTGGATCATCTATGGCGAATAAGATGGCCTCTTTGAGCAAAGGCCTTTCCACACTCTATGCATTTACATGGCTTCTCCCCTGTATGGATCCTTTTGTGGATAGTAAGTTATGGGAAATAAGATTACCTCTTTGAATAAAGGTCTTTCCACACTCCAAGCATTTATATGGCTTCTCCCCTGTGTGGATCATCTTATGAGAAATGAGACTACCACTTTGAGCAAAGGTCTTTTCACACTCCATGCATTTATACAGTTTCTCTCCTGAGTGGATCCTTTTATGGGAAATAAGATTACTACCTCTACTGAACCTGTTACCATACTCTCTGCATTTGTATAGCTTCTCCCCAGTGTGAATCCTTTCATGGGAAGTAAGTTGCTTGCTTGTTCTAAAACATGTTTCACTTTTCAAACGTTTATAAGGCTTCTCTTTTGTGTCAATTACTTTTTGAGATATAAGGAACTGATTTCCAAGAGAAGGAATGAATGTCTCATTGTAATTTTGTCCATTTTGTCTTCTTGTAGTATCTTCTCTTTTGTTTTGGCTTAAATAGTGTTCATTTACAAGTAGTTTAGCTTTGATTGGCTTTACACTTTTCCCAATATATTTTTTCCTTATTTTCTCTTGCTGGGGAAGAAAGTCTTCCATTAGAGCACCAGTGGAAGATGAGCTTTCCTGATTCCAATTATTTGACTGGTTTCTCTCATGGCTTTTGAATTCCGTTCGAATTCCAAACTTCTCCATTCCATCTTTAGCACTGATCACTTGGGACAGTTCACAGGAATCTTGACTCTCCTGCCCATTGTTACCTTCAAAGCAAAAGAGAAATTATAATGATAACAAGGTTAGAGAAAAAGGTCAATGTACAAAGTCAAGTGAATTTCCTTTTGAATTTTTCTGAAATTCCATTATGTTGAACATTTGCATGCTTACAGTGATATGATATAGACATGGTGATTTCTATATTCGTGAGTCATGACAGCTTTGAAAATATTTAGAAAACATCTCTTTCTTTACAATAATCTATATACATGCACATCTTACTCAACATCTCTTTTGAGTTAAGAAATAATTAGGGGAAACATCCAAGAATTAGGAGAAACTTAAGATTTATTGGGGTGGGTTAATTTCAGCAGAGACCTGTGAGAACTGAAACAATTTTGAAACAAACTCCTTCTTCCCCGATGCACCTTGGAGCAGCTGCTGCACGACGTCTGTCTGCTCGGCCTGTTCGTTGATCCCAGAGATGAGACTTTGGAGCGAAGTCCCTTGCTTGAAGTCTCCCATTGGCTTGTAAACGCTCTTTGCGCGGAGACTGTAAAGGTTGGGAGGTTTCAAGAATGGCTATTTCGCTGCCCAAAGTTTTTTTGCAAGGGCTTTTGGGTGAGATCTGGTACAGGCTTCTGTTTACACAGAACGGAGGCCTAAACCATTTTAGTGCGAGATCAGACGAGACCAGTAGTGCAAGATCTCAGGCGACTAGTCTCACATGATCTGGCACTGCAATACTTCAGGTGTCAACTCATAAAATATTTCTTTGATCTTGTAGAGTTGCGAACAGAAAATGAGGGGGAAATAGTGTAGCAGCTAGCAAAACCGAAACTGCATTCCAGAAATGTTTTCACAGATAGTTTCCAGGTGACCAAAGTTTCTGCCCTGCAAAATTCTAACTGGAGAGTATGATTGATGATTTTTGGCTATGGATGTGTCCCATTGGAGAATATGAATTATGATACACCCAGGGGGTGGGGAAAAACCAGGGTCAAGGAATGATGTGTCTCAGATTCGGCTCCAACCAGGCAGCACCGGCATGTCTGCTCCTAATAAATCTTCTTTAAGGTTTCAAAATCTGGCTAGGGATTCATGATTTAAATGGAGATAACTACCAGAGCCTTGACAGCAGGCCTGTGTTCTTTTAAGAACTGAGGACTGCACAAGATCCAGGGCAAAAGTCATTTAAAACAAAGGGGCCTTCCCTTTGTTTGCAAAGCATTTTGTCCTGGGTCTTATGCAGGCCTTGGTTAGCAGAAAACAGAGGCCTAGAATACTGTAGTGCAAGATCACGCCAGATCTTTAATGCGAGATTTCTACTACTGATCTCGCCTGTCTCTCACTACGTTATGCCTCTTCTTTCTGCAAATGCACCAAAGCAGGCAAAAGAGCTGATGGCTCAATATATAGTTGCAACGTAAGTCCCGGCAGACTGGGGTGGGGTTATAGATAGGGTGATAGTTGTTGCAGTGCCTCTGCTATCATTTGTAACTGTGAATGACAGCTATGGTGCTGAAGCATTTGTTATTTCAGGACTGAGTCTTAAGTACTTGGGAAAGGGCTAGGTCGTAACTTGATATGGTCACTTAGTGCACTGTCATAATTCAAGGATCACCTGTACTCTAGGATGCTCTGAGTGACACTGCACGAGGCCTTTGTCCTTGAATTGGATTGAAGAAGGCTCTTCCATGGTCTGAGTGTGAATTGGATCTGAATTGTTCTTACACAATTTGGGGAGTTTCAGAGGACAAATGACATCACATTCTTCTCACACGACCTCCAGAGGACACACAAAAGCACATCTGATTCTTTTCAGCCTCCACAGATAAGTTCAAGTAGAAATGGAAAAATACAGATAAGAAATGGCCCCAAAACATCTAAGCATTGACTCTTTCCTTCCTTGGAATATCAGAAGGCTAGATACTTTCCTTTTCCCTTCCCTTTCATTAATGATTTTTTAATCTGTCTTCTTCAAGTTTCTGATTTGGGACAAGAAAACTCCTACCCAGAGAAACCACGTTCCTATGGTTTTCAAGCATGACTTCCAAATGTAGCACTTTTTGGTCAGGATCCAGCTGAGACCATTCCTCCTCAGAGAAATACACAGCAACCTCCTCGAATGACACCAGACTCCTCTGAACATGGAAAAAAGAACAGAACAGGGGTATTCGCAAGATCTGTTCAACTTCATCAATGATTTAGACAAGGGGATAGATGGGGAACTCATCAAATTAGCAAACAAGACCAAATGGACAGGAATACCAATCAAGTCCACAAAATAGACTTGAGATATAGAAGGATCAACAGATTGGCACCTTCTAACAAAATGAAATTCAATGGTGAGAAATGTAATGTGCTATATTTAGGAAATAGGCAACCAGAATGATGAGAGGACTGGAGGCTAAAACATACATGAATGGTTGCAGGAACTGGGCATGGCTAGTCTACTGAAGAAAAGGACCAGGGGAGACAGGATAGCAGTATTCCAACATTTGAACGGCTGCCACAGAGAGTAGGGGGTTAAGCTATTTTTCAAAGCACCTGAAGGCCAGGCCAGGCAAGGAATAATGGAGAAATTTTCTGACAGTAAAAGCAATCAATCAATGGAACAGAAGTTTCCTTCAGAAGTTGTGGGAGGTTCATCATTGGGAGCTTTTAAGAAGAGACCAGAATGCCAACTATCAGAAATGGTGTAGGGGGTTGGACTAGATGATCTAAAAGTCCCTTCCAACTCTGTTAAGATGTACCTTATGAAATTGATGAATTATAAAAAGAATGGGGGGTCTAGAAGTTCCTGCCACTGTGATACGTTTAATCCTAATTCTTGAAGGACTTTAAAAGAAGTGCTTCTTGTAAACGCAAAGTTGGAGAAGAACCTAGAAGAACAAGATAACTAGAGGAAGCTATGTTGACTGACAGCAACTTCAACCTGCTATTCTGCTGTCCATGTTGTGGGAGGACACAAATATAATCCAGTCCAAACATCCACTTCACTTCCTGAAGGGAGAATGCAACTCTAATAACTTTTCCGTTTCTTACTTGAATTGGTGGTCCAATTGCTGTTTGATCACCGTCATAAAAACCAGACCGTTTCATTCTTTGTTTCTCTGTAAGGAATAAATAATTTCAAAATAAATAATTAACAAAATATTTATTTATTTTAGACAATTTATATGCTGCCTATTTGCACAGCGACTCAAGGCAGTTTACAAAATATCAAACCCATATTAAACCAATAAAACTAATAAAAGGAGAATTATACAGTATATTAAAATAATAAAATCACCTCCACACACCCCCATCCCGGTGACAGCTCTGGGTTCCCCAGGCCCACTGGCAGAACCAAGTCTTGAGTGCCTTCCGGAAGCGTGCTAGAATTGGGGCCATTCTAATCTCGAAGGATGATATTCCAGAGAGTGGGAGCCACCATGGAGAAGGCCCTTTTTCTGGGTCTCACCAGGTGTTTCTCCCTAGAGGATGGGACATGCAACATTCCCTGGCTCCCCACTCTGGTAAGTCAGGCAGATGTAACCGGTAAGAGACAGTCCTTCAGATAACCTGGTCTCTAGTTATGAAGGGCCAACGGCTGCCTCAGTGAAATGCTCTCTAATGGTTTCTTTATTCCTTATTATTATCTGCAATTCACTACGGATTTCATACTCACGAGACCATCTGCTAAGAATTAGGCAATGTTTCCTTAAGGAGCAGCTTTCTGATTCCCCACCCTCACCTGTCTTTGCAAACGCGGTGGAGATTCTAACCAATTTCCCGGTTCTATGGATTACAACAAAGAAAGCAAAGAAGCGACCACTCCGGAAGAGGAGATGAGGTAAACGAGCAGGAATTTTAAACAGACTAAGGAATAGGGGAAAAAAAACTCCTCTCCCTTCAATCTTTCTGACTAATTTACACTCACTGGCTTAGAAGATGGATGAAATTCATCTCTTAAATAGATGGAATTCTGATTTTTATAATTCAGCTGTTCTTCGTTTTACTGAAACCTGGTTTAATCCACAAATTCATGGGGACAACACCATATACATCCCAGGATTTCAGACATTTAGATCAGACAGAATTGAAGAGACATCGGGTAAAACAAAGGATGGAGGATTATGTTTATATATCAACAACAGCTGGTCTCAGGATATAACTATAATATATAACTTATGTGATGAAAACTTAAGAGTCTTTACACATCAACTGCAAGCCATTTTACTCTCCACGTGAGTTCTCATTTCTCCTAATAGCTGTGTATGTTCCTCCACAAGCTTGTGTAAACAAGGCATTAAAAACTCTTGCTGATCAAATTCTGGAGGCTGAAGACAAACACCCAGGTTCCCTTCCTATCATTTTAGGAGATTTCAATCAAGCAAATTTAAGGAAAGAGCTCCCAAAATACTTCCAGCATGTAAATTGTCCCACCTGAGACAAAAATACTTTAGGCCACTGCTACACAACAGTAAAAGATGCTTATTTGTCTTTACCACAAGCAGCTGTGGAACACTCTGACCACTGCATGATTCACCTTGTACCTGCCTACAGACAAAGACTTAAAACTATTAAACCAACAATTAAATCAGTGAAGACTTGATCTGATGAGGCAAAGCTGAAACTCAGGCCTGCCTTGATTGCACTGATTGGAATGTTTTTGAAGATGCCTCTGCAGACCTAGATGAGCTCACAGATACTGTAACATCATGTTAGCTTCTGCGAAGACTTATGTGTACCAACAAGGAACCTGCAAATATATAGTAACAATAAACCTTGATTCACAGCTAAACTTAAGCAGCTACGTCATTCCAAAGAGGAAGCCTGCAGAAAAGGTGACAGAATGCTATACAATCAGGTCAGAAACATATTAACAAGAGAAATCAGAGCAGCAAAAAGAAGCTACTCTGAAAAGTTAAAGAATCAGTTCTCAACAAATGAACCAGCAAACATGTGGAAAACTCTTAAAAACATCACTGGCTTCAGCAAACCTCCTTCCCAGACAGAAGGAAATCAACAACTAGCAGATGACCTGAATGTGTTTTACTGCAGGTTTGAAAAGAAACTACAGCCACCTCTCTCCACAACTCACATCTCAAACACACCAACAACAGCCAAGCCTCCTACAACTGGCTCCAATCCATTGGGCTCACAACCTCTGGTGATCACAGAAAAAGAAGTGCAAGATCTATTACACAGACAAAAGCCAGGAAAAGCATCAGGGCCAGACAAGGTAACTCCTTGCTTAAAAGTCTGTGCTGAGCAATTGGCCCCCATCTTCACTCGAATCTTCAACAGATCACTAGAGATGTGCTATGTTCCTACCTGCTTCAAACGTTCTACCATCATCCCAGTGCCAAAGAAGCCCTCCATCAAGGAACTGAATGACTACAGACCAGTTGCTCTAACATCTGTAGTTATGAAAATCTTTGAAAGGCTTGTACTGTCCCACCTGAAAACCATCACGGATCCGTTGTTAGATCCCATGCAGCTTACATATCGAGCAAATAGATCGACAGATGATGCTGTTAATATGGCTCTGCATTAGATCCTTCAACTCTTTGAATCTCCAAATACCTACCCAAGGGTCCTCTTTGTAGACATCAGTTCAGCATTCAGTACCATCATTCCAGACATTCTTCTAACTAAACTAAATCAACTAGCAGTATCTGAACACACTTGTAAGTGGATCATAAGCTTCTTAACAGACTGGAAGCAGCAGGTGAGTGAAGGTAGGCAGAATCACATCTGATACCTGTACAATTAGCACAGCCCCCCTCAAAAGCTATGTCCTTTCTCCACTACTTTTCTCCCTATATATCAATGACTGCATCTCAAACGATCCATCTGTTAAAATACTGAAGTTTGCTGATGACATAACAGTGATTGATCTCATTCAAGACAATAAATCTGCATACAGACAGGAGGTTATACAACTTGCCTCGTGGTGCAACCGGAACAATCTGGAACAGAACACACTCAAAACGGTATAAATGGTGGTAGACTTTAGGAGAAACCCTCCCATACTACCACCTCTTACAATACTAGACAACACAGTATCAACAGTAGAGAGCTTCAAATTTCTAGGTTCTACTATATCACATGACCTAAAATGGACACCTAACATCAAAAACTTCATCAAAAAAGCACAACAAAGAATGTTTCTGCGTCAACTCAGAAAGCTCAAACTGCCCAAGGAGCTGCTGATACAGTTCTACAGAGGAATTATTGAGTCTATCATCTGCACCTCTATAACTGTCTGGTTTGGTTCTGCAACCCAACAGGACAGACACAGACTTCAGAGGATAATTAGGACTGCAGAAAAAACAATTACTATCCATCTTTCAATTCCTTCCCTCAAAACGACACTATAGAGCACTGCACACCAGAACAACTAGACACAAGAACAGTTTTTTCCCGAAAGCCATCACTCTGCTAAACAAATAATTCCTTCAACACTGTTCAATTATTACAAAGTCTGCACTACAATTACTGCTAATCTTCTCATCATTCCTTATCATCCATCCCCTCCCCCTTGTGATTGTAGGACTGTAACTTTGTCCCTTGTATCTTTATGATTTATATTGACTGTTTGCTAGTATGATTTGATTTTTGATTGTACCCTATGAATATCATTCAGTGTTGTATGTTATGATTCTTGATTCTTAACGAATGTATCTTTTCTTTATGTATACTGAGAGCAAAGTGCCAGGATTGTAGAGCGGGCGGGAAAGAGGAGCGCGTTTGAGGGGAACTTGTCTTTAGTCCCGTATCGACGATTCCATTTACCCTCACTTTCGTACCCTGTCCCGTTCCAGCCCCACCACCTAACTACACCACCACCCGTGATTTCGTCCACAGCTGACAGAGAAACGCTGACAGCTGCCATAGATACGGTGACACAGAATCAATCATGCAAGTCCGTTTGTCTTGGTTGTCTCGGCTCCATCTCGTGAACAACATGAGGTAGTGAGGGGAGGAGGGAAAGGGCGGGGGGAGACTTGCTCCACTCATCCCACATGCCTGGCCTGGTCAGAAAGCAAAAGTCTTTCTTTCTGTGCCCCAAACTCCGTCAGAAATGAGTCTTTGAGACCGAGCAAGGTATCCTGCTCCAAGAGGCTGCGCCGGCACAACAAGTCTCACAAAGACTCATTTCTGGCAGAATTTGGGGTAGAGAAAGAGAAACTTCTGCTGCTTCTTCTGCTTTCCTTTCATGAAGCCAAAAGTCCCCCCCCCCCCGAAAACAGAACTAAAGACATTATCCTGCAATCCCAAATAAAGAATGATCGATCAGTAGGAAAACTGGGTGGTGGGGAATTTTCTTTCTGACTTTTTTTGGGTTTTCCCAGGGTGTCTGGGCATGGGATTTAAAATTATGAGTTTGGTGGTCCCTGAGGTCCGAAAGGTTGGCAACCTCTGTTCCTGAGGAGCCTCACCATCCCTCGCTGGCCACCTGGAGGACCCCTGGATGGTGGCACAGGCTGTCCACTTCCCTAGGCAGCATAGGGTAAGCAAAAAATGGATTCTAAGTCACTTTTTTCAGTGCCATCATCAGGGTGGACTGCTACGGGTTCACCCGGGTTCGGGTGGACCTATAGCTAACATTATGGCTGGTTCGGCAAACCGCCAAATCCCATCCTTGCTGGCCCTGCCCACTCCACCCTGCCCTTCCCAGGAGTCTCCACACGGCCCGTTTTGGATGCAAGGTAAGTGCAGGGCCTGTGCAGAGGCTCGGGGAGGGGGAAAAAGGAGCCTCCCAAAAGTTCCGGAAGTCCAGATACGGGCACGTTTCGGGCCTCCGGAGCCCAGGGGAGGCAGTTTTTGCCCTCCCAGAGGCTCAAGAAATGCCTCCGGAGCCTGGGGAAAGTGAAAATGCCCCCCCTCCACCATGGTGCAGGAGGCCAACTAGGCCACTCCACCATGGCTACGCCCACACTCACCCAGCAACCGGGCAGGGAATCCGTTGCTGAAATTTTTGAAGCCCACCCAGTGGTGATATTCTACCAGTTCAGCCCGGTTCTGCCGAGCCGGTAGCAGTGATGAGCAATGGACACCGAACTGGTTCTCTCCGCCGCTCTGCTGTTGGGCCCATCCACCCGCCTGGACTCCCATACTCATCTTTATCCAGGGGTGGGATTCTACCAGTTCGCACCTATTCACTAGAACCAGTTGTTAACATTCTAAGCAGTTCGGGAGAACCAGTTGTTAGAAGAAATTACTGGCCTAATCCTGTAAGGAAGGTAGGAAGGAAACATTCTGGTGTTGCTTACAGAAACTGTCTCTCCATTAACCCTTATTACATTCTTGGCAGGACTAGACCTCCTGTCTCAGGAACTTCTCTGGAGTTTTTTCCCCCTCCTTTTCTGGTACTTTGCTTGTGTGGAGAGACCATTCAAAGTTACAATGGCACTGAAAAAAGTGACTTATGACCATTTTTCACACTTACGACTGTTGCAGCATCCCCACAGTCACGAGAGCCCAGGCGAGGAGATGCGTGCCTCGATGTGAGTGATATTGAGTTGGCCACGCCCAGCCAATAACATGACCACCAAGCCATGTCCACCTAGTCACATGATCTCCAAGCCACGCCCACCACCTAAGCTATACCCACAGAACCGGTTGTTAAAATTTTTAATCCCAACCCTGCCTTTATCTTCTGAATTTGAAGCGCAGCTGCTTTGCGCGGCACAGAAGAGTGCTGCGCGGCAGCTGCTGAAGCGACCGGGATCGTGCAGGCTTGCAGGAGGTGAGTTAGAATGCCTCTGCGCCTGTACAAAGTGCACGTTTGGTATGCACGCACATGCAAAGTGTGTGCACACATGCAAAGTGCACTCACCAAGCTACGCCCACTGAACCAGTGGTAAAAATATTTGAATCCCACTACTGAGCCCACTCTTGGCCATTTTAACTTTGAACAGTCACTGAATGAATAAGTTGAGGAATACTTGAGTAAGTCAAGGAAAAGATTCTTCAAAACTTTCTACAATATTCTAGTTAATCACAACAATGTTGTCTGCTTTTTAGGCTCTGATGTCCTTCAAGGAGGTGGCCGTGAATGTCTCCGAGGAGGAGTGGCCTTTGTTGGATTCTGACCAAAAAACCCTTCACAGAGAAGTCATGCTGGAGAATTCTAGGAATGTGGCTTCTTTCAGTAAGGGTCTGTCCTCACATCTGAATTTTTTTCAAATGGGTGTCAAAAGCCTTTTGTACCATGAAGTAATCAACCTATTTTTTTCTTCCAAGAATTAGCATCCAGTTTGGGTCACCACACTATAAAAAAGACTTTAGAAAAAGTGCAGAGAAGAGCAACCAGGATGATGAGGGGAATGGAGGCTAAAACATACGACTAACAGTTGCAGGAACTGGGCATGGCTAATGTAGTGAAGAGAAGGACCAGGGGAGACATGATAGCGGTCTTCCAATATTTGAAGGGCTGCCACCGAGAGGAAGGAGTCAAGCTATTTCCCAAGGCACATGAGGGCCAGACAAGGAATAATGGATGGAAACTGAACCAGGAGAGATTTAACCTGGAAATAAAGAGAAATTTTCTGACAGTGATAATAATCAACCAATGGAACAGAAGTTGCCCTCGGAAGTTGTGGGAGCTTCATCACTTGAGGCTTTCAAGAAGAGATTGAACTGCCATTTGTCAGAAATGGTGTAGGGTTTCCTGCTTGGGCAGGGGATTAGACTAGATGACCTACACGGTCCTTTCTAAATCTGTAAATCTGTATACAAATCTATAGAAAGAAGGTGGAAGAAAAAAAATCCTAAAACTATGAGATATGACTACCAACCTTTTCTTCAACAAATATTAACAAATCTGTTGCTAAGTCAGGGATCTCCAAATTTGGCAACTTTAAGACTCGTGGACTTCAACTCCCAGAATTCCCCAGCCAGCATTCTGGGAGTTGAAGTTCACAAGTCTTAAGGTTGCCAAGTTTGAGCACCCCTGTGCTAACTCTTACAAAAATCCCTCCCACCATGGCCCTTTGATGATTTGTAGACTTCAACGCCCAGAATTCTTGAGCCAGCATTGAAATTCTGGGAGATGAAGTCCACAGTGCTGGCTCAGGAATTCTGGGATGCTCAAAAGATGGAAAGCAAGGTGGGTGGGAGGTGTTCCCTTTCTGCTAATCTAGGCGCAGAAGTGGGAAGGAGACCCTCTTCTGCGCTTAGATAGGAGTGCACTGCTCATCAGAACAACTAGACACAAGAACAGTTTTTTCCCGAAAGCCATCACTCTGCTAAACAAATAATTCCCTCAACACTGTTCAACTATTTACAAAGTGTACACTACTATTATTGTTAATCTTCTCATCACTCCTTATCACCCATCCCCTCCCACTTGTGACTATAACTTTGTTGCTTGTATCCTCTGTTTCCTAGTATGATTTGATGTTGATTGTACCCTATGACTATCATTAAGTGTTGTACGTTATGATTCTTGATTCTTAACAAATGTTCCTTCTTTATGTAGAGTATTTGCACCAAGACAAATTCCTTGTGTGTCCAATAAAGCATTCTATTCTATTCTATTCTATTCTATTCTATTCTATTCTATTCTATTCTAGGTGATAGCACTGATACACTGATAGCAGGGTTCCAATATTTGAAGGGCTACCACAAAAAAAGAGGGCGTCAAATTATTTTCCAAAGCACCAGAGGCCAGGACAAGAAACAATGGATGGAAACTAATCAAGGGAGAGAATCAACCTGGAATTAAGGAAAAACTTCCTAACAATGAGGACAATTAACCAGTGGAACAGCTTGCACCTAGAAATTGTGGGTTCTTCATAATTGGGTTTTTAAAGAAAAAAACTGGACAGCTACTTGTCTGAAATGGCAGAGAAAATGCTTGAGCAGGGGGCTGGACAAAAAGACCTCCAGAACCCTTCCAGCTTTCTCTTCTCTTCTTATTCTATTTATTTCTTATTCTATTCTATTAATTTCTACTCTGGTCTGCTCTATTTCTATTTCTACTCAGTGTGGAAACCAATCAAGGAGAGAAGCAACTTAGAACTAAGGAGAAATTTCCTAACAGTTAGAAAAATTAATCAGTGGAACAACTTGACTGCAGAAATTGTGAATGCTGCAACACTGGATAATTTTTAAGATGTTGGATGACCATTTGTCTGAAGTGGTGTACGGTTTCCTGCCTAAGCAGGGGGTTGGACTAGAAGACCTCCAAGGTCCCTTCCAATCTATTCTATTCTATTCTATTCTATTCTATTCTATTTGTACTCTATTTCTACTCCCACTCTATTTCTACTGCACTCTACCCTATTTATTTCTATTTCTACTCTACTCAACTCTATTTATTTCTATTTCTATTTCTACTCAACTCTACTCTACTCTATTCATTTATATTTCTACTTTACTGTACTTTATCTCTCTCTCTATCGGCTCTCTTGTATTCCTTATCCAGGCGGCGCCCCTGGGCGCCGGGTTGAAGGGCCTACAGCATTACCAGGAGGGCGGGGCCCACATGGAGCCCCGCCTTTTCCGGAGCAGGGTCAGTCGGGAGAGGGCGGTAAGGGGGGTGAGATTGACACCCTTTGCCAAGTGAGCGGCCGGGAGCGGGAGGGCATCGCAAGGCAATGGCGGCGCAGGACTTCTCCCGGGAGGGGCTGGCGCGCCAGCTGGCCAAAGCCGAGGCTCTGCTGGTGGCGCACGTGTCCCCGCAGGTCCAGGCCCGCTGGCGCTGGGCGGTGAAGCTGGATGGGCCGCCGGACCTGGAGCGCTTCTGCACGCAGCTCAAGGAGGCCCGGCACGGCCGGGAGGCTCTACTAGACCGGGACGCGGCGCTGTCGGAGCCCGAGCAGGAGCGGCTGCAAGGGTTGCTGCGGTTGGAGATGGCGCTCCTGCGCGCCATCCAGGCGCTGGCCGAGGGCAGAACCCCGGCCACGCGGACCTCGAGGCAGAGGCAGGGGAGGAAGCCCCGCGTGTCCGCGCTCAGGGCGGCTCTGCTGGGGCTGGCGGCCGAGCTGGACGTAGCCAAGCGGCAGAGCCTGCCCTGGGACGCTGCGCTGGCTCTGCAGCTGGCCCTGGAGGCGCTGCTGGAGAAGAGGCCCGGCGAGGCGATCCGGGCACTGGAGCCGCTGCTGCTGCGGGAAGGAGGGCGCGGCCGACCGAAGCGGCTGCTAGATTTGCTCCAGGTTCTGCAGGAGGAAGGTTGGGCCGAGCGTGGGGACGAGCTGCCCCTGCGGGAGCTGCGTCCGCTGCTGGAGAAGGCGCTGCGCCTGGTGCGCAAGGAGCTGCGGAGCTGGCGGGAGGCGGAGCTGGCGGGCGCCGAGTGGGCAGGGTCCCCGGAGATGGTGGTGGTGAAGGAGGAGGAGGAAGTGATTCCGGGTGGGACCCTGCCCAATGTTCCAGGATCCATGGAAATGGTGGTAGTGAAGGAGGAAGAGGAGGAGGAGGAAGTGACTCGGGATGGGACCGGCCCCAAAGTCCCAGGATCGTTGGAGATGGTGATAGTGGAGGAGGAAGAAGGAGAGACTCTGAATGGGACCGTCCCAAAAGTCCCCCTGAGCGAGGCAGGACTAGAACACAGGGACCCCCAAGAGGCCTCCGCGGAGACCTTCCCCAAAGACTGCTCCCAGGAGCATCTTAGGTCAAGAAAGATGCCGAACTCTGACCGCAGGTCTCCCTTTGCAAAGGAGACGGGTGGGCGCCTGCAGGTGGAGATGGACATCCCCGGTTTGAAGGACGTTGTCACGTGGAGGAGGAAGGACGTCGCAACGGGCCCCGATCAGGAGCTTCTGGAGTCGGAAAGAACTGTCGCCCCCAACTTCAGGTCTGTCCAAAGGAGGCCCTATCCAAAGGAGGCAGCCTCCGGACAGCAGGCAGAGACGGACGTCTGCTTGAAGAAGGGTGCCCCGTGGAAGAAAATGGAGGAGCTTCGGCGTATCCTGCGGGTCGTCACCCGGAGGAAGATGAGGGCTCTTTCCTGTTCCTTGTGGAGACAAGGCCCTCGGAAGATGTGCAGCCATCTCCACCAGCTTTGCCGCCAGTGGCTAAAGCCAGAAATGAACACGAAGGTGCAGATGCAGGACCTCGTGATCCTGGACCAGTTCTTGTCCTTCTTGCCCCCCAAGATGGAGAGCTGGATCCGGGAGTGTGGAGCCGAGACCAGCTGCCAGGCAGTGGCCTTGGCTGAAGGATTTCTCCTGAGCCAGGCAGAGGAGAAGAAGGAGCAGGGAGAGGCGCAGGTGAGAGACTTTCCCTTGGCAAGCTTAAAAATAGGGCGTCAAAGAATAACCATGTGTTGGGATTCTTACAGGGAACGATGAAGCGGCTCAGTGGTGAAGATGCTGAGCTTGTCGATCAGAAAGGTTTTTTAAAAAAATACCCAAATCCATCTTTCAGTTATACAGTGTGTCGACTGGGTGCATATATCTTGTGCAACTATTGATATTTGTATACATTTTTGCTAAGTTTACATTCATATTACAACCCATTCATTATATATCATTACAACAATATCATTTAATTTCTTACTTTATTTTCCAATCATTTATAATATAAATCCCAAATCCTATAATATTCCATTTCTTCTCTTGTTCTCTAATTGCCAATGTTAACCTACTCATTTCTGCACATTCCAATATTTTCATAATCACCTCTATATTCTCTATCGGAACCTTTTCATTTTTCCAGTTTTGAGCAAATACAATGCTAGCTGCTGTTAATATATGTATAATTAAATATGTTATTTCTTTACTATAGTTCTCAGGTAAAATCCCCAAGAAAAATATCTCAGGCTTTACATCTATGTTGTTTTGTCATCCTTTCCAACCAAGTATGTATTTTTGTCCAATATCTTTTAGCTTCTGTGCATGTCCACCAGATACTGATAATATGATCCAGGTATCTGATGACATTTCCAACATTTCCCTGATTTGTCTTTAAAGATCTTTGCCAGTCTTAAAATTTTATCTAATTCAGTCAATTCATTATAAAACCCATCTGCTTTAACATCTTTTTCATATTAGAACCCTTAGATTTTTTTTGTTATTACAGTGGTACCTCTACTTACGAAATTAATTCGTTCCGGAAGCCGTTTCGTAACCTGAAAATTTCGTAAGTAGAGGCACATTTTACCTGTAAATGTCCTAATCCGTTCTAAGCCCCCGAAATCCAGACTGTAATTTTCGTTATTACTTCCTGCTTTGCTGGATTGCTAGCACGAGACTGAGAACGCGGCGCGGTGCGTGCGCACAGATCCCTCCTAGCCAATGGGATGCCAGGAAGATAACCAATGGCAGCGCAGCTCGGACGCGCCCTTTTCCAAGAAAGCCTTTCGTATCTTGAAACATATTCGTAGGTAGAGACGATATTTTCTCGAAGACGCGTTTCATAACCTGAAACTTTCGTAAGTAGAGCCTTTCGTAAGTAGAGGTACCACTGTACTTGCAAAGTCACGTCTGACTCCATTGGACAACAGTTCCTCCAGGCCCTCCTGTCCTCTACTATCTCCTGGAGTCCATTTAAGCTCACAGCTTCAGTGACTCCTTCCAGCCACCTGATTCTCTGTTGTCCCCTCCTTCTTTTGCTCTCAACCGTTCCCAGCGTTATTCTCTTTCTCCATTGAGGCCTTCCTTGAATTGTTATGAAAAGGAGGCCTGGCCCTTTTTCCTCCCCGCTGAAAAAATACTCTACTCTGGCTTTCAAAATGAGCTGCTGTGGCAGGCAGGGACCACTAGGGGTCATTTTTCAGAGTACTGGAACATCAGAAGGGATCGAAGCATGCGCCATTATCTTTTTTTTTTTGGCCAGTCTTCACTTCTCTGGTTATTTGAGCCTGATGAAAAGGCATAGAGGGAGAAGGGAGAACATCCAGCAAAGGCTTTTCCTGGCTTAAATCCCCTCCACACTTTGCACCCCGAAGCCCTTGGAGCAAAGGATGCTTCAATGGTCATAAGTGTGAAAAATGGTCATTGGTCACTTTTATTAATGTAGGTTTAGGAACCCAGTGTCAACGTTCCAGAAAACCTCCACTCCAACAAATAACTCCCGAGACAGACATCTTCTCAAAGGTGCCTTTTATTAGAGTAATAAACTGGCACATCTGGGAAATCCCAAATCTGAAAGTTCTGGGTTTCTTTGCAATAAAGAAAAACTACAAATCCACCCCTGCACCTCTCATTGCATCACATGCCCCAATCACCATCTGTCCCAACTTGAGATGTCCTCTCACCCAGGTGCAGAAATAACATGACCTTGACTTAGAAGAAGAATGTTATGTCTAACCACGTATGCTCCAAGAAATTCCCCCCTCCAATTTTCCCAGGCTCAAGAATGTGGCAGTGAGGAAGCATCTGGTGCTAATATGGCTTCCAAAGTTGACACCCGGTTGTTAAGTGAATCAGGCCTCCCTGTTAACTCTGCTTGTCAGAAGGTCGCCAAAGAGGATCACATGACGCCGGGACACGGCAATGGTCATAAATATGAGCCAGTTGCCAAAGCCTCTGAAGTTTGATCACATGACTACGGGGATACTGCTAAGGTCATAACTGTGAAAAATAGCAATAGCACCGCTTCACAGTGCTTGTACATCCCTCTCTAAGTGGTTTACAGAGTCAGCCTATTGCCCCCAACAATCTGGGTCCTCATTTTACTGACCGGAAGGATGGAAAGTCTGAGTCAACTTTGAGCCTGGTGAGATTCAAACTGCCAAATTGCAGGCAGCCGGCAGGCAGCAGAAGTAGCCTGCAGTGCTTGAACTCTGACCACTGCGCCACCGTGGCTCGTTTATGGTCAGAAGTCACTTTATTCAGTATTGTAACTTTGAATGGTCACTAAATGAGTGGTTGTAAATTGAGGATTACCTGTAGCATTAGGAAGATACTAAGGAAAGGAGACGTTTAAGGCCAGTTGTTCCAATGAGCATCTGCTTCTTCAGGGCTTTCGGTTCCAGAGGGCTGACTTGAAGTCCGTTACTGAGAATCTGGAGGAAAAGAGGGATCCACCAGAGTCTTCCCGGGATCTGCTCTTCAGGGAGATCTTCCATGAAGATCAAAGCCAGGCCACCTCCACCAGTAAGAGAAGTTTCCTCAGAAAGAGGCATTTTCTCCCCCCCTAATTCTCTGGGCCCTCTTTTGCATAATGCTTGTGAATAACATAATTACTATGTTTCTGAAAATTTTGTCTCACTTTTATCTCGCAGGAGATCCGGCATTGATAGATTCTCCTTTTTCTATTGGAGATGAAAAATCAGTTGAACATCCAACTCAGGTAGGAGCCAAAATGATAGATCACTTGGAGTATATTTTCATATACCCAATGTAAGATAGAGAATGTATGAATCTACATATGGTAGAGAATCTATGAAGATTCTCAGTTATCCAGATCATAGCTGTATCAAAAGTGGTTTTTATTTTAAAAAGGCAACTGGACTAATTTTTTTTTAGGAAAAACAAGAATCTCAATCTCCCTCCCTCCTATGTCTGTCTATCTGTCTGTCTCATCATCTGTATATCATCTGTTTTTCTATCTATCCATCCATCCATCCATCCATCCATCCATCCATCCACCATCTATTTTCGCTTCTTAAGGAAAAGAAGCTTAATTAATTGACTTAGTAACCTCAATGGCTCTCAAAGAGTGTTAAGATCAGTTGACTGTAAATTAAAAAAACAACACACAATCTTTCCATTCCCTCCTCCCATCCTGTCAAAACTCTTCCCCCTCCCACCAACTGATCTCAACTGTCAATAACTGTCCTTCCATCTCCCACAGCATCCAATACAACTCATGAAACTTCCAGGTTAGGAAGCGAAACGTCTCGTTTTTCTTCAAAAAAATCAATCCTGTTGCCTTTTTTAAAATGAAACCTACTTTTGATACCTCTAAGTACAATAGATATTGTTGGTTCTGAGCAACGTGAAATAAATAATGGGTTCAGATTGCCAATCAGTTATGTTTAACATAAGTCTCCTCTCAAAATTGTTGTTGGACAGACAAGGAGCTGAAATTGTCATCTGAATGTTTTTTATTGTTATTGTTATTATTATTTTTATTACTTTTTATTGTACAATTTCCTTGGTTATGTATATTCACAGTAACAGTATACCATTTGGGTACAATCTCTACATTCTCTATTGAATACCGATAATGTCTTATGCACACAATAGTTATAACTATTATTCTCAATATCTCTTCATCGTCACTTATCTTTGTTACAAATTTTACATTGATTAGGCCCTCTGTTCCATTTTATCTGTAATCCATTAATATATTAAACATCTATACACTTCAAGTGGACAGCACAATTATACCCAAATAATCACCAAATAATCTTAAGTTTTGCTTATTCAATGTTCATTATTCCATTAGATGTGTATGTTTACATAGCCAGATTTCTAACAACTTCTACTATTTTCTACCAACTAATAGAATAGTTCCCAAATTAAAAAAGTGATCTCCCCATTTCTAATTTTTATCTTTATACTAATTGACAGTATAGCTCCTTTGTTGAAATTTGTCTGTCATGTTGATAGTACTTCACAAATTAAAATCTATTTCATGGGCTCACTCACTTTGTAAAGTTGTTAAGAGGGAGTGGGCAGGTTCAATCCCTCAGGAGATTTTGTGGTATATCAGTTAAAATGTTAAAGATGATCACACCAGCATGTTGTTCTGTATCTGTCAAATAGAATGAAAACCAGTGATGGGACTACTTGTAAATTTTTTTGTGAAAACCAAAGGTACAAGCACAGATTAGGTGAAACCTGGCTCAAAAACAGGAACTGTGAGAGGAACCTTGGAGTCTTGATGGATGTTCACTTAAACATGAGTCAGCAGTGTGCGGCAGCAGCCAAAACAGCTAATAAATTAGTGATATAAACAAAGGCATAGAATCAAAATCACATGAAGCATTAGTACCACTTTATAAAGCCTTAGTAAGGTCACACCTGGAATACTACATCCAGTTTTGGTCACCACATTACAAAAAAGATGTTGAGAATTTGGAAGAAGTGCAAAGAAGAACAACAAAGAAGATTAAAGGCGTGGAGACTAAAAATATGAAGAACATTTGCAGGATTTGGGTTTGGCTAATCTAGAGAAAAGAAGACTTGGGGGGGGGGGGGACATAATAGCTGTATTCCAGTATTTGAGAGGCTGTCACAAAGAAGAGGGGATAATTTATTTTCCACAGAACCCAAAAAGCAAGACAAGAAACAATGGATGGGAACTAATCAAGGAGAGGAGCAACCTGGAATTAAGGAGAAACTTCCTAACGGCGAGGACAATCAACCAGTGGAAGTTGCCTTCAGACATTGTGGGGACTCCATCACTGTAGGTTCTTAAGAAAAAACTGGACAGCCATCTAATCTGAAATGGGCCTACACCATTCTCCTTGATTAGTTTCCATCCTTTGCTTCTTGTCCTGCCCTCAGGTGCTTTGGAAAATAAGTTTAGCTCCTTCTTCTTGGTGGCAATCCCTCAAATATTAGAATACTGCTATTATGTCCCCCCAGGCCTTCTTTTCTGTAGAGTATCCATCTTTAATTCCTGCTACCGTTCTTCATAGGTTTTAGTCTCCTAGCCTTTTATCCTAATTATTATCCCCTTGCTCATGTAGCGTGCTTCATGCAGAAGTGTTGGCATGAAATTGAGATAGGTGAATTGACCTAACCCTTTGCAAATGTCTGTGTTACGTTTCGTTGAGTCAAAAGGCGAGAATTGGCAAATAAAACGGACTCTTCTATTTTACACAGGTTCTCGTGTCTTTTGAAGAGGTGGCCGTGCATTTTTCCAAGGAGGAATGGTCTCGGCTAGATCCTGATCAAAAATCTCTATACCGAGAAATCATGCTGGAGAACTCTAGAAATTTAGCCTTTCTGAGTAAGGATCCCCGCTCTTTGTTCTGATGATTAGAAGAAATGGTTGGGAAAATGCAGCGCTGTTTTTTTTATCTTCTTGGTGAGAGATTGATTAAATGGCACTAGATAATCAATGTTATTATGTTGACTGCTCAAATCCCTCCCTGTTTCTACTCTCAACTGTTAACTTTTCTCCAGATAATGGCTGGTGTTTCAAGACGAGCAACAAAATTGCAGGTAGTCCACGGCTTACGACGGTTCATTTAATGTTACCGTGGTACTGAACAAAAGGGACTTAGGACCAGTAGTCACACTCAGGAACATTGCACCATCTCGTGGTAGTCACGCGATTTACGTTTGGATCCTTGACAAGTGGTTCCTCTTTAGGATGGCTGCCGTGTCACATGCTCACTTTTTCCGACTCACTTAACAATCGTGCTACTAATTTAACAACTGTAAGGATTTGCTTAGCCCCTTGTGGCAAGAACAGTCGTAAAACGGGGCAAAACTCAACACATTTCTCACTTAGCAACACAAATTTGGGGCTCAATTGTGGTCGTACGTCGAGGACTATCTGTAGAGCTAGTTAGCGCAGCTCCTGGCTGCCGTCGCCTCCCTTGTCCACCCCCAGAATAAATACTACAAGCTTCTTTTCCCCGATTCCTCACTTCCTTAAAGCTGAATTCCAGCTGTGACTTGATAAGAATCCATAAGTGGAATTATGGAACATCATCTCCCCAGAGATTAGAATGGCTCCAGGGGTGGGCTTCAAAAAGTTTAGCAACCAATTCTCTATCCGGTTGCTGAGTGGGCATGGCCATGGTGGGCGTGGCCTAGTCGGCCTCCTGCACCACGGCGGGGGTCAGTGGGTGTTTTCGCCTTCCCAAGGCTCCGAAGGCTTTCCTCGAGCCTCTGGCAGGGTGAAAATAGCTTCCCCCAGGCTTCGGAGGCTCTCCGGAGGATGGAAACGGGTCCGTTTCTGGACTTCTCTAACTTCCGGGAGGCCCGTTTTTTTCCCTCTCCGAGCCTCCTCACAGGCCCTGCACTTACCTGGCATCCAAAACGGGCTGCCTGGGGACTCCTGTAAAAGCGGGAGGCAGCCAGGGGTTGGGATTTGTGTATCCTAGCTACAGGATCGCCCGAACCCGTGCGAACCCGCAGCAGCCCACTCCTGAATGACCCCCACTCTAATATTCTTCCAGAAGGCACTCAAGACCTGGTTCTGCCAGCGGGCCTGGGGAACTCAGGGCAGAATGGAGCCCCTTAAATGCTGTTGCCGGGGTAGGGGTTGATTTTTATTATATTAATTTATTATAGGTTTCTTTTTTTATTAGTTTTACTGTTTTTTATATGAGGTTTTATATTCTGTAAGCCGCCTTGAGTCGCCGCGTGCGAATAGGCGGCGATATAAATTGCTTAAATAAATAAATTTAAGTTCCATGAATAAACGAACGAACAAACAAATAGAATTCATTTATTGAACAAAATCGTGTAACAATGCAAATGACCTTGGGCCAGTCGCACCCTTTTCGCCCAACTCACCTCACAGGGTGGTGGTTGTGGGGAAAAGAGGAGGAGGAGAAAGACGTTCTGTTGGATGTGTTGGCCGCTTTGAGTTATTTGCAAAAATAACTCAATAAATAAACATACAAATAAATACATGTGCTCCTTTATTGAAGCAAGTGGATTTTTTGGGGGGATTGTTTAAGAAGCTCATAAAATAGAAGTAATCCGCTTTTATCCTGTGGGGTTTTATTCATATAAACATTATAATAACCTGTCTCCCTCAAAAGTCCAAATTTAATGCGGCTTAAATCAGGGCCTCCCAGTCCCTGGTGGGCTGCGGCCCACTACTGGGCCATAGCCCGTCTGGGACTGGGCTGCACAAGTGGCGGGCAAACATGCATGCACACGCAGCTCCTCTTATGTGACCGGTGGGCAATTACACTCACAGTGTCAGCGTTCCAGTGAAACTCCCCATTTCATTCAGCACTCAGCAGAAACAAAGTTAATCCAAGTAAGAATTTATTAATGATACTGGCACATCTGGGGAAAGCTGAATCGGAGGGTTCCGGGTTTTCCCTTCCCAATTGAAAATTCAAAACCCATCCCCTGCACCCACCAGACCTATCACACGGCCCAATCAACTGTCGTCCCAGCTGCAGATATTCTTCCAACCTGTCAAGATTCCGGCAGTTATTTATTTTATTTTTATTTATTTATATTTATATGCCGCCCTTCTCCAGAGACTCAGGGTGGCTTACAGTCTTTAGAGCACCATGCTAAGTGCTCGCCTTCATTCCATTGTATATGCCTGCTTATTTCTAGGGCTTTTTGGCCTCCCCAAGGGGCATTCTTTACAAAGTCAGCTTATTGCCCCCAACAATCTTGGGTCCTCAATTTACCTACCCCGAGAGGATGGAAGGCTGAGTCAACCTTGAGCCTGGTGGGATTCGAGCCTGCACTAATTGCAGGCAATTGAACTAAGTGCTAGATGATTAACAGCCTGCACCACCAAGGCCCAAGTTACCCCCATTTAAATCATGAATCTCGAGCCAAACTTCTAAAACTTCAAAAGGATTTATTAGGAGTTAACATGCCGGCACTGCCTGGGTGTAGCCGACTCTGAGACACATAATTCATTGTCACCCTTGACCCTAGCTTTCCCTCCCCCTCTGGGTATATCATAATTCCTATTCTCCAATGAGACACATCCCTAGTCAAGAGTCATCTATCATGCTCTCCAGTTAGAATCTTGTGCGACAGAAACTTCAGTCACCTAGTTACTACCTTTGAAAATATTTATGGAATGCATAAATTTTGGTTTTGCAAGATGCTGCACTGCTCCCCCCTCCCTTTCTGTTGGCAACTCTAAAAAGACCATAGAAATATTTTATGAGTTGACACAACCACTCCTTTGCAGGTGCAGGGTAACTTGTCCTTGACTTTGTGAGAAGAATGTTATGTTTAATCTTCTACCTCTTCATGAAATTCCCCCCTCCCAAATTCCCAGGCACTAAGATGTGGCAGCTTGGAAGCTTCTGAGTAGAATGTGGCTTCCAAACCTGACACGCAGCTCCACTCGTGAGAAGTGTGTGCGTATATGAGCTCACACACACGTGCCTACCATTCGCGCAGAACCATCTCCTCTTCCACCAACACCATTCATACCGGGCTGCCAAGGCGGAAAGGTTGGAGATCGCTGGCTTAGACCAGACTACTTAACATTAATCAGCAGAGCACCTTTCCAAAGAGTGCAGAACCCTTGACAGAATTATACTAGAACATTTTTATTTCCTGTGCTGTGAATTCTTATTTTGCCTCCTCGTTTATTTTTGCTTGCCTCAATTTTCCTGCGTTCGTTTTCTCTGAAGGAAATCACGTTCAAGAGAACAAGGAAGCCTCCCAAACCTTTGGAGATGAAGAGAGGAGAGCGGACTTTGCAAATCCAACGGAAACAAAAGAGCCCGAAAGAAATCTGTCAGGAAATGACAGCAAGAACAGCTCAAATTCGCCCTCTCCTGAAATTCAAGAGATTCTTCCCAAAGGAGAACCAAAAGAAAATGCGGAAACATCTGAAGAAGGCTTAGATTTACAGGAAACGTACACAATTCGCACTAAAGAAGAGACTTTGTCCCAAGAGGATGAAGAAAATTGCAGCAATAGGACTACTATCCTTTCTGAACGTGGAAAAACCAACGCCGGAAATAAATCATATAAACAGAACGGGAAACCTTTCTGTGAGAGCGGTTCCTTTGCTCCCAGGGAAAGGATCAATTCCGTGGAAAAGCCATATAAATGCATGGAATGTGGAAAGACATTCGGCCAGCGCAGGTATCTTACTTCCCATAAAATAATCCACACGGGGCGGAAACCATTTAAGTGCGCAGATTGTGGGAAGAGCTTTAATCACAAGGCCAACCTTAATTCCCATAGAATGAATCACACAGGAGAGAAACCGTACAAATGTCACGAGTGTGGAAAGAATTTTACCCACAACTTTCAGCTCACCTCCCACAAGAGGATACACACCGGGGAGAAACCCTACAGATGCGCGGAATGCGGAAAGCGCTTCAACCAGCGCAGTAACCTGAATTCCCACAAAAAAATCCACACAGAAGAAAAGCCACATAAGTGCGCGGAGTGCGGAAAGAGTTTTACTCAGAAGGGTAACCTGAAATCCCATAAAAGGATCCACGTCGGGGAGAAACCTCACAAATGCAAGAAGTGTGGAAAGGCATTCCATTAAAAGTGGGTCCCTTAACTCAGCGGTCCCCAACTTTTACAGTTCGATGGTCCGGTGTGTGTGTGTGTGTGTGTGTGTGTGTGTGTGTAACTGGCCCGTGCTATCTCGTGCAAGTCGAGTCGTGGGCTGATCTGTGCCGGCTCGCCATTTGCGCAAGTCAAGCTGTGCACAGGCCCGCCACTAGTATGTAAGTCGAGCTCCGTGCGCGCGCTGGCTCACCACCCACGCAGGTTGAGCTGTGTATGCAAATATGCCGGCCTGCCGAACGGCCACAAGCCTGTTAGTATACTGCGAACCAAGGGTTGGGGACCCCTGCCTTCAATCTCCCCCAAAATGATCCGCACTGGGGAGAAGCCATGTAAATGCTCAGAATGTGGAAAGAAATTCTGTGGAAAAAAATCCACGAAGCCCATCGGTTCAGAGGTCCAGCTCTTCCAGGAGATTTTTTTCCACTGCCCACGCCATCTTTGCCATCGGTGGCTGAATCCAGAAAGACAAACCAATTTTTCAGATGCCGAATCTGGTGCACCTGGGATAGTTCTCAGGTCCTGGCCTTGACCAAAAGCCTTTCTCCTGAGCCAGGAGGACAGGACAAGCGACAAGTGGGAGGCCCCTTGGCAAACTCCAAATGTTTAAATAATAAAGGAACTGTTGTGAATTCTTAAAAGGGCTTCCGATCTTGAATTATTGGGTTTAATCATAACAGATGTTGCAGGGCAAACGGTTCCCGTTCTAGTTCCATCCCAGACAATATATTGGGAGGAATTTGCCCACCGTCGCCTCCTGTTCTTGTCTGCTGTAATAAATGATTAGGCAGCTCCCCACTGGGCACTGTGTCAGGGCTGCCTGTGACCATTTCCTAGTGTTGGAAGACATGTCCATCTGGGTTCAGTCCCAAGTGGGGAGAAAGGCACTGGAAACATGGAAGCTGCTTGGAAGGATGGTTTAATGGTGAAGCGGAACCACCAAGCACATGTGATTCTGGGTAGATGACCACATGGAGTGGAGAGAGATATATATGTATACCCTCTCTTGGGCTTTGAACTGGAGCTTCCTGTTCCCATTATAGCCTATTGGCTGTCAGACTCCCAGGGGTTTATGCGGGGGTCTTAGCTAACTTTGGGCAATACCTATTAACAGGTTTAACAGAGTTGGAAGGGACCTTGTAGGTCATCTAGTCTAACCTCCCACCCAAGCAGGAGACCCTATATCATTTCTGACAAATGGCAGTCCAATCTCTCCTTGAAAGCCTCCAGTGATGAAGCTCCCACAACTTCTGAAGGCAACTTCTGTTCCATTAGTTGATTGTTCTCACTGTCAGAAAATTTCTAATTATTTCCAGGTTAAATCTCTCGTTCAGTTTCCATCCATTATTCCTTGTCTGGCCTACAGGTGCTTTGGAAAATAGCTTGACCCCCTCCTCTCTGGCAGCCCCTCAAATATTGGAACACTGCTATCCTGTCTCCCCTGGTCCTTTTCTTCACTAGACTAGCTGTGCCCAGTTCCTGCAACCATTCATGTATATTTTAGCTTCCAGTCCCCTCATCATCCTGGTTGCTCTTTGCACTCTTTCTAGAGTCTCAACACCTTTTTTATAACATGGTGACTAAAACTGGATGCAGTACTCTAGGTGTGGTCTTACTGAGGCTTTATAGGGTGGTATTAGTACCTCAGTTGATCTCGATTTTATCTCTGTTAATGCAACTTAGGATTGCATTAGCTTTTTTGGCTGCTGCTGCACACTGCTGGCTCATATTTAGCTAAGACTCCAAGATCCCTCCCACAGTTACTGCTGTTGAGCCTGGTTTCACCCAATCTATATGTGTACTTTTGGTTTTTCTTGCCTAAGTGTAGGACTCTTCATTTCTCTACATTGAATTTCATTTTGTTAGATACTATAGGCTAATGGCTTTGTCCTGGTTGAATCTTGAGCTGAAGGTCTTTTGTCTTGTAGATAAGATGGCCCAGTCCTTTGTCTTGTAGATAAGCTGGCATCAAAATATCTGCTGAGGCTGAGTTTCTGTGTCCCTTAAAGATTTCTATTTCTCTTTTAGGGGAAACATTCTGCCTTTTTAATATTTCCTATTAGCCTATTAGAGGGGTGGCTGCCAACTTTTTTACACTAGGAAAGACAAACCCTTAGCTCCATAGAGATAAGGTACTTTTACTGGGAATTAAAAGCCAGAAGTACCAGGCAAGCTCTGAGGCAAAGTGGGAGAAAACAGCAACTTGGAACAAACTACAGCCCAACTCCCTCGTAGCTAGGCAACCAGAGGCTGCTGCACAGCAGAGCTAACAGAAATGGCCTTATCCCTTTCCCCGTTTTCTATGGCAGCAAGCAGCAGGCTAGCTGACATAACCCCAAGGCCACAACCCACACTATCAGTTCAGGCACCCCAAATAGAATAACAGAGTTGGAAGGGACCTTGGAGGTCTTCTAGTCCAACCCCCTGCTCAAGCAGGAGACCCTATACCTGTGTTGTCGAACCTATGCTATGCGTGCCGGAAGTGGCAGACAGAGTCATTTCCCCCGGCACAAGATAGGTTGCCCGGAAGAGGTACATTGCGCATGCGTGCACGCATCACCGCCCCAGAGCTGATTGTCGGGTATCTGGCATGCATGCGGAGGGGGGCGCGCAAGAGACGCGCGCGCATGCACAGGGACGTGCTGCGCACGAGGGGCATTGAACACGCATGCGCAGATGTACTGCATGTGAGGGAATCACGCATGCATGTGCAGATGCGCAGCGGCAAGGGGGTATCGTGCACACGTGCAGACGCGCGGCACGTGAGGGAATCGTGCAAGAAGATGCGTGGCGCGTGCTCACGTGCATGCACAGGAGGCGTGGGGGGCCCCCAGCACACATTGCTTTCTGGGTGCTGGCATGCAAGCGCGCCCAAGCGAGTGTGCACGCAATTATCAGCACGGGAACCGAAAAAGGTTAGCCACCACTGCCCTATACCAGTTCAGACAATCTCTTCTTAAAAACCTCCGGTGTTGGAGCACATCTTCTCTTGACTGAGCCACTTCTGGAACGATTCACCTAGGATTTAAAGGGGACCTTCCCTATTTGAACAATCCCATTATGTTATATTCTTTATCCGTTTACATTCTTAACCTACCCTAAAGCTCCAATACGATGGAGGCTTCTCCTTATGTTCAAAATACTAGGTTTATCAAAGCTGCTATCTTTTAACTCCCTAAAATTAGCTCTTTGCAGCTTTACATTTCCCTATCTTGGTATTATTCGCTAACATTTTGAAAAGGGTGCTTCTTTAAATAGGTATTCTCTCTCCTTGAGGTCTCTTCTTTATTTATTCCCATCTGGGCGCAGAAGAGGCCGAGCCACGTCACGCTTTTTCATGAAGCAGCGCCCGTGGGCGCCTGGTTGAAAGCCTCGCGGGGGGGGGGAGACGGAAAGGGGCGGTGCTCACGAAGCTCCGCCTTCGGGGAGGAGGGGCCAGCAAAAGAGGGCAGGGAACTCGGGAGAGCTCTTCCTACAGTAAAGAAGCGGAGCTTGGCTAACGATGGCGTCGCCGGGCTTCTCCCCGGAGGAGCTGGCGCGCAGGCTGGCCGAAGCGGAGGCGCTGCTGGCGGCGCACGTGTCGGAGCCGATCCGGGCCAGCTGGGGCTGGGCGGGGAACCCGGGAGAGCCGCCGGATCTGGAGCGGGGCTTTCGCGCGGAGCTCAACCAAGCTCGGCGAGGCAGGGAGGCTCTGCTAGCCGGGGACGCGGTCCTCTCCAAAGCCGAGCAGGAGCGGCTGCAAGGCTTGCTGAGGCTGGAGGTGGCTCTCCTGCGCGGCATCCAAGCGCTGGGCAAAGGCGCGGATCCGGCGGCGAGGCTGCGGATTGCGCTGCTGAACGTGGCGGCGGGGCTGGAGGAGGAGGAGGAGGGATCCGCTTTGCCAGCGGATGCCGCGGTCGCCCTGCAGCTCGCCCTGGAGGCGCTGCTGGAGAAGCGGCCGCGGGAAGCGCTCTGGACGTTGGAGTGGATGCTGCGGGAGGAAAGGCGAGTCAGGCCGAGGGGGCGGCTGCGGGGCCTCATCCAAGCCCTGCGGGAGGAAGGCTGGGCCGAGCGAGGGGACGAGCTGCCTCTGCGGGAGCTGCGCCCGCTGCTGGAGAAAGCGCTGCGCCTGGTGCGCAAGGAGCGGAGCTGGCCGGCTGCTGCGCATGAGGGGACCTTGCCAAAAATCCCCCAGGAAGAGGCACAGCTTCATCGGGAGCCGCTTGAGTCAGGAAAGACTGCCCAGGTAGCCCTCTCTCCCCCGACTTACGACCCAGGTTTCTTTCGTTAAGCGAAGTGTTTGTTGAGTGAGTTTTGGTTAAGTGCGCAATGTGTGTGGAGAGTTTTGTCCCATTGTACGACACCTTTCTGCCCCCCCTTGGGAAGCGAATCATTGCACAGGTAGTCCTTGGTTTATGAGCCCTATATTCCTGTCATTAAGTGAGTCGTTCCTGAAGGAAGTTTGGTCCCTCGTGTTACGACACTTCTGGCCACGGTGAATCCCCGTGGTTGATAAGTTGGTAACACGCTCGTTAAGTGGAGAGCCATTCCAACCCGTTGACGTTGCTTGTCAGGGTTTGCAAAAGGTGATCATAAATGATTGTCAGGGTTTGCAAAAGGTGATCATAAATTAGGCTGCCACGGTTGTATGTATGAACCGGTTGGTGAGCCATCTGAATTTTGATCACATGATCCTGGGGGGGGAGGCTGCAAAGGTTGTAACTCTGTAAAACGGTTGGTCGTATTTTTCGGTGCCGTCCAGGGGTGGGCTTCAAAAACGTCAGCAACCGGTTCCCTTCCTGATCGCTGGGTGGATGTGGCTATGGTGGATGTTGTCTAGTTGGCCTCCTGTACCATGGCAGGGGGACATTTTCGCCCTCCTCGGACTCCAGAGGCTTTCCTTGAGCCTCCAGGCTCTGGAGGCCCTCTGAAGAAGCCTTCCAGAACTTCTGGGAAGTGTGTTTTTTGTCTTCCCCAGACTTCGGAGGCCTTCTTTGAGGAGGCCCTCTGAAGGCCAGAAACAGGCCCGTTTCCGAACTTCCAGAACTTCTGGAATTTCGCTTTCCCCAAGCCTCTTGCGCAGGCCCTGCGCTTACCTGGCATCCAAAACAGGCCATATGGAGACTCCTGGGAGGAGTGGGGTAGGGTGGGAGGGGTGAGGTGGAAGGGTGGGATTTGGGGGGTGGGTTCTGCCCAGTTTCCCCAAACTGGGCAGAACCTTAGCTAGAGCGCCCACTGGTGGTCTGTGAGAAAATTTTGATGGTCCGCAGAGAAATGTCACCCCCAAAGCAATTAACCCAGGCTGCGGGGGAACACAAGGCTGTGCTGCGTCGCTTGCATTGAGAACAACATGAGGTAGTGAGGGGAGGGGAGAAAGGGCGGGGGGAGGGGGCGGAACTTGCCTGGCCACAGAGTTGCTTCTTCAGTTTCTTTCTTCTGCTTTTGGCTACACGCAAGGAAAGCAGCGAAAGTCTTTCTCTCCCCCAAACTCCGCCAGAAATGAGTTTTTGGGACCCTGCAAGACATCCTGCTCCGAGAGGCTGCACCGGCGAAGACTCAATTCTGGCAGAGTTTGTGGGGAGAGAAAGAAAGACTTCTGCTGCTTTCCTGGCATGAAGCCTGAGAACGGAGCTCAAAAGCAGGCTAGGAATGTGGCTGCCTTGGAGGGTGTGTGGGTATGTGAGGGATCTGTGTGTGTGTGTGTATATGTGTGTGTGTGTGTGAGAGAGAGAGAGAGAGAGAGAGAGAGAGAACATCACTAGCCCTCTGAGGTTAGATCAAATCTCTCTCTCTCTCCCTCTCCCTCTCATCGTCAGCAAGCCACGCCAGTCAAAATTCACATTAGTGGTCTGCGGGATTTAGAATAATGACTTTGGCGGTCCCTGAGGACCAAAAGGTTGCCGACCCCTGAGCTAGAGCATCGCCCGATCCCGTGTGAACCCGTAGCAGCCCACCCCTGGTGCCGTTGTAACTTTGAATGGTCACTAAAACGAATTGTCAGTCAAGGACTACCTGTGTTCACTGACCTTTGTTTTTCCCTCATCCAAAGGAGCAGGCAGAGACGGACCTCCCCTTTATGAATGATGCTCCCTGGAGGAACGTGAAGGGTTTTCGGGATGCCCTGCGGAAAACAACCAGGAGGAAGATGGGTGCTCCGCCCTCCAGCTTGTGGGACCAGGGACCCCGGAAGATGTGCAGCCATCTCCATCAGCTTTGCCGCCAGTGGCTGCAGCCGGAAAAACACACCAAGGGGCAGATGTTGGACCTGGTGATCCTGGAGCAGTTCCTGGCTCTCCTGCCTCCAGAGATGGAGAACTGGGTGCGGGAGTGTGGAGCAGAGACCAGCTCCCAGGCGGTGGCCTTGGCCGAAGGATTTCTCCTGAGCCAGGCAGAGGAGCAGAAGGAGCAGAGAGAGAAGCAGGTGAGAGACCAGAAAAGGGTTCTCAAGGAATAACCATTAGTTGGAATTTTTACAGGGGTCCTTAACAGTTTTGTGAAGATACTTAGGAGAGGTTGAGCTCTCAGTCAAACAGAATAGAGCTGGAAGGGACCTTGGAGGTTTTCTAGTCCAACCCCCTGCTGAAGCAGGAGATCCTATACCATTTCAGAAAAGTGACTGTCCAGTCTCTTCTTAAAACCTCCAGTGTTAAAGCACCCACAGTTTCTGGTGAAAAGCTGTTCCACTGGTTAATTGTCCTCACTGTTAGGAAGTTTTTCCTTAGTTCCAGGTTGCTTCTCTCCTTGATTAGTTTCCATCCATTGTTTCTTGTCCTGCCTTACAGGTGCTTTGATAAATAAGTTGACCCCCTTCTCTTTGTGACAACCTCTCGAATACTGCTATCATGTCCCCCCTAATCCTTCTTTTCTCTAGACTAGACAAACCCTTACGTATCCTTACGAATTATATTGACTGTTTCCTAGTATGATTTGATTGCTTATTGTACCCTATGACTATTATTAAGTGTTGTACCTGATGATTCTTGACGAATGTATCTTTTCTTTTATGTACGCTGAGAGCATTTGCACCAAGACAAATTCCTTGTGTGTCCAATCACACTTGGCCAATAAAGAATTATTTCTTTCTTTCTTTCTTTCTTTCTTTCTTTCTTTCTTTCTTTCTTTCTTTCTTTCTTTCTTTCTTTCTTTCTTTCTTTCTTTCTTTCTTTCTTTCTTTCTTTCTTTCTTTCTTTCTTTCTTTCTTTCTTTCTTTCTCTCTTTCTCTCTTTCTTTCTCTCTCTCTCTTTCTCTCTATCTATCTGTCTATCTATCTATCTATCTATCTATCTATCTATCTATCTATCTATCTATCTATCTATCTATCTATCTATCTATCTATCTATCTATCTATCTATCCAAATCTTGCAATCGTTTTTCATATGCTTTAGTCTCCATGCCTTTAATCATCTTAATTGCTCTTCTTTGCACTTTTTCCAAAAGCTCAGCATCTTTTTTGTAATGTGGTGACCAAAACTGGATGCCGTATTCCAGATGTGGCCTTTATAAAGCGGTACTAATGCTTTTCATTTTGATTCCATGGCTCCGTTTATACAACCAAGGATTGTATTAGTTTTTTTGGCTGCTGCCACACACCACTGGCTTATATTTTTGAGCTGGCAGTAAGAATATGCTTCTTTTTCATAAATTCTTTTTTTAATATATTTGTATTGCGTTTCCCACCAATACAACTCAAATCATATTCACATTTTCAACAGCATTTTGACATCTACAAATATTATTATCTTACAAGTTTTAATACATTTAATATACACCTATCAATAACTATTATCGTTGTCAATGATTAATTCTATCTTATATTCTTAGATATTTTACATGATTACAAGTCACTTGCTTAAGGTCTCTTACAGTTAATCTTCACCTCTTATTTCTTATATTTGTTCGCTATCCATTCTGGAATCTCTGGAATGAATTACCCCCAGAGATGAGGATCATCCCTGACCTTTTGACCTTCCGGCGCACGTTGAAAACTCATTTATTTTATCAAGCCGGTCTGGCCTAAGGTTTTATAGGGTTTTAAATTTGGTTTTAATTGGTTTTAGTCCTTATTTTTAAACCCTTGTCTCGTTTTTATTATTCAGCTACGATATTTAATGTTTTTAATTGTTTTTAATTATTGTGTTGTTATTGTATTTTTTAATGGCTGTACACCACCACTCCAAGTCCCGCAGGGAGAGGGGGCGGTATATAAAACTTGTATATAAATAAAAAATAAATAAATAAATAAATTCATACCATTTGTGCCAGATTGAATCGTACTCGGAATCTTCTTTCTCTTTCATTTTTAATGTGAGCGTGTCCACTTCAGCACATTCTATTTTTGTTGGGCTAATGGGGGTGTGGGGGATTTTCCACATTTGTGCGAAAGTTATCCTGGCCGCTGTTAAGATATGTAAAATCATCTTGCAATCATTTTTCATATGCTTTAGTCTCCAGGCCCACTAAGGTAGTTACCTTAGTTGTTCTTCTTGGCACTTTTTCCAAAGGCTCAGCATCTTTTTTATAATGTGGTGACCAAAACCGGAAGCTGTATTCCAGATGTGGCCTTTATAAAGCTTTATAAAGTGGTACTTATACTTCACGTGATTTTGATTCTGTGCCTTCATTCATACAACCAAGGATGGTATTAGGTTTTTTTGGCTGCTGCCATACACACCGCTGGCTCATATTTTTGAGCTGGCAGTAAGAATATGCTTCTTTTTCATAAATTCTCTTACTTGTACTTTGTATTTTATTTTTTATTTTGCTTTTCCTGGTTCATCAGTTCCAAGGACTGAACTTGAAGTCCATCTCTGAGAATCGGGAGGAAAGAAAGGATTGGCCAGGTTATTCCGGGAACCTGCTTTCCAGGGGAAACTTCCATGAAGATCCAAGTCAGGGCACCTTCTCAGGTAAGAGAAGATTCCTTGGAAAGAAGGCATTTTTTTCCTTCTTTTTGTATAATACTAGCCCATATCAATAACTAAAAATTCTGTTTATGTTGCTTTTACCTCACAGGGAATGGAAAATCTGCATTCATTGGTTCTTCTGTGTCTAGAGAAGTTGAAAAGCCAGTTGAACCACAGACTCAGGTAGGGGGAGAAATGTCAGTTAAGATACAAATATCAGTTGGAGGTCTCTTTCAACGGGCTCTATGTATGATATTGAGCTCAGGATCATCTGAATGTTGATGGCACCCCAAAAAACAAAGTCTTTTATGAGCTGCCCCTGCACTCTTCCGAAGGTGTTGGGATTGAGAAGGTTCCATCAGTGCATTCTGCTGCAACTGTCCAGATTAGAAGCGGTGACAAACCTAGCTGTGATTAGTTGAAGAAAGATGTCTATGGAGATTCTCAGTCATTCGGGTTGTCCCAAAGGTGCTTTTTCAAGAGGCAACTGGACTTTCTGGAAGTGTTGCAAGAAATCAATGGCCTTTTTCTTGGAAGTGTTGGTGGAGTCTTTTTTTCAGAGTCTCATATGTAGCTGTGTCCTTCAGAAGATTGTTCACCTGTTCTAGGCCTTGGTAGGGGACGCGGTGGCTCAGTGGCTAAAACGCTGAGCTTGATAATCAGAAAAGGTCGGCGGTTCGAATCCCTAGTGCCGCATAATGGGGTGAGCTATCGTTACTTGTCCCAGCTTCTGCCAACCTAGCAGTTCGAAAGCATGTAAAAAAATGCAAATAGAAAAATAGGGACCACTTTGGTGGGAAGGTAACAGCCTTCCGTGCGCCTTCGGTGTTTAGTCATGCCGGCCACATGACCACGGAGACGTCTTCGGACAGCGCTGGCTCTTCGGCTTAGAAACAGAGATGAGCACCGCCCTCTAGAGCCGGAAATGACTAGCACGTATGTGCGAGGGGAACCTTTACCTTTAGGCCTTATAGTCAACTATGTTCAGGATGACTGTGCATTTCCTTTATCAGCTGGCTGGAGAGTGATGTTTGGTTCTCTTCCTAGAGATGTTACTCCTTTCCTTTCTTGAATTGTGACATTGGAAGCAGGTGTTTTGGCACTAGCGAGGGCTGCATCTACCCTCACCCTTAATTGTTCTGCTTCTGGTTCTGCTAGTTTATTGTTCTTGATGGCTGACTCTGTGGCTGTGAGGAGATCTACAATTAGTAGATCAATGTTAGTGAAAAATTCAGTCCTTTGGCAAAAACGTTATTTTTTTTTATTTGCATTTATATGCTGCCCTTCTCCGGAGACTCAGGGCGGCTTACAGTCTATGGAGCACCATGCTAAGTGCTCGGCAATAGCCTTCATTCCATTGTGTATGCCTGCTTATTACTAGGGCTTTTTGCCCCCCTCCCAAGCGGCATTTTTACAAAGTCAGCTTATTGCCCCCAACAATCTTGGGTCCTCAATTTACCTACTCCGAGAGGATGGAAGGCTGAGTCAACCTTGAGCCTGGTGGGATTCGAACCTGCGCTAATTGCAGGCAGCTTGCACTAAGTGCTAGATGATTAACAGCCTGCACCACCAAAGCTCTGTTTGGGTAAGCTGTTTTGTCAGACAGTTGTCCCTCATCATCTGGGTTGTTTTTTCTGTTTTGCATGTTTTTTTCCTGTCTAAGCAGTAGGGTAGAAAACTTGCCTTTTTGTCATTCTTCGTTGTTGTTGTGTTGTGTGAGTTGTGCCTTTTTTATAAATTCTGTGACCAGAAAGTCCAGTTGTCTCTTGAAAAAGCACCTTTGGGACATTGAGGTAAGGCAGTGTTGGCTAATCTTTCCGTCCATGCATGCCATCACCCATAAGGCAATGCACTTGGGCCTCCCCACGCCCTCTGCATGAACGCATGACCCCTGCACGCACTGTGCGTCCCTACGCATGTGTGTGTAAACCCCCCACACATGCCACATGTCTCTGCATGCGCGTGCATCTCCTGCATGCGCCTCCCCGCACATGCACGGCAGCTATCTGATGATCAGCTGGTGGGCGTGTGTGCCTGCGCAGTGGATCTGCTCTGGGGCGACGGCTTGCATGCCGGTGGAGATGGCTCTGCATGCCACTTCCGGCATGCATGCCATAGGTTCGCTATCACATAGATAAGGTATTTCATTTGCCTTCACAGAAGTACACAGAAATTCTTGCATTAGAGAAGTCCTCAAGTTAAGACTAATAGAGTCTGCCCATTATAGCCATAACAATCGTAAAACAAGTCGGGCATGTAACCACACTGGTGGCGCGATGTTTTCTTGTTAAGCAAATGCACAGTTTTTAAATGAATGTGGAGGTCTTAAGGGTGGACCCATTGTTCGCTATGAGTGAGGTTTTGCCAAAAACGGAAATAGTAGGTAGTTCTCAACTTACTATCACGATTGAGCCAAAATGTTTATGGCCGTGATGGCGAACCTATGGCACGTGTGCCACAGGTGGTACGCAGAATCATTTGTGGCGGCACATGAGCTGTAGGCAAACTTACCTCACTGTGCATGTGCGCGCCTCAACAGCTGATTTTCGGCTGGATTTTTCGGCCTTCCAAAGGCTTGAGGAAGGCTTCTGCAGGCTTCTGCAAGCTTTGCAGGCCGAAAATTAGGCCCGTTTTTTCATTTCCTGTATTTTTGGAAAAACAGGAAGTGATGAAACAGGGTTAATTTCGGGCCAGCAAAGCTTGTAGAAGCCTGCAGAAGCCTTCCTCAAGCCTTTGGGAGGCCAAAAAAGGCCTCAAACCAGCCGAAAATCTGCTGTGAGGCACAGTGCAGGTAAGGGGGCGGTGGGTGGATTGCGTGCACATGCATAGGGGGCGTGGGGGCACGCATATTGCCTTCTGCGTGCTGGCACACAAGCGTGCAAGCGCGCACACAATTTTTGGCACAGGAGCCCAAAAAGGTTAGCCACCATTGGTTTATGGAGTTTCTCAGCCATCCAGGCAATGGTTGTCCCAAAGGTGCTTTTTCAAGAGGCATCTGGACTTTCTGGCTTTTCTTTGAAGACGTTTCACTTCTCATCCAAGAAGCTTCTTCAGCTCTGTGACTGGATGGTAGGGAATGGAAGGATTTATATTCCTTGCAGACAGCATTCTTTTAGAGCAGGAGTGTCAAACTCTTGTCGTCACGTGATGTAACATGAATTTTTTCCTCCTTCGCTAAACCGGGGGTGGGCGTGGCCAGTGCGTGATGCATCTGGCTCTTAGGCCATGAGTTTGACACTCATGTTTTAAAAAGTTGTTAAGGCCACTGGAGGTTTATCTGTGTCGTCAGGGTCACTAGAGTAGTGCAAATGGGTATGGAGCCTTCTTGGAACTGTTGAAAGGATTGTATTGTAAACTTGAGATAGATGATGTCATATCCAGGGGTTCGGGAGAGCCCCTAGCTAAGATTCTGTGCAGTTCGGAGAACCTCCAAATCCCACTCCTGGCTGGCTCAGCTCACCCCATTCCTCCCAGGAGTACCCACGTGGCCTGTTTTGGAGGCAGGTAAGTGCAGTGCACGGGTGTAGGCTCGGAGAGGGCAAAAAACTGGCCTTCCAGAAGATTCCAGAGAGCCTCTGGAGCCCAAGGAGACTGTTTTCACCCTTCTGGAGGCTCAAGAAAAGACTCTGGAGCCCAGGGAGGGTGAAAACACGCCCCCCCCCGCTGTGGTGCAGAAGGCTGAGTAGGCCACACCCACCATGGCCACGCCCACCCAGCAACCGGGCAGAGAACCCCTGGCTAAAATTTTTGAAGCCCATCCCTATTCAAGTAATTGGTTGTAAGTCAAGGCCTACCCATAAATACTTCCAGATTTGGATGATTGTGAACGAAAGCCTGACTGAAGCAGATCTATAGAATCCATTTCCTCAGATAATTTGCTGCTTCTACCGATGTTACTTCAGTCAAATGCTGTGAGCTCCGTCAGGGGTTTTTTTTTTTTTTTCACATCAGATTTTTAACCCCGCGGAAGATTCCTGTTTAACCCACTGCAAATCTTTGCTTTGGGATTCTTGAACCGAAGGAGAGAATTTGCAAATGCAATTGGTTTGCTCATAGGATTGCGGGATTTTTTTTTTTTGGCAGGTTCTTGTCTCTCTAAAGGAGGTGGCTGTGTGTTTCTCTGAGGACGAATGGTCTCGGCTAGATCCTGTTCAGAAAGACCTGTACAGAGACGTCATGCTGGAGAACTCCAGAAATGTGGCCTTTTTGGGTAAGGTTGCCTGTGTCACTGCGTTTATTTTGGTTTGTCTGAGGAGCTTCCAAAGAAGTTTACAGAATAAGCTGGACTGGTTATCAAGTTATCATAGTAACAAGATAGGAGTGTCTTGTGATGTTCTGTTTTACTGCGCATGTGTGCAGAGGAGGAGTTTTACTTCTACTTCATCTTTCATTATGGCTTCTTCTTTCACTTGCTTATTAGAATGGTACTGCTGTTTCTTTTGTTTCTTAGTTATTTTGTAAATAAAGTATGCTGGCAACAGAAAAACACAATTCATTTCACAATTCATTTCCTCTAATTTACAAAACTGAATGTTTTCGTTTTGATAGCCTGCCCTGTCTTTTGATGCCTGGAAGAACTTTTTTACGGATAGATAGAGACAGGTTTTTTTTTTTAAGTTAACAACCTCACCTGGCTAAATAAAGGAAGGAATTAGTCAATTTATGGGTAAAACTTGGATTTAATGGCACTAGATGTAAATGTGTCAACTCATAAAATATTTATCTGGTCTTTTAGAGTTGCCAACAGAAAGAGAAGCGGGAGTAGTGTAGCAGCTTGCAAAACTGAAACTGCATTCCATAAATGTCTTCATAGATAGTTTCTGGGCAACTGAAGTTTCTGCCGTGCAAAATTCTAACTTGAGAGTATGATTGATGAATCTTGGCTATGGATGTGTCCCATTGGAGAATATGAATTACGATACACCGAGGAAGTGGGGGAAAACCAGGGTCAAGGGTGACAATGAATGATGTGTCTCAGAGTCGGCTATACCCAGGCAGCACCGCCTGTCTACTCCTAATAAATTTTTAAGCTTTTAAAATTCAGGTAGAGACTCATGATTTAAATGGGGGTAACTACCGGAGCCCTGACATGTTGTTTATTACACTGACCGCTGCAAATCCCTCCTTGTTTTAACCTTAAGCTCCAGGTAGACTTTGATGACAATTAAGCCTAAAACTTCCATTCCTAAGCAAGTCCGTTATTAAATGAATTTTGCCTCATTGTACGACCTTTTTTGACACAGTTGCTAAGTGAATCACTGCAGTTTTTAAGTTAGTAACGTGGTTGTTAAGTGAACCTGGCTTTCCCCATTGACTTTTCTTGTCACAAGATTCATTCTCGCCATAAACATGTACTGTATTTTTCACAACTTTAAGATGCACCAGACCATAAGATGCACCTAAGTTTAGAGGAGGAAAACAAGAAAAAAAGGTTTTGGCCTTCCGAGCATCCTGTTTTTGGCCTCCCCAATCCCCAGAAGCGGGCCCATTTTTGACCTCCTGAACCTCCATGTGTCCTGTTTTTGGCCTCCCTGGCCCTAGAAGCACTCTGCAGGCCAAAAATGGGCCCGTTTTTTGCCTCCGGAGGCCTTTGCCGGTTCCATTTTTGCATCTGGGGCTGCCACAGAGAGGAAGGGGTCAAGCTATTTTCTAAAGCACCTGTAGGCCAGACAAGGAATAATGAATGGAGACTGAACAAGAAGAGATTAAACCTGGAAATAAGGAGAAACTTTCTGTCAGTGAGAACAATCAACCAACGGAACAGTTTGCCCTCGGAAGTTGTGGGAGCGCCATCACTTGAGACTTTCAAGAAGAGACTGGACTGCCATCTGTCACAAATGGTGTAGGGTCTCCCGCTTGGGCGGGGGGTTGGACTAGATGACCTACAAGGTCCCTTCCAACCCTGATTATCTGTTATCCAGAAGGACTATGCGGGCCAAAAACAGGCCCATTTTTTGGCTTGCAGAGTGCTTCTGGATGCTGGGGAGGGCAAAAATGGGACCTGTGGAAGCCTCCAGAGCCAAAAATGGGCCGAGTTTTGGCCTGCAGAGTGCTTCTGGGGGCCAGGGAGGCCGAAAATAGGACACGCAGAGATTTTGGGCAGTCAAAAATGGGGCTGTTTTTGGCCTGCAGACAGCTGCTGGGGGCCGGGGAGGCTGAACGGGATGCACAGAGGCTTCGGGAGACCGAAAACAGTCTTGTATTCGCTCTATAAGACGCACAGATATTTCTACCCATTTTTTGGGCGGGGAAGTGCGTCTTATAGTCTGAAAAATACGGTATATAGCCAAACTATACAATATTGTTTCTCTGTGTAATATAATATAAATGGGTATATACATAATTTTGTATTTATGTATTTGTTTATTTATCCTGTCATGTTTATGTAGTATAATATTGGAGGTGGTGTCCCTTTAAGAGCTGTCTGCAATGAAATTTCATTTTTAATGTATGCCAATTAGTGCACATTTCAAAGTGACAAAGTATTCTATTCTGTTCTATTCTGTTCTACTTGTCACTTTTCAGTGCTGGTCACTAAACAAATGGTTGAGGACTGCCTATATATTCCTTTTTCCTGGTTAATAGGTGTTTCAAGTCACACAACAAATTAGACCATTTTGCATATAGCTGCTTGCTCCCATTCTTCCCCTTTTCCACCTCTACAATAAATTCTTTCCAGATTCCCTGTTTCCTTAAATGGAACTCAATCTGTGAGTAGGATTCCCATAAGTAAAACACATTTATCAAGTACAACGGAGCAGATATGCCCCTTTATTTAAACAAATGGATTAAGAAACTCATAAAATAGAAGTGGGCCATTTTCATACTGTGTAACTTTACAGGTAACCCTCGACTTATAACAGTTCATTTAGTGACTGTTCAAAGTTACAACAGCACTGAAAAATGTGATTTATGACCATTTTTCACACTGTCCCAGCATCCTCATGGTCACATGATTGACAACTGACTCAAATTTATTTATTTTTTTGCTGTTTTTTAGTTTTAAGTAGGAAGAGCAATATTTTCAATATCCATATGAACAGTGTGTTGTCTGGTTACAAATTACTTTGAGCAATCTTCATCCTGTTTGTAAAAATATTCTTCAGTAATAGTCCGGTAATGCTTTCTTATCGTAAAATTAATACATATTAATTTTATTTAATTAATACTAATCAAAGTTAATAACAACATATAGTAATCAGCCCTCATAATAAAACTAATCCTTTTGGTTTTAAAGGTTCTAACTTCTGTGTCTATTGTTTAATCATAGATAAAAAGAATCCCATATTTCAAAATATTCAGTGTCTTCCTTCTCCTTAATTTCAAGTGTTAATTTATTCATTTCTGCACATTCTAATATCATTTTTATTCTCTTCTGTAGGGATCTCCTCACCCTTCCTATATTGTGCAAATACAATTCTGGCCGTTGTTAACACATGTAATATTAATATATCCCCTTTACCATATTTTTCTGGTATGATGCCCAACAATAATATTTCTGGTTTTAAATGTATATGTTCCATTATCATTTTTTCTATCCAAGTATGTATTTTTGTCCAATATATTTTTGCCTTTGGGCATGTCCACCACGTATCGTAGTACGAGCCCAGAATCTGGTTACACTTCCAAAATTTGATGGATATATATTTGAACATTTTGGCTAATCTAGCTGGTGGGAAGTGTCATCCATAAAACATTTTATGTAAGTTTTCTTTATATGCAGTAGACGTTGTTAATTTATAGTTTCTATCCCACAATTTTTGCCATTTATCCAATTCTATAGAGCAGTGGTGGCGAACCTATGGCACGCGTGCTAGAGGTGGCACACAGAGCCCTCTCTGTGGGCATGTGTCACTGCACCAAGCTGCTTTCTGGCCGACAGCAGACTTCCCATTTACAAAATGGGGGAAACAAAATGGACCTCTTGACTGCCATCAACGATCGTCCCGGCCATGTGGCCCGGGCCTAGCTGCTTCTGGACCTCGGCCAGTGCTCCTGGACCTCAGCCACTGCTTCCAGACCTCGCCCGTTTGCGTGCCGTCACTGATCGGGCCCAGCTGCCCCTGCCATCGCCTATCAGGCCCAGCTGCTCCTGCCGTCACTGATCGTACCCAGCTGCTCCCGGACTTCGCCCGCTTTGCCATCGCAGATCGGCCAGACCACATGGCCCAGGCCCAGCTGCTTCCGGATCTCCCTCACTGCTCCCGGACTTCGCCAATTGCTCCCAGACCTCACCCGCTTGCCTGCTGTCATCGATCGGGCCCAGCTGCTCCTGCCATCACCGATCGGGCCCAGCTGCTCCCGGATCTCGCCTGCTTGCCTGCTGTCGCTGAAGTTGCTGTGAGTACAGGGACTGTGTGACACCCTCCCTCACTTTCTTGCTATTGCTGCTCACCCAGACCACGCTCGGGCTGGCGGAGGTGCGTGGAAACTCTGGAGCCCCTCGAGGTCTTCAGGATGATCCATCCAAGGCTTTGCTCCCCGGGGAGGGCTGTGTGAGAGCCAAGCCCAAAAGGCAGCCGAGCCTCACCATCCTCCCATTGCCAACTTGCCTTCCTGGTCCATGTATTTTTGCACAAGGCTTCCCTGCTCTGGCTGCTTTCCTGAGCGATGCTCCTGCACCAAAAAACCTTCCCTTATCCTCCTTCTCCCTGCATGTGCCATTAGCCCTGCCTTGTTGCTTACACCTCCACTTCTTATTTATGCAAATTCCCAATAAGTAGGTCTAACACATGTACAGCGGAGGTGAATCAAAGGTAGAAAATGCACTCAGATTCCTTTTTCAGAGCAGGCCAAAAGCTGGTGGTCAGTGGAATATTGCCCCTTTGGGCTGGTTGTCAGCAAATTCAAAAGGAATCCCAGCTAAGAATCACTGCCATAGATTGTTGATTCAGGGAATATCCATTTTGTTAGTGTCAACTAATAGTGTTAACTATTTTTAGTATAAGGATAGGTTTGTATTGGATGCTTTATTTTTTTTTAATTTTGTGTTTTTGTAGACTCCAAGTTTTGAACACCCAAAAATGAGTGCAGCAAAAAAGGCAAGAACAGATAGTGGAAGATCGTTCCGTGAGGCCTGGACAGAGTCATTTGGAATGATTGAACACAATGGGAAAGCGTTATGTACTTTGTGTAATGAAAGTGTTGTGTGTCGCACATCAAGTGTCAGGCGGCACTTTGACACCAAACACAAAAATGTTGCCGAACTTGCTGCAACTGAAAGAAAAGAGTTTCTTGAAGAGAAATTGAGGAATTATCATTCCCGGTCTCTTAGTGTTTCCAGCTATCTTTCTAGAACAAATCATCTGACAGCTGCTAGTTTTCAAATTTCACTATGCATAGCAAAACATGGTAAGCCCCTCTCTGATGGAGATACTATCAAAATGGCCATGTTGTCTGAGTGTAATTCCCTTTTTCATGATTTCCCAAACAGGGATAAAATTATTCAACACATCTCTGAGATGCCACTTAGCAGAAATACTGTTAAAGATCGAGTCCAGCGCATGGCAAGTGATGTTAGTCAGCAACTCACTACTGACTTACAAAAGGCAGCCTGTTACTCCATGTGCTTGGATGAAAGCACAGATATAAATAATCATGCAAGACTAGCAGTGATTTTGCGTTATGCTGTTGGTGACATCATGAGAGAAGAGCTGGTGAAACTGGTGTCTTTATCCGAAGGGACACAAGGGATAGATATCTACAATGCTGTGATGGAGGCTTTTTTGTCACAAGACATAAGACCAGAAAAAGTGGTTTCAATTAGTAGTGATGGGGCACCTTCTATGGTGGGGGCAACATCTAGTTTCATACAGTTCTTTGTTAAAGAAATAAAACATCAAGTCATTCAGTTCCATTGTATTATACATCAAGAAGCTCTTTGTGCCAGGGAAAGCAGCAAAAAATTTGACAATGTCCTCAAAGATGTCACAAAAATGGTGAATTACATCATGGCTCGTGCACTGAATTTTCAACAGTTTGAAGCACTTCTTGAGGAGGTTCAGGCGCAGTATAATTGTTTATTTATGTACAGTAATGTCCGGTGGCTGAGCAGAGGACGGGTCCTGGAAAAATTTGTCACCTGCTTGGATGAAATTAGGCTGTTTATGAATGAAAAAGGGCAGAAATATCCACAGCTCACTGATATGGCCTGGCTTACCAACCTCATGTTTTTTACAGATTTTACAGTACACTTCAATGTACTGAACAAACAACTACAAGGTGTAGGGAAAACAGCAGAAATGATGTTTTGTGATATCAAAACATTTGAGAGAAAACTGCAGGTTTTTGAAAGAGACCTTAAAAGTGGGCGACTGAAATATTTTCCAAATCTAAAAATGCATTTAGAAAATTCTTCAACATTTGCAGGTAATCCTACAAGCCATCAGAAAATCTACAAGGAATTTTCTAGCATTATAGCAGCTGCAAAGGTGAATTTTAGTAACAGATTTTTACAGTTCCGTAAGATGGAGACAACCCTATATTTTCTTACTTCTCCAGATAAAGCCAAATTTGAAGAACTTGATCTTTCCTGCTTACACTGGTTAGATTTAGAAAATCTGGAAATGGAGCTATTGGAATTTGAAGAAAACGCCATGTGGAAAAATAAATTCTGTGACCTGCGTGAAACCCTTGAGAAGATGGAAAGGATGACAAAGAACAGCACAGTTAATTCTGACACAGTTAGTTGTGAAAATGAAATCCTTAAAGTGTGGAATTCTCTGCCAAATAATTTTAAGTCAATGAAAGTACTTGGGATTGCTTTCCTTACTTTGTTTGGATCGTCTTATGCTTGTGAGCAGCTGTTTTTAGCTTTGAATTATATCAAACCTGACAGCAGAAGCAAACTAGCAGATGACCTGAGTGCTGCATGTGTTGCTCTCAAACTTACAAAGTATGAGCCAAGGTTAGAAAAATTATTAGCATGCATACAACAGCAAAAGTCACATTAATCAAAAGCATGCCAGATGCAAATTTTTTCCTTTCAATAAAAAGTTTTTTGTATCATTGAAAGTTCTGTTAATTGTGTTTTTTTAAGACAAAAGATGTTAATCTTATGAGTTGTTTTTTCTAAACTAAAACCTCAATGTTCAGGTTAAATTGCCATGTTGGCACTTTGCTATAAATAAGTGGGTTTTGGGTTGCAGTTTGGGCACTCGGTCTCTAAAAGATTCACCATCAATGCTATAGAGTAACCAAAATTTTTAGCCCACACAATCATTGTTTCCTTTACTTGTCTTCTTCCATTCTAATACTCAGCAAATAGGTATAATTTTTAAAAATTAATTTCTCTTCATTTCCTATTAGGATCTGGTCCAATTCTGTTGAGTCTTTATAAAAAACATATATTTTAGGATCTTTTTAAAATATCTTTATTGTATTTGTAAATGCGGCCACCATGCTAAATCTTTCCCTTCACTATTCAATGCCTGTTTGTTTTTCAGTTCCCCTTTCTCATTCAGGATATCTTTATATATATCAAAACGAAATACCACTCACACATCATCACAATATCTCCAGAACTGTAAAGTCTACAAACCTGAAATTTGGCATATATGTTCTTCTTGGCTTTTAGTGCTCACTAAGAAATGATATTTCGAAATGACCATCAAGGCATTAGTACTTTGTACATTATTATTAACACACTCCCTCCCCCCTCCCCACCTGAAAAAGAAATCTGTTCCAAATGCAAAACACAAGCAGAGGAGAGGCGTTTCAGTTTTACTTTCAGAACAGTTAAGCTAAGCCACGCCCAAGCTTCTTGCTGTCTCCTTGCTCACACAGCAAATATTGTTTCAATTTCCAAACAGCCCTGAACTGAAAAGACTTCCGGGAAAAGATGGCGGACGGCTGCTTTCGCCGGAGTTCTCTCCGGCCCGGGTGCTCTTCGGTGCGGGTCCCCATGCCCCCTGGCCCCCCTCGCCGGTGGCAGAGGTGGGGGAGGGCCCGGGGAGACCAGCGGTTTCCAACGAGAGCTGGTTGGGGGCTCGCCGGAGCTAAGGGAGCCGATGGGAGCGACGGCGTTGGCGCGGCGGCCCTGGCGGCCCCGGAGTGGCCTCGGGACGGTCTTGCTGGCCTTGGCGGCCTCGGAGCGGCCTCGGAGGGGCTTCGGAGGCCCCGTTCTGGATGTAGCAGTCCCGGAGTGGTTTTCCAGCTCGCCGGAGCCGCGGCGCCGAGAGAAGAGACAGCGTTGCCGCGGCAGTCCTGGCGGCCTCGAAGCGGCCTCGGGGTGGCCTCGTTGGCCTTGGAGTGGCCTCGGAGTGGCGTCGGAGGCCGCGCCCCAGGTGCGGCGGCCCCGGAGCGGTTTTTGAGCGGCCTCGGAGGCCTTGGGAGTGGTGTGGAGCGGCCTCGGTGGATTTGTGGCGATGGATCCGGTGCGTGCGCTGCGGAGCTCCGCCGCGGCCCTCTCCGGCCTGGACGGCCTCAGCGGTGGCCCCCCCTGTCCCCTGGGCCCCCCCGCCGGTGGCAGAGGCGGGGGAGGATCGAGGGAGACCAGCCGAGACACCTGGAAGCTGGTCGGGGGTCGGCTGGAGCCGCGGGACCGATGTGGAGGGCGGCGTGGTCACGGCGGCCCCGACGGCCTTGGGTCGATTGCGGAGGCCTCCTCCAGCGGTCGGCGGAGCGGGGCGGCTGCGGACGGGCAGCGAGCGGACCTGGGGCATTTTCGATAGCCCCGAAGATGACGCGGCGGCTGGGAGATCCACGGAAGGGCTCGGCGGGGGAGCGATGGTGCCGATGCCCCCGTGGGCCGCTTAGGTGGAGCTGTGGTGTCCCTTCTTTCCCTGGGGCCCCCACCGGTGGCAGAGGTGGTGGGCCTAGGGGGGGGACTGGCTCTGCCTGTGACTCTTTCCCCCCCGGGGGTCTCACCGGTGGCAGAGGTGGGACGACCGGGGGGAGGCGGAATATACCCCAGCTGGACTGGATTCCATTTTCTATGGCCGGAGGACGGCAGACGTTGCGGACACTCTGGGAATGCCGAGATAGGGCGGCCGGGTCCACGGAAGTACCTACGGACAGAGCTTTGGGCCTTGAGGGATGCCCCCCTCTCCCTTAGGTGGCCTTCGAAGCTCTCTAAGACCTTCCGCAATGAGGGATCCTGGGATCCGGAGCGATGGTGGGGTCGGGGAAACCGGGGAGGGCGTGGTAAATCCGGGCTTGAAAAATTTTTAAGGGGATTTTTTAAAGGGGAAAAGTCCAGGGCGGGCGGGGGAGACAGCCCGCATGGAATTGGGGGCAGCCGGGCCGGCGTGCGCGCCTGTGGGGCCTCGGGGGTTCCTGTGTCGGGGTGGCAGACAGGGGGTGGGCAGCCGGGGGCCAGTTTTATCGGCACGGTAACTGGGAGAGGTAGGTATGCTAGGGGTGGAGGGCCATATCCGGTTAGGGGATCGCGCTCCCGATGTTTACAAGCGGTAGCGCGCTCCGACCCTCCCTACCCATCCTGTAGTCCTGGTTGTCCGGAATCTCAGGCCCTGAATACCCGGCTGCTGTTGTGCAATGCCAGGTCCGTGGTTAATAAGGCTCCCCTGATCTGGGAGTTGGCTCAGGAGGAGGCCGCGGACCTGGTGGGTGTCACCGAAACCTGGTTGGGCCCAGAGGGAGGTGTCCCTCTGGTTGAGATGTGCCCACCAGGTTTCCTTGCATTTCACCAGCCTAGGGCTCAGGGAAGGGGCGGTGGGGTGGCGGTGCTTATAAAGGAAGTCCTTTGTCCTAGGGAGGCCACTGTCCCTCAGACGGCTGGCTGTGAATCTCTTTTTGTGAAGTGGGGGCAAGGGGTTCAGATGGGCCTTTTGTTGACGTACCTGGCTCCCTGCCACGTCTCATCGGCCCTACCCGGACTCCTAGAGGTAATAGCCGGGCTGGCGGTTGAGACCCCAAGGCTCTTAGTCATGGGGGATTTCAACCTGCCATCGCTCGGTGAAACCTCGGGGTTGGTCCGGGAGTTCTTGGCTTCCATGACGGCCATGGACCTGACCCAGTTAGTTTCTGCCCCCACTCACATGGGAGGTCACATGCTGGACCTGATTTTTGTCTCTGGGCAGTGGTTGAATGACTGTAATTGGGGGGATTTAGTTATTACACCCTTGTCATGGACAGATCATTCCCTCCTGAGGCTGGATTTCTGTTCCGCTACCCCCCACCGCAGGGAGGCGGAGCCACTTAGATGGTTCCGCCCCAGGCGCCTAATGGATCCGGATCGGTTCCAGAGGGAGCTTGGGCCATTTCCTGAATCTCTGGCTCTCAGCTCGCCTGGAGACCTGGTGGCCACCTGGGAGGGGTCGGCCGCCGGGGCCCTAGAGCGAGTTGTGCCTATGCGACCTCTGACTCGGCACAGATCCCATTTGGCTCCGTGGTATACGGAGGAGCTACGGGAGATGAAGTGCCGAAAAAGACGTCTTGAGGGCATTTGGAGGGCGAGCCGTTCTGAGTCTGACCGAACACAGGTGAGATCTCATATTAAGACTTACCTTGTGGCGATAGGGGCGGCGAAATCTTCGTATTTCTCCGCCCTTATTGCATCAGCTGAAAATCGGCCTGCCGCCCTGTTTAGAGTGACCCGCTCTCTACTTGAACCGAGAGCGCGGGATGACCTCTTGCAGGGTAGAGCAGAGGAGTTTTCCCGATTTCTGCATGATAAAATCGCTCAGATTCGGGAAGGGCTCGACTCCAATTGGGTGGTCCCGGGGGAGGTGTCCGGGGCAGGTCTTGAGAGTGTTATCTGGGGGGAGTTCGATCCTGTGACCGCTGAGGGTGTGGACAGGTTGCTGGGGGGTCTGAATGCCACCACCTGTTTATTGGACCCGTGTCCTTCCTGGTTGGTTTCGGCCGCCAGGGAGACGACACGAGGCTGGCTCCAGGGGATTGTCAACGCTTCTTTGAGAGAGGGGGTGCTCCCTACCGCCTTGAAGGCGGCGGTGGTGCGCCCCCTCCTCAAGAAGCCTTCCCTGGACCCAGCTATTTTAAACAACTATCGTCCAGTCTCCAACCTTCCCTTCGTGGCGAAGGTTGTTGAGAGTGTGGTGGCACGTCAGCTCCCCCAGTACCTGGAGGAAGCAACTTACCTCGATCCGTTCCAATCGGGCTTCAGGCCTGGACATAGCACTGAGACGGCATTGGTCGCGTTGGTTGATGATCTCTGGAGGGCTCGTGACAGAGGGTTCTCCTCTGTCCTGGTCCTATTAGATCTCTCGGCGGCTTTCGATACTATCGACCATAGTATCCTATTGCGACGGTTGGAGGGGTTGGGGATTGGTGGAACCGTCTTCCGATGGTTCTCCTCCTTCCTCTCTGACCGTTCGCAATTCGTGTTGGCGGGGGGGGAGAGGTCCACCTCTAGGCCCCTGGTTTGTGGGGTGCCTCAGGGGTCGGTCCTTTCTCCCCTCCTGTTCAACATTTACATGAAGCCGCTGGGCGAGATCATCCGTGGTCTTGGAGTGAGGTGTCATCTGTATGCAGATGACACCCAGCTGTATATCTCCACTCCGGACCACCCCAACGATGCTGTGGGGACTATGTCTAGGTGCCTGGAGGCCGTGCGGGACTGGATGGGCGGGAACAGGCTTCGGCTCAACCCATCCAAGACCGAGTGGCTGTGGTTTCCGGCGCCCCGATATAGCCAGCTGACACCTTCGCTGGCTATTGGGGGGGAAGTTCTGCCCCCCACAGAGAGGGCTCGCAATCTGGGAGTCCTCCTGGATGTACGGCTGTCGTTCGAACATCACATCGCGGCCGTCTCCAGGGGGGCGTTTCATCAGATCCGTCGGATCTACCGGTTGCGGCCCTTCCTGGATCGGGACGCCTTGCGCACGGTCACTCAGGCCCTTGTCACCTCTCGCCTGGACTATTGTAATGCCCTCTACATGGGGCTCCCTGCGGGGAGCATCCGGAGACTCCAGTTGGTGCAAAATGCAGCCGCGAGGGTGATTATGGGGGCGTCGCGTAGCGCCCATGTGACGCCTCTCCTGCGCGAGCTGCATTGGTTGCCGATGACTCTCCGGGTTCGCTTTAAGGTTCTAGTTTTGACCTTTAGGGCGACTCATGGCATGGGACCAGGTTACCTTCAGGACCGCATTCTACCAACGTTCTCCAACAGGCCGGTGCGTTCCCACAGGGAGGGTCTGCTCCGGGTGCCGTCGGCCGCTATGTGTCGTCTGGCGGCGCCAAGGGGTAGGGCCTTCTCTGTGGGTGCCCCCGCCCTCTGGAATACTCTGCCACCGGAACTTCGTACCGGCACGGACCTGAGGGCCTTCAGGCGCGCGTTAAAGACCTGGCTCTTTGAGCAGGCCGGCCTGGGCTGAGATAATGATTTTAAATTTGATCTCTTTTTTAATTTTAAATTGGGTTTTAAGGGTGGGGGGGGGTTTCTTAATTTTAGTCTGCAGCTAATTCTAATATTTAATTACTTTTTAACTTTTGTATTTGTGGGGTTTTTAGACGAGCTGTTCACCGCCCTGAGTCCTTTGGGAGAAGGGCGGTATATAAATGTAATTAATAAATAAATAAATAAATAAATAAATAAATAAATAAATAAATAAACTCTACACACTGACAGGACGCTAGCCAGATGAATACTGATGGATGATGGTAGGCAGAGGCACAATTTTTTCTTCCTTATTTTCCTCCCCCAAAACTTGCCCGATCACATAGTTTCTAGCGAAGCACAAGTATACACTGCTAGTATCTTTTAATTTTTCCCATATCAATCAAGTTTGGCTGTATCAATGCATCTATCATGGAGCCAGGTGTTTTCAAATAGTGTTTTTCCTTAATTTGTGTCCATACCAAGAACAAGGCTTTTCTAATGTCCTTAGAAATAATTGTGTATTAAATATAAAGCACTATGGGGTGATATATAAATCTAAGTGCTGTGTATCTATGGAGATTCTCAGTCATCCTGGTCATGACTGTCCCAAAGATGCTTTTTTTAAAGAAGCAACTGGACTTCCTTGTTTTTGTTGGAAGATGTTTGGCTTCTCATCCAAGAAGCTTGAATATAATGGGACTTACTCCCGAGCAAACATAGAATTGCCTTGTGTGTTATTAACAGACTAGCTCTATACCCTTGCTTCTCTACGAAACTATGTGATCTGGCTTAGTTTTGGGGGAGGAAAATAAGGGGAAAAAATGTGCCCCTGCCTACCAGCATCCATCGGTATTCACCTGGCTGGTATCCTGTCTGTGTGAGACAGTTGAGGGCTGTTTGGAAACTGAAACAATATTTGCTGTGTTAGCAAGAAGAGAGAGACAGCAAGGAGCCTGGCCTTGGCTTAGCTCAATTGTTCTGTACTAAAGCTGCTTGGTGCTGTGAAACTGAAACTGACACCCGTCTCCTCTGCTTGTGTTTTGCATTTGGAACAGACCTTTTCAGGTGGGGAGGGGGAATACAACTCCTTAGCATCAGAGCGTGTTAATAATAATAATATACGAAATACTAATGCTCCGACGGTCATTTTGAAAAATCCTTTCTCTGGAGATTTTGTGATGATGCATGAGGGGTATTTCGCTTATATATATATCTAGTGCAAACAGCCTCCCCTCCCCAGCCCAAGCAGGAGAAGTGAATAGCTGCTTCAGCTCTAAAGTACTATGTTTAGCAAGAGGCGCCTGGGGGCGCCCGGTTGAAGGACGTATAAAAGTGAATCCCCCTTCGTGGAGTCAGAGAAGAGGCGCGGGCGCCGATGTCCCGCCTCTGGAGAGGAGGATCCTCTGAGGGAGGGCGGGGCCAGCAGTTGCCACCAAGCTGCGGACATCCCATCAAAGGGGTTGGAGGGCTGTACGGGAAGGGGCGCAGGGGTCGGGGTCAGACAGGCGATGGCGGCGATGGACATCTCCCCGGAGCAGCTGGCGCGCAGGCTGGCTGAAGCCGAGGCGCTGCTGGCGGCGCGCGTGTCCGAGCCGGTCCAGGCCCGCTGGCGCTGGGCGGTGAAGCTGGACGAGCCGCCGGACCTGGAGCGCTTCTGCGCGCAGCTGAGCCAAGCCCGGCGCGGCCGGGAGGCTCTGCTAGCCCGGGACGCGGCGCTGTCGGAAGCTGAGCAGGAGCGACTGCAGGGGCTGCTGCGGCTGGAGATGGCTCTCTTGCGCGGCATCCAAGCGCTGGCCGAGGGAGCGAGGCCAGCCCTGGCTACGACGGGAAGGAGGCGCGGGAGGAAGCCCGGCGTGGCGGCGCTGCGGGCGGCTCTGCTGGGACTGGCGGCGGAGCTGGAGGCAGAGGAGGGACCGGGCCTGTCCGGGGACGCCGGGCTCGCTCTGCAGCTCGCCCTGGAGGCGCTGCTGGAGAAGCGGCCGCGGGAGGCTGTCAGTGCGCTGCTGCGGGAAGAAGGGCGCGCCTGGCCGAAGCGGCTGCTGGCTCTGATCCAGGCCCTGCAGGAAGAAGGCTGGGCCGAGCGAGGGGCCGAGCTGCCCCTGCAGGAGCTGCACCCGCTGCTGGAGAAGGCGCTGCGTCTGGTGCGCAAGGAGCGGAGCTGGCCGGCTGCTGACCTGGAGCGGGCTGTTTGGACAGGCCCGCTGGAGGAGGAGTACGCTCCGAATGGGATCTTGCCAGAAGTCTCCTTGGAGGGGTCAGGAATGGGGCACAAGTCCCCGCAAGAGTTGCCGGCAGAGAGCTCCCCAAAAGCCCCCCAACAGGATCGTCTTGCGCCAGGAAAGATTGTGCCCACTGACCTAAAGCCTCACCTTCCAAACGAGGCGGCGGCGTGCGGACTTCAGGTGGAGACGGACTCTTTGAAGGATGCTCCTGGGAGGAAAACGGAAGACTTTCTGAATGTTCTCCGGGAAACGACCAGCAGGAAGATGGCTGCGCTGCCATCCAGCTTGTGGGACCAGGGCCCCCGGAAAACGTGCAGCCATCTCCACCAGCTTTGCCGCCAGTGGCTTCAGCCCGAAAAGAACACGAAGGGGCAGATGCTGGATCTGGTGATCCTGGAGCAATTCCTGGCTATTCTGCCCTCAGAGATGGAGAGCTGGGTCCGGGAGTGTGGAGCAGAGACCAGTTCCCAGGCGGTGGCCCTGGCTGAAGCTTTCCTCCTGAGCCAGAGGGAGGAAAAGAAGGAAAAGGTAGAAGTTCAGGTGAGAGACCTTCAGCTGGTAAGTTTAAAGTGGGACTCAAAGAATAACCATAGGTTGGGATTCTTAACAGTTTTCCCTAATAATATTTTGAAGATGCTAAGGAAAGATGTTTAAGGCAAATTGTTCCATTGAGCAGACCGCAAGAATCTGCTTTTATTTTCTTCTGTAAATTCTCTTACTTGCACTTCTTTGCTTCTCTAGGCCCTTCATTTCCAGAGGCCTGACTTGAAGTCCATCTCTGTGAACCCCGAGGAAAGGAGGGATCTCCCAGATCCTTCCCGGGAGCTGGTCTTCAGTGGGATCTTCCACGAAGATCAAAGTCAAGATGCCTCCTGCGGTAAGAGAGCATTCTTTGGGGAGAAAGCTGTTGTACATCGTTCTTTTTGGATCTTCTTTGCATCCCTATGTTAGTACTGATGTTTCTTAAAATTCTGTTTGTGTCACTTTTACTCACAGAGAATGGAAAGTCTGCATTCATAGGTTCTTCTCCTTTTTTTGATGGGGTTGAAAAAACAGTTGAACCTCCAACTCAGGTATTGTTTATTTTATTTTTATTTACTGGATTTGTGTGCTGCCCAGTTCATCTAGGGGTAAGAGAAGAAATGTCAGGGAAGATAGATTACAGATAGTCCTCAACTTACGATCACAATTGAGCCCAACATTTATGTTGCTAAGTGAAACGTTTGTTAAGTGAAGTGGTCCCATTTTATGACTTTTTTCTCACAGTTAAGTGAATCATTACATTTGTTAAGTCAGTAACATGATTGTTAAGTAAATCTGCATTCCCATTGAGTTTGCTTGTCAGAAAGTCGCAAAAGCTGATCACATGACCCAGGGACTCTGCAATCGTCACAAATATGAACCAGTTGCCAAGCGGCTGAATTTTGATCATGTGACTATGGGGATGCTGCAACAATCATAAGTGTGATAAACCGTCATAAGTCCATTTTTTTCAGTGCCGTTGTAACTGAATGGTCACTAAATGAACTTGTAAGTTGAGGACAACTTGTATTATGCGGTCTCTTGTTATAGGCTCTGTATATAATACTGTATATTGTTTATAGCAATATAAAATGGGGGCTCAGCTTCAGTAATGCTTAGCTTAACTCTCCTCTCAAAACTGCTTTGGATCTGACAAGTCAAAATTGGATTGAGTGTCATCCAAATATTGAATCGACTTCATAAATCTAATATTTCAATGAGCTCTCTGTACACTCTTGGGAAAGTGTGTGTATATGAGGGGGCAGGACTGATCCCTCAAGAGACCCTCAGTCCATTGGCTAACATGTTAAGAAGATCCCAGCAACGCATGGTTCTGCAACTGGCTGGCAAAATGCGAACCAGTGATATGCCTATCTGTGAATTGATACAGAAAGATACTTCGGTTCATTCACTGAAGGGCCATAAAAGTTGTACAAGCACGGTTTATTTGATTCGGTGGCCATTTCCAACCAACGTTTCTGAGAGACCAATAAATAATACTGTTTAATTGTAGCTTGCACTGTTTTAATTGTTAAAAATGAACCAGTTGGCTTATACAAAGGGAGACAGGTGTTCCCTTAAATATCTGGGACTTTTGCTATATAGTGCTTTATTTATAGGTTACAATAATTCAATTCAAATTTATTATCCCCCCCCCCCCACTAAAGTCAGATAAAGCAGTACTGAATCATACCAAGAACCAGTTCTGCATTTTGAACCAGTTAAAGCTTCCAGATAGTCTTGAAGAGCAGCCCCAAGAAAAGTGCATGAGTGACTGAAGGTCCTCCCAATCTAGGAAAGGATGCAAATGGCACACAAAGTTTTTACAAAGTCCTTTCTGGTCATGGAAGAAGTCATCTCAGATTGTGCACCAATCTTGAAAAGAGATGTGCCACCCTATCCAAGATCAAAGTTGAAATATCTCCAGATCTGAGTGGCTATGGACCTAAGCAGATCTATTCTGTTTCCTCAGACAATGTGCTTTGTCCACAACTGTTACTACATTGGTCAAATGCTGTGAACTCTGCTTTTTTTTTACATCAAGTTTTTAACCCTGCAGAGCATGTCCCAAAGGTGCCTTTTAAAAAGCGACTGGACTTTGATTTTTTCTTTCCTTGAAGATGTTTCATTTCTCATCCAAGAAGGTTCTCCAGCTCAGCTATTCACCCAACTTTTTGGATGAGAAGCAAAATGTCTTTGCGAGGTGTTGGGGGGGGGGGAGTGCACAGTATGCCTATTTAATCCATTCCAAGTTTGGGGGGATTCTAGAAACCAAAGAGAGAATTTATGACATTTGGGGGGAGGATGTAAGTTAATAACTGCATCTATGGGAGCAAATGCCTGGTTTTAAAGTCAACTGCAATGGTCATAAACGTCATTGTTTGTTATGGATGCGGTTTTGTCAAAAATTGAAATAAGTACTAGTTTTTGGTAAAACCATTATAAATCATGGTCACATGACTGCTGGATGCTGCAAATGGCAGTAAATGCAGCCATGCTGCTCTGGGCCTGAAGTTTGGGTCATGTAACCATGTGGTGGTGGAGGCGTGAGCATCGGAACTTTAAATGCGGGTGGTAGGTCCCCTTTTTCAAATAGGTTGAAATAGCTCCAGATCTGGATGATTACAAACTGAAGCTTGACTGAAACATCTAAAGACTCCTCAGATAATCTGCTTCATCTTATTTCAGTCAAACGCTGTGAACAGACAGCTTTTTTCACATCAGATTTTTACCCCTGCAGAAGGTGTCTGTTTAACCTACTGCAAAATCTTTTTGCTTTGGGATTCTCGAATCAAATGGAGAGAATTTTGAAAATAAAATTTGGTTGCTCATAGGGATATATGCCTGTTTGCAGGTTCTTGTCTCTTTAGCAGAGGTGGCTGTGTGTTTCTCTGAGGAGGAATGGTCTCGGCTAGATCCTGTTCAGAAAGACCTGCACAGAGAAGTCATGCTGGAGAACTCCAGAAATGTGGCCTTTTTGGGTAAGGCCCCCTGCCCTGCCCCCAGATGCTTAGAAGAAATACTTTGTAAATAAATAGAGCCAGCTATGTTTTCTCTTTTAAAGGTTCATAAAATGATCTTACCTGGCTAGGAAAAGGAGGGGTACTGTCATTTTACAGTTAAAAAATTCATTTAATGACACTAGATGTAACTGTTGTTACTATGTTGACTCCTATTTCTGTACCCCAAATTCCTCCCTCTTTTCACTATATACTTGTTCTTTTCCCAGTTAATAGCAAGAATTTCAAGATGAGCAAAAAATTAGATGTAGTTAGTATAACTCCTTGCTCCCATTCTCCCACTTCTCCATCTCTGCAATAAATATTACAAGCTTCTTCTCCCTGATTCCTCACTTTCTTAAACTGAATTCCAGCTGTGAGTAGAATTCCCTAAGTAAAATTAATTTATTGAGTAAAATGTGTAACAGTGTAAATGTGCTTTTTTATTTAAATAAGTGGATTTTGTGACAGTTTAAGAAACTTATAAATAAGTATTCTATTATTATATTGTGCAGTTTTCTTCATATTACTGTTATAACAAGCTGTCACTCAAAGTCCAACTTTTGTAAGGCTTTGATCAGAGTATTTAATGTTAATCAGCAGAACACCTTTCAAAACAGAGGAGAATCCTTGGCAGATTTTCATTAGGAAATTTACACTTGCCTTCTATGCTATGAATTATTAGTTTGTTTCCTCCACCTTGCCTCAATTTTCATTCATTCTTTTTCTCTTAAGGAAACAATGTTCAAGAGAACAAGGAAATCTTCCAAACATTCAGGGATGAAGAGAGAAGAAAGGAGTTTTCATACTCAATGGAAACAACAGAAAACGAAAGAAATCTGTCAAACAACGGGAGTAAAAGGAGCTTAACTTCCCCATCCATTGAAATTCAAGATTTTCTTCCCAAAGGAGATCAGAAAGGTAATCCAATTGTGGAAAATGTGGAAACATTTGAAGAGAGCTTAGATCTATATGAACATTACACAATTCACATTAAAGAAGAGGATCTAGGCGAAGAGGTTGAAAAAAGCTACAATTGGACTTCTAGCATTTCTTTATGTGGAGAAGCCAAAATGAAAAATGAAACATATAAAAGTACAGAGAATGGAAAGCATTTAAGTGGGAGCAGTTCTCTTATTCCTAGTGAAAGGACTGACTCAGGGGAAAAACCGTATAAATGTGTGGAATGTGGAAAGAGTTTCAGCCAGCGTGGTAATCTCAATTCCCATAAAAAAATCCACAGAGAAGAGAAACCTTATAAATGTGATGAGTGTGGAAAGAGCTTTACTCAGAAAGTCAATCTTAATTCCCATAAAATGATTCACACAGGGGAGAAACCATATAAGTGTGAAGAGTGTGGAAAGAGCTTTACCCAAAATATTCAATTGACTTCACATCAGAGAATCCATACAGGGGAAAAGCCATATACATGCATGGAGTGTGGGAAAAGCTTCAGGTGGAGCACTCAGCTTACTTCCCATCAAAGGATCCACACAGGAGAGAGACCATATAAATGCATGGAGTGTGGGAAGACTTTCAGTGAGAGCAGTTCTCTTACTTTCCACAAGAGGATCCACACAGGGGAGAAACCATATAACTGCATGGAATGTGGAAAGAGCTTCAGCATGAGCAGTTCACTCACCTACCATAAAAGGATCCACACAGGGGAAAAGCCCTATAAGTGCTTGGATTGTGGAAAGAGCTTTACGCAGAACATTCAACTTACTTCCCATAAAATGATCCATACAGGGGAGAAGCCATACAAATGCGCTGAGTGTGGCAAAAGTTTCAATACAACCAGTAACCTTGCTTGTCACAAAAGGATCCACACTGGGGAGAAACCATACAAATGTATGGAGTGTGGAAAGAGTTTTACTCAAAATATTCAACTCACTTCCCATATAAGGATTCATACAGGGGAGAAACCATATGAATGTAAAGAGTGTGGAAAGAGCTTTACTCAAAAGATTCAACTTACCTCTCATAAAAGGATCCACACAGGGGAGAAACCATATAAATGCAGGAAATGTGGAAAGAGCTTCCGTAATAACGGGTCCCTTACTCTTCATGAAAGGATCCACACTGGAGAGAAACCATATACATGCACGGAGTGTGGAAAGAGCTTCAGCCGGGGCAGTCATTTTGCTTCCCATAAAACAATTCACACAGGAGAAAGGCCACACAAATGCCTCGAGTGTGGAAAAAGTTTCCGTGAAAACACTTCTCTTACTATTCATAAAAGAATCCACACTGGGGAGAAGCCATATAAGTGCTCGGAATGTGGAAAGAGGTTCCGTGAGAATGGGTCATTTACCTCCCATAAAAGAATCCACACAGGGGAGAGGCCATATAAATGCATGGAGTGTGGAAAGAGCTTTACGACGAGCAGTAATCTTACATCCCATATGAGGATCCATTTAGGTATGAATGTGTAAATTTTTAGATTTTATATATATAATTATATTTACTTGGCTCCTGAGTATATAATGTATATTCCTGAAATAGTACTTCTCTCACTGTGAAACCCTGATTGAAAACTCTGTGGGTGTCCAAAAGGTATGGTCAAAAAAGTACAATCAAAACTGCTTGTTTCTTTTGTAAGTCGCACATCCAATGCACATAAAAAAGGCAGAGCTTGTATCACTCAGTTATAGGTGCCCTGTTTTTTAAAGTTTTGTCATTTTACAGTTCCAGCCATGTGACACATCAATAAGAGAAAATCCTTTTTTTTCAGAAATTGGGAGTTGAAAATGCTGGAATGTCCAGCTTTGCTTCAAAAACCAGTAGAACCACCATTTTATTCATTTTTGGATAAATTTGAAATTGTGTGCTATTTCAATTCATTGAAATGGTGTGCTCATACAATTAATCTCATATATTGTATTTTTGTAGTTTGTGTGTTACATTTCTAATGAGTTTTTTCTTTTTGTTTCAAGTAAGAGACATGCAGGAGAATGAGAACAAAAAGAAGGCAAGCGTGTTGACATAGCAAATAATGAAACATGAAATGAGAGAAGAGAGATTTGGAAATCAAAGGGAATCAAAATAAAGAAAATGGAAATAAGGAATACCTTTCAAAGAACATTGGCAGAGATTCTTCATGTCTGAAGATATGGCCCAGATGTTGCTACTGATCTGGTAAGATCACAGAAGAACAAGAAGAGAACTGTGCGAAACAAAAATCAAAGAGAAATTAGACTCAGAGTGGAACTGAGGCTAGAGAAAACTAGAATGAACAGATAGTAGGGAACAATTTTAGTCAACAATTTATTTATTTTTTGTCCCAAGAATCCACCTGGAGAGGAACCAAATAAATGTTTGGAGTGTGGAAATTTGCTTCAGGAAGAATTTATAAAATTCCAATGTCCTATATGTATGTGCAAAAGACCTTTCTTTCAAGCAGCCATCAGAGCCATTTCTGCCTTTCTGTAGTGTGACGAGAGCCAGAACAAAAACTACATGTTAAAATAACATTAATATAGTTAAAGACACTTGTTGAGATTAATTTCTGGTCATGGCTTAATTATTATCATTTTAGTCACATTGGAAAATGAGATGTAACAAATAGTATAAATAAATAATTTTTGGAAAGCTGTTGGAGCCAGCTCCAAAGATTTCAGAGTTGACATTAGTTTGAAAGTGTTTTCTCAAAGAATGCTCAGCCACATTGCTGCTCAAATTGACTAAAAGCCACTGGTTTGTTCAGTATCATCAGCATTTTTATCACACCACATTTCACTGAATGTATTACCTTTCTAGGACTCTGTGTTCACTTGTGATAACCCTTTGAACACTGCTGAAGGCAGTGAGATTGCAGGGAATGTCTTGCAAGGATGGAGGTTCTGACGTGACTATCTGGTTGTGAGAAGGAGGACATGGACTTGCATTGAGGAAGAAAAATGGGAATGCAAACGTTTCCATTCAAGTTCTTTGAATCCTGAGAGTGGAAAAACCTAGATCTATTGTTCCCTGCTGTCCTGTTCCCTTGATGCATGGCTCAGGCAAGGGGAAAGCAGAGCTCCAGACCTCCATCACTGCCTCCAGGAAAATGCCCAGAATCCCCAGGAAGTAGGACATGGGGGAGCAGCCCTTCATTCCCATTTTCTGATTCTGCTGTGGTTGTGTTGGATGAGGGGGTGGGGTTGAAAGGAAAGTCCAATGCTATAAACAACAATATTGCATAGGAACCTAGAATGTAAAATCTATGAATCAAGGTAAGATGGATGTAATCAAACATGAGATGGCAAGATTGAACATTGATTTTCTTGAGAATCAGTAAACTAAAGTGGATGGATATGAGAAACTTTAATTCACATGACTATTATAAAAAGCACATCTTAAATTTAGTAATAGAGGGGACAAGGATAAAACAGTATCAGAATATGTAGGAATGACATTTCACTGATGGAAAAATGGATGAAGAAATTAACATTCAAAACATCATCTTATACAAAGCATATTCATGCCCACTTTATGTTACCAGTGCCAAACATGGACACTTGGAATAAAATACCAGTGAAAGTTAGTCACCATGGAAATGAGATGTTTGAGGAAAGCTGCCAGAGTGACCAGAACGGATAAAATAAAAAAATGAGATTATAATAGAATTGGAGTAGGCCTTAAACTATGTATATATAAAAACAGCAAGTTAAGTGATTTGGGATTCTATACAAGGCATACACAAAAAGAGAAGGCCAAAGAACAAGAGGTGGACACAGAAGATGGAGAGATAATATCAAAGATATGTTAAAACTGCATCAAATAATAGTTGAGGCCGCCAGAAGTGCAAGAAGCAGAACTCTGTATCTCAGTAGATTTGAGGGGAATTTTTCATTTGCTTAGAAGTGTATAAGTAACCAAATGCAGATCTGCAATACCATGTCTAAAACTGCCAAGGTAAGGCTGCAACATAAAAAAAAATAGGTGGAGTTTCCATCACACAATCATGGTCACCATCTTGACTTTGCAGTTATGAGTAATACTGACTCTCCCCCGCCCCCCTTTATATTTTTTTCTGGTCCTTTTGTTCGAGATTTTTTTTTTCATATTTAAGCTGCTTCAAATACTTGGTCCTTGGGCCTCTCAAGCAACGCATCTCTCTTGAGGAAGCATTTCAGTTCTTTCTTCTTCAAAACATGGATGCTTCTTGATGTATTAGATCAAAATGTTAGGTTCATGTAAGCTGCCATCTTTCTTCTGATTTTCTCCTTTTCAAAGAATTCCTCCTTTACACTCAGTGAACATGGGTCTTTCCAAGTTTAATTTGGTGCAATTTCTGAGGTAAAATTTTGAGATGGGCGTTTCTTTGTATGTGTGTGTAATGTATCTATATATGAAGAAACACCCACCTCAATTTTACCTCATAAATTTTATATATATATATATATATATATATATATATATATATATATATATATATATATATATATATATACACACATACATACACATACACACGTATGTGTATGATATATGTATATGTATATATATTCTCTTAAGGTCTCTTCTTTAAATATTTCTCTTCAGGGTTTTAATCTTCAGAACTCATCCCTTGACCCCCACTCATCCATCTCTCTCCGTCCCACAAATCTGTGGTGCCTTTTGAATGAAATGGCTTCTTCTTCTTCAAAATAATCGCTGAGGGAAATTTTCGGGAAGTCTCAGGCCGGGGAAGTTCAGGATGAAGAAGCGCTCTTATTTTACAAGAGGAAAAATATCTTTTTTTAAAGGTGGCACTTCTGGAAACATGCCTCACGTTTCTCCTCTTCTTCGAGGCTAGAGAACTTAACTTCCCCTTCAATTTAATTGTCCGGTCCCTTGGGGACCCCTTTTAACGGTCGCTTCTTCTAACGGTCACTTCAGAGGGGGCGGAGCTTCCCGGGCTCGCCTCTCGGGGAGGAGCGTCCAGCAGGGACGGGGCCATTATCTGCTACCAGGGTCCCGAATCCTGCAGGTCCGGGACGCAACGTTGTCAGGGGCCGCACCGGAGATGGCTCTTTTGCGCGGCACCCAAGAGCTGGCCGAGGGCCCAGGCCCGGCTATGACGGGACGGAGGCGCGGGAGGAAGCCCGGCGTGGCGGCGCTGCGGGCGGCTCTGCTGGGACTGGCGGCGGAGCTGGAGAGAGCGGAGGGACCGGGCCTGCCCGGGGATGCCGCGCTCGCTCTGCAGCTCGCTCTGGAGGCGCTACTGGAAAAGCGGCCTCGGGAGGCTGTCCAAGCGCTGCTACGGGAGGGAGGGCGCGCTCGGCCGAAGCGGCTGCTGGCTCTGATCCAGGCTCTGCAGGAAGAAGGCTGGGCCGAGCGAAGGGCCGAGCTGCCCCTGCAGGAGCTGCGCCCGCTGCTGGAGAAGGCGCTGCGTCTGGTGCGCAAGGAGCGGAGCTGGCCGGCTGCTGACCTGGAGAGGGCTGTTTGGACAGGCCCGCTGGAGGAGGAGTACGATCCGAATGGGACCTTGCCAGAAGTCTCCTTGGAAGGGTCAGGACTGGGGCACAGATCCCCTCAAGAGTCGCCCGCAGAGAGCTCCCCAAAAGAGCCCTACCAGGATCGTCTTGCGCCAGGAAAGATTGTGCCCGTTGACTTAAAGTCTCACCTTGACTTAAAGTCTCACCTTCCAAACGAGGCGGCGGCGTGCAGACTGCAGGTGAAGATGGACGCTCCCTCTTTGAAGGATGCTCCTGGGAGGAAAACGGAAGACCTTCTGAATGTTCTCCGGGAAACGACCAGCAGGAAGATGGGTGCGCTGCCATCCAGTTTGTGGGACCAGGGCCCCTGGAAAACGTGCAGCCATCTCCACCAGCTTTGCCGCCAGTGGCTTCTGCCCAAAAAGAACACAAAGGGGCAGATGCTGGATCTGGCTATTCTACCCTCAGAGATGGATAGCTGGGTCCGGGAGTGTGGAGCAGAGACCAGCTCACTGGCTGAAGGTTTTCTCCTGAGCCAGGTAGAGGAGCAGAAGAGAGAGATGCAGGTGAGAAACCTTCACTTGTCAAAATCAAGATGGAAACTCAAAGAATGACCATATGTTGAGATACTTCCATGTTGTGAATATACTAACTAAAGAGATGTTTATTTTATTTTATTTCTTAAGAAAATTTATATGACACCCCACTCAAAGTGACTCTGGGCAGCTCACAGAAATAAAATAAATTTAAAAAAAAAACACCAATAACCACCCCCCCCACATGCCCCTGGCAACCATCATACCAACCATTCTGTATCACCCTGGAGTCCTTAGGCCCCACTGACCTCCTTAAGAGATGAGATTCATAACATATTCTGTTTTTCGACTGGTGGGTCGAGTAGATGTAATTAGTAAAAGAGAGTCCTTCAAATAATCTGGCACCAGCCTTGAATTGGGCCTGGAACCAAATTGGCAACCCATACAACTCCTTCAAGAGAGATGACACCTGTGCAAACCTAAACTTGCACAAAACCATGCGGGTTGCTGCATTTTGAACCAAATTGAAGCCTCTGGATAGATTACTTTTCAAGGGCGGCCCATGTAGAATTAATTATAATAGTCAAGAGGTCACTAGAGAGTTGGTGACTGAGCAGGGCTTGTTGGTCCAGGAAAAGGCATTACTGACAAGTAACCAGCAGTTCACAAAGGCCCTCCAGGTCATGACTCATGACTGCTACCTGCTCTTGGAGCAGGAGTTGCAAATCCAGGAGAACCCCCAGATTATGTACCAAATCCACTTGTGGCACTGCAATCTCACCAAGCCAAATATGGCAATTCTCTATGGACCAAAGAATCCCAAATCCAGAGTCATTCGGACTTGCCAAGGTTCAGTTTCAGCCCGTTGCTGCCTATCCAGTCCTTAACAGCCTAAGACAAATGATTCCATTGAGCAGACAGAATATGCTTCTTTTTTTGTAAGATCTCCTATTTGCTATTCTTTGTTTTTCCAGGTCCACCAAGTCCAGAGTTCCAACTTGGAGTCAGTCTCTGAAAATCCCAAGGAAAGGAAGGATCTGCTCCTTAGGGGGATCTCCCATGAAGATCAAAGGCAGAACACCTCCAGTAAGAGAAGTTTCTTCAGAAAGAAGGCACTTTATCATTCTTTGGGCTGTATTTGCAAAATGCAAATCTCAAATGTCAGTAATTCTGTTTATAAAAAATACCACTTATATCATGTTTATTTCATAGGGAATGAAAAGTCGGCATTCCTAAGTGGTTCTCCTTTTTCTGGTGGAGTTGAAAGACCAGTTGAACTTCTGACTCAGGTAGGAATGAAATGTTAGGAAGGATAGAGACATTGGTTGGAGATCTCTTATTATAGGCTCTACATGTGATGTTGCTGGTTCTGAGCTACGTGAAATTAGGATTCAGCTTGCTGGTCAGTAATGCTTACCCTAGCTCCCCTCTCAACACTGATGTGGGTCTGACAAGAAGCCAAAATTGGTCACCTGAATATTGATAAAGGTAAAGGTTCCCCTGGCACATATGTGCTAGTCGTTTCCAGCTCTAGGGGGCAGTGCTCATCTCCGTTACAAACCGAAGAGCCAGCGCTGTCCGAAGATGTCTCCGTGGTCATGTGGCCGGCATGACTAAATGCTGAAGGCGCATAGAACGCTGTTATCTTCCCACCAAAGTGGTCCCTATTTTTCTACTTGCATTTTTACATGCTTTCGAACTGCTAGGTTGGCAGAAGCTGGGACAAGTAACTGGAGTTCACTCCATGACGCAGCGCTAGGGATTCTAACCGCTGAACTGCCAACCTTTCTGATCGACAAGCTCAGCATCTTAGCCACTGAGCCATTGCGTCCCCTATCTGAATGTTGATAGCACCTCGCAAATCAAATCCTTCTGGCGAGCTCTTTCCACACTTTTTGTTGGGGGGGGGGGGGCAAGATTGATCCCCAGGGAGACCTTGCAATGTATCAGCTAAAATGTTAGAAAAGATCCCACCAGTATGTCCTCCTGCATTTGACATGTAGAATGAGAATCAGTCAGAGGCTATCTGTGAATTGATCCAGAAAAATATTTTGTCTGCATTCACAAAAGGACCCTGGCAGTCCTGCATACTCAGTATACTTCATACACTGGCCATTTCCAACCAACTACAATAAAACCAACATAATTAAAATAGAGTACAATACAGGATAACAATAGTGAATAGTGTATCCAAATAACTCTAATGTGATAGGGTTATCTTGATAGGATTATCCCTGACTGTCCTAATTGAAGACTTGGAAAAGCAGGCTTTCTGGAATGCCAGTAGATTTGGAGACACTAACCCCGAATAAGATGTCCCTATAACCAATGGTGGGATTCAAAAATTTTTACTACCGGTTCTGTGGATGTGGCTTGATGGGTGCGGCAGGGGAAGGATACTGCAAAATCCCCATTCCCTCCCCACTCCTGGGGGAAGATTTTTGCAAAATCTCATTCCCTCTCCACCCCAGCTCCATTCTCCTGTGCAGGACAACAAAAAAAGACCCAGCCAATCAGCTGGGATTTGGGAGACACAGAATAGATGGAGGCGGGGCCAATCAGAGGTGGTATTTGCCGGTTCTCCAAACTACTCAAAATTTCCACTACCAGTTTTCCAGAACTGGTCAGAACCTGCTGAATGCCACCTCTGCCTGTAACCCACTACAAATCTCTGCTTTGAAAGAAAATGAAATAATTTCTAAATAAAATTTCCCTGATTCTTTTTGTAGATTCTTGTGTTGTTTGAGGAGGTCTCTGTGTATTTTTCCGAGGAGGAATGGTCTTGCTTAAATTCTGATCAGAAAGCCCTATACAGAGAAGTTATGCTGGAAAACTCCAGAAATGTGGCCTTTTTAGGTAAGGCTCCCTGCTTTGTCATTACATGCCTAGAAGGAATACTTTATGGTCAGATAAATGCAGTTTTCTTTTTTTTAAAATCTCCAAACAACCTTGCCTGGCTAGGAAAAGGAGGGGATCTGTCATCTTATTGGTGAGAGATTGATTAAATGGCATTACAGGTAGTCCTCAACGTATGACAGGTTGCTTAATACGTGTTTGAATTAATAACAGTGCCCCAGAAATAGAATTATGACATGCCTAAAATTATCAGCAGCGCAGACCTTCGCGATTGCATCACCAAGATTCAGCCACTTTGGAAGTGAAGCGGTGACTATTTGGGGTCCTCACCAAGCGTCTGGGGTCATGTGATTGCCCTTTGATACCCCAGAAGCCACACATGCTTACGATTTTTTTATTTTGAGGCTCATGTGATTGCAAACAGCCAGGGACTGAACAGCAAGTCTATGGTTCCCCTCCCCCATTGACGTGAGCATGTGACATCCGGGGACTTTGCAGCTAGCATACCTTTACTCGCCAAGGTCACATGAGGGATCGACATGCAAGACAGGTGCACCTTTTCCCCCCATTGCTGCTGCATGCAGAACCAGCAGAGCGAAGTTTTACAAGAAAGGTAAGTACTTTTTCCATATTGACTTATGTTTGGCTTTAACTTTCCCCCCGGTTTTTCTAGAGATTTGTACGGCACAGTGCATGTCACATCCTGTCTAATTTTCAATTATATTTAATAACACTGTATGCGGGTTTACTCTTTTTAATTTTTAAAACATTCCAATATTTTCCTTCCTTTAGAAGCAGAAAGCAGCTACGTTAACCACATGCTTCTGTATTATTTATCGTCAAAGCTGACACCCGCCAGAGCATAGAAAAACTCAACCAGTTAGAAGATGGGAAGATGTGGAATGACCTGACCCACAGAATCTCTAAGAGTTGGACACAACTGGACATTCTGTATCATCATCATCACTGTTATGGTAAGCATTTTATTTACTATAGTGTTTTAGTCTTCATTGTTGATCTAGGACAAGTTCCCTAACTATTTTGGGTTGGCAGCCTGGCAGGGTGGAGAAGGGGGAAGAGGGGATGATTCTGTGGGAAGGATAAGTGTATGTGTATGTGTGCTTGTGACATTCGTGGCAATGCTCGTGTGAGGGATCATGAGCATCCACAATGATGCTAAAGTGAGTGGGGCTGTGAGCGCCCACGACGACACAAGCGTGAGTGGGGCTGCGTGCACCTACAGAGATGCATGCACTGGCCGGCCATTCATGTGCGCCAGTGGCAATTTAGCCCATAGCCCAGTGGTAGGCCATGGCCCACAGGTTGAGGATCCCTGATTTAGATGTTTCTTTTTTACTGTACTTCATTTCTTTTAAAGTATTAACTTTCTTTTCCAATACTTTGGAAATATTGTAGAAGTACTTTTATGTGAAAAATAATGCTTGGAGCAGTGGTGGGATTCAAATTTTTTTACTACCAGTTCTGTGGGTGTGACTTTGTGGGCGTGGCAGGGGAAGGATACTGTAAAATCTCCAGTCAGAGGTGGTATTTGCTGGTTCTCCGAACTATTCAAAATTTCCACTACCAGTTCTCCAGAACTGATCAGAACCTGCTGAATACCACCTCTGCTTTGGAGTCTTCAACACACTCCTATCAGCTTTCTCTGGATTTTCCAACAGCAACAGGGAACCAATACTGTTTTCTCCCCAAAATATAGTAGCCCTGCATTAAGTCCTCTGCTGCTGTTGGAAAACACAGAGAAAACAGGTGGGAATGTGTGGAAGAGTCTCATCACTCTTCCTCTTTTACAGTATTTTTATTTTTTTTATATTTTAAAGAGAGGTCAAAGTATTGGAAAACAAATTAAAATAGATTTGTAAGTGTATTTAATACACAGCGCGTATTACAATACACACATTGCAAATGTGGCTGCTTGGATCATGTGAGAGTGTCATGCAGATGACAGGGGCCCAACCATAGGATAAAATGCTATATGTATTGTCTACCTTGTTTCTACTGTAAACTCCTGATTTTCAACTTCGCTAATTATTTTCGTGAGGTTCTTATCCCTTCCTATGCACTCTGGCTTTTCCTCACAAATGTATGTAGAACAGAGGTCCCCAACCCCCGGTCCGTGGCATGCCAGAAAAAAAATGTTTGCGCGAACAATCGAAGTCCATGTGCGGAATACAGGTGCCACACAAAACCACACCTCCTCCAATCTGTGGATAAACCTCTCTCCACGGAACCAGTCCCCGGTGGCTCAAAACATTGGGGGCCACTGATGTAGAGTCTGGCCTTCCACAGTTGACTCCCTTCAATTGTCAAAAATCAGATTCAGTCTTGCACATGCTGTACACTCTAAGGAAAAAAAATGATCAAGAAGAGCAGGATTTATTTATTTATTTATTTATTTTGACATTTATATACCGTCCTTCTCCCGAAGGACTCAGGGCGGTGTACAGCCAAATCTACCCCAATCCATACAAAAGTTAAAATGCGATTAAATAATAGGCTGTTAAAATAAAATAACCCTCCCCCTAGGCATATTAAAACCCCAAATTAAGATCCAAATTAAAAGGAGACAATTAAAAACTCGTGTCAGCCCAGGCCAGCCTACTCAAAGAGCCAGGTTTTTAACGCACGCCTGAAGGCCCTCAGGTCCGTGCTGGTGCATATCTCAGGTGGCAGAGTATTCCAGAGGGCAGGGGCCCCCACAGAGAAGGCCCTACTCCTGGGGGCTGCCAGACGACACATAGAGGCCGACGGCACCCGGAGAAGGCCCTCCCTGTGGGAACGCACCGGTCTGTTGGAGATCACCGGCAGAATGCGGTCCTGCAGGTAACCTGGCCCAATGCCATGGATCGCTTTAAAGGTCAAAACTAGAACCTTAAAGCGAACCCGGAAAGCCACCGGCAACCAATGCAGCATGCGCAGGAGAGGCGTCACATGGGAGCTACGCGACGCCCCCATAATCACCCGCGCGGCCGCATTTTGCACCAGTTGGAGTCTCCGGGTGCTCCCCACAGGGAGCCCCATGTAGAGAGCATTATAGTAATCCAGGCGAGAGGTGACAAGGGCATGAGTGACCGTGCGCAGGGCGTTCCGATCCAGGAAGGGCCGCAACCGGTAGATCAGGCGAACCTGATAAAACGCCCCTCTGGAGACGACCGCAATATGATGTTCTAAGGACAGCCGTGCATCCAGGAGGACGTCCAGATTGCGAGCCCTCCCTGTAGGGGGCAGAGTCTCTCCCCCAATAGCCAGCGAAGGTGTCAGCTGGCTATATCGGGGCGCCGGGAACCACAGCCACTCGGTCTTGGATGGGTTGAGCCGGAGCCTGTTCCCGCCCATCCAGTTCTGCATGGCCTCCAGGCACCGGGACATAGCCTCTACAGCATCGTTGGGGTGGTCTGGGGTGGAGATGTATAACTGGGTGTCATCTGCGTACAGATGACACCGCACCCCAAGACCACGGATGATCTCGCCCAACGGCTTCACATAAATGTTGAACAAGAGAGGGGAGAGGACCGACCCCTGAGGCACCCCACAAATAGGGGGCCTAGAGGTGGACCTCTCCCCTCCTGCCAACACAAATTGCGAGTGGTTGGAGAGGAAGGAGGAGAACCATCGCAAGACAGTTCCCCCAATCCCCAACCCCTCCAACCGCCGCAATAGGATACTATGGTCGATAGTATCAAAAGCCGCCGAGAGATCTTAATAGGACCAGGACAGAGGAGAACCCTCTGTCACGGGCCCTCCAGAGATCATCAACCAACGCGACCAATGCTGTTTCGGTACTATGCCCGGGCCTGAAGCCCGATTGGAATAGATCGAGGTAAGTTGCTTCCTCCAGGTACTGAGGGAGCTGACGTGCCACCACACTCTCAACAACCTTCACTATAAAAGAAAGGTTGGAGACTGGACGATAGTTGTTTAAAACAGCTGGGTCCAGGGAAGGCTTCTTGAGGAGGGGCCGCACCACCGCCACTTTCAGGGTGGTAGGGAACGACCCCTCTCTCAAAGAAGCGTTGGTAATCCCCTGGAGCCAGCCTCGTGTCACCTCTCTGGCGGCCGAAACCAACCAGGAGGGACACGGGTCCAACAAACATGTGGCATTCAGCCCCCCCAGCAGTCTGTCCACACCCTCAGCGGTCACAGGGTCAAACTCCCCCCAGATAACATTCTCAAGACCTGCCCCGGACACCTCCCCCGGGACCACCCAATTGGAGTCCAGCCTGTCCCGAATCTGAGCGATTTTGTCGTGCAGGAATCGGGAAAACTCCTCTACCCTACCCTGCAAGAGGTCATCCCACGCTCTCGGTTCAAGCAGAGAGTGGGTCACTCTAAACAGGGCGGCAGGCCGATTTTCTGCCGACGCAATAAGGGCGGAGAAATGCGAACGCTTCGCCGCCTCTATCGCCACAAGGTAGGTCTTAATATAAGACCTCACCTGTGTCCGGTCAGACTCAGTGCGGCTAGCCCTCCAAATGCTCTCTAGACATCTTTTCCGGTACTTCATCTCCCGCAGCTCCTCCGTAAACCATGGAGCCAAGTGGGATCTGTGCCGGGTCAGAGGTCACAGAGGCGCAACTCAGTCCAGAGCCCCGGCAGCCAACCTATCCCAGGTGGCTACCAGGTCTCCAGGCGAGTTGTGAGCCAGAGACTCAGGAAATGGCTCAAGCTCCCTCTGGAACCGCTCAGGGTCCATCAGGTGCCTGGGGCAGAACCATCTACATGGCTCCGCCTCCCTGCGGTGGAGGGTGGCGGTACAGAAGTCCAGCTTAAGAAGGGAATGATCTGTCCAGATCATGGGGAACCAGTTAAGAAACAAAGATGGAGTGTGCAAACAAATATTGAATGCAACGAATAAATAAATTTAAAATACGTTTCTCCTAGCAGTGATCACTCATGTTCTGTTCACGGAAAGAAATTTTTGCCAGATAAGAAAAACACATTCTTGTACTACTTCCCCCACCCTAACAATGAAGATAAATTATTCTGAACCAATCCCTCTCTCTCTCTTCACAGGACAATACTTTGCAATTATCTCTTGGTTTGGCTGGCAGTGTCTTCAAATAAAAAAAAAATGAGTTCCTCTTCAGCCAAGCAAGGAGGCAAGAAGCAAAGGAAAAACATCAATCTGGATTGGAAGAAGAATATCATCAAAGCACATGACGAGGGAAAGAAAGTGAACAATATAGTGCAAGGAGAAGGGTTAGCTCATTCCACCATCTCTGCTATCATCTCCCCTATCCTGAAGGATAAAGAAAGTATCAGGTGATTAAAGGAGCATCAGAATGGATACCATTATTGCAAGAAACCATTCACAAAACAGAAAACTCCTTTTTAGTTTGGATTGAGGATCAAATCTAAAAGGATTCTGATTAGTCTTCTCATTCAGGCTAAGGCACACAGCATTTTCCCACTGCTGAAGGAAAGTCTGGAGGGGAGTGCACCACGATATTCACTGCCAGTGGTAGCAGATTTACATGGTTTCATTAAAGATTCAATTATCACAACATGCGCGCAACAAATGAAGCCACAAGCACTGACGAAGAAGCTGCCCAACGCTTTCCAGATGAACTTGATGACATCATAGCAAAAGACAACTCTTTCCCTGAACAGAAATTCAACATGAATGAAACCAGTGGTGCGATTCTACCGGTTTGGCCTGGTTCTGCCGAGCTGGTAGCTTCGAAGATCAGTGGAGACCGAACCGTTTCGCTCCAACAATCTGCTGTTGGGCCAACCCGCCTACCCAGGCTCCCATACTGACCTTGATTTTCTGCTTTTGAAGCGCAGCTGCTTTGCGCGGCACAGCAGATTGCCACATGTCAGCTGTTGAAGACACAAGGAGAGTGCAGGATTGCAGGAGGTGAGTAGGAAAGCCTCTGTGCACATGCAAAGTGCACGTGCATAAAGCACACCCACCAAGCCATGCCCGCCGAACTGATGGTAAAGTACTTTGAAACCCACCGCTGAATGAAACTGAGGTCTTTTGGAGGACAATCCCAGAGTAGATCTATACACACAAAGGAGGCCAAAGCAAAACCTGGATATAAAGTGTTCAGCGACAAGTTCAGTGCAAGTGGAAAATGAAGGAGTAGCATTATGTGACTCTTGGGAAACCTACAGTCACTTCCATTGCATCACGAATGTTGTAGCAGCCTGGCAAGATATCACTGCAAAATGTACACAAGACATTTGGAAAAATGGTGTGAAAAAGTTTTGCTTTCACTTACAATTGGGAAAGTTTTGATGAAGATTTGCAAGACATCAATCAGGACATTTTGTCACTCACAAAATCCCATGATTTAGAGATTCACACTGAGACATTTGATAGCCCAGACTGACAGAGAGAGCTTTCAAATGAAGATTTAATAGAACTGCAAGACGAATAGGAAGGACGACAGACTGAGGGTGGTGGTGGTGGGGGGAGATGAGGAAGAAGATTTTGAAGGGGAAAGAGAAAATGTAATTCAACCCCAAAAGTTACCTCCGAAAGCATTGTCTGATTTTTTTTTTCTTGTCACATGAACCAAGCTTTATAATTTTCAAAAAGCAGAGATCCAAATTTACAGTGGGTTGAAAGAATGCATAGGGGAATTGATGAGATCGTGTGCCATAGAGTTTAAAAACAGAAAAAAATTATAAATCACCCTTGCTGGATTCTTTAGGAAAGTTACTCCTTTCTCAACTGTACCATCTTCCCCATATACAAGAACTGAAGACTGAATTGTCAGCCGTCAATCAGCTATGCCAACCTATCTAAGGTCATCGGTACTCAAGACACAGGAAAAGATTTAACTTTACTGTATGTTTATAGAGCAGACAGTTGTAAAATCTGATTTTGCCCTTTATTTTTGCACAATAGTACAATGTTATATCTACAATAATAATATTTGTATTTTCTTTTGTTACATATAAATTATTATTATTAAAATGTTTTTTTACTGTAAAGCTATAAATGTTCACTTTTTTGAAAGATAACAGAAATCAGTTACTGAATTAAAGATGGTTGAAGGGGGAAAAGGGTTTTGAATTGCTCTGTTCTGTTCTGTGTTGAAGTTAAGGCCAATTCTTGGGTTTGGGAAAATTAAATATGATGCCTGTAATATCCTACTCAGACTAGTCAGATAGTTCAGTAGTATTGTATTTATTCTTACTTACTGTAAAGGTTTTAAGACATTTTTTTGCTGATTAAATATACTTCCCTTACTCCCATTGTGTAGAAGAATGCCACCAAGGGAAAAGAAAATTCTGCTAACTTGTATACAGTACAGTATAAGACATTCTAATGTTAGGGGTGGCTATCCTTTATCAGTCCTCATACAGTATTTCTACCTGTGGCTTATTTGCAGAGGAATTTTTTTTGTGTGGCTTCAGATGATACAATGATGTAATTCAAAATTTTATTTCTAAATGAACTTTAAGTCAATCTTGAGTCCTATAAATATCTGGACAAATTTATTTCGTTGTCTTGGCAATACTTTGGGGAAGTGATTTGCCAGTTCCTTATTCCTTGAGCTGATTGAGGTTTGCAACTTGAGATTCTTGGTCCATCTGCAATCTTCCACAACTTGCTGCCGAATTGTATCAGTGTGTCAAAACTGTAAAATTAAATATACAAATAGTTAAAATTTAAATTTAATATCCACAATGTACTGTATTGAATCAAATTCAGTTTTGGAACTGGCTATGTCTATTTCTTAATTCTGGCCCTACCAACCTTTGGAAATTCTCCAGGAAAACCACTCAGGCCTAAAATGAAGGATACTTCCATTTAAAATACAATACAGTATTGTACTGTACATATTATACAGTAAATACAGTAAAAGAAATACTGGAGTAAGTACAGTACATTGTAAATTCAGTGAAATAATTTCTAGGACTGTAATGAAACACTACCTTTTTACAAAATACATAGTTTTGATTTTAAGATCATTTGTCTCCTGTCTTACATTTTCAATCACATACAGTACACACACTACAAATAGTAATTTCAGATACATTTCTGAGTTTTTCTTCTTATCTCATTTTGTACATTATACCACAATCCTAATCTTAAAGAACTGAGGTGAATTGGAAATGTTTCTGTGGCTAGTATTATTTTCAATTAATAGTGGCCGATTATTTAAAACTTTTTAAGGTTTTCGTTAGAATCTTTGTTTTGCAGTATGGTACTGTATAGACAAATGCTTAACTTATAACCTTAATTGAATGCAGATTTTTTGGTCATAATTCCTTGAAGTCACTAAATGGGGTACCATGTGACTGCTTTGTTCAATAACCACAATCCTGGCTCTCCCTTTTGCAGTTATTAATTGACCACACGTCATAAAAGCAGAACATTTGATGTTTGGGAGGCTGTGGTTTAGGTCTGCACCAGTGGTGGGATTCAAAATTTTTTATTACCAGTTCTGTGGGCGTGGCGTGGCTTGATGGGCATAGCTTGGTGGGTGTGGCAGGGGAAATATATTGCAAAATCCCATTCCCTCCCCACTTCACTAACCTGCTTTCCAGCTCAGTTCTTCTGTACAGGGCAACAAAAGAAGACCCAGCCGATCAGCTGGAATTTGGAGACAGAGAATAGATAGGGGCAGAGGCAGTCAGAGGTGGTATTTGCCGGTTCTCTGAACTACTAAAAATTTCCGCTAGTGGTTCTCTAGAACTGGTCAGAACCTGCTGAATACTACCTCTGGTCTGCCCTCTATTTCAGGCCCAGGCACACACTGCCCTTCCCTCAGCTCATTCATGGCTTGTGCTGAACCTCCCAGGTCTTTCCCACCTCTATACAGCAGAACTTCCAGCAGTTCTAAGGCTGGACCTGAAATAGAGACCCAGGGTCTTCAGTAGTCTCAGCCAGCTGCCATCACCACACCAGTTCTAATAATCTGTTTTAGTCCTGTATGTGAGCCTTGGGAAATGATGCAGTTGCCCAATGCTCCTCAGAATCTGCAGCATGCCTCTAATCTTGGAGCATCTTTCTCCTGTTAACAGACCCTCATAACCTATTTTGAGGCAGTTCCAGGGCTTATGAGGCCTTATTCCTTAAGTGGTTTCAGAGCATGTTCTCATGTGGCCTTCGGATCCTTTAGAAGCTACATAAGAGGGGTGTGCTCTCGTGTGGCCTTTGAAACATCTGGAGACTGTGCAGGACTATGCCCCATTCTTGTGAGGATTCTGGAAGCTGTGTGAGAGCATGATCCATTCTTGCATGGATTCCAGAACCCCAAGAGGCTGGTGTGAGAACATATTCTGTTCTCGTATACTTTCTGGAGAACAGAAGGCACACGAGAGCGTGTCCTATCGTCCACCTCCGAAGGTTCTGGAGGTTGCATGAGAGCATGCCCTGTTGTAGTTTCCTAAAGGCTCAGAGGTCATGCAACAGCACACCCTGTTCTCACATGACTTCCAGAGGCTATGTGAGAACATCCTCCACAGCTGTTTTTAGGAAAGAAGGCCTTGTGCAACCTGGAGCTGCCTCAGATACACTATTGGGGCCTCTCAATAGAAGGAGAAAGTCACCTGAAGGTAAGTGGCATGCAGCCCTTTGCCATGGAGGTATTCATCCCTTTTCGCAAGGCTCACATGCCATGGAGATTGGCACAAGGTAGCATTTCTGAGCGGCAGTGGTGATGCTAGGGCTGAAGTTGAGGCCAGGATGGTAGCAGGTAGCTAAGACTGCTGAAGACCCCTGGTCTCTAGTTCAAGTCCAAGCTTGGTGCAGTTTGGAGCCAAGTGCTACTAGTGAGGGCAGCCTAGGCAGGGTGAGACAGGCAGCTGGGTGTGAGTTGCAGCACCTCTATGGTAATAAGAGTAGGTTTGCTGCAAAGCACCCACATTTTGGTTATGTGACCTTAGGCAGCACTGCAATGGTTATAACTTTGAGCACTGGTTGTAATTCTGTTAAGCACCATCGTAATTTTAAATGGTTGCTGAACAGATGGTCGTAAGTTGAGGAATATTTGTACCACAGTAACTTTAAATGTGTACAAATATTATGTTTTTTCCGTCTGATATAGAAAATTGCAGCTTTTTTGTTACTGTCTATAAATCTGATTTTTATTAAGATACAGTATTAATTTAAACTATTGGGGGAGGGAACATTAATACTTTCCTCAGCAGTACTGCACAGTATGTGTTGTTTCATTTAACAACTTTAAATAACTGAAGGAAAACTGTAAACCCTTATTGTGATTAACTTAATGACTACTGTAAAAATGGTTGTAAAAACAGATCTGGTCACATGTTTGGATTTGTGAACATAATTTAATGTGGAAGTTCTGGACAAAATTGTGGTTGTATATTGAAGATTATCGGTAAATATAAATGACATTAACAATATTAAGTGCTGTTGTGTTCCCCAAATCCCTCCTTGTTTCTCTATTTAACTATTGTTTTTACCACAGTTAATAGCAGGTATTTCAAGACAGACAAGAAATTAGATCTAGTAATTATAAATCCTTGCTCGCATGGTTCTACTTATTCACCTCTGGAATGTATATTACCAGCATTTCCCCTGATTTCTCACTTCCTTAACTGAACTCTGAGATTTCATAGCAATCCATAAGCAGAATTAATTTATTCAGCGAAGTGGTGTAACAGTGCAAATATCTGTTTTATGTAAACAAATGAATTTTTGATGGTTTAAGCAGCTCATAAAATAGAAATGATCCACTTCTATACTATGTAGTATTATACATATGGACATTATTATGTATAATAACTTATTACTCAAGCTCCAAATTTGTAAGGCTTAGATCAGAGTATTTAATGTTGGTCAGCAGAACAAACTCCTTTCAAAATAGTGGAGAATATATGGCAGAATTTCACTAGGAAATTTATATTTACTTCCTGTGCTATGAATTCTTACTTTGCTTCCTCTACCTTGCCTCAATTTTTCATTCATTCTTTTTCTCTTAAGGAAATTGCATTCAAGAGAACGAGGAAGCCTTCCAAATGTTCAGGCATGAAGAGAGAAGAGAAGAGTTTGCAAATTCAATGGAACCCAAAGAACATAAAAGAAATCTGTCAAAAAATGAGAGTAACAGTAGCTCAACTTTCCCATCCATTGAAATCCAAGACTTTATTCCCAGAAAAGATCAAAAGGAAAAAATAAATGTGGAAAGCGTGAAAACATTTGAAGAGGGCTCACATTTATACGAACATCACACAATTAGCACTAAAAAAGAGGATGTATACCAAAAGGATGAAAATGGCTACAATTGGACTCCTAATCTTTTTTTATGTGGTGAAACAAACATGGGAAATGAACCATATCAATGTGCAGAGAATGGAAAGCATATAAATGAGAGCAATTCCTTTGCTTCCACTGAAAAAATCCATTCAGGAGAGAAACCGTATAAATGCATGGAATGTGGAAAGAGTTTCAGCAAGCACAGATATCTTACTTCCCATAAAAAAATTCACACAGGAGAAAAACCATATAAGTGCATGGAGTGTGGAAAGAGCTTTACTCAGAAGGTTACTCTTAAATCTCATCAGATGATTCACACAGGAGAGAAACCATATAAATGTATGGAATGTGGTAAGAGCTTCAGAAAGACCACTCAGCTTACTTCCCATCAAAAGATTCACAGAGGCGAAAAACCATATAAATGCACGGAGTGTGGAAATAGCTTTACCCAAAAGGTTACTCTGGATTTCCATAAAATGATTCATACCGGAGAGAAACCATATACATGCATGGAGTGTGGAAGGAGCTTCCGGAAGAGCGCTCGTCTTATTTCCCATCAAAGGATTCACACAGGGGAAAAACCATACAAGTGCACGGACTGTGGAAAGGGCTTCAGCTTGAGCAGTTCCTGTACATATCACAAAAGGATCCATGCAGTTAACCGAACGTATGAATGCATGGAATGCGGAAAGAGTTTCAGCCAGTGCAGCTATCTTAATTCTCATAAAAAAATTCACACAGGGGAGAAACCATATAAATGCACAGATTGTGGGAAGAACTTTAATCAGAAGTGTAATCTTAATTACCATAGAATGATTCATACGGGGGAGAAACCATATACATGTGAAGAATGTGGAAAGAGCTTTATCCAGAACTTTCAACTTACCTATCATAAACGGATCCACACAGGGGAGAAGCCATACTCGTGTTTGGAGTGTGGAAAGAACTTCAGATGGAGCATTCAACTGACTTCTCATCAAAGGACCCATACAAAGGAGAGACCGCATAAATGCATGGAATGTGGAAAGTGTTTTAGCCAGCGTGGTAATCTCAGTTCGCATAAAAAAATCCACACACAGGAGAAGCCATATCAATGCATGGAATGTGGAAAGAGCTTTACTCAAAAGGTTACTCTTCATTCCCACAAAATGATCCACACGGGAAAGGCCATATCAATGTACGGAATGTGAGAAGAGCTTCCGGAAAACCAGTCAATTTACATCCCATCAAAGGATCCACACAGGGGAAAATCCATATAAGTGCATGGAGTGTGGAAAGAGCTTTGTTAGGAATCTGTACACCAATTAGTTGGGTTGGCAATATATAAACCAACAATGTATGTTTGTAGCTTTAAGACAAAATCACTGTATTGATTTATACTATATTCCGATTGGTTGATTATATTGCAAATTATCATAAGAGGGAGCTAGAGATCATAGCTTGCTCTCTCTGACATTCTGTTGCTATCTAAGGTTCTCTGTTGTATTTATGCTGTGCTTATACTTTGATATCTTTGTTTACTGTAAATGACATAGGCAACTGGTAAGAAGACTTTGTAATTGGATATTCTTTGGACTGTTAAACGTATATGACCTGGACCGTTTATTGGACAGTTATTTCTTGAAGTAAACTTTAACTCAATTTAGTGTATCTGTGTGTGGCTGAATAATTATTCATAAATACTCTCATAAACATTTCCATGTGCATATTCTTGTTACTCAAGGATTATTCTGTACATATCATAACAAACTTCAGCATGAGCGGTTCCTTTGCGTACCATAAAAGGATCCATGCAGGAGAGGGATAATATCAAGAGTTTTACCCAGTGCAGCTATCTTAATTCCCCATAAAAAAATTCACATGGGGGAGAAACCACATAAGTGCATGGATTGTGGAAAGAGCTTTAGCCAGAAGTGTTATCTTAATTCCCATAGAATGATTAACACGGGGAGAAACCATACAAATGCAAAGAGTGTGGAAAGAGCTTTATCCAAAACTTTCAACTTACCTACCATAAAAGGATCCATAAAGGGGGAGAAACCCGTATAAATGCATAAAATGTGGAAAGAGTTTCAGGTGAAGCACTCGACTGACTTCCTATCAAAGGACCCACACAAAGGAGAGATCACATAAATGCGTGGAATGTGAAAAGAGTGTCAGCCAATGCAGTAATCTCAATTCCCATTAAAAAGATCACAGTGAGGAGAAACCTTATAAATGCATGGAGAGTGGAAAGACCTTTACTCTTAAGGTTACTCTTAGTAACCGTGTGATTCACACAGGGGAGAAGCCGTATAGATGCATAGAATGTGGAAAGAGCTTCAGGAGAAGTATCAAACTTATTTCCCATCGAAGAATCCACACAGGAGAAAAGCCATATAAGTGCACAGAGTGAGGGAAGCGCTTTAGCATGAATAGTTCTTACATACCATAAAAAAATTCACAAAAGGGACAAGCCATATAAATGTATGGAATGTGGAAAGAGTTTCACCATGAGCAGTTCCCTAGCATAGCATAAAATGATTCAGGTAAGGGAAAAACCATATAAATGCGAAGAGTGTGGGAAGAGCTTTGTCCAAAAGATTCAGCTGATTTCCCATCAGATGGTCCACGTGGGGGAGAAGCCATATTCAAATGCTTGGAGGGTGGACTGGAAGACCTCCAAGGTTCCTTTCAACTCCGTTCCGTTATTTTGTTATTCTGCTTCAACAGAAAAGGGTCCACATGCAAAGAGGTTCTGTGAAAATCTATGAAAACCATCTTTTCAGAGGTCTGTTAGTGACCGATCATCAGGAATGTCCACTTCCAAAATAAATAGCCCCACGAGATTTCCAGTTATGTCCACTGCCATTGCTGAAGTCAGAAAGATGCACAGAGGATCAGATGATAAACTCCTGGAGCAGTTTTTGAGTAGTGGCCCTTGTCAATTCCATCTCAGCTGGGTGAAGCAGCAGAAGGAGCAGGAAGAGCTACAGAGGAGAGGCCTCATCTGGCAAGCTCAACATGGGATTAAAAATAATAAAGAAGAGTCTGAATTCTTAAATGAGTGTATCTGAGTGTTGCTGGGATTAACAATAATAAGTGTTTTAGGACAAATTGTTCCAGTGCAATTCCAGAGAATATATTTGGATAAATTCTTCCACTGTTGCACTCCATTCTTATCTTTTTGGACACTTGAGTCAGCAGAGGCCCAGAGGTAGATTTTTCCTCTCTTAACCTTAAGCCTGGTGAGATTCTATCTGCCAAACTACAGGAAGCTGGCAGTCAGCAGAAGTAGCCTGCTGTATTGCATTCTAACCACTGCGCCACCATTCAAGGTAGAATTTGTCACTTTTACAGCCCTACATAGATAACATGGGCCACCTTATGTGCAGGACTGCTTATTCCTAATGTTTTCTACACCATCTTATTATGAGCTGTCCCGACACCTGGATGAAATCGCCAGGACCTGCTGCCTCAACAGAGTGAGGAAAATCCTCAGGGATGATTCACACCCTGGTCAGCACTTCTTTACTCTTCTATGATTGGGCAGGAGATATAGAAGCATAGCCACCCGAACGAATAGGCTGAAAAATAGCTTTTATCCATGGGCTGTCAGACTTCTGAATGCAACGTAACACCACAATTAGGTTTAATATGATAGACTTGCAGGGCCAGCACCAAGGGAGGCTCATTTCAATTTCATTGTACACGTTGTGCATTGACAATAAACATTTGTGTTAGGATCCTGGCAGTTACACCAATGAAATCATGAGTCTTGAACCAAACTTCCAAAACTTCAAAAGGATTTATTGGGAGTTAACATGTCCGGCACTGCCTGGTGTGTAGCCGACTCTGAGACACATAATTCATTGTCACCCTGGTTTTCCCCCACCCCCTGGGTGTATCATAATTCATATTCTTCAATGGGACACATCCATAGCCAAGAGGCATCAGTCATGCTCTCCAGTTAGATATTTGCGCGGAGAAACTTCAGTCATCTAGTTGCTATCTTTGAAAAACTATTTATGGAATGCACTTTCGATTTCCAAGCTATGCACACTGCTCTTTCAAACCTCTCTCTCCTCTCCCTTTCTGTTGGCAACTCTAAAAAGACAATAGAAATATTTTATGAGTTGACAGTTTGTTTGATTTGTTCATCATATGATGTACTGCAACTTTTCCCCCTTCACTAAAATGGGGGTGGGCATGGCCAGCGCACGATACATCTGGCCCACGGGCCACGAGTTTGACACCCTTGATTTAAAATATTGATAAGCCAGCACTGCAATCTTCAACTCATTACATTTTCAGAGAGGAAAGTTAAAAAAAAGAGACAATTTTCCTTCAATTAAAACTTAAATCCAGGTGGACATGGTTTTGCACTCAGTTCTGAATGGCCATTTCCAATTATTCTGTATGTATCTGAGCCTACGCCGCTGTTAAGCTCCAAACAGGCAAGAGTTATTTACATTTATAGCCTTCTGGTTCACTGCAGGATGTTAGCCTAACTTTACCTCTGTTATTTGGCAAAAGGGCTACCCCAAGAGAGTTTTGGAGCAGAATATGTCTGAAAGCTTTTTTCTTATATAAGTTTTTGTATCTGGGGACACTTCTTACTAATTCAGTTAGGTATATTGGCTTCAAAAGTTGATCATCCCTCCAGAGAGAAAGCAGCGAGAAAAGAAATCCCTACGGTTTTCATAATTACAGGCGACAAAAGTGAAGCCTGTCATAGCAGAGGCAGAGCTGTAGCTGAGCCCGTAAACAAAACCTGGTTACGTGATTTGAAAGTCGTCTGAAATTTCTCGGCGAGGGGCAAATGTAGTGACTTTCCAAGATACAATGATGAAAGAAGCTTGCAACAATGGCTAATTAACGCCTAAGTACTTGACAAACCTAAAATAGCTCCCTTAGGAGTTAGAGCCGTTTAATGCCTCCATTAGGTCTTATGATTAAATTAATTTGAAACACAGAAATCAAAACAAGGTTAACTACTCACACGGCCCTAATGTAAATATTTTCCTGATTTAGGAGGGGGAAAATTGGTGTCACTAGATAATTTCAGACTCTAGACTTCTGGTTCCTATGTCCTTCCCTGCATAGAGCAAGGCAAGTCGTATTTCTTCATTTCAAAATGTGCTACACCAGGCAGAATAAAAGAGTTGAATGCAAAGGCATTTCAGGGTCACCCCAAAAGAAACCTCTCCACCCCCTTTCCCCAGTATGAACCTTGCTGTTTGGATACTGTTTTGTGTGCTACAAGCCTCTCTTGGTTGCCTTGTCCCCTTCCTGACAAGCCCCCTTTATTTATTCCCCCCTTACGGATAGTCCTCAACTTACAACAGTTCATTTTAGTGGCCATTCGAAGTTACAACAGCACTGAAAAAAATGACATGGCTTCCCCCCCCCCCACTTACAGTATCCCCAGGGTCATAGGCTCAACATTCAGATGCTTGCAACCGACTCAAATTTATGACCACTGCATGTCCCCAGGCCTTTGTGATCATTTTTTGCTACCTTTGGACAAGCAAAGTCAATGGGGAAGCCAGATTCCCTTAACAACCATGTTATTCACTTAAGAACTGCAATGATTCACTTAACAACGGTGGCAAGAAAAGTCATAAAAATGGGGCAACACTCACTTAAGAAATGTCTTGCTTAGCCACAAAAATGTTGGGCTCAATTGTGGCTGTAGGTTGACGGCTACCTGTATTTATTTATTCCCTTTACGAAAAGGTTGGGGTCCCCGAGCTTTCCAGGTGTGTTTGGGTAACAACTTTTACCCTCATACCATTTAGGGGCATTGGCTGGGAATAGAACCATTGAAGCTCCTGCAGATGTGAAAGAATAGAATAGAATAGAATTCTTTATTGGCCAAGTGTGATACTAGAGGGATACTATTAGATAGCTCAGCTAGAGTGGTTACTAATTACAATTCTACTCTATAATTTGTGGTAGCCAAGCACGCACCTGCTAAGCGTGGGAAAATCCACCTCTTCTTTCCCACGGGGAGAGACACTCAGTGCCCTTTCCGCAACCTCTACGGGACTTGTGCGCCAAAAGAAATTCTTCTCCCCGCCTCAACCTCCCAGTCTGCCCAGAGGGAGGACCAAGAAAAGGCTCTGTTATACCACCCCTACTCCCATCCCACCAATCCACACATGACCCCTCTAGGATTGTTTAAAAATCTATCGAGGCTGCCGCATCTGAAATTCCTGATTGCGCTTCAACGGCTCTACGGCTGAGGAAAGGGGAGGGGCCGAGTCCTCCTGGCCCCGCCTCCCTAGGGAAGCGTACAGCTGGCACGCTTTATGTCGCGCGGAATTGCCCCACCATCCATCGGCACGGAGCCTCCGAGCGTTGTTCGCAGAATCGCCACAACGGCAGCCTCAGAGAATAAACAGAGCATGCGCGAGAGAACGTTGCCGCCAGGAGCTCCCAGGTGTTTTTTTTTTAATTTAATTTTTAATTTAAAAGAATGCCAGCGATGCGCGCAGGCAACCGTTGCTTGTAACGTCTCTGGGCAGAACGGCGCCTGCGCACAGTAACGGCGCCAAAGGCTGCCTCTAAGATGAGGGAAACCTGGACTTTTTGTCTCAGCTCGTCTTAGAACTGCTGAGGCGGCAGCGCTGCGGAGTCGTTGTCCCTGTTTAAATCTGACAGATAGCAATAGCACTTAGATTTACATATCATTTTACAGAGCTCTCTAAGCTATTTGTAAAGCTGGCTGGGGAATTCTGGGAGTTCAAGCTTAAAGTTGCTAAGGTTGGAGACCCCTGCAATAGAACTGGAACAACTAGTAACCAACAATACTAGACTTAACAACTTCCTCGATCTAATCTTCTGCAATAGTTTGAATTTAATTTACGGAATACGAACTAAAGAACCCTTTTCCAACAGTGACCACAATATGATTGACTTTTGTCTCAACATACGCCCACACAAAAATCATCACAATGACACAATCCCCAATTATAACTTCAAAAAAGGCAACTATGATCTTATAGATATTTTTTTGTTTAGAATTTATTTGATTTGTCAATCGCTTACAAGGTAATAGGTATAAGTATATACATAGTTATGAATACATGAAATGGGTACATATAAAAAATAAAATAGGACAGGGACGGTAGGCACATTGGTGCGCTTATGCACGCCCCCTAGACAACGATCTCTCATCCCTTGATTGGCAATTTATTCACTGGGTGCAATACTGTTGAAGACCATTACAACATATTTTTACTTGAAGTCAAAAGAGTCATCAAACTATATGTACCAATAACAACTCCCAAAACAAACAAAAAAGAACAGATTACCCATAACAATAAGGAAACTCCAATCCAAAAAGAGATCTCTCTGGTGGAAAAAGAAATCTGGTCACGTTGCCAACTTCAAAAGCCATTTGCTGATGATGTAAAGCTGTTCAATACCACAGACAATACTGCTACCCTTCAAAAAGACCTCGACTATGTATCAGAATGGTCAAACAAATGGCAACTTCAAATCTCAACAAATAATTGCTCTTACATATTGGCAAAAAAAAATCAGAAAATAAAATACAAGCTGAATAGTCAAGACCTTGTTGATCATCCAAACTCTGTCAAGGACCTTGGAGTACTCATCTCTAATGATCTAAGTGCTAGAGCCCACTGTAACTAGTTGTTAACCTAACCCTACATAGCTTTTTCTCTGGTAATATCACACTACTAACTAGAACAGGGGTATCCAATCTTGGCAACTTTAAGACTAGTGGACTTCAACTCCCAGAATTCCTCAGTTGCCAAAGCTGGCTGAGGAATTCTGGGAGTTGAAGTCCACAAGTCTTAAAGTTGCCATGGTTGGAGACCCTTGAACTAGAGCATACAAAACATTTGCTAGACCAATACTCAAATACAGCTCATCAGTCTGGAACCCCACATTACGTATCTGATATTAACACAGTTGAGAAAGTCCAGAAATATTTCACTAGAAGAGTTCTCCACTCCTCCAATCATTGTAGAATACCTTATGCCACCAGATTTGAAATTCTAGATCTAGAAAACCTTGAATTACGCCGTCTTTGGTCTGATCTAGGTATGGTATATAAAATCATACATTGCAATGTCCTACCTGTCAATGAATACTTCAGCTTCAACCATAACAATACAAGAGCACACAATAGATATTAACTCAAAGTTAACCGCACCAAACTTGATTGCAAGAAATATGACTTCAGCCACAGAGTGGTCAGTGTCTGAAATACTCTACCTGACTCTGTGGTTTCTTCCCCAAACCTCAAAAACTTTAACCTTAGACTGTCTGCTATTGACCTCACCCCTTTCCTAAGAGGTCTGTAGGGGGCGTGCATAAGCGCACCAACGTGCCTACCCTCCCTGTCCTATTCTTTTATTTTTCTTATATGTACCCATTTCATGTATTCATAACTATGTATATACCTATTATCTTGTAAGCGATTGAGAAATCAAATAAATTCTAAATAGAGGGTGTTTTCATCATCATGGCCTCGTCTACCTTCAAAGTGGAAGTGGCCATGCCTGACTTTTAAAAGAAATTCAGGTGTTTTTTGACTTGTGACCACCATTGACCCCCAAATTTCAGTTACTAAGCAAGATAAAGTGAATTTTGCCCCATTTTACAATCTTTCTTGCCACAGTTGTTAAGTCACTTTAGTTGTTAAGTTAGGACAGTTGTTAGGTGAATCTGGTTTCCCCATTGAATTTGTTTGTCAGGAAGTTCCAAAAGGGGGTCAGATGGACACTGCAATCATCATAAATATGAGTCAGTTGCTAAGCACCTGCATTTTGGATCACGTGGCCATGGGGATGCTGCAACAGTGGTGTGAAAAACTGTCGCCACTTTTTTCAGGACAGTCGTAACTTCGAACGGCCACTAAATGAACTGTTGAAGACTACTTGTAAGGCACGGAAATATACCCAAGCCTTCCAGCGATTGTCTCCATATTATAACAGAGTTGGAAGGGACCTTGGAGATCTTCTAGTCCAACCCCCTGCTCAAGGAGGAAGTCCTTTTTTCCTGCCAGCGCTTCCTGCAGTCTCTTGTCCCCCGGGGAGTGGTGGTTGGTGGGAGGGGGTCCACAGTGCAAAAGGCTGAGGAGGACGGAAGCCTTTGTCAGGTGCACAACCTCCCTCGGCGCCTTTTCTTTAAGCTCAGGGAAAGAGAAGCAGAAAGGGACAAGAGACAACGGCGCATGCTCGATCTCCTTTTTGAAGCTCTCAGGCTTGCATGCCTGCAGTGGGAGCCCCCTAGTGGTGGCTGCCTGCCATGACAGCCTCCCCTTGCAAGCCAGCAGGTAAAGGACCCCACCCCCTCCTCATTTCAATCCTGAGATCCAAATATTCTCTTTTATTGATAAAGAGACGCGTTTGCACAACAATCTAAGGGGAATAAAATCTAAGGGGCCGGGGGAGTGGGTGATGGGACACAAAGGGGGCGTCTCAGCTCGGCGTAGGGGCTGGAGGGCTTCCTTGTTCGCTTTCCACGCAATCCTGCTTTCTGCTCGTGAAACAGAAACGCTAATGTGTGTCGTTCCCGCGGCTGTACGGTTCATGATATCTATACCTGCAAAATCAAGGTGCATAGAAGGGTTAAAGACAGAGAGGTGTTAACTCCTAGAGCGGAAATGAGCGAGACGCGTAGACAGAGAAGTGTTAACTCCTAGAGCGGAAATGAGCGAGAGGAGACAAATGTTAACTCCTAGAAGGGAAATGCGAGAGACGCGTAAAGACAAGTGTTAGTTCCTAGAGCGGAAATGAGCGAGAGAGACGTTAACTCCTATAACAAATGCGCGAGAGAAGACAAGTGTTAACTCCTAGAAGGGAAATGCGCGAGACGCGTAAAGACAAGTTAACTCCTAGAGCGGAAAGAAGAGAAGCGGCTTGAAAAACATCGGCTCACGTAGAAACCTTGTCTTGCCGCCCCCTCTTCCCCAGGAGCTAGTGCAGCCAACATTGTCTCGCGCATGCTCCGTTTGATCTCTGAAGCTGCCGAGATGGTCGGCTTCTCCCCGGGGAAATTCTTCGCCCGAAACTCGGAGATCGCGCGATGCAAAACGGGTTGGCAATTAACCTCTGCAAGAGCGGCGTGGCCGAGAGGACTCAGTCCCTCCTCTTTCCCCCAGCGCCGAATTCATCGGCCGGGGACCCATGGAGCACCGCCGGTGGCTTTCTAGGGTCTGCAGGGCGAGGGCGAGGGGGGTCATAGAGATTTGCATGGAGAGTGGGAAGGGATAAAAAGACCCTTCCCTGATCTCCCCCTTTGGCAGAGGGGCGGGGAGAGACTCCGGAAGTTGGTGGTGTAAATGCGCTGGGTGCTCCTCCCCGTGGGAAAGGCACGGTGGATTTTCCCACGCCTGGCACAACATTCTAATCCAGGTGGGAGAGGCCTTTAACAGGGAATTCTGGGTGCTGTAGTCCAGCATATTTGATGAGGAGTTCTGAGTTTACTCCTCAGTATTACACCCACACCAGCGGAGCTCCTGCAAACTGTAGAGTTGCTAGGCGCCAACAACCAAATCCACCCATGAAGAGTTCAATGAGTTAAAGTTTAATTGCTCCTGCCTTTTACCCAGACATCATCCCAGATTGGTGGTTTGCACCTGGACCAGACTAGATAAGGTTCAACAGCATTCAGACTTTGTCATTTTGTACCCATTTGTAAGGACGTAGGGATCCAGATTCCAGACTCATTCTATTTGACTCCTCCCCCTGGCAATTCCAATCTCTCTTGACAATAGTAGAATTATAATTAACACCCTTTTGACGTGCCTAGTAACGTCTCCCACATCTGTAGGAGCCCCAATATTCTACCTGCAGCCAGTGCCCCTTGTGGCAAGGGAGTGAAAAACCAGAAAATCCAGTTGCCTCTTGAAAAATGCACCATTGGGACAACCATGACTTGGATCAGGGGTCTCCAACCTTGGCAACTTTTAAGACTTGTGGACTTCAACTCCCAGAATTCCTCAGCCAGCTTTGCTATCTTGAAGAATTCTGGGAGTTGAAGTCCACAAGTCTTAAACTGGCCAAGGTTGGAGACCCCTGACCTGGATGATTGAGAATCTCCATAGATAAAATTGTTACCCAACCACATCTGGAAAGCCCCAAACCCTTCTGTTCAACAAAGGGTGGGAGGGTTAGTGGGAGGGACAAGGAAATCAGGTGAGCCTTGTGATGGATGGCTGAAAGTATCCTAGAAAGCCGAGCTCACATTTGGGGAAAAGAGATGGAAAAGGGAGCTCTTTGGGGGAAATGACCCTGGCAGGCAGAAATGTGTCCCTTTGCACTCAACTCTTATGTTTCCCATGGTAGCACATTTTGATGTGAAGGCTCTGATCTTTCAGTCCAAAGACTGAAATTATCCAGTAACACTTTTGTTTGCCTAAAGCCAAGTTCTCAGCCAGGAAATAATTACATTTCAGTCCTCCAGGGTCAGTGTGGGAAGCGAACTGCACCTGACTCCCTGTCTGTCAAAAGTCTCCCCTGGAGGATTTGCCAAAAAGCAGAGCTGAAACTTTTATGATAATTTGCCCTGTCGGGACATCCCTGACTAATTCAATTAGTTATTGGACTCAAAGATTATTGGGTGTTTCTCTGGAGAGAAATCAAATCCCTGTATGGTTAGGGTAGAGTTAGAATTAAATCAGCCATCAAGAATTAATGGATACGGGAACTCAGTCTTTGAAATTGGTTGAGGAGGGAATACACCACACCTGTGGTTGAAGGAGAAAAACAAATTAGTTGGCATGGTAGTTAAAGAGAAAACTCCAAGGGCTTGGCTAATGCCTGAGCATGTCACAGAACTGAAGTAACTTCTTGCTAAGTTAGAGTCAACATTTATTTTGAAAGTTAATGCTCAAGGGCATCACCACATAACAGCTGCTTGCAAATAGTATGACACAGTCCGGAAGAACAAAATCAACTTTTGTCAAAAACTGGTCATCAGGACTGTGTGTAGTTAAAAATATATTTCATACACACATGCAAACATACAGAAAACTTAAAGAAAACCAAATGAAAACACTGAAATGATGCATGGAAAGAAGAAAGGATAAAAGTTTTATAGGAGGCAAGAAGCAGAACACAGACTCTGAAGAAAATCTTTTTTTTAATTATTTATTTTTTAAAAAAGCTTTATTGGCAATTAAAAAAGAAAAGCAATGTACAATACATCGAATACAACTTAACATTGTAGACAAAATCTATACAAATACAAAATAAATAAACATAAAACATGCTTCTAATCAACTAAGACGGTATGCTTTTTTCTTGGTAATGATTTTACTACTATTCATTTCTCATTTGGTAAACATTCTTAATTTAACTATTCATCAAGTACTTATCTTTTAAATTCCTGTTTTTTCTGAAGAAAATCTTGATTTCAGGCCTTTGGACAAGCTTTTCTGTGAATAATTTTAGATATTAAGGAAACCTGAAGATCTTTATGGTGGAGTTGCAGTACTTATTTTGCTACAACAGAACAGAACAACAGTTGGAAGGGACCTTGGAGATCTATCCTAATCCCTTGCTCAAGCAGGAAACCTGTAACGGACAAATGGTTGTCCAATTTCTTCTTGAAAACCTCCAGTGATGGAACACCCACAACTTCTGGAGACAAGCCATTCCACTGATTAATTGTTCCATCGGGAGTGCTATCCCCATATCTTTTTAAAAAAAGTAATTATGAGACTATGAGTTTAGAAATCTGGATAGCCACAAATTTGCATGAATGAATTAATTAGCAACTTTTCTTTCATTTGCAGACTTGCCAATTTGGAAACTAAAAAATATTAGCCAATTGTGAGATCCACTAACTTGTTTCAAAGGGTAACATCTAGGGGTGGAATTCTCACAGTTTGGACTGGTTCGGGCGATCACTGAACTGGTTGTTAGATTGGCAGGTCCCGCCACAGGTAATATCCAAGGTTTGTCCTCACTGCTTCTTTGAAACAAGCTGTGATTCTCACCCCAGATAAGAAGATGATTACTATGTCTCAGAAAGCTGACATGACTTTTGAAGGGACCAATAGGTGGCTTTCTCTAGCATGATTTATTTTCACTTGGTCTTTTATGTTTCTTAGTAGCTTCATTACTGCTGTAATCTGGTTTACATTAGATGCAAAGTTTGTGGTGACACAATGGATGTAGCTCAGTGTCCTTGACTTACATTCTTGGCCAAATTGTCTGATTTTACAGGACTTTCAGTGCCTTTTTACAAGAATAACTACAATTTCCTCCTGGGCATTGCCAGATCATCCAGCAGACAAAAGTCCTCAGTAAACATGAAAGGAGCAGCAACTTTTAAGTTTAAGAAGGGAACAGAACATGTGCCCAAATAATTTATAGAGGAAAATGTGGTACTGAATATAGGGTTTTACAGAGAAGGGCAGGAAGTGCAATTACTAGGATTCTGTATGTTATTGGTTTCATTCTTAATTTAAGCATCCTGGAAGATAAACAGGCTGCAGAAATATTTTGTAAGGATGGATATCCAGATATAACTCTCTCAATCCAGATATAATTCAATGAGCAGGGAGATTTTCTTGTGGGAAAGGAAGGAGAGCCGACATGCAAAAGTTTTCATTCAGATTTGGTCTGAGTCCTGGAAGGGAGACAGCTCAGATACCACATTCCCTGCCGTCGTTTTCCATGCACACGCCAGAAAAAGAGTTTTTTGGGGTGGGTGTGAGGGATGCAAAACATGATTGTGCCAGGCTGAATTGGGAGGCCTTATGGAAAGGGCTCCCAATTACCAGGGATGCAGTGGCTCAGTGGCTAAGACACTGAGCTTGTCGATTAGAAAGGTCAGCAGTTCGGCGGTTCGAATCCCTAGCACCGCATAATGGAATGATCTCCCATTACTTGTCCCAGTTTCTGCCAACCTAGCAGTTCGAAAGCATGTAAAAATGCAAGTAGAAAAATAGGGACCACTTTGGTGGAAAGGTAACAGCGTTCCGTGCACCTTCGGCATTTAGTCATGCCGGCCACATGACCATGGAGACTTCTTAAGACAGTGCTGGCTCTTCAGCTTTGCAAAGGAGATGAGTACCCGGGTCCCAAGCCATGGAGCGCTTTAAAGGTGATTGAATTGCCACCTGGAAGGCCATCGGCAGCCAATGCAGCTCGCGCAGGAGCGGTGTAACATGGGAGCTCCGAGAAGCCCCCAAGATCACCTGTGCAGCCGCACTCTGCACCAGCTGAAGCCTCCGGATGCTCTTCAAGGGGAGCCCCATGTAGAGAGCATTGCAATAGTCTAGGCGGGAGATGACGAGGGCAGAAGTGACTGTGCACAATGCACCCCGATCCAGAAAGGGCCGCAACTGGTAGATCTGACGGACCAGATAAAAAGCCCTCCTGGCGATGGCCGCTATATGGTCTTCTAACGACAGCCATACATCCAAGAGAACACCCAGATTGCGTGCCCTCTCCGTGGGGATCAAAATTTCTCCCCCCACGGCAAGCAATGGAATAAGCTGGCTGTATCTGGGCGTAGGGAACCACAGCCACTTGGTTTTGGTCAGGTTGAGCCGAAGCCTGTTAAGACCCATCCAACTCCGCACAGCCTCCAGGCACCGGGTCATCACTTCAGTGGCTTCGTTGGGGTGGCCTGGGGTAGAAATGTATAGCTGAGTGTCATCAGCATACTGATGAAACTCTACCCCAAAACCACGGATTAATTCACTCAGAGGCTTCACATAAATGTTGAACAGCAGGGGCGAGAGCACAGACCACTGAGGTACCCCACAGAACAGGGGCCTCGGGGTCAATCTCTGCCCCCCTGCCAACACAAATTGCGAGTGGTCGGAGAGGAAGGAGGAGAACCACCATAACACGGTGCCTCCCACTCCCAACCCCCCCAGCCGCTGCAATAAGATACTGTGGTCGACAGTATCAAAAGCCGCTGAGAGCTGCTTCTTGTCCTACCCTCAAGTGCTTTGGAGAATAGCTTGACTCTCTCTTCTTTGTGGCAGCCCCTGAGATATTGGAAGACTGCATCATGTCTCCCCTAGTCCTTCTTTTCATTAGACTAGATATACCCAGTTCCTGCAACTGTTCTTCATATGTTTTAGCCTCCAGTCCCCTAATCATCTTTATTACTCTTCTCTGCACTCTTTCTAGAGTCTCAACAACTTTTTACATTGTGGCAACCAAAACTGAATGCAGTGTTCCAAGTGTGGCCTTACCAAGACATTATAAGGTGATATTAACACTTCACGTGATCTTGATTCTACCCCTCTGTTTATGAAACCTAGGATTGTGTTGGCTTTTTTGGCAACTGCTGCACACGGCTGGCTCACATTTAAATGGCTGTCCACCAGGACTCCAAGATCCTTCTCACAGCTACTACTATTGAGCAAGGTACCACATATAATGTACCTGTGCATTTGATTTTTCTTGCCTAAATGTAGAACCTTACTTTTTTCACCACTGAATTTCATTTTGTTAGATACCGCCCAATGTTCAAGTCTATCAAGATCTTTCTGTATCTTAAGTCTTATCTTCTGGAGTGTTGGCTATTCCTGCCAACCTGAAAAGCCATTTTTCTATTAGAGCTTCTAGGCTGCCTCGTTTAGTGGCTGGGAATTTGGAAGGGGGTTTAAAGGAGCAGTGGATGATTAACCACAGCAACATTCTTTCTAGGAGAGTCAAGGACATTTCATCCAGCTCCTGGAGAAGAGTGACTAGGGATAGTCTCCTGGTGGAATGAAGACATGATTGGGTCATATGATGGACTGATGAAGGGGATGGATCTTTGATTTTTTTTCGGAGAAGGAAAAACCCAGAACTCTCAGATTAGGGTTTGTCCAGATGTGCCAATATGACATCTCTAATAAAAAATGTAAGGCCAAGACTGATTATAAGAAGATTGAGGATAATTTTTATAGCAATAACATGAAACAGATGTGGCGAGAGATTCAACAAATTACAAACCATCAACCGACCAATGTCATCCCTGCTGAGGGAGATGCTTCATTGGCAGAGGAACTGAATCATTTCTTTATTTGCTTTGAAGTCGAGATATCAGAGACAGCTAAATTACAACCACCAGCCAATTGTAGCCCCCACCTCATTGTGAAGGAACAGGAGGTAAGGAGCATTCTAAGGGCTGTGGACCCTAGAAAGGTTGCCAATCCTGACAGTATCTCTGGCCGAGTGCTTAAAGACTGTGCTGATCAGTTGGCTTTACCAGGATCTTCAATCGGTCTTTATCCCAGTCCACTATTCCATCTTGTTTGAAGGCTTCCACCATTGTTCCACTGCCAAAGAAGTTCCCTATCAATAACCTCAACGATTACAGATCAGTGGCACTCACTCCTATCATCATGAAGTGCTTTGAGAAATTGGTCTGCCAGCATACTATTTCTGGTCTTCCGCATACATCTGATAAACACCAGTTTGCATACAGAAAAAATAGATCTACAGAGGACGCTCTAGCCATCACTCTTCACACTGCTCTGACTCATCTAGAACAACGGGAGCGCTATGTGAGGATGTTTTTTGTAGATTTTAGTTCTGCATTTAACACAATTCTTCCACGTAGACTAGTGTTTAAACTTCTGGAACTTGGACTTTCTTATTCAATCTGCCTTTGGATTATGGATTTCCTGTCTGGCCACTCACAGAGGGTCAAATTAGGTAATCATACCTTTTTAGCCCTTATTCTTAACACTGGTACACCACTGGGTTGAGAGTCCCTTACTCTATACTCTTTATGTGCATGACTGCATACCCACTCACGCTAGTAATACTATTATTAAATTTGCAGATGATATAACAGTGGTAGAACTCATCACTGGGGGGGGGGGGGATGAGTCTACCTACCGAGATGAGGTGGACCGGTTGCTTTCGTGGTGTGGAGACAGTAACTTGGTCCTCAACACCAATAAGAGCAAGGAGCTGTTGAAAGAAATATCCTTCTGGGTTCAGTTCCAAGTGGGGAAAAAGACACTGGAAACATGGAGGCTGCTTGGAAGGTTTAATGGTGTACAGGACCACATGGCCTGGAGCTCCAGAGAAGGATGTTCACATACTTCAAGGTGAGAAGGTCAAGAAGAAAAAAAAGGACTGAGGTACTGAGAGTGCTGGGTTTTATACCCTCTGTTGGGATTTGAATTGGAGCTTGTATTCTAATTGGTTGTCAGACTTCCAGGGGCAACTCTATAGGCTGTCCTGAGTTCCAGGCTTGGTCTAGCCTTGCTGGGTGATTATGCCATTAAAAGGGCTTTTGGCAATTTCTATAGCTTTACCTGGAGTTCCTTCTTATGTGAAGTATTCTGGCCCAGGCCTTAATGGCCCACCCATTAACAAAGGTGGGGGTGAGTTTCTGCTTCTGAGGTGAGTTTCTGCTTCTTGAATTTTTACTCTTCTTAGGGGAAATACTCTGCCTTTTTAATATTTCCTAGGCTATTTCAATTTTCTAGGAGAGGGGTAGGTGCTAACTTCCTTCAGAGCTTATAGTGGACTATAGAAGGAACAGATCAGACATCCAGCCCTTGCTTATCAATGGAGACTGAGTGGAGCAAGTGGCCAGTTTTAAGTTTCTGGGTGTTACCATAAAAGAGGACCTGACCTGGGATGCTTACATTGCAGCTCTGGTCACAAGGACCCAGCAGGGATTATACTACCTGAGACTTCTCAGAAAACAACAACTGAATGAAAAACTGCTGGTGACCTTCTACCACTGCATCATAGAGAGTATCTTAACTTACTGCACCTCTGTATGGTTTGCCAATTGCACAGTGGGAGATAGGTTAACGTCATTGCCCAGAAGATCTTTGGTTGCCCTCTCCACTCTTTGGAAGAGCTTTACAGCTCCCACTTTGGAAGAGCTTTACAGCTCCCAAAACATTCTCAAAGACCCATCCTGGGCACCCTTTTTTTGAACTATTATCATCTGGCAGATGGTACAGTATAATAAAAACAAGGACAAATAGGCTGAAAAACAGATTCTATCCCAGGGCAGTAGCTCTGTTGAATTCTACTGTATAGTGCATTGTTGGTGAGGTGTTGGGGGTTTTCAATTCAATGTGTGGAGTGTGAAGGATGTGTGTGTCAGCTTTGGAAGCCATATTCCATGTTGCCACATAGCCTGAGAAAGTGGGAGGGGGGTGATTTCAATTGAATAGTTCTAAGTAGACAAAATAAAATTCTTTCGTTAGTTCTAGGTTATTAAGTGTGGCGCAGGATGGAAAAAGGATCTTACTCTTGGATGGATAGTGATTGGTCCATGTGATGTGATGATGGCCAAAAGGGGATGGATTGTAGTTTGGGATATTGTGGGAAAACTTTTAATTTCGAGATTCCACAGATGTGCCAGGTGCTATTCTAATAAAGGTACTTTTGAGATTATGCTTGTCTCGGAGTGACTGATTGGAATGGAGGTTTGCTGGAATGCTGACGGTGTGTTTGTGTTTATTTTCATGGTCATGATGTCTACTGAAGATGGTGTTTGATTTCATTGTGTGAGGTGCAATGACAATAAAGTAAACTAAAAAAAAAGGGAACTTTGAGGAAATGATTGTCTCGGAGTTGTCTGTTTTGGAGGTTGTTACTTGGAACGCTGATACTTGTGCTTTGGAAAACAAGTTGACCCCCTCCTCTTTGTGGCAGCCCCTCAAATGCTGGAATACTGCTATCATGTTACCCCTAGTCCTTCTTTTCTCTAGACCAGTGGTAGGGAACCTTGGCTCTTTTATCACTTATGGACTTCAACTCCCAGAATTCCTGAATGAGCTATAAAAAGTTCCCCATCCCTGGCCTACTGGTTTTTCAGTTGTGAGGGAAATCAATTTTTGATTTGAATGGGATTGTTCAATATACAAATGTCCTAATTTTTGACTTGAATGATCAATATTCTTTATATGTCCTACATTTGTATATTAAACAGTCCCATTCAAGTCAAAAATTGATTTCCCTCACAACTGAAAAACCACTAGGCCAGGGATGGGGAAACGTTTATGGCTCACTCAGGAATTCTGGGAGTTGAAGTCCATCAGTGATAAAAGAGCCAAGGTTCCCTACCGCTGCTCTAGACCGGCCACCCAATTCCTGCAACCATTCTTCATATGTTTTGTCTTTAATCATCTTAGTTGCTCTTTGCACTATTCCCCAAATATCAACATCTTTTTTGTAATGTGGTAACCAAAACTGGATGCAGTATTCCAGGTGTGGCCTTACTAAGGCTTTATAAAAGGTAAAGGTTCCCCTCGCACATACATGCTGATCATTTCCAGCTCTAGGGCGTGGTGCTCATCTCGTTTACAAAACTGAAGAGCCAGCGCTGTCCGAAGATGCCTCCATGGCATGACTAAACGCTGAAGGTGCACGGAGCGCTGTTACCTTCCCATCAAAGGGTTCCCCATATTTCTACTTGCATTTTTTACATGCTTTCGAACTGCTAGGTTGGCAGAAGCTGGGACAAGTAACGGGAGCTCACTCTGTCACGCGCCGCTAGGGATTCGAACCGCCAACCTTTCTAATCAACGAGCTCAGCGTCTTAGTCACTGAGCCACCGCATCCCTTTATAAGGCTTTATAAAGCGGTGCAAATACCTCACCTAATTTTGATTCTATGCCTCTCTTTTTACAATCAAGGATTGTATTAGCTTTTTTGGCTGCTGCAGCACACGACACCCTTCCCAGGCCATCCTGGCTAGCATTGACTTGTTGTTCATAGAGCTGTGCTGGATCTGTGTAAGCCAGAACAGGGACATTGCTCTAGTTCATTTTCAGTTGGGCAAAAACCTTTTCACTCTGCTCTGTCTACTGTGCTTGAACCGACTCCCAGGATTTCTCTGTGGGGGCGTCTGCCCTTTGGAATGGGTTGCCTTCGGAGTTACGTACAGCCACGGACCTGGGGACCTTCAGGCGTGCCTTGAAAACCTGGCTCTTTGACCAGGCCAGCTTGGGCTGATTTTAGATTTGGGTGTTTTAATTTTCATATCAAATTTTAGGGTTTAAGGGAGGGGTTTTAATTGTTTTCAGCCAGGGTCTTTAATTTAATTTAGTTTTAACTTCTATATATTTAATGTTTTAATTGTATGGCTGTGCACCGCTCCGAGTCCTTCGGGAGAGGAGCGGTATATAAATATTATTATTATTATTATTATTATTATTATTATTATTATTATTATTATTATTATTATTATTATTTCCTGGGTCTCTTATCCTGGTTGAGCTGACCCAAACTGTCGGACATCAAGCCGGCTCCATTCCTTTCCTCATCATGATCTGATGTAACAAACTTGCTCAACAGTGGTGGGATTCAACTTTTTTTTACCACTGGGCATGGCTTGGTGGGTGCGCTTTGCACATGCTTGTGCCAAACACACACTTTGCGCACATGCAGAGGGTTTGCTACTGACCTCCTGCAATCCTGGACTCTCCCTGTATCTTCAATAGACATGCGGCAATCCACTGTGCTACACAAAGCAACTGAACTTCAAAACCAGGAAATAGAGGTCAGTATAGAGCCGGGGCAGGCAGGCGGGTGAACCAGTTCGCTCACAGATGATCTTCAGAGCTACCGGTTCAGCCGAACTGGGCCGAAACTGGTAGAATATCACCCCTGCTGCTCATGCGTCTGATGTACTAAGACAGCCTTTTGCCTCTCTTCTGGTACATTTGTTCAAACTGAAGATGCAGCTAGCAACTGTCTCAGCTGGCCCAAACTCATCCTGCAATAGATAGAGGTAATCATGTGCTGGGCAGAGCTCTTGGCTGATTTTTAAGCTTCTCATGGTTTCTGCAGCAAGACCTTTCAGGCTCTCTTGAGATCCTCTGCTTCTTTTGTGTCTTTGGGACATCCCTCTCCTCTGTTACCTTTCCATCCAGACTTTGTATTCTTTTTCCCCTCTTGCACTGCTTATATCCCGGAAAAGGCACACTCTTGCATTTAAGACCATTAAAGTGTCTCATGGTCACTTCATCTCCATTTAGGCACTTTGCATCTGGTGCACATTTATAACTACCATAGTAACCTCTGCTCAGGCAATTGTCACCTCCATTCTTTACAAATGTCTTCCTATAAGCAGAGTGACTGGAGAATGCAGAAAGTGTTAAAGTATTGAAGATTTAATAGCTGACCAGCTGTTGTAAGACTACTGTAAATGCTGATGCAATGAAAATGAGTCAGCAGGGTTATTGCCACTTTAAGAAGCTGTCTATATTAAAGGCAGCCATGAGAGAGTGTATCTCTCTCTCCTAGTGTTCTATTTCCATTGTAGTTCTCTGTGCAGAGTAATGAAGATTGCTTGCTTGCCTGGTATGTGCCTAACACGTATATGTATGTATATAGCTGTCATGTATATAAGCCATTCTTAAAAAACAAAGCCTCTGTGTGCTGTGTTGTGCTCCTGGCTTGTGCTGCAAGCACTCTGAGAGAAGGAAAACAATGAGTTGTCAAGTAATACTTTGCTTAACGCCTGTGGTGACTTGCAGTTCAGTTCACTCTTAAAATCAATATATGCATATCTAGTAGAACAGATGGGGGATGCAATGGCTCAGTGGCTAAGACGCTACAAAACATACATTGTTGGTTTATATATTGCCAACCCAAGTAAGTGGTAGACAGATACGTATCTAACAAACATCGAGCTGGACACGCCCACTCCAGCCCCCCGAGGTCAAACCACAACCCTGATGCGACCCTCAATGAAATTGAGTTTGACACCCCTGGCCTAGTCTCTTCTTAAAAACCTCCAGTGATGAAGCACCCAAGAACTTCCAAAGGCAAGCTGTTCCACCAGTTAATTGTCCTCACTGTCAGGAAGTTTCTCCTGAATTCCAGGTTGCTTCCCTCCTTGGTAAGTTTCCATCCATTGTTTCTTGTCCTGCCTTCTGGTGCTTTGGAGAATAATTCAACCCCATTTTCTTTGTGGCAGTCTCTCAAATACTGGAATACTGCCATCATGTCATCCCTTCTTTTCTTTAGATTAGCCAGACCCCAAAACCTGCAGCCGTTCTTCATATGGTTTTAGTTTCCAGGCCTTTGATCATCTTAGTAACTCCTCTCTGAACTTTTTCCAAAGTCTCAAGATCTTTAAGTAGCATGGGGACCAAAGTTGCTTCTCCACGCTGAGCCAAAGAATGTGTTAAAGATGTTGGCTTTAATGGTGTCGTCGTTGCAGTCTTTACCATTAGGTCCTATCAGGGGTGGGATGGACCTTGAGTCTTTTAATTTGTTGTTTACAAAATTGTAAAAAGTGCGGGTGGAATTGGCGTGGAGAAGGTTTTCCTCTTGTTTAATGTGATAATTGGTGCATTCAGTCTTTATCTGGTGGCATAAATTTTTGTATCGGCTTTTGAAGTTGGCAACGTGACCAGATTTGTTTTTCCGCCAGAGTGATCTCTTTTTGGATTGAAATTTCCTTATTGTTATGGGTGATCTGTCTTTTTTTTTGTTTGTTTTAGGAGTTGTTATTGGTCCATATAGTTTGATGACTCTTTTGACTTCAAGTAAAAATATGCTGTAATGATCTTCAACAGTATTGCATCCAGTGAATAGAGATTGCCAATCAAGGGATGAGAGATCGTTGTCTATAAGATCATAGTTGCCTTTTTTGAAGTAATAATTGGGGATTACATCATTGTGATGATTTTTGTGTGGGCATATGTTGAGACAAATGTCAATCATATTGTGGTCACTGTTGGAAAAGAGTTCTTTAGTTTGTATTCCGTAAATTAAATTCAAACTATTGCAGAAGATGAGATCGAGGCAGTTGTTAAGTCTAGTATTGCTGGTTACTAGTTGTTCCAGTCCCAGATTTGTTACAGCATTGTAGAAGGTTGCATATATGGGTTCAGTTTTACATTCATTTAGGGTCCAGTTAATGTGAGGTAGATTGAAGTCATCAAGTAAGATAAAAGAATGTGGGCAGGATGTTGCCCATGTTAGTAGTGAATTTAGCTTGTTTACATGTTTGATGTCATAATCAGGTGCTCTGTAACATAGTAAGAATCGAAATGTGATATTTAAGGATAGTTCACAGATGATGGTCTCAGGAAGAGCAAGCTCCTGGGTAACTTAGATGTTTTTTAGATGTAAGGACTTTTTATAGAAGATAGCAACACCACCTCCTCTACAGATTTCACGATCTGATCGGTAAACATGATAGTCTCTTATGGTGGTAATGGAGTCTGGGAGAGATGCGTTGAGCCATGTTTCACAGACAAATATGATGTCAAATTTAGCCATATTTAGTAAGAGGAGAAATTCAGGTATTTTGTTCACAAGGCTTCTTGCATTGAGTAGCTTGCATTTAAGGCCAGTTGTAGTTGGAATTGAGGTAGTTAGGGGCCTGGTTCATATCCATTCAATGACCTTTCTTTAATCATGGATGGCAATTTGACTATCTCAGCAAGTTCTGTCAATTTCATCAACCTTTCCTCCACAGTGAGTAATGCTAAATCCCCCCCATCTTTGTACATATAATAACCCCCTGCAGTAACTATGTCTTGAGATAGCCTCCTCTGACTCTTTTCTGTATATTTCTCTCTCTTAAAAGGAAAGGCTGTGGTTTCAATTGAATATTAATCTTTAAAATCCTCAGTATCACTGTGTGTACTTGATGCTATGTATTTTATTTTCATCCACCAAGCATGATAAAATGTTCCCTCATGTTGCTCACATTTCTGACATACATTGGGATAACAGATAACAGATAATCAGAGTTTGAAGGGATCTTGTAGGTCATCTAGTCCAACCCCCCGCCGAAGCGGGAGACCCTACACCATTTTTGACAAATGGCAGTCCAATTTCTTCTTGAAAGTCTCAAGTGATGATGCTCCCACAACTTCTGAGGGCAAGGTGTTCCATTGATTGATTGTTCTCACTATCAGGATATTTCTCCTTATTTCCAGGTTAAATCTCTCCTGGTTCAGTTTCCATCCATTGTTCCTTGTCTGGCCTACAGGCGCTTTAGAAAATAGCTTGACCCTTTCCTCCCTGTGGCAGTCCCTCAAATATTGGAAGACTGCTATCATGTCTCCCCTGGTTCTGGTCCTTCTCTTCACTACACTAGCCAAGCCCAGTTCCTGTAACCGTTTTTCATACGTTTTAGTCTCCCGTCCCCTGGTTGCTCTTCTCTGTACTTCTAGAGTCTCAACATCCTTTTTATAATGTGATGACCAAAACTGGATGCAGTATTTTAGGAGTGATATTAGTACCTCCCTTGATTTTGATTGTATCCCTCTGTTAATACAATTTAGGATTGCATACCTTTTATACATTTTTTGTATATTTTATTTGGTTTCATGTACAAACAATATAAAAACTTCATAAAAATTCTACTTAAGATCATAACGTAATGTAAATTGCAACCTTTGGACTCTATTTTTCCACAGAGTCATTTTTATACGATAAGAAAAATTCTTAGTTCACTTTACTATACATTTTTAGTTTGTTCTTCTTTCATTTCAAATTTCAAAAAAATTTCATACATTTTAGAAATTACATACTTGTCATAATAATGCCCACTTATTTTATTTTTCTCACTTTTCCATTTGAACAGTCCTGTTTGATCTCCCATTTTTATAGTTATGTTAATATGTTGGTCTTCAGATTATTAATCTTAAAATCTGCAAGCATACCAAAGTTCTTTAATTTTCCCATTAATGTTTCTACTCTTGCTAACTGATCCACCAGGTCACCAGCAAGTGACCTTAACTTACAAGTATCTTCCCAACTTATCTTATCTCTTTTTTAATCACTCAAAATTTTGTTAATTCTCCATTAGCAATTATTTGTGCTTTCTATGAGGCAAAAAAATCTTACCCATTTAATAAAACTACCTTCAAATTATCTACAGTTAATATCTTGCAGAATTCTAAAGAAAATCCAGTTCAAATTATCAAAGTTTTCTGTGCATCTGAGAAAACCCATGCAGCTTGTGTTTCACTGGGTTGCTCCAACTACTCCAGAATATCCATCATATTTACAATGTTGTAATTGTCTTTTAGGGGATCACATTGATTTCCATGCCTTCCCTTTTTATCTTATGTAGTACAAGAGAGCCAAGTAGAAGGAAGTGGTGAAGAAAAAACTCTATAGGCTGCTTGTTATATGCTTGTTTTTGGTATGATTATATAATGATTTGTTTTTACAACAGCATTTCTAAATCATTTGTAAAACCATGGTCTTGCTTTATAGCTGCTCTACTTTAATGATTTAATTATTTGAAGGTTATAGGATTCAAATAATCTTATAGGAGAAATGAAAATTAATACTATGTGTACTATTTTATGTTATTATGATGTCTTTATGATTATTCATCTCAGTGGAAGACTATCAGCATCCCATTTTCTCAGTACTAATAAAAATTAAATGCTAATCAGTGATTATAGTTTGCCTTTGGTTTGGATTACAATTGACTCCATACATTTGTGGAATAATAAATTGAATATATAATTTTTTTATTGTTGCTGACAATGTGATGCACATTTCTTTGCAGAAGAGAGCATATTGATTATCGGAGATTCATGCATTTCATTTTGGCAATTCATGGGGTCAATAAGCAGTCCCAGCTCTTGCACAACCTCACTCTTGGCTACAACATCCATGACAATCATATGAACATAATTATCACTTCAAATGCCTTGCTGGACATGCTCTCTACTGGAGAAGCCAATGTTCCCAACTACAGCTGTGGAAGGAAGGACAACCTCTTGGCTTTTATTGATGAAACTGAAGATGACATCTCTATACCAATATCCACTATGGTGAACATCTACAAAATTCCACAGGTTTGTGTGTGTGTGTGTGTGTGTGTATGTGTCCATCTGGTAAGGTGAGTGGCTGTGCGATGGATGGGTATAGTTCCTGTATTTTTTAATGAAATTTCAGAGCTGCTTTTCCTTGTGGCTATTCTAGGTGGTTTTGGTTATGGATTTGGATCCACAGTGAGGAAATAAGGAATAAAGCAGTCACATCCTGCCATAACTTCATTCCAATTTTATTTGGGGTTTCTATTACACAGAACTCACAAAGATTCAAAGGGTGGAAAGAATGAGATGAAAATCAGTGTCCAACAAATAGGTCTTCTGTATAAAGGAAATGTGTAGCAAAAAAACTAATTAGCCAATATTTTTGCCTTGATCTGTCTCCACATGAAATACAACATCTTTCCTTTCTTTTTCAGATCACTTATGAAGTTGTGTCACATGTGCTTGATGATAAAACTCAATTTCCTTTTTTCTACCGTTGGGCCCCTAAAGAAGGACTCCAGTACCTAGGAATTGTCAAGCTGCTCCTCCATTTCAGATGGACCTTGATCGGTCTTGTGGCTTCAGAGACAGAGAATGGAGAGAATTTTGTCAAGATTTTTACTCCTCTGCTTGTCAGGAATGGAATTTGTGTTGTTGTATCATACAGGTTCTCTATAGCTAGACGGTTTACGCCCGACATCAACAATGACTTCTTTAAGTGGAGACAAGTCAACGTCTTTGTTTATTTTATAGAAATTACTACCCTCATACAAGGAATGGTCATTGTACATCGGGCCCTTGAAGGCTTACCAAAACCCATTGAAGGGAAAGTCTGGCTCACCACAGCCATGTGGGATTGGAGTGTGATATATAATAAAAGTATTTTATTATATTTCCATAGCATTTGGTTCTTTGTTATCCAGAAAAAAGAAGCACAAGAACACCACAAAAACTCTTACTATATTAAGAGAGATTTTAGAACGGCTTTTAGTTGTTCCTTTTCAAAGCATGTCTTATCTGTCAAAGACCGAAGAAGATGCACTGAGAAAGAGCAACTGGAGACCTTAGAAAAAAGTGGGAGGACTCGGTTTGTCGTTGATCACCATGTTTCCACTGTTGTTAAGACTCTGACCATTGCCTTGAATGCGGCCTATTCCTCCAGATCCAGGAAAAGGAAGGAGGGCAAAGAGAAGTTGGGGGCTCCAAAGCTGCAGCCATGGCAGGTATGAGATCCTGACAAGGATCTATCAAACTTAGATCCATTTGAGCAGGAATCCAAAAGCAAAGAGAGAGAAACCTTCTCAACCTCCTTATAGTTTTCCAGTGCTTTCTCCTCCTTCTTTTGTCCCGGTGGTCCTTGCCCAAATCTTTCTGCTCAAAGCAGTGGTGGGATTCAAAATTTTTTACTACTGTTTCTGTGGGTGTGGCTTGGTGGGCATGGTGTGGCTTGGTGGGTGTGGCAGGGGAAGGATACTGCAAAATCTCTATTCCCTCCCCACCTCACTAACCTGCTTTCCAGCTCCGTTCTCCTGTGTAGGGCAATAAAAGAAGAATAAAAGCCAATCAGCTGGGACTTGGGAGGCAGAGAATAGATGAGGGCGGGGCCAGTCAGAATTGGTATTTGCCGGTTCTCCACACTATTCAAAATTTCCGCTATCTGTTCTCCATAACTGGTCAGAACCTGCTCAATACCACCTCTGGCTCAAAGATTGTCTTCTGAGACTGGGGAGTTCTAGGAGTGGGAGGATTTTCAGAGCACCGAAAATCATTTTAGCTTTTACTGCATTCACAAAATTGAAAGACCTTCAGTTAAAACTTTTCTGGCAGATGACTACCAGCTCTTTGCATTAAGACACATAGTGGAAGGGAGTCTGAACTTCTCTGGTTTGATAGCTTGTCTCTCAAACGGCTCTTCCATTTATTTTTCACATTTATTTTTCACTCTCTTTAGAATGATTGACTTGTTACTGTATTGAGTCAGAATTGGCAATCCAAAATTTGGAATAAGAGGGGATAGATCTTCAGCTTTCAGGCATTGAAGGGAACCATATTCTCTCTTCCTCAGCAAACAGATTTTGTGAATAAAATGTCTTAGTTGGTAAAGGTACTATGAGAGATCTAATTCTTGGCTATTTAGACCAACATGGTTTTTCTTCGTTGTTGCTTCTCAAGGCTAAGATCTCTTCATTAGCTTCACTGCCACTCTCTGAATCTCATCCAATTTTTCTGCATGGTTTTCTTCACGTGTGGTGCCTGCAAGTGGATCCAGTACCTGAGCTGAGATCTCCCCAGATCAGAATAGATTAGAATATACATTTCATCAGATTCCTATGGACGTATCTGCCTTTTGCTCATTCCCATGACTAATATTTGCATTAAAACAATTACTATTTTTGAGATGATTGTCAAAAATATTCTTATTAAGTGAGAGATCTGTCATCCTCTACACGCATCTCAATTTTGTTCTTCTGTGTAAAGACGTTTGACCTCCTTTCTGTCTTAAATGTCATTGTTATTTAAGCCATTTTAATAAATTAAGGGGTATTTTTAGATTTGCTTTTAGGTAATAGATTATGCCACATAATTTGATATTACCTGCCAATTTGAGAGCTATTCCCACCACGTTTCATCAAAATCATTAAAGGCTTAATAATAACATTTTATTATTATCACTGATCAGAACTGATATATAATAATAATACAAGTGGTGATACAAATCAAAATTTAGGGAAATAACTACATTATAGTCTCCATCTGTCTATTCTCTTAGACAACACCAGTTTTTCGGGTCCTAATTGCTATAAATCAGGTTGATTTCTTTTGAATGTCATTTTTGTATTTCTAGCTATCAGGAAATTCCATTTTTTAAAAAATCTGAAACATTGTTTTTTTTAAAAAAAGATCAAATTAGTATTTTTCCACTAAGACTTTGCATACAGCTTGCATTAGAGAATAATGTTTGATCTTTCTATCTCCCTGCATCAATGATAATATTGGAATAATTTCACAGTTGATCTGTTGAGTCCTTGATGTTCTCTAAGCTTGGTTGTCTACATGGACATAGTTTGTTATTTGTCTAGGTAACATCACCAGCATGGATAACCTTCAGTCAGATAACAAACATCTGCAAGAAAACATCAAAGCTCCGAGATTACCAAAGAGTCCATATTCGTTATTCACAACTCCCCAATTTCAAGGAATTTATTAATGATCTCTTCGTGATGTGCCCTAGGATTTCCCCAGAATCTGGGCTGAATCTTCCTTTTTAACTTTTGAATGGTAATATATGTTCTCTCATCTAAGGATTTTTGTAAATTTGACAAAACAACAGCAACAACAAAACAACAACAACAAACCCATCATGTTTCCTTGTTTTGAATTATTGGATTTTTTTTTATTCTAGCTTCATCCCTTTTTCGCAAAAAATGAGTTTTTCAATCTTTCCAAGGAGAAACTCTACTTGGATGAAACAGGAAATGTAGCAGCAGATCTGGACATCAAAAGCTGGATAGTTCTCTCCAAGAAGAATCTCATCAAAAAGGAAATGGGGACTATTGAAAAGAGGAGACTTAATATCAGCCAAGATGCTCTGTCACAGCTGAAGTTGCTCAATAAGGTGGGTGAAATAGTAGCTTGTTATTTGTGCTTTGCAAAGCCTTAAAACAGGACACATTTCGAGGGGACTGGGCTTGATCATTGTGGTAGATGATGTATACCCGTGATGGTGAACCTATGGTACACGTGCCACAGGTGGCACTCAGAACTATTTGTGCTGGCATGCGAGCTGCAGGCTTTAATGGGGTTTTAATTATGGTTTTAATGTTGGGGTTTTAGATTTGGAAGCAGCCCATATTTAATTTTATTTTAACTTTTGTATATGTGTTGTTTTAGTAGGCTGTGCACCGCCCTGAGTCCTTCGGGAGAAGGGCAGTATATAAATTGAATAAAATAAGTAAATAAATAAATAAACATAACTCACTGCGCATGTGCGCACCTCACAGCTGATTTTTGGCCGGTTTGAGGCCTGTTTTGGCCTTCCAAAGGCTTGAGAAAGGCTTCTGCAGGCTTCTACAAGCTTTGTAGGCCGAAATCTAGCCCATTTCATCATTTCCTGTTTTTCCAAAAAAAACGGAAGTGACGAAACGGGGCTAGATTTCAGCCTACAAAGCTTGTAGAAGCCTGCAGAAGCCTTCCTCAAGCCTTTGGGAGGCTGAAAAAGGCCTCAAACTGTCTGAAAATCAACTGTGAGGCACAGTGCAGGTAAGGGGGAGGTGGGGGAATGAGAGGATTGCGTGAAGATGCATAGGGGACCTGGGGGAGCGTGCATTGCCTTCTGGGTGCTGGCACACGAACGTGAGCATGCAAGCACTTGCTCAATTTTTGGCACAGGAGCCCAAAAAGTTTAGCCACCACTGACCTATATATGAACTGAATATGGGAAGTAGAGCCCTATTAACAGTGGTGAAATGCTAGCGGTTCAGTCTGGTTTGGCGGAACCAGTAGTCAAAAAAGGGCCAATGATCAGCTGAGAAAAGAAAGAAGAGAAAAGCGCAGGATCGTCCCTCCCACATCCTTGCACTTTTCTGTTCTTTATCCTTTCAGCTGATTGGCACGGCAGAGCCTCAGGTGTTATGTACTCCTACGTATTATGTTAATTTTCTAATCTGTATAACTCTACCTTTCGGGGTGGATATTAATAAATATTAATAATTAATAATAAATACAATAAATATTAATTTAGTTAATAACAATTAGTAAATAATAAGTAATAGGTACACTAAGTGTTAATGAATACATTAGATACAGTTAATAGTAAATATATGTAAGTCAATAAACCAGAGAATCTATTTCTAAATAATTTCAAATAGTTCTTTACATATATTAGCACTGTATATTACTATATTATCAATGTAATTATTATAGTTCAACAGATATCTACAATTCTAATTTCTTATATAAAATTTCAAGTATATATATATAAAGGCTAGAGTATGGATTTATATAGATATACTTTTATATCACTGTCACTAAAAATATATGGAATCTACCTACAAAATTTCTATATTAAGTATTTTCTAGTATTATCACCATACTCCTATATATAACCTTTATCAAATATTTCCTAATCTTTTACATATAAGTACATTACTTCTTTATAATTATACAATATAAGTATCCACTTTCCTAAAAATACCAGAGAATATAAGGGATTAAATGCTTAAATGTAGTTTATCCCATTGGTCTCAGCATTGCATCAGCTCTCAGCTGTTATCTCGTCTCACAATGGCAGTCTCCTGCTATCTGCACAGTCACTCCTCACAACCATCAATCCTGTTGCCTCTCCATTGGAGTTCAGATCTCTAGATCCTTGAAGAACAATTCCGTACTTAATCTCCAAAAAGCAATACACCAATTACTTTTCTTTATCTCCTGTTTTGCTGTTTTGCTGAATGATCTTCTCTTCTAAATGCTATTCCGCTCCCAATGCCAAAATGTCACTTATCTTCCGGTATAAACCATTTTTGTTTGGAGACATACTTTGTCTTCTTGATTGCTCCTCTGGTTGTCTCTTCACCGATCTTCTAAACTTGGCTAAATCCACTGCTCTCACCGCCGCAGCTGTATTGTCTTCTTTCTTTACTTCCTCCTTCGAATTGGCACGTCACGTCTCCTGGTCTGCCATAAAGGCCGGCTTCTTCCACGTTGGGTTGAGGACTCTCTTCTTAGCACAGCTGGAGACCGCACCTCTCCAAGCCGCCGCCGAGAATTCCACTTTCTGTTGCCAGTCCCTCAAGACCAAGCTTTGCCTCAGACGGCCACCGAACATGAAAACTCCAGCACAGGAAACAGAACACTATTCCTCTGCACCATCACAGCACGACGTCACCACCGGAAGTCTCTCATCCTCAGCACTACTATCATTTTACTAGAAGAAAACAGCTTTCTCCTTCAGTTGCTCTTCAGAGATGTGGGAAATCTTAGGCCGCCCCTTCCAATGTTTATTTCCAAGAGGCCCAAAGGGCCGTTTTTTTCTGAGGGGACTCCACCAGGACAGGAAAGGAGAGGGCTGGAAGGGCCATCCAATCCTCACTATGGCCTTTCTAGGGAGAAGGACTTGCTCCCTTTAACCCTTGGAGTAGGCTGGAGAGATTGAGGATGCCCAGAACCTTTGATGTCTGAGTGCTCAGCTCCAACTGCAAGTCTCTCTGGCCCCAGTGGGGCTTCTGGGGAGAAGTTTGTTTCCTCCTCCTGCAGCCTCAAATATATGTTAATCAGGGATGGGATCTGACCAGTATAACTACCGGTTCTGTCGCTGTGCATTGCGCGCGCACACCATGTGAGTGCAATTTATGACCTGCTGAGCTGCCTGGACAGCTGAGCAATGCTGCGTGCAAGTGCACAGCGGTTGAAAAAGCCCTTTTTCCCTTCTTTTTCAACCACAACTGTGTCGCGCAAAGCAGCTGCAGTTGAAAAAGCAGGAAATAAAGGTCAGGTAAGAGCCCGGGCAGGCAAGTGGGCCAAAACAGCAGCAGACATAGAACCGGTTCTATCTATGCTCTATGTCTGCTGCTCTTCAGAACTACTGGTTCTACAGAACTGGTAGAATCCCACCCCTGATGTTAATATGCCAATGAATAATGTACCCAGAGGCTGTAAAATCTGGGAGTGAAACCTTCTGTAGATGGGGATAACTTCTATGTTTGGAAAGCTGTGTGTGCGTGCCCATGCATGAAATGCAGGATCACCAAACTGGCAGGGAAATTGTTAGAATCCCACCACTGCCTATTAGTTTTCATAGACATCCTGGGAACTTTCCATACTATTAAGCAAACTGTCTTTCTGAATTAACTGGCAGGTGCCAGTTAATTGGAGCATTGCTTTACACTAAATTTCATCCCTCTACAATTTCCAGTGCTGGTTAATTATTCTTTAGCACTTAGATCAGAGCCCCCCAACCTTTTGGGTACCAGGGACAGGTTCTATGGAGAAAGGTTTTTCCATGGACTGGATGGGGCATGGTTTTGTTTGCTCTATAATATTACAGACAAATGGATGTCCAATCTGTTAGGAATCTGTCCACCAATTAGTTGGGTTGGCAATATATAAACCAACAATATATGTTTGTAGCTTCACTGTATTGATTTGTACTATGTTCCGATTGGTTGATTGTGTTGCGAGTTGCCATAAGAGGGAGCTAGAGATCATGGCTTGCTCTCTCTGACATTCTGTCTCTTTGACATGCTCTATCTCTGACATTTTGTTGCTATCTAAGCTGTGCTTATACTTTGATATCTTTGTTTACTGTAAATGACAAAGGCAACTGGTAAGAAGACTTTGAAATTGGATATTCTTTGGACTGTTAAATGTATATGACCTGGACCGTTTATTAGACTGTGCTATTTCTTAAAGTAAAGTTTAATTCAATTTAGTGTATCTGTGTGTGGCTGAATAATTATTCATAACTACTCTCATAAACGTTTCCATGTGCATATCCTTGTTATTCATGGGTTATTCTGTACATATCATAACACAATCTCTTCTTAAAAACCTTCAGTGATGGAGCACCCAGTGGTGGCAAGCAGCTCCATTAGTTAATTAAGGAAATTTCTCTTTAGTTCTGAGTGTGTTCTTTTTTCATTAATTTTCATCTTGTTCTGTCTTCAGATGCTTTGGAGAATAGGTTGACCTCTTCTTTTCTGTGGCAGCCCCTTAGATATTGGAACACTGCTATTATGTCATCCACACCGAATTCCTGCAACCATTCCTCACGGTAAAACTATGGTTTTACCGTAATCATTTTTGTTGCTCTTCTCTGCAGTCTTTCTAGTCTCAACATCTTTTTTATATCGTGGCAACCAAAACTGGATGTAATATTCCAAGTGTGGTTTTACCAGGGCTTTATAAGGTATTACTAACCTCATGTGAACATCTCATGGGATCTTGATATTATCCCTCTTTTTAATGTAGCCTAGGATTGTTAGCTTTTTTTAGTAGCTGCAGCACACTGCTGGCTCATATTTAAGTGATTGTCCACTAGGATTCCAAGATCCCCCTTGCAGTTAAAATTATTGAGTCAGATGCCACCTATTCTATATTTGCGCATTTGATTTTTCTTCCCTAAATGTAGAACTTTACTTTTCCCACTGTTGAATTTCATTTTATTAGATAGCGCCCACCAATGTTCAAGTCTGTTGAGATCCTTCTGTATCTTGAGCCGATCATCTGGAGAGTTGGCTATTCCTGCCAGTTTGGAATCTTATGCAAATTTGATGTGTTCTCCTTATATCCCCTTATCTAAATCATGGATGAAGATATTGAAGAGTATTGGGCCTAAGACGGAGCCCCGAGGTTCTCCACTGCATATTTCCCTCCAGGTAGATGCCATTTCATTAGGAATTACACATTGAGTGGGGTTGGTCAGCAATCCATTGCTGGTGAAGCTGTCTAAGCCACATTTTTCTATCTTATCAAGTAGTAGGCTGTGGTCAACTTTATCAAATGTCTTACTGAAGTCCAAGTAAATTACTGTATATTGACAGCATTTGTCTGGTCCACTAATTTTGTCACATTATTCAAAGAATGCAATAAGATTTATCTGGCATGATCTGTTTCTGACAAACCCATGTTGGCTTCTGGTTCTGGATTTGTTTGCTTCTACGTATCTGTAGATTTGTTGGTTGATTATCTTTTCCAGAATTTTCACAGGTATTGATGTCACGTTGATAGGTCTGTAGTTTCCTGGATCCCATTTTTTTCCCCTGGAAGCTACATCAGCCCTTTCCCAGTCATCTGATAGTTCCTTGGTGCTCCAGGATCTTCAATGTTTCTGAGATCATGTCCGCCAATTCCTTCAGAACCCTGGAGCATAAAACATCTGGTTCTGGTGATATGAACTCATCTAGTGTGGATAGATGTTCTCTTATCTTTTTTTTTTTTGCTTATTTTGACTTGTATTCCTAAACTGCATTTTACAATATTTTTTAATAGGTTGACTGTTTTTTCCTTTTGCATGAAAACAGATGCAAAGAATGAGCTAAGCAGTTCTCCTTTCTCCCTGCTGCTTGTCATCTTCTTACCATTTTCTCCCATTGATGGACCAATTGTTTCCTTAAATTTTTTTCTTGTTTTTTTTTACATATTGAAAGAAGCCTTTTTTTGTTAGTTTTGACTTTTGTCTCAAGCCTTAGTTCATTTTGAGCCTTAGCTTTCCTGACTTCAACTTTGCTGGTTCAGGATATTTGCTGATATTCTGCCTAACTTATGTGCCCTTCTTTTCACTTTTTATACTTGTTTTTTTAACTTTCAGTTTATGAGAGAGTTCTTTGTGCACCCATGCACACATCTTTTAACTTTTCTTTCTCACTGGAATTGTGCTAGACTGGCTTTTATAATCTCACTCTTCAAAGTTTCCCAAGCATCTCAAGTTGCTTTCCCCTTGAGGATTCTCATCGATGGAATCCTTTCCAAGCTGTAAAATTATTGAAATCAACTCTCTTAAATTCTAAAACTCTATTGTTCTATTGCTTTTGCTTGTATAATGTTGAATTCCATTATTGCATGGTCACTCCCCACTGCCCAAGGTTCCTGTATATTCAACATCTTCTATCATTTCATCTGAAATAGTGAGAATTAAATCCAGTACGGCTAATCATCTATTTATTTATTTATTTCATGGATTTTATATACAACCCTTCTCCCGAAGGACTCAGGGCGGTGAACAGCCAACTAAAATACATATAAACAGAGATAAATATAGTTAAAAAAGAATTAAATTATAGGCTGCCCCAATAAAAATCTAAAACCCCCAATTAAAATAAATTAAAACTTTTGTACCCCATCCCAACTAATCTAAAACCCCATTTAAAAATCCCATTTGAGTCAGCTCAGGCCGGCCTGCTCAAAGAGCCAGGTCTTCAGGTCACGTCTGAACGCCCTCAGGTCAGTGGTCGTTCGTAGCCCCGGGGGCATCCCATTCCAAAGGGCGGGTGCCCCCACAGAGAAGGCCCTATTCCTCGGGGTCACCAGGCGGCACATAGAAGGCGTCGGGACCCGGAGGAGACCCTCTCTGTGGGAGCGCACTGGTCGGTGGGGACTACTGGCAGAATGCGGTCTTGTAAGTATCCCCCATTCTAGTTCCATTCTCAACTTTTCGGGAGACAAAATTGTCTGCTAGATTTGTAAGGATTTTCCACAAGGTGCAGAGTTAGTCTCCCAGTTAATGTTGGGGTAGTTAAAGTGCCTCATTAATAATGTGGTATGCTTCCTAGATACCTTAGTTATCTGACTAGCAAAACGTTCATCTATTTCCTCTGTTTGGTTGGTGGCCTCTATGGCAATATCATTCTTTTACCCTTTTGCATTGACCCAAATGCATTCAAGATGGTTTTCATTATATCCTTGCCTTCAAATACCAGAGAAGGTGATAATTCGATTGACCAGTGTCCAAGTTCACTGTTGGTTGAATCAAATGAAATTGAATCTAGCTTGGATGGAGGTCTTATTGGTTGCATAGGGAAATCAAGCTTTGGAATTAAGATTTGACTTGGTCTGTGTGCCAACTCATAAAATATTTCTATTATCTTTTTAGAGTTGCCAACAGAAAGGGAGGAGGGAGCAGTGCAGCAGCTTGCAAACCAAAAGTGCATTCCATAAATGTTTTCAAAGATAGTAACCAAAGTTTCTGCCCTGCAAAATTCTAACTGGAGAGTATGATTGATGATTCCTGGCTATGAATGTGGTCCCATTGGAGAATATGAATTACGATACATGCAGGGGGTAGGGAAAAACCGGAGTCATGGGTGACAATGAATGATGTGTCTCAGTCGGCTATACCCAGGCACTGCTGGACATTTTAACTCCCAATAAATTCTTTTGAAGTTTTGGAAGTTTGGCTCAAGTCTCATGATTTAAATGGGGTTAAATGCCGGAATCCTGACACTGTGACACTTCTAAGCAGTCCAAAGCTGACTAGAATTATCCATGCCTGTTTCACCCCAGCTTAAAAAGTGCAATAGGCCTTTCATCAAAACACAACTATGAAGAGCAATCCAAAGGTTGTCATAGTACTTAAATCTTTTCTCCTTTTATACTTGGTTCTATCACTTACAAACATTTGGAATTGGTTAGATATTTCATATTTTTATCTATCTATCTATCTATCTATCTATCTATCTATCTATCTATCTATCTATCTATCTATCTATCTATCTATCTATCTATCTATCTATCGCTTGCTTGTTCTTGGCTAACTCACATCTCTATGCCCATTGTTCATAGATGGTTAATTCTAACATATTTTCTTTGCCATTTCTTGTTTTTCTGTTTAGTCTCTGCCACAGTCCAATTGTGTCGAAAAATGTCATCCTGGATTTGTCAAACGAGCTCGGGAAGAAGAACCAGTTTGTTGCTATGATTGTCTTCCTTGTCCAAAGGGGACCATCTCCACTCACGAAGGTGAGTGACACAAAATAAAGAGCGAGCCTTGTGGAAGTGGATTTATCCAGAGCAAAGTGCAGTTAAAAGTCAAATCTCAGCTTGTCTCTTTTCTTGTACATTTTTGACATGTTCAATTTCTTCCCATAAAGGAGAGAATAAGAGATCTTGAAGGATGGGCTCAGAAGCAATAGAAGGACACAGCAGATTAGGCAAGGTTTATTAATGCCAGAGAAAATACATCTTCTTTTGGAAGAATATCTGAATATGTTTCAAATTTGAGCATTGGTCTTAGGTCCATTGCTTTTTCTCCCCCAAACCAATCTTATTTATTTATTGAATTTTTATACCGCTCCCTCTCCCAAAAAGGGACTCGGGGCGGTGCATAGCCTACTAAAAACAGACAATATATACAATTAAAAACAGATTAAACGATTAAATCCAGCCGAAATCCAATTTAAATACAAAAATATAACTAATAAATTTAAAATTTAAGAATTATTTAAAATTTAAAACCTAATTAATTTAAAACCCCGAAAAACCGTTTACTGGGCCAGGCCGGCCTGTTGAAAGAACAGGGTCTTTACTGCGTGCCGGAAGGTCTGGATGTCGGTAATGGCCCGTATATCCGGGGGCAAATCATTCCACAGGGAGGGGGCCCCCACCGAGAAAGCCCGCACCCTCGGGGTTGCCAACCGGCAACGATCAGGCGGCGGAACCCCGAGGAGGGCAATCCTATAGGAGTGCACTGGGCGGCGGGAGGCTGTTGATGGCAGCAGGCGGTCCTGTAAGTACCCATAATATATTTAACGTAAGTAAATATATATTGTGCTGTGCCCCAAAAGTATATCCAGAAACATATGCCAGCCAATCTTTACTAAGGTTATAGACCACCATATGTGGAAAGATCTAATTGGTAGGACCATGGAGGAAGAATTGTTGGGTTCGGAAAAAGAAGACCAAACATGTTCGGAGTATTGCAGCATAAATTTAGCACCAGAAAAATAGACACAGATGACTGAGGCTTCGTTTAACTTGTTTATAAACATATAGTAAATTTTACAATACCAATTGTAGATTTCTCCAACATGGAGTAAACTCAAACAGAAGCAGACATGTTACAGGTTCAGAGCAGGACAGCAACTCAACTTCAGCAGGCAAGCAAGATACACAGCAGAGGAGAGAAGTACAGTAGTTTCATTTTCAATAGACAGACTCAGAGCTTAACATAGCTTCAGAGCTGCATAGCTTAATATAGAGCCATGCTTAGGCTACTTCTAGTTTCAGTTTCCAGCCTAGGCTACTTCTAGTTTCAGGTTTCAAACTGTCTCCATTGGCTGACTTAATTGCTATGGCTATTCATTGGCTGACCTTGTTATCACGCTCTATTCCAGTTCATGAATATACTCTGACAAAACAAAACAGAAGACTCACCATAGAATCCAGATGGTGAACCTTATTCTAAACCAGCGGTCGCCAACCAGTGGGCTGTGAGAAAATTTTGGTGGGCTGCAGAGAAATCTCACCTCCAGAGCACCTCCCCAAGGCAATTAATCCAGGCTGCGCAGAAATTCAAGGCTGCTCAGCCCACATGGCCCGCGGGAACTCTCCCCGCCCACTCCCTCCTTACCGGGCAAACTTGTCTACTAAGTTGCTATTTTTCCTTTTTCCGACCATCATCTGTTCTGCTGCGCCAGGAGATTTAGATTAGCTAGGAAGCAGGAAATGGTTGGATTTCTTGCTTTCTAGCTAAGCACAGCTGAACCTCCCTTAGGACTGAAGGTTTGTTTGCAAGCAAATTCAGTGCAGACTCACGACAAGCAAATTTGAGAGACTGAGCTAGCTGATGGTAGATAGATCGATCACTGAATGATTCTGTGAGCAACTCAATTTGCCTGCTTTGCCTGATTTTGGGTAAAAGTTGCTCTTTTTTAAATAAAAAATTCAATATTTACATGCATGGTGTGTTGTGAGTTAATTTTGTGAGTTTGCTTGCTAGCAAATTTTATGAGTTTGCTTGCAAGCAAAATTTATGTGACAGACAGAGCTAGCCAATGGCAGATAGATAGATTTCTGAATGAATCTGTGATTCTGCAAGCAACTCAATCTGCCTGCCTGCTTTGCCTGATTTTGGGTAAAAGTTGCTCTTTTTTTAATAAAAAAATCAATATTTATATAAATATTTATAATATTTACATACAAGCCATGCCCAGCCAGTCACATGACCACCAAGCCACACCCACAAATTAGACCACACCCATAGAACCAGTTAGTGGTCTCTGTGATCTAAAATTATGAGTTTGGGGGTCCCTGAGGTCCAAAAGGTTGGCGACCCCTGTTCTAAGCTATGCCTTTCTTAACGGTATTTCAGATTCCTTAGTGTTATTGGGCCTTCTCACTTCTTATCTTTTTATGCTGTTTTCTTACAAATATAAATATTTATGATACCATCAAAAGAGATTTCAATTCTTCCATTTGCTTCAATTCTTAAACTAATGAAGGAGAATATGTGTAGCTCAGGATTGAAATGAGAAGTCCTTGATGCTCTCTGAGCCTCGTTGTTTTCTTGCAGATGTTTCATTACCCAAACATTACCCTCAGTGTTAGTGAGCCCAGACAGCACCAAGGAACTCTTGGACCTTAAATATGTTTTTAAATATAAGCCATAGAAAACCATAGTGCACCTTATTTTGAGACCATAACTCTGCAGAAATAGACCACAGACTTATAACCTGTATACATTCTTTAATATCCAGGTTAGCTGCATAAAAGCATTCTATATTTTAGGAATATAATTTTACACCACGTTTACATTTTAACTTTTAGATTTGTTTCCAAAGTTGTTTCAATTTAACCTTTGATTTGAAGCCAAAATGAAGCTATGCTGGACCATTTCAGACAAATGGTTATCAAATCTGTTCTTGAAAACTTCTAGTGTTGGAGCATTTACAACTTCTGGAGGCAAGTTGTTCCACTGGTTAATTTTTCTAAGTGTCAGGAAATTTCTCCTTAATCTTTGGTTGCTTTTCTCCTTGACGGGTTTCCATCCGTGGCTTCTTGTCCTGTCTCCAAATGCTTTGAAGAATAGCTTGACTCCCTCTTCTTTGTGGCAGCACCTGAGATATTGGATCACTGCTATCGTGTCTCCACAGTCCTTCTTTTCATTATACTAGACAATTCCAGCAACTGTCCTTTATATGTTTTTGTTGCTCTTCTCTGCACTCTTTCTATTCGATTTTTTAAATAAAAAAATTGCTCTTGCTTTTCTTAGGTGCCGAAAAATGTACCAAGTGTCCGGATGATCAATATCCAAATAAGGATAGAGTCCAATGCATTCCCAAAATCATAATCTTCCTGTCTTATGAGGAACATCTGGGCATCATTCTGGTCTCCATTGGACTACTTTTGTCTTTAATCACAAGTGTCGTTTTAATCATATTCATCAAATATCTAGAAACTCCCATCGTCAAAGCCAACAATCGGGACCTCTCGTACATCCTTCTCGTCTCGCTGCTGCTTTGCTTCTTGTCCTCCTTCTTGTTTATTGGCCAACCAACAAAAGCCACGTGTCTTCTTCGACAAATGATGTTTAGCATAATCTTCTCGCTTGCTATATCTTCTATTTTGGCTAAAACAATTATGGTGGTGCTGGCCTTCCTGGCCACGAAGCCAGGAAACAGGGTAAGGAGTTGGTTGGGGAAGAGTTTGACCAACTCCATTATTCTTATTTGTTGTTTTATCCAAATTGTCATTTGTGCCACGTGGCTGGCAGTTGCTCCCCCATTCCCTGATTCTGACCCATATTCTCAGTCTGGACAGGTCATCTTGCAATGCAACCCAGGGTCTGTCACCATGTTTTACTCTGCCCTTGGCTACATGGGCTTCTTGGCTGCCATCTGCTTCATGGTGGCTTTCTTTGCCAGGAATCTACCTGGGGCCTTCAATGAAGCTAAGCTGATTACCTTCAGCATGCTGGTCTTCTGCAGTGTTTGGGTGTCTTTTGTCCCCACATACTTGAGCACCAAGGGGAAATACATGGTGGCTGTGCAAATTTTCGCCATTTTGGCCTCCAGTGCTGGTTTGCTGGGCTGCATCTTCTTCCCCAAGTGCTACATTATTATTCTGAGGCCAAATCTAAACACAAAGGAACATCTAACTGTAAAAGTAAAATAGAAAAGTGATTACAATTTTGTTTTCTCACAGACATAATATTTAATTATGTATTGCATTTATTACTGGATTTGTACACTGTCCTTATATCTATTTGACTACCAAGGTGACTTACAAAGGAAATAAAAATATAATGTAAATATATTTCAGTTAATAATTGAAGGTTAAAACAAACCAATTAACAATGAATAGTTGTGTTGTAACCATGTAACAGCCGAATTGCAATGATGTAATTATATAAATATAGGACAGAAGGGACAAGATTCTTGTCATCTGTTCACTAGGATGGCATGGAAATGGAAATCTAAATCAGTTTGAACCGTATCATTTTTTCCTCTAAGGCTTATTCTCCAATGTAGGTAAGGACAATAGAGCTGGGTCAAGGAAGTCCTCAACTTATGACCACAATTGAGCCCAAAATTTATGTTGTTAGTGTGACATTTGTTAAGTGAGTTTTGCTTCATTTTACCACCTTTCCTGCCACATTTGTTAAATGAGTCACTGGAGTTGTTAAGTGAATCTGGCTTCCTCATCAACTTTGTTTCTCAGAAGGTCATAAAAAGGGATCCCATGACCCTGGGACACGGCAACCGTCAGCAATAGGAACCAGTTGCCAAGCATTCAAATGTAAATCAGATTATCATGGGGATGCTACAATGGCCGTAAGTGTGAAAAATAGCCACAAGTAACTTTTTTCAGTGGCATTGTAACTCTGAACAGTCACTCAACAAACCTAGGGTTTGTAGCATGCTGTTTGTGCAAGCATGGGTTGGTATGTTAAACATCAACCAAAATGAATAAGGAGAACATTCACGGAGCATAAAAGGGTTTGCATTGATGAATAGTGTATCTAGTGTATCCGTTACTTTAGTCCTATGACATTCTTGCACCAACAGCTATTAACATAGAAGCAGATTCCCTCTCCTCTCTTTTTCCTGAATGTCTCTGTAATTCTGCCCACCCTTTGAATCTGCAATACCATGTCCTCTATTGTCACATTATAGACAAGTTTCTGTAAAGCAGAGAACTGGTGAATTAGACAAATCAGGGTGGGAAGAACAAACTTCTCCCTCTTACTGAAGAGAATTGTCAACTGGCAAATGACCTGAATGTGTTCTACTGTAGGTTTGAGAGGAAGAACACTGTCAACTATCACTACATCCCCCATCTCATATATACCAACAGTAGCCAAATCTCCAACATCTTTCTCCATCCCTCTGCTCCCTACTCCACCTCTGGTGAGGTGCACCAATATAAGCACACCACCTGTCCTAATGTCCCTTTTATTCTTATCCATTTAATGTACTAATAATCATGTTTATACTTATATCTGTTATCTACTACAGGGGTCGCCAACCTTTTGGACCTCAGGGACCACCAAACTCATAACTGTAAATCCTGTGGACCAGAGACCCTGGGAAAATCCCCCAAAAAGTCTGCAGGCAAATCTCCCACTCCGTTTTCCCACCAACTGATCATTCTTTATTTGGGATCACAGTATATTGTCTCCAGCTCCGTTCTCAGGGTGACAGAGAGAGAGACTTTTGGCTTCATGCAAGGAAAGCAGTAGAAGCAGCAGAAGTCTTTCTTTCTCTCCCCCAAACTCCACCAGAAATGAGTCTTTGCTGGCACAGCCTCTTGGAGCAGGATGCCTTGCAGGGTCCCAAAAACTCATTTCTGGCAGAGTTTGGGGCAGAGAAAGAAAGACTTTTGCCTCTTTCCTTGGGTGCAGCCAAAAGCAGAAGAAGAAGATGAAAGAAGCAGTCTGGTAGCCAGGTGGGGTGCGTGGGGCAAGTGGGGTAAGTTTCCCCCTCCATCCTTTCCCCCCTCCCTCACTACCTCGTGTTGTTCACAGTGCAAGTGACGCAAGCTTTGTGTTCCTGCGGGCCACGTGGGCAGCGCAGCCTGGATTAATTACTTTGGAGGGTGCTTTCGGATGACATTTCTCTATGGACCACCAAAACTTTCTCACAGACCACCAGTCATCCCCAGCCCCTGGTTGGCGACCACTGATCTAATTCATGTTTGAGAAGTAAATGAATGAATGAATGAATGAATGTGTCAGGTCTCTTTCATAGACAAAAGACTGGAAAAGCACCAGGCTCAGTTGCTCACACCTTGCTTGAAAACCTGTGCTAAACAATTGGCCCCCATCTTCACATGCAACTTTAATAAATCACTGGAGACATGTTTTGTCCCTTCTTTCTTCAAACACTCTACTATCATCCCGGTTCCCAAAAAAACCCTCCATCAAGGAGTTGAATGACTTCAGATCAGTCTCTCTGACATCTGTAATTATGTAGTCCTTTGAGAGGTTAGTGCTGGCCCACATGAAAATCATCACAGATCTGTGTTAGGCCCCTTGCAGTTTGTCTACTAAGCAAATAGATCGGCAGGTGATGCTGTTCTTTTTGTAGATTTCAGCTTGGCATTCAGTACCATCATTCCAGAAATTCTTCACTCAAAGCTGATTCAGCTAACTGTGCCTATCCATACTTGCAGGTGGATTTTTGACAGATAGAAAGCAATAGGTGAAGCTAGGGAAAATCAGCAAAAGGGCCGTGCCTAAGCACAATTGTGCCTACTGTCAGGACAACTCTGATGATCTGTAAAAACACCATCTAGCATCACTTTCTGGACATATCTCAATAGGAAAGCCATAACCTCTGCAGAACAATGCCCCTAGAACTGTTTTCGCAAACATGTTTCCCCCCCAATTGCACTTTTGTATATGGAGCTGTAGACCAAAGTGAGGATTCCTCAAAGGACATGTTGATTCTCTCTGTAATTATCACTATGCTGCTCTTTGAGACTTCTTCTGCTACTTCTTCTGTAATTGCCTTTCATGTCAACATCAGACTGGAGCAAGAGGCAGGGGATTTTTGCATCAGCAAAGGATAAATGCCTCTGGTCATTTGACATAAAACAGTCAGGGGCTATGCTGTTGAATATTGTTTTCTCCCCTTTACAGGTGACGCTTGTCTGGGCTCTGAATCAGGACAGCAAGTAACAATTTCCATGTTGTGAGAGTACTTGGGATTCTTCTGATTCTTGTTGCTTTAAAAAGGTTAGGAGTTGTGGAATGGTCTTCCTGCTTTTGCTTTTGCTAATGCCTTTGCCCCAGGCAAAATATGGGAAGCTGAGACCCAAATGCCCCCTGAGTTTGGAGCAGCAGAAAGGAACAAGATCATGGAACCATTACAAACCAGGAGACCATCTCGTGAACGTGGTCCTCACTGCAGGACACAATCAGTTTTGGCCATTCTATTTCAACAACACTCCCTTTATTCAAACTGTAATGTAAGTAATTCAGGGTGTGATGGAGGTACATTTCCTCCATTTCCAGTTCTGAAGGTCTTATTCCTTTCATTTTATTCCACTTCTTCCTGAGTCACAGAACCTATCTAATTTTTGGAATCATATTGACTTCTTTTTTTTTTAAAAAAAAAGTTTTTATTAAAAGTTTAAAGGAAAAGGTTCCCCTCACACATATGTGCTAGTCATTTCTGGCTCTAGGGGGTGGTGCTCATCTCCATTACAAAGCCGAAGAGCCAGCGTTGTCCAAAGACATCTCCTTGGTCATGTAGCCGGCATTACTAAATGCCGAAGGCGGATTGGAACGCTGTTACCTTCCCATCAAAGGGGTCCCTATTTTTCTACTTGCATTTTTACATGCTTTTGAACTGCTAGGTTGGCAGAAGCTGGGACAAGTAATGGGAGCTCACTCCATTATGGGGTGCTAGGTACTTGAACCACCGAACTGCTGACCTTTCTGATTGACAAGTTCAGCATCTTAGCCACTGAGCCACCGCATCCCTTAAAAGTTTATATATATACAATAAGAAATAAATTCAAAGAAAAAAAAAACAAAATAAAAGTGAAAAAGAATAAGGGAATAATAGGGTTGGGAGATACCTTGAAGATCTTCCAGTCCAGCTCCCTGCTGCAGCAGGACATCCTATACCATTTCTGACAAATGGTTGTCCAATTTCTTCTTGAAGACCACCAGTGATGGAGAACCCACAGCTTCTGAAGGCAAGCCATTCCACTGAATAATTGTCCTAGTTGATCTTCCATTTTCATAGCTGTGTTAATATATTGATTTTAAAATCTGAAAGCATACCAAAGTTCTTCAATTTTCCCATTGTTGTTTCTACTCCCTCTAACAGATCTACCAGGTCACCAGCAAATGATCTTAACTTATACATATCTTTTAAAGACTTTACTCCCACAATTCTCTTATCTTTTATTATGTCTCTCTTCTACATCTCAAGGATTAAAATGAATAAGAGTGGAGACAATTGGCTTCTTTGTCTTATATCTTTTTAATCACTGAAACTTTTGTTAATTCTCCATCAGCAATTATTTGTGTTTTCCATAAGGTAAAAAAGGATCTTACTCAGTTAATAAAATTACCTTCTAAGTTCATATCTTGCAGAATCTATATATTATAAAAATGTACGTATGTGTGTGTGTGTGTATGTGTGTGTGTTCCAGTATAACCCTCAAACGCTTCAAGCAATTTCAGCCAAATTTGGTATACAGATGACTTACCTCCTGGAAACAAATACTGTGGGGGTAAGACACCCCTAACTCCCCTTGGATGTTTAAGGTGTGTGTGCCTTAAAATGGCTTCTACTGTACAGTACAGTGGACTTGCCATGCTAACAGCTTCACAGTACTCTAGTACTCCACAAGGGGGATCCCTATCTGAAAGAAACTGCTGAAGAGAGGAATAGAAGACTTGCCACACTGCGTGAAAGACAGTACAACAGTGTGAGTCCCAACTACAGGATTTTCCTGTCTAATGCAGGATTGGAATAAATAAATATCTGGGCAACGCCGGGTTATCAGCTAGTTCTAAAAATGAAAATCCAGTTCAAATTATCTTCTCTGCATCTGAGAAAATCCATGCAGATTGTGTTTCATTAGGTTGCTCCAACTACTCCAGAATATCCAGCATATTTACAATGTTGTAATTGTCTTTTAAGAGATTACATTGATTTCCATGCCTTCCCTTTTTATTTTATATAGTACAAGAGTACAAGGAAATGATGGGACCCTCCCCCAAAGAAAAAGGCTCCCAATTTTCATATTTTTAACAAAAGCTTATAAATAGGGTATATTTCTTTATTGGCCTAGTGTGATACACGAGGAATTTGTCTTCGGTGCATAAGCTCTCAGTGTACATAAAAGATATAAGTGATAAACCATGATCACAGTCATCATAAAAATACATTCATCATAAATCATAAAATACAATACTTAGTGATAGTCATACGATACTAAATAAATAATCAACCCAAATCATACTAGGAAACTAAATAAAACAATATAAAGCATAAAGATACAAGGAACAAAGTCATCATAAGTAGAAAAGGAGACAGGTAATAGAAAAGATGAGAAGAAGAATAGTAATACAGCCTTCCTAAATAGTTCAACAGTGTTGTGGTAATTAGTTGTTTAGCAGAGTAATGGCATGGGGAAAAACTATTCTTGTGTCTAGTTGTTCGGGTGTGGAGTGCCCTATAGCATCATTTTGAGGATAGAAGTTGAAACAATTTATGTCCAGGATGTGAGAGGTCTGTACGTATTTTTACAGCCCTCTTTTTGACTTTTGAATACTATGTGCTTGCTTTCGGTATGACTAAATAATGACTTGTTTTTATAATAGCTTTTCTAAATCCCTTGTAAAACCATGGCCTTGCTTTATGGATGTTCTACTTTAACAACTTAATAATTTGAATCCTGGTTATAGGGGAAATAAAAATTGATACTATGTGTACTATTTTGCACTATTATGACAGATGTCATGTTAACAGATAATCAGAGTTGGAAGGGACCTTATAGGGCATCTAGTCCAACCCCCCACCCAAGTGGGAGACCCTACACCATTTCTGACAGATGGGAGTCCAATCTCTTCTTGAAAGTCTCAAGCGATGAAGCTCCCACAACTTCTGAGGGCAAGGTGTTCCACTGGTTGATTGTTCTCACTGTCAGAAAGTTTCTCCTTATTTCCGGGTTAAATCTTTCCTTGTTCAGTTTCCATCCATTATTCCTTGTCTGGCCTACAGGCACTTTAGAAAATAGCTTGACCCCCTCTTCTCTATGGCAGCCTCTCAAATATTGGAAGACTGCTATCATATCTCTGCTAGTCCTTCTCTTCGCTAGACTAGCCATGCCCAGTTCCTTTAATCGTTCTTCATATATTTTAGTCTCCAGTTCCCTAATCCAGTCCCCTAATGAATAATGATGTCTTTGTGATTGTGAAGTTGACTCAGCCTTCCACCTTCCGAGGTCAATAAAATGGGAACTCAGATTGTTGGGGGCAATATGCTGACTCTGTAAACCACTTTGAAAGAGCTGTAAAGCCCTGTGAAGCGATACAGTTGTCGTGCTAGTGCTATTGCATTTATCTCCAACCCATTTCCTCAGTACTTATAAAATTAAATGCTGATCAGTGATTACCATTTGCCTTTGGTTTGGGTTACGATTGACTCCATACATTTGTGGAAGAATAAATTGAATATATATATTTTTGTTGTTGCTGATAATGTGATTCTCGTTTGTTTGCAGTGGAGGATACACTGACTATTGGAAATTCACACCTTTCATTTTGGCAATTCATGGGGTGAATAAGAACTCCCAGCTCTTGCATAACCTCACTCTTGGCTACAACATCCATGACAACCATATGAACATCATTATCACTTCAGATGCCTTGCTGGACATGGTCTCTACTGGAGAAGCCAATGTTCCTAACTACAGCTGTGGAAGGAAGGACAACCTCTTGGCTTTTATTGATGCAAGTGATGATGACATCTCCATGCAGATATCCACTATGGTGAACATCTACAAAATTCCACAGGTTTGTGTGTGTGTGTGTGTGTATGTGTGCTTCTGAAAGGGTGAGTGATAGTTCCTGTCTATCTTTTCCATGAAATTCCAAAGCTGTATTTCCTCTTATAGATGGTTATGGCTATGGATTTGGATCCACAGTGGGAAAGGTAAGGAGCAAAGCCGTCATATCCTGCCATAACCTCTTTCCAGTTACATTTGGGATTTCTACTACATAAAACCCACTGTCAGGGTCCCAGTTAACACACCCAATGGAATTAAAACTCCAAGGGAGGCATATTTCTCAAAGTATAGATTTATGGGGCATGTCATATTGGGCACATCTGGGGAAAACCCAACTCTGGAGGACTTGAAGTTTTCCCACCCAAATCAAAACCCCAAAGTCCTTTCCCTCAGGTCACATGTCTATCACATCATCCAATCAGGTTGCAGCCCCAATCCTGGCTGGCTTTGGTCCACATCTCTCCAACACCTGGCAATGTCCTTGGCTCCCATGGGAAAGAATGCCTTGCTGTGGCAGCCCTGAGGATGCTCCCAAAATGGCTTCAAAGATTCACATAGATTGAAAGGGTAAAAAGAATGAGAAGAAACTCAGTGTCCAATAAATAGGTCTTCTGTATAAACAAAATGTGTAGCAAAAAACTAATTAACCAATATTTTTGCCTTGATCTGTCTCCACATGAAATACAACATCTTTCCTTTCTTTTTCAGGTTACTAATAAAGTTGTGTCACATGTGCTTGATGATAAAACTCAATTTCCTTTTTTTTACCGTTGGGCCCCTAAAGAAGGACTCCAGTACCTAGGAATTGTCAAGCTGCTCCTCCATTTCAGATGGACCTTGATCGGTCTTGTGGCTTCAGAGACAGAGAATGGAGAGAATTTTGTCAAGATTTTTACTCCTCTGCTTGTCAGGAATGGAATTTGTGTTGTTGTATCATACAGGTTCTCTATAGCTAGACGGTTTGCACCTGACATCAACAATGACTTCTTTAAGTGGAGACAAGTCAATGTCTTTGTTTATTTTATAGAAATTACTACCCTCATACAAGGAATGGTCATTGTACATCGGGCCCTTGAAGGCTTACCAAAACCCATTGAAGGGAAAGTCTGGCTCACCACAGCCATGTGGGATTGGAATATAATACATAATAAGAGCATTTTATTATATTTCCATAGCATTTGGTTCTTTGTTATCCAAAAAAAAGAAGCACAAAAAAACCATAAACAGTCTTACTATATTAAGAGAGATTTTAGAACGGCTTTTAGTTGTTCCTTTTCAAAGCATGTCTTATCTGTCAAAGACCGAAGAAGATGCACTGAGAAAGAGCAACTGGTGACCTTAGAAAAAAGTGGGAGGATTCGGTTTGTCGTTGACCACCATGTTTCCAGTGTGATTAAGGCTCTGACCATTGCCTTAAATGCGGCCTATTCCTCCAGATCCAGGAAAAGGAAGGAGGGCAACGAGAAGTTGGGGGCTCCAAAGCTGCAGCCATGGCAGGTATGAGATCTTGACAAGGATCTATCAAACTTAGATCCATCTGAGCAGGAATCCAAAGGCAAAGAGAGAGAAACCTTCTCAACCTCCTTATAGTTTTCCAGTGCTTTCTCCTCCTTCTTTTGTCCCAGTGGTCCTTGCCCAAATCTTTCTGCTCAAAGGTTGTGTTCTGAGACTGGGGAGTTCTTGGTGTGGAAAGCACAGCACCGAACTGGTGACAGGAAGGACATCTGGCCAGTAAACACTCTGCTAGCTCCATTCAATTTATTTTATTTTATTTTATTTGGTTGGTCAATTGCTTACAGGATAATAGGTATAAGTAAAATCATAATTATGAATACATGGATACATATAAGAAAAATAAAAGAAACAAGAGAACAGGGACGATAGGCACGTTGGTGCGCTTATGCACACCCCCTACAGACCTCTTAGGAAAGGGGTGAGGTCAATAGTAGAAAGGCTAAGGTTAAAATTTTTAGGGTTTGGGGAAGAAACCAGAGAGTCAGGTAGGGTATTCCAGACATTGATCACTCTGTTGCTCAAGTCGTATTTCCTGCAGTCAAGTTTGGTGTGGTTAACCTTGAGTTTGTATCTATTGTTTGCTCTTGTATTGCTATGGCTGAAGCTGAAGTATTCATTGACAGGTAGGACATTGCAATGTATGATTTTATATACTATACTTAGATTGGACCGAAGGCGGCGTAGTTCTAGGTTTAGGTCTAGAATTTCGAGACTGGCAGCATAATGTATTCTGCAATGAGTAGAGGAGTGTAGAACTCTACTTGTGAAATATTTCTGGACTTTCTCAACTGTATTAATGTCACATACGTAATGTGGGTTCCAAACTGATGAGCTGCATTCGAGAATTGGTCTAGCAAATGTTTTGTATGCTCTAGTTAGTAGTGTAGTTAATAGTGTAGTTAGTAGTGTAATTAGTAATGTAGTTAGTAGTTGCCCAGACTCCACCCTGCAAGGAATTGTGGGGTCATTAAAAGAAGATGATGATCACACTCCTAATATTTGGTTGCAAACAACCAATATTTTGTGATCATTTTTACAAAAGTGAGGGATTCCTCATCCTCTACATATGTATCTCCTTTTCTTCTAAGTAAAAACATTTGCACTTGTTTCTCTCTTAAGTTTTGTTGCTATTTTCAGCCATTTTAATAAACTATTAAGTGATTTTAGTTTCAGATCTGCTTTTAGGTAATAGATTATGCCATACAATTTGATATTAGCTTCCAATTTGAGAGCCATCCCCACCTTTCATCAAAGCCATTAAACACTTAATAATAAAATTTCGTTGCAATCAGTGACCAGAACGGATAATAACATAAGTAGTGATAGAATTCAACATTTAGGGAGATATCTACATTACAGCTTCCATATGTCTGTTCTCATAGACGACAACAAGTTTATCAGGTCCTAATTGCTACAAATCACATAGATTTCTCCTGAATAGCAATAGCACTTACACTTATATACCACTGATAGTGCTTTACAGCTCTTTCTAAATGGTTTTGAGAGTCAGCCTCTTGCCCGCAACAGCCTGGCTCCTCATTTTATTGACCTCGGAAGGATGGAAGGGTGAGATAACTTTGAGCCGTTCAGAATTGAACTCCTGGAATGAGCAGTGAACTATCCTGCATTCTAACACAGCGCCATCATGGCGCTTTGTATTTACTTTACTTTACTTTATTGTCATTGTACCTCATACAATGAAATCAAACACCATCTTCAGTGCACATCATGACCATGAAAATAAACATAAACACACATCCTTCACCCTTCACACATTGAATCGGAAACCCCCGACACTACACCAACACGGCACTATACAGCAGAATTCAAAAGAACTATTTCTATCTATCAGGAAATGTTTTTAACCCGAAAGGTTGGCTTTAAAAAAGAGATCAAATTAGCTTTGTTTTTCCCCCTAAGAATTTGCATAAAATTTGCATTACAGAATTATATTTGATCCTTCTATCTCCCTGCATCAATGAAAATATTGGAATAATTTTACAGTTGATCTATTGAGTCTTTGATGCTTTCTAAGGTTGGTTGTCTACATGGATATTGTTTGTTATTTGTCTAGGTAACATCTTCAGTATAAGTAAGTTCTTCATTCAAACATCTGCAAAATAACACCCAAGCTCTCAGAACACCAAGGAGCCCATACTTGTTTTTCATAACTCCCTATTTTCAAGGAATTTATGAATGATCTCTTCATGACTTAGGATTTCCCCAGAATCTTCAGAACCAATTTTTTTTTAAAAAATTTTGAGGTGTAATATTTGTTCTCCTGTTTAAGGAGTTTTGCAAATTTGACCTCAGTAGATGATTCAAATGGGAAAATATCAAGTTTCCTTGTTTTGAATTATTACTACTAACCTGCCTTCAATCGAGGACCTGTATACTGCACAAGTCAAAAAGAGGGCTGTGAAAATATTTACACATCCCGGACATAAATTGTTCCAACTCCTTCCCTCAAAATGACACTATAGGGCATTGCACAACTAGACAAGAACCGTTTTTCCCCGAAAGCCATCACTCTGCTAAACAAATAATTCCCTCAACCCTGTTCAACTATTACAAAGTCGGCACTACTATTACTGTTAAATCTTGTCATCACTGCTTATCACCTATCCCCTCCCACTTGTGACTGCATGACTGTAACTTTGTTGCTTGTATACTTACAATTTATATCGACTGTTTCCTAGTATGATTGATTGCTTATTATACCCTATGACTATCATTAATTGTCGTACCTTATAATTCTCGACTCCTGATGAATGTATCTTTTCTATTATGTATACTGAGAGTATTTACACCAAGAAAAATTCCTTGTGTTTCCAATCACACTTGGCCAATAAAGTATTCTATTCTATTCTATTCTATTCTATTCTATTCTATTCTATTCTATTCTAGCTTCACCCCTTTCTAGCAAAGAATGAGTTTTGCAATCTTTCCATGGAGAAACTATACTTGGACGAAAAGGGAAATGTAGCAGCAGTTCTGAACATCACAACCTGGGTAGTTCTCTCCAAGAAGAAACTCAGCAGAAAGGAACTGGGGACTATTGAAAGACAGAGACTTAATATAAGCCAAGATGCTCTATCACAGCTGAAGTTACTCAATAAGGTGGGTGAAATAGTGGGTTATTATGTTTTGCAAAGCCTTAAAACAGGACCCATTTTGAGGGGATTGGGCTTGATCATTGTGGTACATGACCTATATCTGTGATGGCGAACCTATGGCACATGTGCCAGAGGTGGCACGCAAAGCCCTCCCTTGTAGAGCCAACTCAGTTCCGCTGCACATGCGCCTATGTCCCTCATGCTAGCCAGTTGGTCTTCAGGTCTCTGCCGCATATGTGTGTGGGGGAGGGGGCATGGGGGGTGGGTTCATGCACAGTGGTGGGGTGCATGCATGGGGGATGCACACATATTGCATTTCGGGGATGCACACATGCATGCGTGCTTTTGGGCATTCAGTGCTGAAAAGGCTCAGTGCTGAAAAGTTTTCATAGACGTCCTGGGAACTTTCCATATCATTAACCAAGTTGTCTTCCTGAATTGACTGGCAGGTGCAACAATTGGAGCATTGCTTTACACTGATTTCATCGATGTACAGTATCCAGTGCTGGTTAATTACTCTTTAGCACCTAGATCATAACTTTATTGTGTCCACTCTGCAATTTCATATTTCCATAAAAATGCTAAGAGGGGTCATCAGGAAGTGGGGATTACAGCAGCATGACACAGTTGGAAGGGACCTTGGAAGTCTTCTAGTCCAACTCCCTGCTCCAGTGGGAAACTCCAGTAGGAGTTTCAGACAAATGGTTGTCCAATCTTTTCTTAAAAACCTTCAGCCACAGAGAACTTACAACTTCTTGTGGCAAGCCATTCCACTGATCGATTGTTCTAATCTTCAGGAAACTTTTCCTTAGTTCTGGGTTGGTTCTCTCTTTGATTAATTTTCATCCATTTTCTTGCCATTTTCTCCCCTCGATGGACCAATTGTTTTCTTATTGTTTTCTTGTTTTTTTTACATGTCGAAACACTTTTTTTTGGTTAGTTTTGACTTTTGTCTCAAGCCTTAGTTCATTCTGAGCCTTAACTTTCCTGACTTCATCTTTGCAGATTCAGGATATTTGCGGATATTCTGCTGTACTTATGTCAGAGGTGGGCGGCTGCTGCTGGGTCACACCGGTTCTTGCAAACCGGTTGTTAAGATTAGGCACAGTTCGGCAATCCAGCAAATCCCACCACTGGCTGGCCCCATCCCTGCCCATTTTTGGCTGTTTTTTGGACCCAAAACACCCTGAAAATGGCCTGAAAAACATCCTGAAAAACATCCTGAAAAGCATCCTGAAAATGGCCCAAAATGGTCTGTTTTTTGGGCCATTTTCAGGCTGTTTTGGGATGTCTTTTGGATATTTTCAGGGTCAATTTCTGGACCAATAATGGCCCAAAATGGCCTGATAATGGCCCCCAAAACAGCCTGAAAATGGTCCAGAAAATGACCTGAATATTGCCTGAAAAACAGCCTGGAAACATCCCAAAAAAGGGCCTGAAACTTGCCCCAAAACAGCCATTTTCAGGTCATTTTCTGGACCAAAAATGGCCTGAAAATGGCCCGAGAAATGGCTTGAAAACAGCCTGAAAAATGGTCTGAAAAGGGCCTAAAAATAGCCCAAAAAACAGCCCAAAAATGGCCCAAAAACAGGCCGAAAAATGGGTAGGTGCGGGGCCAGCCAGTGATGGGATTAGCCTTAACCGGCTGAATCTTACCTCTTCCTTTGAGGCAAATGGCCGCAAGGCAGGGCTGGGTGTGATGAGTGATGTCACCCACCCAGTCACATGACCAACAGGCCATACCTACCCAGCCAGAAAACCAGTTGTTTAAAAATTTGCAGCCCATCACTGACTTTATGTGTCTTTCTTTTCAGTTTTTATACTTGTTCTTTTTGTCTTTTAGTTTATCAGAGAGTTTTTTATGCAATCATGCTGATTTCTTTTGAGATCTCTTACTTTTCTTCTTCATTGGAATTTTGCAAGACTGGGCTTTTTATAGTCTCACTTTTCAAAGTTTCCCAAGCACCTCAGGTTGGTTTCCCCTTGAGGATTCTCATCCATGGAATCCTTCCAAAGCTCTAAGTTTATCAAAGTCAGATCTCTTAATATTGAAGACTTTAATTGGGCTTTGTTCTATTGCTTGTGCTTGCATAATGTTGAATTCCAATATTGCATGGTTGCTCTCCCCCCCTCCCCCCAATACATTCAACATCTTCTATTATTTCATGTAAAACAAGGAGAATTAAACCCAGTATGGCTAACCCTCTAGTTCCCTTCCCTCCTTTTGGGGAGACAGGTTGTCTGCTAGATTTGTTAGGATCTTCCAGGATCACTTTGATCTTCCACAAGGTGCAGAATTTGTCTGGAGTAGTTGATGTTGGGGTAGTTAAAGTGCCTCATTAATATTGTGATATTCTTCCTACATAACTTTGTTAACTTATTAGCAAAAAGTCATCTATTTCTTTTGTTTGGTTGACCTGTACTATACATCTATGGCAATATCCTTCTTTTTTCCTTTGTATTGACCCAAAAGCATTCTTGCAACTCCATCTCCTCTTTTAATAGGCCTATTTCTTTTAAACAATTTTAATCCATCTAGCTGTATGGTGCTGACAGCATCACGTTCTTTCATTCCTTGCCCTCAAATACCAGAGGAGGAGATAATTCCATTGCCCAAATTCACTGTTGGCTGAATCAAATGAAATTGTATTTAGATGTGAATGTTATTGGTCCTTTTTGGAAATCAAGCTTTGTAATTAAGATTTGGCTTGGGCTGTGATATTTCTAAGCAGTCCAGAGCTGACCAGAATTATCCATGCCTCTATTTCACCCCAGCTTGAATAGTGCAATCGTCAGAACACAGCTATGCAGAGAAATCCAAAGGCCGTCACTCTACTTAAATATTTTCTCCATTCTATACCTCAAGATTTTCTCTAAGTAGAAGTACTTGATTGCAGCATGAGATATTAGAAACAAAATGAAGGGACTGAATGGTTGTATCACTTACAAACATTTGGAACTGGTTAGAAATTTCATATTGATCTTGGCTAACTCTCATCTCTATGTCCATTGTTCATAGATGGTTAGTTCTAACATATTTTCTTTGCCATTCCTTGTTTTTTTGTTTAGTCTCTGCCACAGTCCAAATGTGTCGAAAAATGTCGTCCTGGATTTGTCAAACGAGCTCGGGAAGAAGAACCAGTTTGTTGCTATGATTGCCTTCCTTGTCCGAAGGGGACCATCTCCACTCAGGAAGGTGGGTGAATAAAATAAAGAGCGAGCCTTTGGAAGTGGATTTATCCAGAGCAAAATGCATTTAAAAGTCAAATCTCAGCTTGACTGTTTTCTTGTATATTTTTGACATATTCAATTTCTTCCCATAAAGGAGAGAATAGCAAAGAGTTCTTGAAGGATGGACTCAGACGTAATAGAAGGACACAGCAGATTAGGCAAGGTTTACTAAGAGCCATGGTGGCACAGTGGTTAGAGTGCAGTACTACTGGCTACTTCTGCTGACTGCTGGTTGCCTGCAATTTGGCAGTTCAAATCTCACCAGGCTCAAGGTTGACTCAGCCTTCCATCCTTCCGAGGTGGGTAAAATGAGGACCCAAAATTGTTGGGAGCAATATGCTGACTCTGAAAACTGCTTAGAGAGGGCTGTAAAGCACTGTGAAGCGGTGTATAAGTCCGCGTGCTGTTATTGGCAGAAAAAATACATCTTCTTTTCAGTTTGGAAGAACATCTGAGTTCTTTGAAATTTGAGGAATGGCCTTAGGTCCATTGCCTTTTCTCTCCCAAATCAATCTTACATTGTGCTGTGCCAAAAATGCACACCCAGAAAGATATCGTCAGTCAGTTAGTCAGTCAGGCTAGCCAGCCAGCCAGCCAATCTTTATTAAAGTTATAGACTACCATATGTGGAAAGTTCTAATTGGTAGGATCTTGAAGAAAGAATTGGTGGGTTCAGAGAACGAAGACCAAACAAAACAGAAAATTCACTATTCGAAGGGTGATCATCCCAAAGTGCATAGCTAAACTTCTATGGAGATTCTGTCATCCAGGTCATGTTCATCCCAGTCGGAGCTGAAGAAGTTGGGGGCAATACGCTGACACTGTAAACTGGTTAGAGAGGGCTCTAAGGAGTATGTAAGTCTAAGTGCTATTGCTATTATTGGCACAGAAAATACATCTTCTTTTCAGTTTATGGAGATTCTGTCATCCAGAATCATTCTTCAATGAGAAGTAAAACGTCTTCAAAGCAAAACCAGAAAATCCCGTTGCCTCTTGAAAAAGCATCTTAGGGGTGATATGATAGCAGTGTTCCAATATCTCAGGGGCTGCCCCAAAGAAGAGGAAGTCAAGCTATTCTCCAAAATACCCGAGGGGAGGACAAGAAGCAATGGGTGGAAACTAATCAAGGAGAGAAGCAACCTGGAACTAAGGAGGAATTTCCTACCACTTAGAACAATTAATCAATGGAACAACTTGCCTCCAGAAGTTGTGAATGCTCCAACATTGGAAGTTTTAAAGAAGAGATTGTCTGAAGTGATGTAGAGTTTTCTGCCTAAACAGGGGTTGGTCTAGAAGACCTCCAAGATCCCTTCCAACTCTTCTTTTCTATCTTTGGGACAACCATGGCCTGGATGACTGGATTTGTGCACTGTGATCTATGTTACTGCCTCCTTCTTTCTTGAAAACTTGGAAATTGCAACTTCCAAAACTTGGAAATTGTAGGACAGGAAATTTTGATGCTTCTAGATATGGAATTCAAGTTGTGGATAACAGCTATAAAACCTTTCATGACTTACTGCAATAAACTCTACATATCCCCAACATTTGTTAAGTTTTGATCCTGAAGGTGTTTCTTAAGTCTTTGAAGATGGAATGTTCCCTTAAGGTGGGATGTTATTGAGGTATTCCCCATTAGGAGAATGATTGCTCTCAGAGAAACGTAATGAGAGTGGTGATGAATAACACACAACTAGCACATAGATACACTGAATACTAAAATGTAGATTTTACTTCCAGTAAACAGGTAAGCAAAGTCCAACAAACAGTCAAAGTCATACATGGTTAAAGCAGTCAGTATTCAGTCCAGGTATAATCCAAAAACAAAGTCCAGTATCATAAACAAAGTTCAGTAAACGTAGTTTGGTAACAGTTGCAAGACTCACAGCAATCCGAACAGAACGACGATCAGGCATAAGGCAATAGGGAAAAATGCAAGAAAAAATACAAACCAGGTTTCTGATTCCATCTTATGACCATTGGAGGAACCATACCCAATTACAATTACAGCATTCTCTTAAAGAAACAGTATTAAATGACTATCCTTGTTTATATATTGCCAACCCAACTGTTAGGTGACTATCATTCCTAACAGATGTCTTTGATGTAAACATTCAAACTGATTTTTCTTAACATGACTGTGTTGTGTGGATTGGGTTACATTGTCCTAAGATGTCATTATGGTACTATCATAATTATTCTATATCATCTTACTGGAAATCCTTCAGGTCCAAAGCTCTCCCAATTATATATCTTGAAATATCTCCCACATCAGCATTCTACCAATTTTATAACCTTCTTGAGAAATCTCTTCTAATCCAATATTTCCCGCATTTTAAAAAATTGTTGCTCAATTATGTTTCCAGTTTATTTACTTGAATACATGCACATGCGTACACACACAAAAAAACCTGGCAATTATAACTGATCAGAATTAACCTGAAATAAAGTTATAAAATATAATTTTGTTATTTAAACTGAGGAGGCAACTTTCTAATCCTCTCTTCTGGTACTCTTATTACTTCTTTTTGTGGAGATACTAAATAGTTCAACTCAGATATTCTGAAATAAAAATCTTGTTCATATTTAAAGAATATTTCCATTTCCCATTTATTCTATATGTTTCAACCTCTATAACAAACCATCTAGACCTGTGGTAGCTAACCTTTTTGGGCTCCTGTGCCAAAAATTGTGTGCACGCTTGTCGCCTCCGGTATTTCCAGAAAAGCAGGAAGTGATGAAACAGGCCTAGTTTTCATCCTGAAAAGCCTGCAGAAGCCTGCAGAAACCCTCCTCAAGTCTCTGAGAGGCTGAACAAGGCCTCAAACCGGCCAAAAATCAGCTGTGAGGCGCGCACATGCGCAGTGAGGTAAGTTTGCCTGTAGCTCATTTGCTGACACAAATGGCTCTGCGTGCCACCTGTGGCACGTGTGCCATAGATTTGCCATCACAGATCTAGACCTTATTATGGGTGAGAGAATATATCAAAAATAATTAAAACAGACTAGGATAATCTGAGCCCATAGGATGCTTTATTATATAAGGTATTGCAGTACTGAACCCCTAACCCCAAAACAACAGTTTTAGGAGAAAGGAGACACTCCCTTCCAATACTTACAGCCTTATATAGGTTTATCATAATTACATGGTTACATAACACTTCCTGTTTTCCATACATAGAAGTTATACAGCGTTTCTCATAAGAAAGTCCCATCCTCCCATGGAAATCTTCCAACTTTTAAAAAATTGCTCTCTTGCTTTTCTTAGATGCCGAAAAATGTACCAAGTGTCTGGATGTTCAATATCCAAATAAGGACCGAGTCAAATGCATTCCCAAAAACATAACCTTCCTGTCCTATGTGGAACATCTGGGCATCATTCTGGTCTCCATTGGACTACTTTTATTTTTAATCACAAGCTTCATTTTAATCATATTCATCAAATATCTAGAAACTCCCATCGTCAAAGCTAACAATCGGGACCTCTCGTACATCCTTCTCGTCTCCCTCCTGCTTTGTTTCTTGTCCTCCTTCTTGTTCATTGGCCAACCAACAAAATCCACATGTCTTCTTCAACAAGCTGTGTTCAGCATAATCTTCTCGCTTGCCATATCTTCTGTTTTGGCTAAAACGATTATGGTGGTGCTGGCCTTCCTGGCCACGAAGCCAGGAAACAGGGTAAGGAGTTGGTTGGGGAAGAGTTTGACCAACTCCATTATTCTTATTTGTTGTTTTATCCATATTGTCATTTGTGCCACATGGCTGGCAGTTTCTCCCCCATTCCCTGATTCTGACCCATATTCTCAGTCTGGACAGATCATCTTGCAATGCAACCCAGGGTCTGTCACCATGTTTTACTCTGCCCTTGGCTACATGGGCTTCTTGGCTGCCATCTGCTTCATGGTGGCTTTCTTTGCCAGGAATCTACCTGGGGCTTTCAATGAAGCTAAGCTGATTACCTTCAGCATGCTGGTCTTCTGCAGTGTTTGGGTGTCTTTTGTCCCCACATACTTGAGCACCAAGGGGAAATACATGGTGGCTGTGCAAATTTTCGCCATTTTGGCCTCCAGTGCTGGTTTGCTGGGCTGCATCTTCTTCCCCAAGTGCTACATTATTATTCTGAGGCCAAATCTAAACACAAAGGAACATCTAACTATAAAAGTAAAATAGCAAAGTGATTACAATTTTGTTTTCTCACAGACATAAAATTTATGTATTGAATTTTATTAGATTTGTATGCTGCCCTTACAGCTATTTGACTACCAAGGTGACTTACAGACAAAGGAAATAAAAATATAATGTAAATATATTTCAAGAAGTAACAAAAGAAACCATTAAACCATTATTCAATTAACAATGAATAATTGTGATGTAACCATATTACAGCAGAATTGCAATGATGTAATGATATAAATGTAGGACAGAGAGTACAAGACTGTGAGGAGAAAAACTAAGATGATCAAAGGCCTGGAGACTAAAACATGAAGAATGGCTGCAGAATTTGGGTCTGGCTAGTCTAGATAAAAGAAGGACTAGGGGGACATGATAGTAGTATTCTAAAATTTGAGAGGCTGCCAGAAAGAGGAGGGGGTCAATTTATTTTCCAAAGCACCAGAAGGCAGGACAAGAAACAATGGATGGAAACTAATCAAAGAGAGAAGCAACCTGGAATTAAGGAGAAACTTCCTGACAGTGAGGACAATTAACAAGTGGAACAGGTTGTCTTCAGAAATCATGGGTGTTCCATCACTGGAGGTTTTTAAGAAGAGACTGGACAGTCACTTGACTGAGATGGTATAAGTTCTCCTGTTTGAGGAGGGGGTAGACTAGAAGACCTACAAGCTCCCTTCCAGTTCTATTCTATTCTAAAAGAGGAGGCCCTGCAATCTGTTGCCTAAGGTGGCATAGATATGGAAATCTAAGTCAGTTTGAACCTTATCACTTTCTCCGTATGGTTTGTTCTCAAATGTAGATAAGGGCAATGGAGCTGGGTATTAACCATATACCATTGAAATCCAGCTGCAAGGCTCTGAATGATCTCCCCCAGAAATTTCTTCAGATGTTAGGAAACACTAGAGATCCGTATCCTCCCAAGGAAAGAGTTCAACATGGCCCTAAAATTACAATCTTTCTGTCCTATGATGAAGAGTTGGGCATTGTCCTGGCTTCCTTGATCCTCTTCATTTCTTCATATGCACTCTTGGACTTTTGAATTTTCACTAAACACCGAGAAACCCCCATAGTGAAGGCCAACAACAGGGATTTCTCCTAAATCCTTCTCATCTCCCTCCTGCTTTCCTTCCTTTCCTCTTCTTTTCATTGGGCAGCCAAGAAAAGCCACCTGCGGTATTTACCCCCAGCAAGAATAGCAAGGATATTTAAGGATAAATCAGTGAAGTGTTGGAAATGCCATCAGACACCTGGATAATATTATCATATGTGGTGGATGTGTGCGGAAGCTAAAAGATATTGGACTAAAATACACACATGGCTAAAAAAAAAATGACAAAACAGCATATAGATTTTAAACCAGAGATATTTTATTGGAAATTTTACCTAAAGGTTACAACAGAGAATTGACATATTTGATTATTAATGTTTTAACTGCAGCTAGAATTGTATTTGCTCAAAATTGAAAAAAATGAGAAAATTCCGATAGAGGAGGAAGTGATTACGAAAATAATAGAATGTGCAGAAATGAGTAGATTAACATTAGCAATTAGAGAGCAAGAAGAAAAAGAATATTTTAAGATATGGGATTTATTTTACCAATGGTTAGATGGAAAAGTAGGAAATTGAAGTATAATATAATAGTAATGATGTGTTATAATTGATTATTATGGAATGAATTATGATATGAATTAAAATTAGTGAGAACTGAGATTTGCTCTAAAGGACAATGCGGATTTGAAATTAAAGTCTAATGATGATGTAATAATAATATAATGTGACATGGAAAGTTGATTAATGTGATATGAATGTAAACTTAAATCTAGGAGGAAAAGACTATAGATGTTGTGCACAAAATATGTATCAACCGACACACTGTATAATTGAAAGAAGATTTTATTTGTTGTTTTATGTTTATGTTGGTCTATGTTTGTTGTTAAAAATATAAAACTTTTTATAAAAAAAAGAAAAGAAAAGCCACCTGCCTCTTCAGCAGCAGTGGGATTCTACCACTACTGGTTCGGTAACCACATGCACGCGCAGCTTTCCACACACCAGCTGAGGCCTGCAGCGCCAATCAGCTGAGAGAATAAAGAAGAAAAAAACGCAGTGGAAAGTGGGAGGGCCAATCCTGTGCTTTTCTCTTCTTTCTCCTCTCAGCTGATTGTCGGAGGCTTTTTATTTTTTTACTACCGGTTCGGCCGAACCAGGCTGAACCAGTAGCACACCACCACTGCTCTTCAGTCAAACAGCCTTCAGCATTATTTTCTCAGTTGATGTTTTCTCTGTCTCAGCCAAGATAATCACGGTGGTGCTGGCCTTCTGGGCTGCAAAGCCAGGAATCCCACTGAACAAATGGCTGGGAAAAAGTCTGCCCAACTCCATTATCCTTTCTTAGTCTGAAAATCAAATTCTGTGCTACCAGGATGGGAAATTCTTTTCTGTTCCCTGAATCTGACATGAACTCCCAACCTGTCCAGAGCAGAACAAATGTAAAAATGTAACACTGCTATGATATTGGAAGAATTGTAAGAATCCTTTTTTTTTTTTTTGGGGGGGGGGGGGGGAGAAGAACATATTCATTATGTTCACGTGTATTATATGCAAGAATAAATTTTAAAAAATTAGGTGTACATATTTCTAAGTGGCAAATAGTTGAATTCTTGTAACTACCTTCCCTTTCATATCAATAAAATTTGCTAAAGAGAACTCCATGCAAATAATTTAATGAAGTAGTAGAAAGTGTCTCCCTGCTTGGAAATCTGATACCAGTGAACTGAAAGGCAACCTGGGAGCAAACTGTCCATGGCAATGGATTGATATTCATGATCTGAGAGCTTATGTACCTGGGACAAATTCTGTCCAATAACACTTGACCAATAAAGAAGCTCTTCTCTTCTCTTCTCTTCTCTTCTCTTCTCTTCTCTTCTCTTCTCTTCTCTTCTCTTCTCTTCTCTTCTCTTCTCTTCTCTTCTCTTCTTTCTCTCCTCCTCCTCTCATCTCCTCTCCCTTATCCTACCCTACCCCCTTTTGAGTCCACTTTGTAGCCCCTTTATTACATTGTCAATTGTTGTCATCTAGACTATTGCAATATTGCTCTCTTAAATGTTCTGTTGATATTAAGATATATTATATGCACATCATCAATGGTATCTATTGTAGCATTAGCCAATGAAAGCATCTTTTCTAGAATTTTCTGAAATATTTATATCAGAGTAGCTGGTTTGTGCTTTGAATAGAGGTATATCTGTTGTTCCTCAGTAGTCTGACATTACTTCAGATTTTTCAAAGTTAATACCTAATGATTCAGCCAATCCATTTCTTTTGCTGAAGGGTCAGAACCTTGTTGTCTAGCAAAACATCAGGCATCTGGTAGCAACTTTCCCAACTAATCCAATTTTATAAAAAGGATAATTAAAGCTGAAGTATTTTAATTAAAAATCAAAACACTGAAATAGCTAGAGATTTCTATCAATTTCAAGCTTCAGTTCTGCCTGTTCAGCCTATGTGTTAAGGCATTGAGATTTAATAGCTGACCAGCTGTAAGGCTGATGCAATGTAAGGCTGATGCAATGAGGATGAATCAGTGTGGGTATAGCTGTTTTAAGACTAAGTCCACAGAAGTTTTACCACTTTAAGAGGTATTTATATAAGGCAGCCTTTAGAGGGTTTATTCTCTTTCCTTGTGTCCTGTCTCCATTGTAGAGTTCTCCATACAGAATCAAGAAGATTGATTTCTTGCCAGGTACTTGCTACCACGTATATGTCTGTGTATAACTGTTGTATATAAACCACTGTTAAATGTCTAAGCCTCTGTGTGCTGTATTTTGCTCCTGGGTTGTCTCATAATAGTAGTCATGCTGCAAATGCTCTGACACTATGCTTCACAATTGCTGGTAAAATACAAGCTGTCTTGATGAAGAAGACTGTGAGAGATTGGGTGGAGGAATGGTAGAAGAGTAGATGTCAACAGTCAAAACATAGGAGATACATTTAGTGGAAATTCATCTGGTTTCCCTGGCACATAACTGAGTATAATATAGTTTAAATTGGTCTTGGACAAATTTCCTGTTTTGTATATTGACCTGCATGAGTCAATATGTTCTGCTGTCAACTAAGTTCATTCTCAGTCAGGATCCATGGTCTATAGCAGTGGTGGCTAACCCTTTTCAGCTCCCGTGCTGATAAGTGCACACGCACTTGCTTGTGTGAGCACATGTGCCAGCACCCAGAAAGCAATGCGTGCTGGCCCTCCACTCCCCCTGCGCATGTGCATATGAACCCCCTCGTGCATCGTGCATCTGCGCATGAATGTGTGATTCCCCCTCATATGCTGCACATCTTTGCGCATGCATGCATGATCCCCTCTCATGCACCGTGCATCTGTGCATGCGATCCCTTCATGTGCAGCGCATCCCTGCACATGTGCGCGCATCCCCCATGCACCTCCCTCTGCCCCTGCGCATACATGCCAGATACCCAACAATCAGCAGTCAGGTGGTGGCGCACATGTGCATGCACAGTGGGGCTCTTTCAGGCAAGCTCTCGCATGCCAGGGGAAATGACTCTGCATGCCACTTCTGGCATGTGTGGCATAGGTTCGCCAACACGGTTCTATACCCAGAACACAAACACAGGTTTCCTCTCTTGTAAGGGAGCAGGGAGCAAGGAATTTCCAAGAATGAAATTAAACAATATTGAGCTGTGGTGGCGCAGTGGTTAGAGTGCTGTACCGCAGGCTGCTTCTGCTGACTGCCGGTTGCCTGCAATTTGGCAGTTCAAATCTCGCCAGGCTCAAGGTTGACTTAGTCTTTCATCCTTCTGAGGTGGGTAAAATGAGGATCCAATTTTGTTGGGGGCAGTATGCTGACTCTGCAAACCTCTTAGAGAGGGCTGTAAACAGGGGTGGGATTCTACCAGTTCAGCCCGGTTTGGGCGAACCGGTAGCATCGAGGATCAGCTGTTGGGCCCCCCCTTTCACCTGGGCTTTATATCCTGTTTTTCAAGCTCAGCTGATTTCCGTGGCACAGCGGATTGCCATGCGTCAGCTGTTTAACATAGGGATTGCCAGAGAAAGTCAGTAGCAAACGCTCTGTGCACACATGAAGCGCAGAGTGTTTGGTGCATGTGCATGCAAAGCGCGTGCTCACTGAACCGGTTGTTACACCGGTTGAATCACACCCCTAGCTGTAAAACACTGTAAAGTGGTATATAAGTCTAAGTGCTATTGCTATTGCTATATAGAGGGAAAACCAAGGAAGCAGGATCTGTCTAGATTTTCAGGAAGGTCATTTGAAGACTACGTGGCGTTAATTCAGTCTTGGAAACTACAGTAGGAATTTTGTCCCATAGGTTACAGTGGACTCATTAAGATGGAGTCTCTTTCACTGATTTCACAGACTCCTTCCCCCAGGTTAGTTCATCTGTTCAAATGGGTCATTTATGAGATAAGTGACCAGCTAATTCAACTTCTATGACTTGATTCTTTTCATTTCTTCTCTCTTCCATTCCCATTTCTTCTCTCTTCCATTCTCTTCATCTGCCATGATGTAAAAAAGATGTTGAGACTCTAGAAAGAGTGCAGAGAAGAGCAACAAAGATGACTAGGGGACTGGAAGCTAAAACATATGAAGAACAGTTGCTGGGATTGGGTATGTCTAGTTTAATGAAAAGAAGGACTAGGGGAGACATGATAGCAGTGTTCCAATATCTCAGGGGCTGCCACAAAGAAGAGGGAGTCAAGCTATTCTTCAAAGCACTTGAAGGCAGGTCAAGAAGCAACGGGTAGAAGATAATCAAGGAGAGAAGCAACTTAGAACTAAGAAGAAATTCCACGACAGTTAGAACAATTAATCAATGGGACAACTAGCCTCCAGAAGTTGTAAATGCTCCAACACTGGATGCTTTTAAAAAGATGTTGGATAACCATTTGTCTGAAACGGTGTAGGGTTTTCTGCCTAGGCAGGGGGTTGGACTAGAAGACTTCCAAGGTCTCTTCCAACTGTGTTATTCTATTCTATTCTATTCTATTCTATTCTATTCTATTCTATTCTATTCTATTCTATTCTATTCTATTCTATTCTATTCTATTCTATTCTAATCTAATCTTTATCCTTCTGCAGATGATACAGTTTTTATTTGGGTTTTCCTCAGAGGGCTGAGCTTTCTTTCTTTTTAAATTGGTCTTGGTGGTGTTTTCTCAAACCTCCTTTCTCAATGGAGCACTTTGGAAAGGACACTCTTGAGGAAGTTACAACAGTGGTGTTTCTTCCCCTTATAATTTTCAAAGTCACTGCTATCCCTTGTTTCACGTGGTTGCCACATCCGTTGGGATTTTCCTTCCCAACAGCTGAGCAAGATGAGGTAATCCAACATCCAGGCCTGTATAAATACCTTGGGTGAAATTTCGGGTGGGGCAGATGCTGTGCAGATAAACATGGTCTTATCCTCTCAGATGTTAATCTTTGACTGAGCTTCGTCTACGCTACAGAAGCTACTGCAAGCTCACGCTTGAAAGACGTTCCGCTAACAGTGTAACAAATGCAGTTCCTTGGCAAGAAACAGTGCAGGCATAGAAAGAACGAGCCTCTTCTATTATTTCTGCTGATCCTGTTCCTGCCTTGCACAGCCTCCAAGATGTGGAAGGCCTCCTGCCCTTTGACGCTGGGACAGGATGGAGAACAGCCATCGATTTATGGCAAGCCAGGAGACCTTCTCATTAGTGGCATGATCTGTGGAATGAAGACTCTTTTTCAACAACATAATTTCCTCAGGACTCCCTCTGCTATGGTTTCTGAGTAAGACTATGGGATGTTCCAACTTATCTGATTTCTGCCATGTTGGTAAATTCCTGGCCTGGATTCTCTTCTCTATATGGGCCAATTACTGCTCTCTTTTTTTCTTTAGAAGCACATCTGGAGATGTATTTCGTGGGCCACAGCTAATGTGGCTGTAAGCTATAATGCTGGTTGACAAGCTAGAGCAGGGATGTCAAACTTGATTTCATTGAGGGCTGCATCAGGATTGTGTTTGACATCAGGGGGCCAAAGTGGGCATGGGCACTTGTGTTGGGGGCATATGTGGTGGCCAAGTGCTAAGGCAGAACTTTCCTCACACCCTCCCTCCCGCTCATTATAACCAACCTTCCTTCCTTCCTTCCTTCCTTCCTTCCTTCCTTCCTTCCTTCCTTCCTTCCTTCCTTCCTTCCTTCCTTCCTTCCTTCCTTCCTTCCTTCCTTCCTTCCTTCCTTCCTTCACATCCTGGACATAAACTGTTTCAACTCCTACCCTTAAAACGATGCTATAGAGCACTGCATACCAAAACAACTAGACACAATAATAGTTTTTTCCTGAACACTATCACTCTGCTAAACAAACAATTCCCTTAACACTGTCAAACTATTTACTAAGTCTGCATTACTATTACTATTCAACTTTTCATCCTTCCTTTCACCCATCTCCTCCCACTTATGACTGCATGAATGTCACTTTTTTGCTTGGAAAAATGTATCTGAATCACTTTTCCTGTGCTGATTAAAGAGTTATAGCCACTTTTTTCAATGGTTGTTCTATTTTAAAGTCTTCAGTAGCTTTGTAAATGTCACACAGCATTCAGAAAGTAGCAGATTAGAAATAAGAATTTGCTTCAAAATATGTCTTGGTCAATGAATGATATCTACTTTTTTCATGGGTTGTTCTATTTTAAAGTCTTCAGTAAACTTCACACAGCATTTAGAAATTGGCAGATCAGAAATAAGACTCTGCTTCAAAATATGTCAAAATATGTCTTGACCCTAAAATAACATCAAACTCCTACCTCCCAATGACAGTAGATAGAAAACAGTAGGTAGAAACAGCTTAGATAGAATTGTGGATGTAGTATACATCAACTATTGATGTAGTCAATAGTTATTGATACACTTCAAAGATTTATGAGGTTAAAAAAACCCAATGAAATAGATTGGTTTCTTGCTGTAGTTAGTGTTGATGGGTTGTAATCATATTTGCAGGAAAATATCTCCATTTTATTGGAAAATCCTGTCCTTCTTCTTTGCTGTCCAAGAGATCAACCAGGATCCAAAATTCTTACCCAATATCACATTGGGCTACACGATCCAGGACAGCTATTTTGATGTGAAAATGACTTCAGATGCTCTGATGGACCTGCTTTCAACTGGAGAGGCCAACGTGCCCAACTACAGCTGTGGAAGGCAGAAAAACATTCTGGCAATTCTTGAAGGGGCTGCCGTGGACATCTCTGTTCAGATTTCAGCCATGTTGGGTACCTACAAAATCCCACAGGTGTTTGTATGCATGGAACTGTACCTAGATTTGTAATAGGAGTGAAAAGTTAGCAGTTTAATATCCCAATGCTGATTGGTGACTCATGAAATCTATTGGTGATAATTTCCCCTTAATAATAGCATGTTCAAGGCATGACCTAGCCATTCTTGAGGTGGTAGAAAACCTGACCCCTTAATCAGGGGTGGGATTCAAAATTTTTAACAACCGGTTCTGTGGGCATGGCTTAGATGGTGAGTGTGACTTGGTGGTCATGTAACTGGGTAGACATGGCTTGGTAGTCATGTTATTGACTGGGTGTGGTCAACTCTATATCACTCACATCAAGCCACGCATCTCCTCTCATGACTGTGGGGATGCTGCAACAGTCGTAAGTGTGAAAAATGGTCATCAGTCACTTTTTTCAGTGCCATTGTAACTTTGAATGGACAAGCAAAGTATCAGCAAAGGAGGGGAAAAAAACTCCAGAGAAGTTCCTGAGACAGGAAGTCTAGGCTTGCCAGGAATGTAATAAGGGTTAACGGAGAGGCAGTTTCTGTAAGCAATACCAGAATGTTTCCTTCCTGCCTTCCTTACAGGATTAGGCCAGTAATTTCTTCTAACAACCGGTTCTCTGAACTGCTTAGAATGTTAACAACCGGTTCTAGCGAATAGGTGTGAACTAGCAGAATCCCACCCCTGCCCTTAATGGTTATTTCAATTCAATGTTGGTTGGATGACTAGACTGTTGTCCCCAATCCGGATCTGAACCTGGTGCTGAGGCCAATGATAGACGCCAGACACGAGGTGCAGGTTTTTGATTGCTTTTTATTGGAGTATTCCAAGGAAAAGGGCTCCTGGCCTAAATGCCAAGAACCAAGAACAAAGGATTAAGAAAGCTTTATACATTTTCACTAAAGGAGAAGGGGGGACAAAGTGGGATAATAAGAAATAGCATCTAATAAACATTTTAGTAATGATCTAACAATTTGTTCTGTCGGTCTCCAGCTGTTCCTATTCCTCAGCCTTGGCTAATGAATATTCCTGGAGTTATCTAATGCACATTCTATTTGCTCCAGGCCATTCTATTCCTAACTTCTAGCTGAGGTCTGCAAGTTGTCTAAATCTTTGTTACTTTTATCAGCTTTCTAACTACCCAGAATTGTTACAAGCTTTACACGGGCCTATTTCCTGTGAATAAGCAGTCCTGAATAGAACAGAACAGAATAAAATAACAAGTTGGAAGGGACCTTGGGGGTCTTCTAGTCAAACGCCCTGCCTAGGCAGGAAACCCTACACCACTTCAGACAAATGGTTATCCAAAATCTTTTAAAAAAACTTCCAGTGTTGGAGCATTCACAACTTCTGGAGGCAAATTGTTCCACTGATTAATTGTTCTAAGTGTCAGGAAATTTCTCCTTAGTTCTAAGTTGCTTCTCTCCTTGATTAGTTTCCACCAATGGCTTCTTGTCCTGCCCTCAGGTGCTTTGGAGAATAGCTTGACTCCCTCTTCTTTGTGGCAGCCCCTGAGATATTGGAACACTGCTATCATGTCTCCCCTAGTCCTTCTCTTCACTAGACTAGCCATGCCCAGTTCCTGCAATTGTTCTTCGTACAGTATGTTTTAGCCTCCAGTCCCCTAATCCTCTTTGTTGCTCTTCTCTGCACTCTTTGTAGAGTCTCAACATCTTTTTTACATCATGGCGACCAAAACTAGATGCAATATTCCAAGTGTGGCCTTACCAAGGCATTATAAAGTGATATTAAGACTACACGCGATCTTGTTTCTGTCCCTCTGTTTATGCAGCCTAGAACTGTGTTGGCATTTTTGTCAGCTGGTGTTCTTGTCAGACAGATCCCACAATTACAGGCTTCCTGATTTACGTTCCAAGTGTGTGCCATGATCTTGCTTTATTTTAGCCGGTAGCCAATCAAGACATCTTAGTCATTAGTGGAGAAATGATCTCTAAAGTGAGGTTCCAGCATAAGGGCTTGGAGATTGGCAAAGTGACAAGGGAAGCAGCTCCCATATAAAAGTCCCCCCTTGTTTTTATTTTGCAAAAGGTGGCTACCCTTTCTCCCAGAAGCAAAACAACATTTTACCCCTCAATTTGGATTGTTAATATCAGTGGTGGGATTCAATTTTTTAAAATACCGGTTCTGTGGGTGTGGCTTGGTGGTCATGGCAAGGGAAGCATACTGTAAAATCTCCATTCCCTCCCCATCCAATTAACCTGCTTTCCAGCTCCGTTTTCTGTGCAGGGGAACAAAAAAAAGACCCCGCCGATCACCTGGGACTCAGGAGGCAGAGAATAGATGGAGGCAGGGCTAGTCAGAGGTGGGATTTGCCGGTTCTCCAAACAACTCAAAATTTCTGCTACCGGTTCTCCAGAACCGGTCAGAACCTGTTGAATACCACCTCTAGTTAATATATGGGCCTTGATCAGACGAAACAGTGACCCTTAACACCTTCCTTTTCTTTTCAGATCAGTTATACTTTTGCTTCACATGCGCTAAGCGATAAAACTCAGTTCCCCTTTTTCTATCGAGCGGTCCCTTCAGAAGGAGCCCAGTACTCGGGGATTGTGAAGCTCCTCCATCATTTCAGATGGATTTTAATTGGGCTCCTGGCTCCAGTCAATGACGACGGAGAAACTTTCATGAGGACTTTAACAACCCTGCTCACAAGGAATGAAATTTGTGTGGTTTTGTCTCAAACTTTCTCTGTGATTGACATCGATGCAATTATTAGTTTAAAACAATTCTACCAATGGACCCAAGTCAATGTCTTTGTTTATTTTGGAGAACAAGGCTCCTTCATACATGGAATATCCATTATACAGGAAGTGTTTAGCACTGTGAAAGCCTACACTTATGGCGGAGTCTGGATCACGACAGCTAGCTGGGATTTTATGCTGGATTTGAGATACAGCCCACGAACTATGTACACTTCTGTTTATTTTTCCTTCTTCACCCATCAAAAAAAGTGGGCAAACCAGGATGATTTCCACTTATTTTACCCATTTATTAGGAAATTTTTAAAGATAACATTTCATTGTTCATATTCAAAGCATCCCTTTGCCAAGAAAGGTAGGACGAGGTGCACTGAGAAAGAGAAGCTGAAGATCCAAATGACCAAGGAGTCGAAGGAAAGAAACTTATCTCTAGACAGCTACCAAATTTACCACTCTGTCTGGGCTGCAGCACAGGCATTAAATACTGCATACTCTTCCAGAAGTGAGAAGATGAGGAGGAAGGATAGAGACAGGATGGAAGTTCAGAAATTGCAACCATGGCAGGTATTACCTTTTCCATTATAGGTCTCCATCTTCTACTTGAGTCTCAGTACTGTAAATGCATGGATTGTATAGCTAAGTGGAAACAATGCACCATGCTGTGATTTGAGTAAATGCAACAGTTTTATTTATTTAATTTATTTATTATTTTTATTTATTTATTTTGTCAAGCATGTTTTAGATAACACATACAATCAGGGGTGGGATTCAAATTTTTTAACAACCGGTTCTATGGGCGTGGCTTAGTTGATGGGCGTGGCTTTGTGCTCATGTGACTGGGTGGATGTGGCTTGGTGATCATGTTATTGGCTGGAGGTGGCCAACTCAATATCATCGAGGCACGCATCTCCTCCCCTGGCCTCTCATGACTGTTGGGATGCTGCAACAGTCGTAAGTGTCATAAGTCACTTTTTTCAGTGCCATTGTAACTTTGAATGGTCACTCCACACAAGTAAAGTACCAGCAAAGGAGGGGGAAAAACTCCAGAGAAGTTCCTGAGACAGGAAGTCTAGTCCTGCCAAGAATGTAATGAGGATTAATGGAGAGGCAGTTTCTGTAAGCTACACTGTAAGTAATTTCTTCTAACATCCGGTTCTCCGAACTGCTTAGAATGTTAACAACCGGCTCTAGCGAATAGGTGCGCACTGGTAGAATCCCACCCTGCATACAATTAGGAACATGATTATGAATACATGAAATGGGTATGAATAACAGGGGACACTAGGACAGGGATGATAAGCACGTTGGTCTTCTTATGCACGCCCCTTACAGACCTCTTAGGAATGGGGTGAGGTCAACAGTAGACAGTCTAAGGTTAAAGTTTTGGGGGTTTGGGGAAGAGACCATAGAGTCAGGTAGTCCACTCCAGGCATTGACAACTCTGTTGATCAAGTCATATTTCCTGCAATCGAGTTTTGTGCGGTTTAGCCTGAGTTTGTATCTATTGTGTGCTAGTGTATTGTTGAGGTTGAAGCTGAAGTAGTCATTGATGGGTAGGACATTGTAATGGATGACTTTATTTAGTACGCTTAGGTCAGACCGAAGGTGGCATAGTTCTAAGTTATCTAAACCCAAAATTTCAAGTCTGGTGGCATAAGGTATTCTGCAACGAGTAGAGAAGTGGAGAACTCTTCTCGTGAAATATTTCTGGACTTTCTCAGCTGTATTAATATCCGATATGTAATCTGGATTCCAGACTGATGAGCTGTATTCAAGTATTGGTCTAGCAAATGTTTTGTATGCTCTAGTTAGTAGTGTGATATTACCAGAGAAGAAGCTACGTAGGATTAGATTAACAACTCTTAATGCCTTTTTGGCTATGTAGTTACAGTGGGCTCTAGCACTTAGGTCATTAGAGATGAGTACTCCAAGGTCCTTGATAGAGTTTGGATCATCAACAAGGTCTTGCCTATTCAGCTTGTATTTTATTTTCTGATTTTTCTTGCCAATATGTATGACAGAGCATTTGTTTGTTGAGATTTGAAGTTGCCACTTGTTTGACTATTCTGACACATAGTCAAGGTCTTTTTGAAGGGTAGCAACATTGTCGGTGGTGTTGAATAGTTTTACATCATCTGCGAAAAGAATGCAGTTGCTTTTAATATGATCACAAAGGTCATTTATGTAAAGTATACAGAGAGTTGGTCCTAGAATACTGCCTTGGGGGATACCACTGTTAACAGGTACAGGATTTGATAGGGCACTCCCTATTTTGACCTTTTGTTGCCTGTTTGACAGGAATGCAGCTATCAAATTATGCAGGTGTCTGAAGATTTTAGTTTTAGAAGTACTTTGTCACGTACCACTGAATCAAAGACTTTACAGAAGACTATGTAAATTGAGTCTATTGCTTTACCTTGATCGAGTTGTGTAGTCCATGTGTTTTTGCAGTGTAGGAGTTGCAGATTACAGGATAATTTTTTTCTGAAACCAAATTTTTTGTTAGAGAGTAGGTTGTTTGTCTTTAAGTGGAGTGTAATGGATCGGTTAATAATTGATTCCATGATTTTGCAGTTGACGCAGCATAAGGAGTTTGGTCTGTAATTTTCAACAAGGCTGAGGTCTCGCTTTTTGAAGATGGAGAAATCTTTGCCAGTTTCATTTTTTTTTCTGAGTAGAGACAGCTCAGATTTAGGGATCTTAGTAAGATATAAACATAATAGAGGGCGTGCATAAGTACACCAATGTGCCTACCAATCCTGTCCTAATGCTTCTTTTTATTTTTCTTATATGTATCCATTTCATGTATTCATGACTATGCTTATACTTATACCTGTTACCTTATAATTGCTTGACAAAATAAATAAATAAATAAAAAATAAACAATGCTTTCCTGCCAAAAGGACTAGATCTCATGATGGACATTCAAGATTAAAATATGTGTCCAGATATGTAAAAATGCACAGCCACCTGAGTTTGAATGAGTTTTGCACCTAGGACTTTCAAGGCAGAAAAATTAGTTGTATCTCCTCCTTTCCTTCTCTTCTTTTGTCTTCTTCCCCTCCTACTTCATCTGTTCTTTCTATTTTCCCTCTCCTGTTTTCTCCTTCCCCTGTTCCAGTTTCACTCCTTCCTCCAAAGCTCTCATTTTTACAACTCTTCCATGGATGGAGTGTATTTATATGAGAATGGCAAGAAGGCAGCTGATTTAAACATCATGAGCTCTGTGATATTCCTTAATAAGTCCACAAAGAGACAGAAATTTGGAAGTCTGAGAAGACAAGAATCTCCAGACCTCAAGCTTTTCATTGATCAAGATGGCACTGCCCTCCTCAGCCTACTGGACAAGGTGAGAGGAAAAAGACTTTAATTTCTCCAACTTTAGTAACTTTATTTTAATTGCAAAAACAAAGACCTCATTAACGACTTAGATGAGGGAATAGAAGGGGAACTTACCAAATTTGCAGATGATGCTAAGCTGACAGGAATAGCTAACACCCAAGAAGATAGGCTCAAGATCCAGATGGATCTTGACAGACTGGAACACTGGGCCATATCTAACAAAATGAAATTCTGTGTAGAGAAAAGTAAAGTCCTACACCTAGGCAAGAAAAACCAAAAGTACACATATAGACTGGGTGAAACCAGGCTCAATAGCAGTAACTGTGAAAGGGATCTTGGAGTCTTAGTGGAAACCAACTAAATATGAGCCAGCAGTGTGCAGCAGCAGCCAAAAAAGGTAATGCAATCCTAAATTGTATTAAGAGAGGGATAAAATCAAGATCAAGGGAGGTACTAATACTACTCTATAAAGCCTTAGTAAGACCACACCTAGAGTACTGCAGTTTTGATCACCACATTATAAAAAATACATTGAGACTCTTCTCTAGTACAGAGAAGAGCAACCAGGATGATTAGGGGACTGGAGATTAAAACATACGAAGAACAGTTATAGGAACTGGGCTTGGCTAGTCTAGTGAAGAGAAGGACCAGGGGAGACATGATAGCAGTCTTCCAATATTTGAGGGACTGCCACAGAGAGGAAGGGGTCAAGCTATTTTCTAAAGCACCTGTAGGTCAAACAAAGAATAATGGATGGAAACTGAACAAGGAGAGATTTAACCTGGAAATAAGGTGAAACTTTCTGACAGAACAACCAATCAATGGAACACCTTGCCTTTGGAAGTTGTGGGAGTGCCATCACTTGTGACTTTCAAGAAGAGATTGGACTGCCATTTGTCAGAACTGGTGTAGGGTCTCCCACTTGGGTGGGGGGTTGGACTAGATGACCTACAAAAGTCCCTCCAACTCTGATTATCTGTTATCTGTTAATTATCTCTCCATTACTGATATTATTCCTATACTGGTGACTTATCATCTCTTCATAAACATCATGAGGCCATTCTTGACACCACACAAAGACTGTTATCATTATTGTTAAATTGGCATGACAATGCAATGAAGTCTACATAGGTCCACAAGAGGAACCCAGAATGACAAAAAGAACGTGGAGGTTTCTCCCTTTCATTTTGTGAGTTATGGGGCTTGTGGAAGTTGTCAAGGACAACTTAAATCAATATTATTTGTGGATTGTGGATAATGAGAGTATGGTGTGTTAGGGAGGCAACAGAAAAACAAAAGTAATCAAGGCATGTTTTAATCAGGGTTAGGTGCAAATGGAGAAAGTTCCGTAGCATTAAAATATGCTGACATTTGCTAAGCACCATCACATCACCTGAAGGTCACTCCAGAGCCATAGTGGTGCAGTGGTTAGAGTGCAGTACTGCAGGCTACTTCTGCTGACTGTCGGTGGCTTGCAATTTGGCAGTTCAAATCTCACCAGGCTCAAGGTTGACTCAGCCTCCCATCCTTCCGACGTGGATAAAATAAGGACCCAGATTGTTGGGGGCAATATGCTGACTCTGTATGAAGCCAAAATCTTTAGTTTCTGAAAATGAGAAGGTGGAGAATGTATTTTGATTCACAAATGAGCCTCTGTAGCGCAGTGGTTAGAGTGCAATACTGCAAGCTACTTCTACTGCAGCCAGCTGCCTACAATTTGGCAGTTCAAATCCCATCAGGCTCAAGGTTGATTCAGCCTTCCATCCTTCCGAGGTGGATAAAATGAGGACCCAGATTGTTGGGGGCAATAGGCTGACTCTGTAAACTGCTTAGAGAGGGCTGTAAAGCACTGTAAAGCAGTATATAAGTCTAAGTGCTATTGCTATTAACATGGACTGGACATTTGAAGCACTATAAGTCCATATATTTGCCATACGGTAAAGTAAAAAAATGCTATTAACAGAGTAGCTTCATGGGAAACCCTGAAGAAGCAGAAGAAGTGAACAGAGGGAGAGCTAACCAAGGAAGCAATAGATAGTTGTATCAGTCATAAGAACAGTATACAGGCTTGAAGCTCCAAACTCAGCACACTACTTAAGAATGACATTATATTCTGAAACTCTCATGCCCACAAATAAATGAGATCTATCCAGCGATGGGATTCAAATAATTTAACAACCAATTCTCTCCTCTAATGACTGGCTGGGTGGACATGACCACTCGGCTGCCTGCGACCTCCTTGGAGCAAAAACAGGCTGCAGAGGGGCTGCGCCACACTCCCATGCCCCATTTTGGGCCTAGTGGGCATCCTTGCACTTACCTGGGAGCCAAAATGGGCTGCGTGGGGACTCCTGAGAGGGGTGAGGTGGGGCCAGCCAGCAATTTAACAACTTGTTCAGCAGAAGTGGTGTGAACTGGTAGAACCCTGCCCCTGGATCTATCACATTTCCTTGATTTCTCTTTCTTTTTTCTTGCTCAGCCTCTGCCTTCTTCCAAATGTGTGGAAGGCTGCCATCCGGGTTTTGTCAAGGTGCCTCGGGAAGGGGAACCCCTTTGCTGCTATGATTGCCTTCCTTGTGGAGAAGGGACCATCTCTATTTCAGAAGGTGGGTGATGCTGGAGCAAAAAGGAAGGAGGAGTGTTTGTGTGTCTGTCTGATAATTGGCATTTTGGGAAAGCTAGCAGCATCTACATGTTCACTCAGTTTTCACCAGAATAATGAAAGTGGTGCTACAAAACCAAGCCACAAGCTTTCTCCCCCTGGGCCACGCCTTGCTGTGTGCCATGTCTTGGTGCACTTAGAAAAAGGCTGAGATTTGCATCAAAATTGACACTCTACTTTCATCAGTCTGATCCTATGGACACCAGAGCCAAGGCCATTAGTGACATTCTCCCAGCAGCCACCAAAAGCAGACTAGAAATCCTGATTTTTATGGAACAAAACTCACTGATCTACTACCTGGGAAAAATGTGTACCAAATCAGTCATACACTGATTCATTTCATTCGTTCATACCTTTTCATTTTGGCCCATAATTTCTGCAAAAGAAGTTTAAATTAAGAAATAGGCAGCTGTGTGGTGGCAAGGAAGAGGTTGAGGGTGGGCCTGGGCCAGCTTTGGAGCCTTTGGAAGGCTCTGATTTGGAAGCAGCATCACAGACAGAGGCAGAGCCAGGGCCTTCTGCCCTTCCCCCAGGTGGAGAAGCAGCTGTCTTTGGGGCCTGAGTTGAGTGAGCGGGAGGAACAAATGGGGCCCATCCTAGATGCACATTTGCGTAGGGAGGAAAGGAGAGGAGAGCAAAGGAAATCAATAAGCTGACTCTCATGGAGAGGCAGACTCAGATGACAGCCAGCACCTCTTTGGCTGGGAAATAAATAGTAGGGGTTTGGGAGTGACCAGTTGTCACAGACATCTGTTTGTTTCTAGTATACTGCAAGCAATTCGGATTTCTTGGATAAACCCAGGTTTGTTAGGACTAATTACGTTTGATCTTTTGTTTATCCCTGTGAATAAAAGACTTATATAAAAAGGGGGTTTGCTTGTGAGAAAACATCTTATCACTACTTGCGAAGGCTGGGTCAGAACAGGCTCCTAGATATATTTAATTTAGCAACCCAGTTGCCTTTCAATTTGTTAAAGTGGGGATTCCCATATTCTCTTGAAAACTAGTGGTGATGGGGGTGGTGGAAATTCCCTAAATTCTTCCCATGCTTCTTATTTTTAATAAAATCTCCACCTCAAACATGTGTGAAGGAGCTTTCGCCTCAAACAGGGCATTTGACCAAATGGAAAAAGAAAAACCTCTAGAGATATTATACTTTTTTTATTTTCAGATGCAAAAAAGTGCCTGACCTGTCCAGAAGATCAATATCCAAACATGGCCAAAGTTCAATGTATCCCTAAAAGGATAACTTTCATGTCTTACCAAGAATCTTTGGGGATCATCCTAATCTCTTTTATCTTATATTTCTCCATCACTACTGCTCTGGTGTTAGGAATCTTCATTAAACACCAAGAAACTCCCATTGTCAAAGCTAACAACCGGGACCTCTCCTACATCCTCCTGGTCTCCCTCCTGCTTTCCTTTCTGACTTCCTTTCTCTTCATTGGTCAGCCAAGAACATCCACCTGCCTTCTCCGTCAAACAATCTTCAGCATCGTTTTCTCACTTGCTGTCTCTTCTGTCTTGGCCAAAACCATCACGGTGGTGCTGGCCTTCCTGGCCACAAAGCCGGGAAACACCATGAGGAAATGGCTGGGAAAAACTTTGACCAACTCCATTGTTATTTCTGGTTCTAGTGTCCAGATTGCCATTTCTGCCATTTGGTTGGTTATCTCTCCCCCCTTTCCTGATTCTGACATGTATTCCCAGCCTGGAGAGATTGTCCTGCAATGCAATGAAGGCTCTGTTGTCATGTTTTATGGAGCCCTGGGGTATATGGGCTTCCTGGCTACCATCTGCTTCACAGTGGCTTTCCTGGCCAGAAACCTACCTGGGGCTTTCAATGAAGCTAAGCTGATCACCTTCAGCATGTTGGTCTTCTGCAGTGTCTGGATCTCCTTCCTGCCCACCTATTTGAGCACCAAAGGGAAATACATGGTGGCTGTGCAGGTCTTCTCCATCTTGGCCTCCGGTGCTGGGTTGCTGGGCTGCATCTTCATCCCCAAGTGCTATATTATTATCCTCAGGCCAGATCTCAACACAAAGGAGCAGCTTATATTAAAAGTAAAGTAAGAATGTAGGGGTTGCATTTTTTTTTTTGTATTTTAAGGTAACAATTTTGGATTCCTCATCACAAAATAATTTTACAAGAAAAAGTATAATTTTGATGGGCCGCAGAGAAATCTCACCCCCAGAGCATCCCCAGAAAGCAATTAATCCAGGCTGCGCAGTAACACAAAGTTGCACCGCCCATGGGAACTCTCCCAACCAATTCACTACTTATCCAGTAAACTTGCCTGCTAAATTGCTATTTTTCCTTTTTCTGACCATCATCTGTTCTGCTGTGCCAGGAAATTTAGATTAGCTAGGAAGCAGGAAATGGTTGGATTTCTTGCTTTGTAGCTAGTCTTTAGATCTTCGGCTCAGCACAGCCAAACCTCTCTTAGGACTGAAGGTTTGCTGGCAAGCAAATTCAGTGCAGACTGACGGCAAGCAAATTTGAGAGACTGAGCTAGCCGATGGCAGATAGATAGATCACTGAATGATTCTGTGAGCAACTCAATTTGCCTGCTTTGCCTTATTTTGGGTAAAAGTTGCTCTTTTTTAAATAAAAAAATTCAATATTTATATAAATATTTATAATATCTACATACAAGTCATGCCCAGCCAGTCACATGACCACCAAGCCACACCCACAAATTAGGCCATGCCCACAGAACTGGTTAGTGGTCCCTGGGATCTAAAATTATGAGTTTGGTGGTCCCTGAGGTCCAAAAGGTTGGCAACCTCTGAATTAGAAGACATCAATTAGTATTCTTTAAATTTTTAATTGTGTGTTTATGTGTGTGTGTGTGTGTATGTGTGTATTTATTATGAGCCATGGTGATACAGTGGTTAGAGTGCAATACTGCAGACTGCTTCTGCCGACTGCCAGCTGCCTGCAATTTGGCAAAGCTAATCCCAACAGGTTCAAGGTTGACTCAGCCTTCCATCCTTCTGAGCTGGGTAAAATGAGGACCCAAATTGTTGGGGGCAATATACTGACTCTGTAAACTGCTTAGAGAGGGCTGTAAAGCACTATAATGCGGTATATAAGTCTAAGTGGTTGATGTACAATAAAAAACAGATTTCAAAAATACCTAAACTGAAAAAACAAACAAGAAACCAAAAAATAAAGGTGAGAAAAAAAAAAGAAAAAAACTAACTAAATACTGGATATCATTGTGCTGTCCCACTCACCCACATGTCCATGTTGGTTTAGAGAGAGTTTTATTTTCTCTCCCCGCCCCCCCCCCAGCAGTTCTGCTTTAGGTTTTCAGCTCACTCACAGCTGCTAGATTAGAACAGTAATTTGCTTGTGACCAAGGGCCCAGGGGAGGGGAGGGGGGGTCGCGGTAGTTATTAAGGAAGATCTGTGTCCGAGGGAGGCCACTGTATCTCAGACGACCGGGTGTGAGCTCCTTTTCGTGAAGTTCGGTTCCACGGTTCAGGTGGGCTTGCTGGTCGCATACCTGGCTCCCTGCTATGCGGCAGCGGCCCTGCTTGAGCTCCTTGAGGTTATAGCTGGCGTGGCGGTTGGGACCCCCAGGCTTATGGTCATGGGGGATTTCAACCTGCCATCTGCCGGCGGTACCTCGGGGATTGCCCAGGAGTTCATGGCTTCCATGACGGCCATGGGCCTGACCCAGTTAATTCAGGACCCTACTCACGTGGGAGGTCACACCTTGGATTTGGTTTTTGTCTCTGATCAGTGGCAGAGTGATCTGGGTATAGGGGATATAGTTGTGGAACCCCTGTCATGGACGGATCACTCGCTCCTGAAGCTCGACTTCCGTTCCGCGCCCCCTGACCGCAGGGAGGCGGGGCCATTAAAATGGTACCGCCCCAGGCGCCTGATGGACCCTGATAGGTTCCTGACGGAGCTTGGGCCATTTCCCGAAGCTCATTCACACGACTCGGTTGAGGGCTTGGTCGCCACCTGGGATAGAGTGGCTGCTGGGGCCCTTGACCGAGTCGTGCCCTTGCGGCCTCTGACCCGGTGCCGATCCCATCTGGCTCCCTGGTTTTCTGAGGAGCTAAGGGAAATGAAGCGCCGGAAAAGACGCCTAGAGAGCAGTTGGAGGTCCAGCCGCTCTGGGTCTGACCGAACACTACTGCGTTCTCATATTAAGACGTATCTAGTGGCAATAAGGATGGCGAGGAGGTCTTACCTCTCCACCCTTATCGCGTCCACGGAAAACCGCCCAGCCGCCCTGTTTAGGGTGACCCGCTCCCTCCTGGAGGTGGGAGCACGGGAGGACCCCTTACAGGGACGGGCTGAGGAGTTGTCTAGGTTTCTGCAGGACAAAATCGCTCAGATCCGGAGCGAACTGGACTCCGACTGGCCATCTCCGGGTGGGGGGGTGGGGGTGGATATCGGTGGAGTTGGTTGGGTTGAGTTCGACCCTGTTACTTTAGAGGATGTGGACAGGATACTGGGGGGGCTTAATGCCACCACCTGTTTGTTGGACCCGTGTCCCTCCTGGCTGGTTTTGGCCACTCGGGAGGTGACACGAGGCTGGTTCCAGGGTATTATAAATGCTTCCTTGAGAGAGGGGCTGCTACCTGCTGCCTTGAAAGAGGCGGTGGTGCGGCCCCTCCTCAAGAAACCGTCCCTGGACCCAGCACTGTTATCTAATTATCGTCCCGTCTCCAACCTTCGTTTTGTTGCGAAGGCTGTTGAGAGTGTGGTGGCACGTCAGCTCCCGCAGTGCCTGGATGAAGCGAGTTATCTTGACCCCCTCCAATCGGGTTTCAGGCCCGGGCACAGCACGGAGACGGCTTTGGTCGCGTTGGTTGATGATCTCTGGAGGGCTCGGGACAGGGGTTGTTCCTCTGTCCTGGTCCTATTAGATCTCTCAGCGGCTTTTTTTACTGTCGACCACAGTATCTTATTGCGGCGGTTGGAGGGGTTGGGAGTGGGG